>JAZKJV010000532.1:322558-1002558 GCA_037367405.1 Ottelia alismoides | reverse complement strand
GCATGCACACCCGCACACGCACGTGCAGACACAGACGCAAACACAGACACACAGACATAGACACACAGACACACAGACACACATACACACACACGCACGCGCGCGATCGCACACACGCACAGACACAGACACACACACAGACACACACACACACACACACACACACACACAGACACACCCATGCGCACGCGCAGACGCAGACACAAACACACAGACACACAGACACACCCACGCGCACCCGCACGTGCATCCGCACAGACATAGACACAGACACATGCACAGATACAAACACAGACACACACAGACACAGACACAGACACAGACACAGACACAGACACAGACACAGACACATACACATGTACGCGCACGCACGCCCCTCACGCGCACGCACGCCCGCGCACGCGCACTCGCGCACGCGCACCGCGCGCGCCGCGCGTACGCCCGCACGCACACGCACGCATGCCCGCCGCACACATACTCGCACACAACACACACACACACATACACAGACACCCAGCGCGCAAGCACACAGACACACACGCGCAAGGGCACACAGACACAGACACAGACACACAGACACACACACAGACACACACACAGACACACACACACACACACAGACACAGGCATAGACGTAGATGCAGACGCTGACGCGCACGCGCACGCGCACAGACACAGACGCAGACACACAAACACACACATAGACACATACACAAACACACAGACACACCCACGCGCGCGTGCCCGCGCGTGCGCACGTGCAGACACACACACAGACACACCCACGTGCGCGCGCGTACTCGCGCACGCGCACCCGCACGCGCACAGACACAGACACACACACACACACAGACACACCCACGCGCACGCGCAGACACAGACACAGACACACGGACACACCCACGCCCGCGTGCGCGCTCACGCACGTGCACCCGCACACAGACACATACACATACACAGACACAGACACAGACACAGACACACAACACACAGACATAGAGACACACATACACACACGCGCGCATGCTCACGCGCACGCTTGCACCCGCACGCATGCACACGCACGCACACTCACGCCTGCTCGCACGCCCGCACGCACACACACACACACAACACACACACACACGCGCGTGCGCGCGCAAGCGCACGTGCACAGACAGACACAAACACACAGACACACACACACACAAAGACAGACACACACAGACAGACACACAGACACAGACACAGACACACATATACACACACAGACAAAGACATAGACACAAACACAGACACACATAGAGACACACACGCATGCACGCACGCACCCATACACAAACACAAAGACACACACACACAGACACACACGGACAGACACACACACACACACACATACACACACAGACACAGACACAGACACACACAGAGACACACACGCATGCACGCACGCACCCATACACAAACACAAAGACACACACACAGACACAGACTCAGACCAGACACACAGACACACATACGTGCGCGCGCACGCGCACAGACGGAGACACAGATGCAGATGTAGATGCAGACGCGCATGTGCACGCGCACAGACACAGACACAGACACACACACAGACAAACACAGACACAGACACACACACAGACATACACAGACACACACACACAGACACACCCACGCGCACCCGCACGCGCATCCGCACAGACATAGACACAGACATATACACAGATACAAACACAGACACACACAGACACATACACACAGACGCAGACACAGACACATACCTGTGCACGCGCACGCACGCCCGCGCACGCGCCCTCGCGTCACGCGCACGCGCGCGCACGCGTACGCCCGCGCGCACACGCACGCATTCCCTCCCGCACACATACTCGCACACAACACACATACACACACCCGCGCGCATGCGCACACGTACAAACATAGACACAGACATAGACACACACACACACACATACACAGACACACAGCGCTCAAGCGCACAGACACACACGCGCAGGGGCACAGACCACAGACACAGACACACAGACACACACACAGACACACATACAGACACACACACACACAGAGACACAGGCATAGATGTAGATGCAGACGCTGACGCGCACGCGCACGCGCACAGACACAGACGCAGACACACAGACACACAAACACACACACCAGACACATACACAAACATACAGACACACCCACGCGCGCGTGCCCGCGCGTACAGACACAAACACAGACACCCACGTGCGCGCGCGCACTCGCGCACGTGCACCCGTACGCGCACAGACACAGACACACACACACACACGGACACACAGACACACCCACGCGTGCGCGCAGACACAGACACAGACACACAGACACACACACGCCCGCGTGCGCGCTCACGCACGCGCACCCGCACGCGCATGCGCACAGACACAGACATAGACACAAAGACACAGACATACAGACACACACACACAGACACACACAGACACAGACACAGACACACAGATACACAGACACACAGACACACAGACACACAGACACAGACATAGATACAGAGACACACAGACACACACACGCACTCGCACGCACGCGCCCGCGCACACACACACACACACACACACACACCCCACACACACACACACAGACACAGACACACAGACACACAGACACAGACATAGAGACACACAGACATACACACGTGCACGCACACGCGCACGCGTGCACCCGCACGCACGCACACTCACGCCTGCTCGCACGCCCGCACGCACACACACACACAAAACACACACACACACCCACGCGCAAGCGCACGTGCACAGACACAGACACAAACACACAGACACACACACACACAAAGACAGACACACACAGACAGACACACAGACACAGACACACATACACACACACAGACAAAGACAGACACAGACACAGACACACACAGAGACACACACGCATGCACGTACGCAACCATACACAAACACAAAGACACACACACACAGACACACACGGACACACACACACACACATACACACACAGACACAGACACAGACACAGACACACACAGAGACACACACGCATGCACGCACGCACCCATACACAAACATAAAGACACACACACACAGAGACACAAACACAGACACACATACGTGCACGCGCACGCGCACAGACGGAGACACAGATGCAGATGTAGATGTAGACGCGCATGTGCACGCGCACAGACACAGACACAAACACACACACACAGACAGACACAGACACAGACACAGACATAGATCAGACACAAACACAGACACACAGACACACAGACACAAACATAGACACACTGACACAGACACAGACATAGACACATACAGACACACACACACACACACAGAGAGAGAGAGATAGACACACAGACACAGACATACCCACGCGCACAGACACAGACACAGATACACCCACGCGCACGCGTACACATACCCGCACGCGCATGCGCACGCGTACACACACAGACACGGACGCAGGCACACACACACACACAGACACACACACACACAACACACACACACATACAGAGAGAGACACAGACACAGACACACCCACGCGCACGTGCAGACACAGACGCATAGACACACAGACACAGTCACTGATACAGACACACTGAGACACACACACACATACACACAGACACACACACAGACACTCACACAGATACAAACACAGACACAGACACAGACACACAGACACACACACATACACACACACACACACACAGAGACACACACACAGACACAGGCATAGACGCAGACGCACAGACACACAGACACACCCACGCGCGAGCGCACAGACACAGACACACCCACGCGCACGCGCACAGACACAGACACATAGACACACAGATACATCCACGCGTGCGCAGACACAGACACAGACGCACAGACACACAGACACACCCACGCGCATGCAGACACAAACACAGACACACCCATGCATATGCGCGCAGACACAGACACACGCACGCGCATGCAGACACAAACACAGACACACCCACGCACGCGCGCGCAGACACAGACACACAGACATACCCACGCGCTCGCGCGCGTTCGCTCGCGCGCGCACTCGTGCACGCGCACCTCCACGCGCACGCGCATAGACACAGACACAGACACAAACACATACACACGCACACACAAACACATACACACAGACACACAGACACAGACACACAGACACACCCACACGCGCGCGCAGACACAGACACAGATACACAGACATACAAACACACCCACACGCGCGCGCGCTCGCGCTCGCGCACCAGCACGCGCATGCTCACAGACACAGACACAAAGACACAAACACACACAAACACACAACAGACACAGACACAGACATACACACACGTACGCGCACGCACGCACGCGCCCGCACACTCGCACGCACGCGTCTGCCCGCACACACACGCACACACACACACACATAGAGACACACAGATATACACACACAGACATAGACACACAGACACACAAACACAGACACAGACATAGACACAGATACAGACACAGAGACATAGACACAGACACAAACACAGACACACACACACAGACACACACAGACACACAAACACACATACACACACACACACACATAGACACACAGACACAGACACACACACACAGACACAGACACACACACACAGACAGACACAAACACAGACACAGATACATAGACACAAACACACAGACACACCCACGCGCACGCGCACGTGCACGCGCCTGCACGCGCGCGTGCGCACCTGCACGTGCATGCGCACGCGCACAGACACAGACACACTGCCACACAGACGTACACACACACAGACACATACACAGACATAGACACATACATAGACACTGACACACACACACACACAGACAGACAGACACACACACACACAGACACGCACACAGACATAGGCATAGACGCAGACGCAGACGCGGACGCAGACGCGCACGCGCACAGACACAGACATAGACACACAAACATACAGACACACACACATACAGACACAGACACAGATACACAGACACACCCACGCAGACGCGCACGCGCACAGACACAGACGCAAACACAGACACACAGACATAGACACACAAACACACACAAACACAGACACACAGACACACCCACGCGCACGCAGACACAGACACTGACACACAGACACACATACACACCCACGCACGCGCGCGCTCGCGCACACGCACAGACACAGACACACACACAGACACACACACACACACAGACACACAGACACACCCACGCGCACGTGCAGACACAGACACAAACACACAGACACACCCACGCGCACCCGCACGCGCACCCGCACAGACATAGACACAGACACATACACAGATACAAACACACAGACACACACAGACACACAGACACAGACACAGACACAGACATAGAGAGACACAGACACATACACGTGCATGCGCACGCACGCACGCGCACGCGCGCGCGCGCACGCGCACGCGCGCGCGCGCACGCGTACGCCCGCACGCCCACGCATGCATGCCCGCCCGCACTCATACTCGCACACAACACACACACACACACACACACGCATGCGCATGCGTACAAACATAGACACAGACACAGACACACACACACACAGACACACAGCGCGCAAGCGCACAGACACACACGCGCAAGGGCACAGACACAGACACACAGACACACACACAGACACACAAACACACACACACACAGACACAGGCATAGACGTAGATGCAGACGCTGACGCGCACGCGCACAGACACAAACGCAGACACAAAGACACACAAACACACACACAGACACATACACAAATACACAGACACACCCACGCGCGCGTGCCCGCGCGTGCGCGCGTGCAGACACAAACACAGACACACCAACGTGCGCGCGCGCACTTGCGCACGCGCACCCGCACGCGCACAGACACAAACACACACACACACAGAGACACAGACACACAGACACACCCACGCGCGCGCGCAGACACAGATACAGACACAAAGACACACCCACGCCCGCGTGCGCGCTCACGCACGCGCACCCGCACGCGCATGCGCACAGACACAGACACAGACATAGACACAAAGACACAGACACACACACACACAGACACAGACACAGACACAGACACACAGATACACAGACACACAGACATAGATACAGAGACACACAGACACACACACGCACTCGCACGCACGCGCCCGCGCACGCATGCACACACACACAGACACATACACACCCCCCTACACACACACAGAGACACACAGACACAGACACAGATATAGACACAGACATAGAGACACACAGACTCACACACGCGCTCACACACGCGCACGCTTGCATCCGTACGCACGCCCACGCACGCACACTCACGCCTGCTCGCACGCACGCACACAACACACACACACACACCCCCACGCGCAAGCGCACGTGCACAGACACAGACACAAACACACAAACACACACACACACAAAGACAGACACACACAGACAGACACACAGAAACAGACACAGACACACAGATACACAGACACATAGACACACAGACACAGACACACACAGAGACACACAAGCGCACGCGCGTGCATACACGCCCACGCACACGCGCACGCCCCCGCCCTCACGCACGCACGCACGCACCTATACACACATAGACACACACACACAGACACAGACACAGACACACAGACACACAGACACACACGCGCGTGCACGCGCACGCGCACAGACACAGACGCAGACGCCAACGCAGACGCAGCCGCGCACGCGCACGTTCACACACAGACACAAACACACAGACAGACAGACACACACACACAGACAAAGACATAGACACAGACACAGACACACACAGAGACACACACGCATGCACGCACGCACCCATACACAAACACAAAGACACACACACACAGACACACACGGTCAGACACACACACACACACATACACATACAGACACAGACAGAGACACAGACACACACAAAGACACACACGCATGCACGCACGCACCCATACATAAACACAAAGACACACACACACACAGACACAGACACAGATATAGACACAAACACACACACACACACACATACACAGACACAGACATAGACGGAGACGTAGACGCAGATGCAGATGTGACCGCGCACGCGTACGCGGACAGACACAAACACACAGACACAAACACACACAGACACCGACACACACACACACACAGACACACCCACGCGCGCGCAGACACAAACACAGACACACAGACACACAGACATACCCACGCGCGCGCAGAGACAAACACAGACACACCCGCGCACGCACGCACGTAGACACAGACACAAAGACACACCTACGCGCGCGCACTCGCTTACGCATGCACTTGCGCACGTGCACCCGTACGCGCACGCGCATAGACACAGACACACACAAACACACACAGACACACAAACACAGATAGAGACACAGACACAGACACAAACACAGAGACACAGACACACACAGAGACACAGACATACCTATGCGCACGCGCGCGCGCTCAAACACAGACACACAAACACACAGACACATCCACGCGCACGCTCACGCGCACAGATACAGACACACACAGACGCACACACACGCACATACAGACACACACACAGACACCCACACACACACAGATACACACACACACACAACACACACACATACAAAGAGAGACAGACACAGACACACCCACGCGCACGTGCAGACACAGACGCACAGACACATAGACACAGACACTGATACAGATAACAGACACACACACAGACATACACACAGACACACACACAGACACTCACATAGATACAAACACACACAGACACAGGCATAGATGTAGATGCAGACGCTGACGCGCACGCGCACGCGCACAGAAACAGACGCAGACACACAGACACACAAACACACACACAGACACATACACAAACACACAGACACACCCATGCGCGCGTGCCCACGTGTGCGCGCGTGCAGACACAAACACAGACACACCCACGTGCGCGCGCGCACTCGCGCACGCGCACCCGCACGCGCACAGACACAGACAAACACACACACACGGACACACAGACACACCCACGCGCACGCGCAGACACAGACACAGACACACAGACACACCCACGCCCGCGTGCGCGCTCACGCACGCGCACCCGCACGCGCGTGCGCACAGACACAGACATAGACACAAAGACACAGACACACAGACACACACACACAGACACACACAGACACAGACATAGACACACAGATACACAGACACACAGACACACAGACACAGACATAGATACAGAGACACACAGACACACACACGCACTCGCACGCACGCGCCCGCGCACGCACGCACACACACACAGACACATACACCCCCCCCCCACACACACACAGACACAGACACAGAGACACACAGACACAGACACAGACATAGAGACACACAGACATACACAAGCGCACGCACACGCGTACGCGTGCACCCGCACGCACGCACACGCACGCACACTCACGCCTGCTCGCACGCACGCACACACGCACACACACACAAAACACACACACACCCACGCGCAAGCGCACGTGCACAGACACAGACACAAACACACACACACACACACACAAAGACAGACACACACAGACAGACACACAGACACAGACACAGACACACATATACACACACAGACAAAGACATAGACACAGACACAGACACACACAGAGACACACACGCATGCACGCACGCACCCATACACAAACACAAAGACACACACACAGACACACACGGACACACACACACACACATATACACACACAAACACAGACACAGACACACACAGAGACACACACGCATGCACGCACACACCCATACACAAACACAAAGACACACACACACAGACACAGACACAGACACAGACACATAGACACACATACGTGCGCGCGCACGCGCACAGACGGAGACACAGATGCAGATGTAGATGCAGACGCGCATGTGCACGCGCACAGACACAGACACACACACACACACACACACACAGACACAGACACACACACAGACATAGATCAGACACAGACACAGACACACAGACACACAGACACAGACATAGACACACTGACACAGACACAGACATAGACACATACAGACACACACACACACACACAGAGAGAGAGAGAGATAGACACACAGACACAGACATACCCACGCGCACAGACACAGACACAAATACACAGACGCACCCACGCGCACGCGTACACATACCCGCACGCGCATGCGCACGCGTACACACACAGACACGGACGCAGACACACACACAGACACACACACACAACACACACACACACATACAGAGAGAGACACAGACACAGACACACCCACGCGCACGTGCAGACACAGACGCACAGACACACAGACACAGACACTGTGACAGACACACAGACACACACGCACACACAGACATACACACAGAAACACACACAGACACTCACACAGATACAAACACAGACACAGACACAGACACAGACTCACAGACACACACACATACACACACACACAAAGAGACACACACAGACACAGGCATAGACGCAGACGCACAGACACACAGACACACCCACACGCGCGCACACAGACACAAACACACCCACGCGCACGCGCACAGACACAGACACATAGACACACAGACACATCCATGCGCGCGCATACACAGACACAGACGCACAGACACACAGACACACCCACGCGCATGCAGACACAAACACAGACACACCCATGCATGTGCGCGCAGACACAGACACACGCACGCGCATGCAGACACAAACACAGACACACCCACGCACGCGCGCGCGCAGACACAGACACACAGACATATCCACGCGCTCGCGCGCGTTCGCTCGCGCGCGCATTCGTGCACGCGCACCTCCACGCTCACGCGCACAGACACAGACACAGACACAAACACATACACACACACAAACACATACACACAGACACACAGACACAGACACACAGACACACCCACACGCGCGCGCAGACACAGACACAGATACACAGACATACAAACACACCCACACGCGCGCGCGCTCGCGCTCGCGCACCAGCACGCGCATGCTCACAGACACAGACACAAAGACACAAACACACACAGACACACAACAGACACAGACACAGACACAGACATCCACACACGCACGCGCACGCACGCACGCGCCCGCGCACTCGCACGCACGCGTCTGCCCGCACACACACACACACACATAGAGACACACAGATATACACACACAGACACAGACACACAGACACACAAACACAGACACAGACATAGACACAGATACAGACACAGAGACATAGACACAGACACAAACACAGACACACACACACACAGACACACACAGACACACAAACACACACATACACACACACACAGACACACAGACACAGACACACACACACAGACACAGACACACAGACACAGACAGACACAAACACAGACACAGATACACAGACACAAACACACAGACATAGACACACAGACACACAGACACACCCACGCGTACGCGCACGTGCACGCGCCTGCACGCGCGCGCGCGCACCCGCACGTGCATGCGCACACGCACAGACACAGACACAGACACACTGCCACACAGACGTACACACACACAGACACATACACAGACATAGACACATACATAGACACTGACACACACACACACACAGACACACACACACACAGACACACACACAGACATAGGCATAGACGCAGACGCAGACGCGCACGCGCACAGACACAGACACAGACACACAAACATACAGACACACACACACACACACAGACACAGACTCACAGACACACCCACGCAGACAAGCACGCGCACAGACACAGACGCAAACACAGACACACAGACACACAGACATAGACACACAGACACACACAATCACAGACACACAGACACACCCACGCGCACGCAGACACAGACACAGACACACATACACACCCACGCACGCGCGCGCTCGCGCACACGCACAGACACAGACACACACACAGACACACACACACACACAGACACACAGACACACCCACGCCACGCGCAGACACAGACACAAACACACAGACACACCCACGCGCACCCGCACGCGCATCCGCACAGACATAGACACAGACACATACACAGATACAAACACACAGACACACATAGACACAGACACACAGACACAGACACAGACACATACACAGACATAGAGAGACACAGACACATACACGTGCACGCGCACGCACGCACGCGCGCTCGCGCACGCGCACGCGCGCGCGCACGCGTACGCCTGCACGCCCACGCACGCATGCCCGCCCGCACTCATACTCGCACACAACACACACACACGCGCGCATGCGCACGCGTACAAACATAGACACAGACACACACACACACACACACACACACACACACACACACAGCGCGCAAGCGCACAGACACACACGCGCAAGGGCACAGACACAGACACACAGACACACACACAGACACACAAACACACACATACAGAGACACAAGCATAGACGTAGATGCAGACGCTAACGCGCACGCGCACAGACACAAACGCAGACACACAGACACACAAACAGACACATACACAAATACACAGACACACCCACGCGCGCGTGCCTGCACGTGCGCGTGTGCAGACACAAACACAGACACACCCACGTGCGCGCGCGCACTTGCGCACGCGCACCCGCACGCACACAGACACACACACACACACAGAGAGAGAGACACAGACACACAGACACACCCACGCGCGCGCGCAGACACAGATACAGACACACAGACACACCCACGCCCGCGTGCGCGCTCACGCACGCGCACCCGCACGCGCATGCGCACAGACACAAACATAGACACAAAGACACAGACACACAGACACACACACACAGACACAGACACAGACACACACACACACAGATACACAGACACACAGACACAGACATGGATACAGAGACACACAGACACACACACGCACTCGCACGCACGCGCCCGCGCACGCATGCACACACACATACAGACACATACACACACCCCCCCACACACACAGAGACACACAGACACAGACACAGACATAGAGACACACAGACACACACACGCGCTCGCACACGCGCACGCTTGCACCCGCACGCACGCACACGCACGCACACTCACGCCTGCTCGCACGCATGCACACAACACACACACACACACCCGCGCGCGCGCGCGCAAGCGCACGTGCACAGACACAGACACAAACACACAAACACACACACACACACAAAGACAGACACACACAGACAGACACACAGACACAGACACAGACACACAGATACACAGACACATAGACACACAGACACAGACACACACAGAGACACACAAGCGCACGCGCATGCATACACGCCCACGCACACGCGCACGCCCCCGCCCTCACGCACGCACGCACCCATACACACATAGACACACACACACACACAGACACAGACACACAGACACACACGCGCGCGCACAGACACAGACGCAGACGCCAACGCAGACGCAGCCGCGCACGCGCACGTTCACACACAGACACAAACACACAGACAGACACACACACACACACAGACACAGACAAAGACATAGACACAGACACAGACACACACAGAGGCACACACGCATGCACGCACGCACCCATACACAAACACAAAGACACACACACACAGACACACACGGACAGACACACACACACACACATACACATACAGACACAGACACAGACACAGACACACACAAAGACACACACGCATGCACGCACGCACCCATACATAAACACAAAGACACACACACACAGACACAGACATAGATATAGACACAAACACACATACACACACACAGACACACACAGACACAGACATAGACGGAGACGTAGACGCAGATGCAGATGTGCACGCGCACGCGTACGCGGACAGACACAGACACACAGACACAGACACACACACACACAGACACACCCACGCGGGCAGACACAAACACAGACACACAGACACACAGACATACCCAAGCGCGCGCAGAGACAAACACAGACACACCCACGCACGCACGCACGCAGACACATACACAAAGACACACCTACGCGCGCGCGCACTCGCTTACGCACGCACTTGCACACGTGCACCCGTACACGCACGCGCATAGACACAGACACACACAAACACACACAGACACACAAACACAGATAGAGACACAGACACAGACACAGACACAAACACAGAGACACAGACACACACAGAGACACAGACATACCTATGCGCACGCGCGCGCGCTCAAACACAGACACACAAACACACAGACACATCCACGCGTACCCGCACGCGCACGCTCACGCGCACAGATACAGACACACACAGACACACACACCCACACATACAGACACACACACAGACACACACACACACAACACACACATACAAAGAGAGACAGACACAGACACACCCACGCGCACGTGCAGACACAGACGCACAGACACATAGACACAGACACTGATACAGAGACACAGACACACACACACAGACATACACACAGACACACACACAGACACTCACACAGATACAAACACAGACACAGACACACACACACACACACACACACACAGACACAGGCATAGACGCATACGCACAGACACACAGACACACCCACGCGTGCGCACACAGATACAGACACACCCACGCGCACGCGCACAGACACAGACACATAGACACACAGACACATCCACGCGCACGCAGACACAGACACAGACGCACAGACACACAGACACACCCACGCGCATGCAGACACAAACACAAACACACCAACGCGTGCGCACAGACACAGACACACCCACGCGCATGCAGACACAAACACAGACACACCCACGAATGTGTGCGCGCAGACACAGACACACAGACATACCCACGCGCTCGCGCGTGTTCGCTCGCGCGCGCACTCGTGCACGCGCACCTCCACGCGCACGCGCACAGACACAGACACAGACACAAACACATACACACACACACACAAACACATACACACAGACACACCCACGCGCGCGCGCAGACACAGACACAGATACACAGACATACAAACACACCCACACGCGCGCGCGCTCGCGCACCAGCATGCGCATGCTCACAGACACAGACACAAGGACACAGACACACAGACACACACACAGACACACAACAGACACAGACACAGACACAGACACACACACACGCACGCGCACGCACGCATACCCGCGCACTCGCACGCACGCGCCTGCCCGCACACACAAACACACACACACACATAGAGACACACAGATATACACACACAGACACAGACACACAGACACACAAACACAGACACAAACATAGACACAGATACAGACACAGAGACATAGACACAGACACAAACACAGACACACACACACACACAGACACACACAGACACACAAACACACATACACACACACAACACACACACAGACATAGACACACAGACACAGACACACACACACAGACACAGACACACACACACACACACACAGACACAAACACAGACACAGACACACAGACACACACACAGACACAGACAGACAGACACACAGACACACCCACGCGCCTGCGCGCGTGCACGCGCCTGCACGCGCGCGCGCGCACCTGCACGTGCATGCGCACGCGCACAGACACAGACACAGACACACTGCCACACAGACGTACACACACACAGACACATACACAGACATAGACACATACATAGACACTGACACACACACACACACACTCACACACAGACAGACACACACACACACAGACACACACACAGACATAGGCATAGACGCAGACGCAGATGCGCACGCGCACAAACACAGACATAGACACACAAACATACAGTCACACACACAGACACAAACACAGACACACAGACACACCCACGTGCGCGCGCGCTCGCGCGCACGCACACCCGCACACGCACGCGCATAGACACAGACACAAACACAGACACACAGACATAGACACACAGACACACACAAACACAGACACACAGACACACCCACGCGCACGCAGACACAGACACACATACACACCCACGCACGCGCGCGCTCGCGCACACGCACAGACACAGACACACACACAGACACACACACACAGAGACACACAGACACACCCACGCGCCGCGCAGACACAGACACATACACACAGACACACCCACGCGTACCCGCACGCGCATCCGCACTGACATAGACAGAGACACATACACAGATACAAACACACAGACACACACAGACACAGACACAGACACACAGACACAGACACAGACACAGACATAGAGAGACACAGACACATACACGTGCACGCGCCCGCGCACCGCGCGCACGCGCACTCGCCGCGCGCGCGCTCACGCACGCGTACGCCCGCACACACACGCACGCATGCCCGCCTGCACACATACTCGCACACACAACACACACACACACACACACGCGCATGCGCACACGTACAAACATAGACACAGACACAGACACCACACACAGACAGACACACAGCGCGCAAGCGCACAGACACACACGCGCAAGGGCATAGACACAGACACAGACACACAGACACACACACACACAGACACAGGCATAGACGTAGATGCAGACGCTGACTCGCACACGCACGCGCACAGACACAGACGCAGACACACACACACAAACAGACACATACACAAATACACAGACACACCCACGCGCGCGTGCCGCGCGTGCGCGCGTGCAGACACAAACACAGACACACCCACGTGCGCGCGCGCACTTGCGCTCGCGCACCGCACGCGCACAGACACAGACACACACACAGACACACACACACACACAGAGACACAGACACACAGACACACCCACGCGCGCGCGCAGACACAGATACAGACACACAGACACACCCACGCCCGCGTGCGCGCTCACGCACGCGCACCCGCACGCGCATGCGCATAGACATAGACACAAAGACACAGACACACAGACACACACACACATAGACGCAGACACAGACACAGACACACAGATACACAGACACACAGACACAGACATAGATACAGAGACACACAGACACACACACGCACTTGCACGCACGCGCCGGCGCACGCTCGCACACACACACACAGACACATACACACACCCCCCCCAAACACAGAGAGACACAGACACACAGACACAGACACAAACATAGAGACACACAGACACACACACGTGCTCGCATGCACCCGCACGCACGCACACGCACGCACACTCACGCCTGCTCGCCCGCCCGCACGCACGCACACAACACACACACACACGCAAGCGCACGTGCACAGACACAGACACAAACACACAAACACACACACACACAAAGACAGACACACAGACACAGACACAGACACACAGATACACAGACACATAGATACACAGACACAGACACACATAGAGACACACAAGCGCACGCGCCTGCGTACACGCCCACGCACACGCGCACGCCCCCGCCCTCACGCACGCACGCACGCACCCATACACACACAGACACACACACACACAAAGACACAGACACAGACACACAGACACACACGCGCGCGCGCGCACGCGCACAGACACAGACGCAGACGCCAACGCAGACGCAGCCACGCACACGCACGTTCACACACGGACACAAACACACAGACAGACACACACACACACACACAGACAAAGACATAGACACAGACACAGACACACACAGAGACACACACGCATGCACGCACGCACCCATACACAAACACAAAGACACACACACACAGACACACACACGGACAGACACACACACACACACACATACATATACAGACACAGACACAGGCACACACAGAGACACACACGCATGCACGCACGCACCCATACACAAACACAAAGACACACACACACACACAGATATAGACACAAACACACATACACACACAGACACATACACAGACACAGACATAGACGGAGACGTAGACGCAGATGCAGATGTGCACGCGCACGCGTACGCGGACAGACACAAACACACAGACACAGACACACACAGACACAGACACAGACACACCACACACAGACACACCCACGCGCGCGCAGACACAAACACAGACACACAGACACACAGACATACCCACGCGCGCGCAGAGACAAACACAGACACACCCACACGCGCACGCACGCAGACACAGACACAAAGACACACCTACGTGCGTGCGCGCACGTCCACCCGTACGCGCACGCGCATAGACACAGACACACACAAACAAACATAGACACACAAACACAGATAGAGACACAGACACAGACACAAACACAGAGACACAGACACACACAGAGACACAGACATACCCATGCGCACGCGCGCGCGCTCCAAACACAGACACACAAACACACAGACACATCCACGCGTACCCGCACGCGCACGCTCATGCGCACAGATACAAACACACACAGACACACACACACACACACACACACACACACACATACAGACACACACACAGACACCCACACACACACAGACACACACACACACACACACACACACACACATACAGAGAGAGACAGACACAGACACTCCCACGCGCACGTGCAGACACAGACGCACAGACACACAGACACAGACACACAGACACACACACACACACACACAGACACAGGCATAGACGCATACGCACAGACACACAGACACACCCCGCGTGCGCACACAGATACAGACACACCCACGCGCACGCGCACAGACACAGACACATAGACACACAGACACATCCACGCGCACGCAGACACAGACACAGACGCACAGACACACAGACACACCCACGCGGATGCAGACACAAACACAGACACACCCACGCGCGCGCGCAGACACAGACACACCCACGCGCATGCAGACACAAACACAGACACACCCACGAACGCGTGCGCGCAGACACAGACACACAGACATACCCACGCGCGGCGCGCGTTCGCTCGCGCGGGCACTCGTGCACGCGCACCTCCACGCGCACGCGCACAGACACAGACACAGACACAGACACAGACACAAACACATACACACACACAAACACATACACACAGACACACAGACACAGACACACAGACACACCCACGCGCGCGCGCGCAGACACAGACACAGATACACAGACATACAAACACACCCACACGCGCGCGCGCTCGCGCACCGCACGCGCATGCTCACAGACACAGACACAAAGACACAGACACACAGACACACACACAGACACACAACAGACACAGACACAGACACAGACACACACGCACACGCACGATCCGCACGTGCCCGCGCACTCGCACGCACGCGCCTGCCCGCACACACACGCACACACACACACACATAGAGACACACAGATATACACACACAGACACAGACACACAGACACACAAACACAGACACAGACATAGACACAGACACAAACACAGACACACACACACAGGACACACACAGACACACAAACACACATACACACACAACACACACAGACACAGACACACAGACAAAGACACAAACACACTCAGACACAGACACACACACAGACACAAACATAGACACAGACACACAGACACAAACACACAGACACAGACACATAGATACACAGACACAGACACACATAGAGACACACAAGCGCACGCGCCTGCGTACACGCCCACGCACACGCGCACGCCCCCGCCCTCACGACGCACGCACCCATACACACACAGACACACACACACACAAAGACACAGACACAGACACACAGACACACACGCGCGCGCACGCGCACGCGCACAGACACAGACGCAGACGCCAACGCAGACGCAACCACGCACACGCACGTTCACACACGGACACAAACACACAGACAGACACACACACACACAGACAAAGACATAGACACAGACACAGACACAGACACACACAGAGACACACACGCATGCACGCACGCACCCATACACAAACACAAAGACACACACACACAGACACACACGGACAGACACACACACACACACACATACATATACAGACACAGACACAGACACAGGCACACACAGAGACACACACGCATGCACGCACGCACCCATACACAAACACAAAGACACACACACACACACACACACACACAGATATAGACACAAACACACATACACACACAGACACATACACAGACACAGACATAGACGGAGACGTAGACGCAGATGCAGATGTGCACGCGCACGCGTACGCGGACAGACACAAACACACAGACACAGACACACACAGACACAGACAAAGACACACACACACAGACACACCCACGCGCGCGCAGACACAAACACAGACACACAGACACACAGACATACCCACGCGCGCGCAGAGAGACAAACACAGACACACCCACACGCGCACGCACGCAGACACAGACACAAAGACACACCTACGTGCGTGCGCGCACGTCCACCCGTACGCGCACGCGCATAGACACAGACACACACAAACACACACAGACACACAAACACAGATAGAGACACAGACACAAACACAAACACAGAGACACAGACACACACAGAGACACAGACATACCATGCGCACGCGCGCGCGCTCAAACACAGACACACAAAACACACAGACACATCCACGCGTACCCGCACGCGCACGCTCATGCGCACAGATACAAACACACACAGACACACACACACACACACACATACAGACACACACACAGACACCCACACACACACAGACACACACACACACACACACAACACACACACATACAGAGAGAGACAGACACAGACACTCCCACGCGCACGTGCAGACACAGACGCACAGACACACAGACACAGACACACAGACACACACACACACACACAGACACAGGCATAGACGCATACGCACAGACACACAGACACACCCACGCGTGCGCACACAGATACAGACACACCCACGCGCACGCGCACAGACACAGACACATAGACACACAGACACATCCACGCGCACGCAGACACAGACACAGACGCACAGACACACAGACACACCCACGCGGATGCAGACACAAACACAGACACACCCACGCGCGCGCGCAGACACAGACACACCCACGCGCATGCAGACACAAACACAGACACACCCACGAACGCGTGCGCGCAGACACAAACACACAGACATACCCACGCGCGCGCGCGCGTTCGCTCGCGCGGGCACTCGTGCACGCGCACCTCCACGCGCACGCGCACAGACACAGACACAGACACAGACACAAACACATACACACACACACAAACACATACACACAGACACACAGACACAGACACACAGACACTCCCACGCGCGCGCGCAGACACGGACACAGATACACAGACATACAAACACACCCACACGCGCGCGCGCTCGCGCACCAGCACGCGCATGCTCACAGACACAGACACAAAGACACAGACACACAGACACACACACAGACACACAACAAACACAGACACAGACACAGACACACACGCACGCGCACGATCCGCACGCGCCCGCGCACTCGCACGCACGCGCCTGCCCGCACACACACGCACACACACACACACATAGAGACACACAGATATACACACACAGACACAGACACACAGACACACAAACACAGACACAGACATAGACACAGACACAAACACAGACACACACACACAGGACACACACAGACACACAAACACACACACACACAACACACACAGACACAGACACACAGACAAAGACACACACACACTCAGACACAGACACACACACACAGACACAAACATAGACACAGACACACAGACACAAACACACAGACACAGACACATAGATACACAGACACAGACACACATAGAGACACACAGGCGCACGCGCCTGCGTACACGCCCACGCACACGCGCACGCCCCCGCCCTCACGCACGCACGCACCCATACACACACAGACACACACACACACAAAGACACAGACACAGACACACAGACACACACGCGCGCGCACGGGCACGCGCACAGACACAAACGCAGACGCCAACGCAGACGCAGCCACGCACACGCACGTTCACACACGGACACAAACACACAGACAGACACACACACACACACACAGACACAGACATACACATACAGACACAGACAGAGACACAGACACACACAAAGACACACACGCATGCACGCACGCACCCATACATAAACACAAAGACACACACACACAGACACAGACGCAGATATAGACACAAACACACACACACACACACATACACAGACACAGACATAGACGGAGACGTAGACGCAGATGCAGATGTGACCGCGCACGCGTACGCGGACAGACACAAACACACAGACACAAACACACACAGACACCGACACACACACACACACAGACACACCCACGCGCGCGCAGACACAAACACAGACACACAGACACACAGACATACCCACGCGCGCGCAGAGACAAACACAGACACACCCGCGCACGCACGCACGTAGACACAGACACAAAGACACACCTACGCGCGCGCACTCGCTTACGCATGCACTTGCGCACGTGCACCCGTACGCGCACGCGCATAGACACAGACACACACAAACACACACAGACACACAAACACAGATAGAGACACAGACACAGACACAAACACAGAGACACAGACACACACAGAGACACAGACATACCTATGCGCACGCGCGCGCGCTCAAACACAGACACACAAACACACAGACACATCCACGCGCACGCTCACGCGCACAGATACAGACACACACAGACGCACACACACGCACATACAGACACACACACAGACACCCACACACACACAGACACACACACACACACACACACACACATACAAAGAGAGACAGACACAGACACACCCACGCGCACGTGCAGACACAGACGCACAGACACATAGACACAGACACTGATACAGATAACAGGCACACACACAGACATACACACAGACACACACACAGACACTCACATAGATACAAACACACACAGACACAGGCATAGATGTAGATGCAGACGCTGACGCGCACGCGCACGCGCACAGAAACAGACGCAGACACACAGACACACAAACACACACACAGACACATACACAAACACACAGACACACCCATGCGCGCGTGCCCACGTGTGCGCGCGTGCAGACACAAACACAGACACACCCACGTGCGCGCGCGCACTCGCGCACGCGCACCCGCACGCGCACAGACACAGACAAACACACACACACGGACACACAGACACACCCACGCGCACGCGCACGCGCAGACACAGACACAGACACACAGACACACCCACGCCCGCGTGCGCGCTCACGCACGCGCACCCGCACGCGCGTGCGCACAGACACAGACATAGACACAAAGACACAGACACACAGACACACACACACAGACACACACAGACACAGACATAGACACACAGATACACAGACACACAGACACACAGACACAGACATAGATACAGAGACACACAGACACACACACGCACTCGCACGCACGCGCCCGCGCACGCACGCACACACACACAGACACATACACCCCCCCCCCACACACACACAGACACAGACACAGAGACACACAGACACAGACACAGACATAGAGACACACAGACATACACAAGCGCACGCACACGCGTACGCGTGCACCCGCACGCACGCACACGCACGCACACTCACGCCTGCTCGCACGCACGCACACACGCACACACACACACAAAACACACACACACCCACGCGCAAGCGTACGTGCACAGACACAGACACAAACACACACACACACACACAAAGACAGACACACACAGACAGACACACAGACACAGACACAGACACACATATACACACACAGACAAAGACATAGACACAGACACAGACACACACAGAGACACACACGCATGCACGCACGCACCCATACACAAACACAAAGACACACACACAGACACACACGGACACACACACACACATATACACACACAAACACAGACACAGACACACACAGAGACACACACGCATGCACGCACACACCCATACACAAACACAAAGACACACACACACACAGACACAGACACAGACACACAGACACACATACGTGCGCGCGCACGCGCACAGACGGAGACACAGATGCAGATGTAGATGCAGACGCGCATGTGCACGCGCACAGACACAGACACAGACACACACACACACACACACAGACACAGACACACACACAGACATAGATCAGACACAGACACAGACACACAGACACACAGACACAGACATAGACACACTGACACAGACACAGACATAGACACATACAGACACACACACACACACACACACAGAGAGAGAGATAGACACACAGACACAGACATACCCACGCGCACAGACACAGACACAAATACACAGACGCACCCACGCGCACGCGTACACATACCCGCACGCGCATGCGCACGCGTACACACACAGACACGGACGCAGACACACACACAGACACACACACACAACACACACACACACACATACAGAGAGAGACACAGACACAGACACACCCACGCGCACGTGCAGACACAGACGCACAGACACACAGACACAGACACTGATACAGACACACAGACTCACACGCACACACAGACATACACACAGAAACACACACAGACACTCACACAGATACAAACACAGACACAGACACAGACTCACAGACACACACACATACACACACACACAAAGAGACACACACAGACACAGGCATAGACGCAGACGCACAGACACACAGACACACCCACACGCGCGCACACAGACACAAACACACCCACGCGCACGCGCACAGACACAGACACATAGACACACAGACACATCCATGCGCGCGCATACACAGACACAGACGCACAGACACACAGACACACCCACGCGCATGCAGACACAAACACAGACACACCCATGCATGTGCGCGAAGACACAGACACACGCACGCGCATGCAGACACAAACACAGACACACCCACGCATGCGCGCGCGCAGACACAGACACACAGACATACCCACGCGCTCGCGCGCGTTCGCTCGCGCGCGCATTCGTGCACGCGCACCTCCACGCTCACGCGCACAGACACAGACACAGACACAAACACATACACACACACAAACACATACACACAGACACACATACACAGACACACAGACACACCCACACGCGCGCGCAGACACAGACACAGATACACAGACATACAAACACACCCACACGCGCGCGCGCTCGCGCTCGCGCACCAGCACGCGCATGCTCACAGACACAGACACAAAGACACAAACACACACAGACACACAACAGACACAGACACAGACACAGACATCCACACACGCACGCGCACGCACGCACGCGCCCGCGCACTCGCACGCACGCGTCTGCCCGCACACACACACACACACACATAGAGACACA
This sequence comes from Ottelia alismoides, assembly GCA_037367405.1. NCBI lineage: Eukaryota > Viridiplantae > Streptophyta > Magnoliopsida > Alismatales > Hydrocharitaceae > Ottelia > Ottelia alismoides. The sequence continues at coordinate 978,170 of JAZKJV010000532.1, read as the reverse complement.
CAGATATACACACACAGACACAGACACACAGACACACAAACACAGACACAGACATAGACACAGATACAGACACAGAGACATAGACACAGACACAAACACAGACACACACACACACAGACACACACAGACACACAAACACACACATACACACACACACACAGACACACAGACACAGACACACACACACAGACACAGACACACAGACACAGACAGACACAAACACAGACACAGATACACAGACACAAACACACAGACATAGACACACAGACACACAGACACACCCACGCGTACGCGCACGTGCACGCGCCTGCACGCGCGCGCGCGCACCCGCACGTGCATGCGCACGCGCACAGACACAGACACAGACACACTGCCACACAGACGTACACACACACACAGACACATACACAGACATAGACACATACATAGACACTGACACACACACACACACAGACACACACACACACAGACACACACACAGACATAGGCATAGACGCAGACGCAGACGCGCACGCGCACAGACACAGACACAGACACACAAACATACAGACACACACACACACACACAGACACAGACTCACAGACACACCCACGCAGACGCGCACGCGCACAGACACAGACGCAAACACAGACACACAGACATAGACACACAGACACACACAATCACAGACACACAGACACACCCACGCGCACGCAGACACAGACACAGACACACATACACACCCACGCACGCGCGCGCTCGCGCACACGCACAGACACAGACACACACACAGACACACACACACACACACACAGACACACAGACACACCCACGCCACGCGCAGACACAGACACAAACACACAGACACACCCACGCGCACCCGCACGCGCATCCGCACAGACATAGACACAGACACATACACAGATACAAACACACAGACACACATAGACACAGACACACAGACACAGACACAGACACAGACACAGACATAGAGAGACACAGACACATACACGTGCACGCGCACGCACGCACGCGCGCTCGCGCACGCGTACGCCTGCACGCCCACGCACGCATGCCCGCCCGCACTCATACTCGCACACAACACACACACACGCGCGCATGCGCATGCGTACAAACATGGACACAGACACACACACACACACACACACACAGCGCGCAAGCGCACAGACACACACGCGCAAGGGCACAGACACAGACACACAGACACACACACAGACACACAAACACACACATACAGAGACACAAGCATAGACGTAGATGCAGACGCTAACGCGCACGCGCACAGACACAAACGCAGACACACAGACACACAAACAGACACATACACAAATACACAGACACACCCACGCGCGCGTGCCTGCACGTGCGCGTGTGCAGACACAAACACAGACACACCCACGTGCGCGCGCGCACTTGCGCACGCGCACCCGCACGCACACAGACACACACACACACACAGAGAGAGAGAGACACAGACACACGGACACACCCACGCGCGCGCGCAGACACAGATACAGACACACAGACACACCCACGCCCGCGTGCGCGCTCACGCACGCGCACCCGCACGCGCATGCGCACAGACACAAACATAGACACAAAGACACAGACACACAGACACACACACACAGACACAGACACAGACACACACACACAGATACACAGACACACAGACACAGACATGGATACAGAGACACACAGACACACACACGCACTCGCACGCACGCGCCCGCGCACGCATGCACACACACATACAGACACATACACACACCCCCCCACACACACAGAGACACACAGACACAGACACAGACATAGAGACACACATACACACACACGCGCTCGCACGCGCGCACGCTTGCACCCGCACGCACGCACACGCACGCACACTCACGCCTGCTCGCACGCATGCACACAACACACACACACACCCGCGCGCGCGCGCGCGCAAGCGCACGTGCACAGACACAGACACAAACACACAAACACACACACACACAAAGACAGACACACACAGACAGACACACAGACACAGACACAGACACACAGATACACAGACACATAGACACACAGACACAGACACACACAGAGACACACAAGCGCACGCGCATGCATACACGCCCACGCACGCGCGCACGCCCCCGCCCTCACGCACGCACGCACCCATACACACATAGACACACACACACACACACACACAGACACAGACACACAGACACACACGCGCGCGCACAGACACAGACGCAGACGCCAACGCAGACGCAGCCGCGCACGCGCACGTTCACACACAGACACAAACACACAGACAGACACACACACACACACAGACACAGACAAAGACATAGACACAGACACAGACACACACAGAGGCACACACGCATGCACGCACGCACCCATACACAAACACAAAGACACACACACACAGACACACACGAACAGACACACACACACACACATACACATACAGACACAGACACAGACACAGACACACACAAAGACACACACGCATGCACGCACGCACCCATACATAAACACAAAGACACACACACACAGACACAGACATAGATATAGACACAAACACACATACACACACACACAGACACACACAGACACAGACATAGACGGAGACGTAGACGCAGATGCAGATGTGCACGCGCACGCGTACGCGGACAGACACAGACACACAGACACAGACACACACACACACAGACACACCCACGCGCGCAGACACAAACACAGACACACAGACACACAGACATACCCAAGCACGCGCAGAGACAAACACAGACACACCCACGCACGCACGCACGCAGACACATACACAAAGACACACCTACGCGCGCGCGCACTCGCTTACGCACGCACTTGCGCACGTGCACCCGTACACGCACGCGCATAGACACAGATACACACAAACACACACAGACACACAAACACAGATAGAGACACAGACACAGACACAGACACAAACACAGAGACACAGACACACACAGAGACACAGACATACCTATGCGCACGCGCGCGCGCTCAAACACAGACACACAAACACACAGACACATCCACGCGTACCCGCACGCGCACGCTCACGCGCACAGATACAGACACACACAGACACACACACCCACACATACAGACACACACACAGACACACACACACACAACACACACATACAAAGAGAGACAGACACAGACACACCCACGCGCACGTGCAGACACAGACGCACAGACACATAGACACAGACACTGATACAGAGACACAGACACACACACACAGACATACACACAGACACACACACAGACACTCACACAGATACAAACACAGACACAGACACACACACACACACACACACACACACAGACACAGGCATAGACGCATACGCACAGACACACAGACACACCCACGCGTGCGCACACAGATACAGACACACCCACGCGCACGCGCACAGACACAGACACATAGACACACAGACACATCCACGCGCACGCAGACACAGACACAGACGCACAGACACACAGACACACCCACGCGCATGCAGACACAAACACAAACACACCAACGCGTGCGCACAGACACAGACACACCCACGCGCATGCAGACACAAACACAGACACACCCACGAATGTGTGCGCGCAGACACAGACACACAGACATACCCACGCGCTCGCGCGTGTTCGCTCGCGCGCGCACTCGTGCACGCGCACCTCCACGCGCACGCGCACAGACACAGACACAGACACAAACACATACACACACACACACAAACACATACACACAGACACACCCACGCGCACGCGCAGACACAGACACAGATACACAGACATACAAACACACCCACACGCGCGCGCGCTCGCGCACCAGCATGCGCATGCTCACAGACACAGACACAAGGACACAGACACACAGACACACACACAGACCCACAACAGACACAGACACAGACACAGACACACACACACGCACGCGCACGCACGCATACCCGCGCACTCGCACGCACGCGCCTGCCCGCACACACAAACACACACACACACATAGAGACACACAGATATACACACACAGACACAGACACACAGACACACAAACACAGACACAAACATAGACACAGATACAGACACAGAGACATAGACACAGACACAAACACAGACACACACACACACACAGACACACACAGACACACAAACACACATACACACACACAACACACACACAGACATAGACACACAGACACACAACAGACACAGACACAGACACAGACACACACACACGCACGCGCACGCACGCATACCCGCGCACTCGCACGCACGCGCCTGCCCGCACACACAAACACACACACACACATAGAGACACACAGATATACACACACAGACACAGACACACAGACACACAAACACAGACACAAACATAGACACAGATACAGACACAGAGACATAGACACAGACACAAATACAGACACACACACACACACAGACACACACAGACACACAAACACACATACACACACAACACACACACAGACATAGACACACAGACACAGACACACACACACAGACACAGACACACACACACACACAGACACAAACACAGACACAGACACACAGACACACACACAGACACAGACAGACAGACACACAGACACACCCACGCGCCTGCGCGCGTGCACGCGCCTGCACGCGCGCGCGCGCACCTGCACGTGCATGCGCACGCGCACAGACACAGACACAGACACACTGCCACACAGACGTACACACACACAGACACATACACAGACATAGACACATACATAGACACTGACACACACACACACACACTCACACACAGACAGACACACACACACAGACACACACACAGACATAGGCATAGACGCAGACGCAGATGCGCACGCGCACAAACACAGACATAGACACACAAACATACAGTCACACACACAGACACAGACACAGACACACAGACACACCCACGTGCGCGCGCGCTCGCGCGCACGCACACCCGCACACGCACGCGCATAGACACAGACACAAACACAGACACACAGACATAGACACACAGACACACACAAACACAGACACACAGACACACCCACGCGCACGCAGACACAGACACACATACACACCCACGCACGCGCGCGCTCGCGCACACGCACAGACACAGACACACACACAGACACACACACACAGAGACACACAGACACACCCACGCGCACGCGCAGACACAGACACATACACACAGACACACCCACGCGTACCCGCACGCGCATCCGCACTGACATAGACACAGACACATACACAGATACAAACACACAGACACACACAGACACAGACACAGACACAGACACACAGACACAGACACAGACACAGACATAGAGAGACACAGACACATACACGTGCACGCGCCCGCACGCACGCGCACGCGCACTCGCGCGCGCGCGCTCACGCACGCGTACGCCCGCACACACACGCACGCATGCCCGCCTGCACACATACTCGCACACACAACACACACACACACACACACGCGCATGCGCACACGTACAAACATAGACACAGACACAGACACACACACACAGACAGACACACAGCGCGCAAGCGCACAGACACACACGCGCAAGGGCATAGACACAGACACAGACACACAGACACACACACACACAGACACAGGCATAGACGTAGATGCAGACGCTGACTCGCACACGCACGCGCACAGACACAGACGCAGACACACAGACACACAAACAGACACATACACAAATACACAGACACACCCACGCGCGCGTGCCCGCGCGTGCGCGCGTGCAGACACAAACACAGACACACCCACGTGCGCGCGCGCACTTGCGCTCGCGCACCCGCACGCGCACAGACACAGACACACACACAGACACACACACACACACAGAGACACAGACACACAGACACACCCACGCGCGCGCGCAGACACAGATACAGACACACAGACACACCCACGCCCGCGTGCGCGCTCACGCACGCGCACCCGCACGCGCATGCGCATAGACATAGACATAGACACAAAGACACAGACACACAGACACACACACACATAGACGCAGACACAGACACAGACACACAGATACACAGACACACAGACACAGACATAGATACAGAGACACACAGACACACACACGCACTCGCACGCACGCGCCGGCGCACGCTCGCACACACACACACAGACACATACACACCCCCCCCAAACACAGAGAGACACAGACACACAGACACAGACACAAACATAGAGACACACAGACACACACACGTGCTCGCATGCACCCGCACGCACGCACACGCACGCACACTCACGCCTGCTCGCCCGCCCGCACGCACGCACACAACACACACACACACGCAAGCGCACGTGCACAGACACAGACACAAACACACAAACACACACACACACAAAGACAGACACACAGACACAGACACAAACACACAGATACACAGACACATAGATACACAGACACAGACACACATAGAGACACACAAGCGCACGCGCCTGCGTACACGCCCACGCACACGCGCACGCCCCCGCCCTCACGCACGCACGCACGCACCCATACACACACAGACACACACACACACAAAGACACAGACACAGACACACAGACACACACGCGCGCGCACGCGCACGCGCACAGACACAGACGCAGACGCCAACGCAGACGCAGCCACGCACACGCACGTTCACACACGGACACAAACACACAGACAGACACACACACACACACACAGACAAAGACATAGACACAGACACAGACACACACAGAGACACACACGCATGCACGCACGCACCCATACACAAACACAAAGACACACACACACAGACACACACGGACAGACACACACACACACACATACATATACAGACACAGACACAGGCACACACAGAGACACACACGCATGCACGCACGCACCCATACACAAATACAAAGACACACACACACACACACAGATATAGACACAAACACACATACACACACAGACACATACACAGACACAGACATAGACGGAGACGTAGACGCAGATGCAGATGTGCACGCGCACGCGTACGCGGACAGACACAAACACACAGACACAGACACACACAGACACAGACACAGACACACACACACAGACACACCCACGCGCGCGCAGACACAAACACAGACACACAGACACACAGACATACCCACGCGCGCGCAGAGACAAACACAGACACACCCACACGCGCACGCACGCAGACACAGACACAAAGACACACCTACGTGCGTGCGCGCACGTCCACCCGTACGCGCACGCGCATAGACACAGACACACACAAACACACACAGACACACAAACACAGATAGAGACACAGACACAGACACAAACACAGAGACACAGACACACACAGAGACACAGACATACCCATGCGCACGCGCGCGCGCTCAAACACAGACACACAAACACACAGACACATCCACGCGTACCCGCACGCGCACGCTCATGCGCACAGATACAAACACACACAGACACACACACACACACACACACACACACACACACACACATACAGACACACACACAGACACCCACACACACACAGACACACACACACACGCACAACACACACACATACAGAGAGAGACAGACACAGACACTCCCACGCGCACGTGCAGACACAGACGCACAGACACACATACACAGACACACAGACACACACACACACACAGACACAGGCATAGACGCATACGCACAGACACACAGACACACCCACGCGTGCGCACACAGATACAGACACACCCACGCGCACGCGCACAGACACAGACACATAGACACACAGACACATCCACGCGCACGCAGACACAGACACAGACGCACAGACACACAGACACACCCACGCGGATGCAGACACAAACACAGACACACCCACGCGCGCGCGCAGACACAGACACACCCACGCGCATGCAGACACAAACACAGACACACCCACGAACGCGTGCGCGCAGACACAGACACACAGACATACCCACGCGCGCGCGCGCGTTCGCTCGCGCGGGCACTCGTGCACGCGCACCTCCACGCGCACGCGCACAGACACAGACACAGACACAGACACAGACACAAACACATACACACACACAAACACATACACACAGACACACAGACACACCCACGCGCGCGCGCAGACACAGACACAGATACACAGACATACAAACACACCCACACGCGCGCGCGCTCGCGCACCAGCACGCGCATGCTCACAGACACAGACACAAAGACACAGACACACAGACACACACACAGACACACAACAGACACAGACACAGACACAGACACACACGCACGCGCACGATCCGCACGCGCCCGCGCACTCGCACGCACGCGCCTGCCCGCACACACACGCACACACACACACACATAGAGACACACAGATATACACACACAGACACAGACACACAGACACACAAACACAGACACAGACATAGACACAGACACAAACACAGACACACACACACAGGACACACACAGACACACAAACACACACACACACACAACACACACAGACACAGACACACAGACAAAGACACACACACACTCAGACACAGACACACACACACAGACACAAACATAGACACAGACACACAGACACAAACACACAGACACAGACACATAGATACACAGACACAGACACACATAGAGACACACAGGCGCACGCGCCTGCGTACACGCCCACGCACACGCGCACGCCCCCGCCCTCACGCACGCACGCACCCATACACACACAGACACACACACACACAAAGACACAGACACAGACACACAGACACACACGCGCGCGCACGCGCACGCGCACAGACACAGACGCAGACGCCAACGCAGACGCAGCCACGCACACGCACGTTCACACACGGACACAAACACACAGACAGACACACACACACACACACAGACAAAGACATAGACACAGACACAGACACACACAGAGACACACACGCATGCACGCACGCACCCATACACAAACACAAAGACACACACACACAGACACACACGGACAGACACACACACACACACATACATATACAGACACAGACACAGACACAGGCACACACAGAGACACACACGCATGCACGCACGCACCCATACACAAACACAAAGACACACACACACACACACACAGACATAGACACAAACACACATACACACACAGACACATACACAGACACAGACATAGACGGAGACGTAGACGCAGATGCAGATGTGCACGCGCACGCGTACGCGGACAGACACAAACACACAGACACAGACACACACAGACACAGACACAGACACACACACACAGACACACCCACGCGCGCGCAGACACAAACACAGACACACAGACACACAGACATACCCACGCGCGCGCAGAGACAAACACAGACACACCCACACGCGCACGCACGCAGACACAGACACAAAGACACACCTACGTGCGTGCGCGCACGTCCACCCGTACGCGCACGCGCATAGACACAGACACACACAAACACACACAGACACACAAACACAGATAGAGACACAGACACAAACACAGAGACACAGACACACACAGAGACACAGACATACCCATGCGCACGCGCGCGCGCTCAAACACAGACACACAAACACACAGACACATCCACGCGTACCCGCACGCGCACGCTCATGCGCACAGCTACAAACACACACAGACACACACACACACACACACACACACACACACATACAGACACACACACAGACACCCACACACACACAGACACACACACACACACACACACAACACACACATACAGAGAGAGACAGACACAGACACTCCCACGCGCACGTGCAGACACAGACGCACAGACACACAGACACAGACACACAGACACACACACACACACACAGAGACACAGGCATGGACGCATACGCACAGACACACAGACACACCCACGCGTGCGCACACAGATACAGACACACCCACGCGCACGCGCACAGACACAGACACATAGACACACAGACACATCCACGCGCACGCAGACACAGACACAGACGCACAGACACACAGACACACCCACGCGGATGCAGACACAAACACAGACACACCCACGCGCGCGCGCAGACACAGACACACCCACGCGCATGCAGACACAAACACAGACACACCCACGAACGCGTGCGCGCAGACACAGACACACAGACATACCCACGCGCGCGCGCGCGTTCGCTCGCGCGGGCACTCGTGCACGCGCACCTCCACGCGCACGCGCACAGACACAGACACAGACACAGACACAAACACATACACACACACAAACACATACACACAGACACACAGACACAGACACACAGACACACCCACGCGCGCGCGCAGACACAGACACAGATACACAGACATACAAACACACCCACACGCGCGCGCGCTCGCGCACCAGCACGCGCATGCTCACAGACACAGACACAAAGACACAGACACACAGACACACACACAGACACACAACAGACACAGACACAGACACAGACACACACGCACGCGCACGATCCGCACGCGCCAGCGCACTCGCACGCACGCGCCTGCCCGCACACACACGCACACACACACACACATAGAGACACACAGATATACACACACAGACACAGACACACAGACACACAAACACAGACACAGACATAGACACAGACACAAACACCGACACACACACACAGGACACACACAGACACACAAACACACACACACACAGACACAACACACACAGACACAGACACACAGACAAAGACACACACACACACTCAGACACAGACACACACACAGACACAAACATAGACACAGACACACAGACACAAACACACAGACACAGACACACAGACACACAGACACACCCACGCACACGCGCGCGTGCACGCGCCTGCACGCGCGCGCGCGCACCCGCACGTGCATGCGCACGCGCACAGACACAGACACACACACACTGCCACACGGACGTACACACACACAGACACATACACAGACATAGACACATACATAGACACTAACACACACACACACAGACAGACACACACACACACAGACACACACACAGACATAGGCATAGACGCGCACGCAGACGCGCACGCAGACGCGCACGCGCACAGACACAGACACAGACACACACACACACACAGACACAGACACACAGACACACCCACGTGCGCGCGCGCTCGCGCACACGCACACCCGCACATGCACGCGCACAGACACAGACGCAAACACAGACACACAGACATAGACACACAGACACACACAAACACAGACACACAGACACACCCACGTGCACGCAGACACAAACACAGACACACAGACACACATACACACCCACGCACACGCGCGCTCGCGCACACGCACAGACACAGACACACACACAGACACACACACACAGACACACAGACACACCCACGAGCACGCGCAGACACAGACACAAACACACAGACACACCCACGCGCACCGGCACGCGCATCCGCACAGACATAGACACAGACACATACACAGATACAAACACACAGACACACACAGACACAGACACAGACACAGACACAGACACACAAACACAGACACAGACACAGACATAGAGAGACACAGACACATACACATGCACGCGCACGCACGCCCGCGCACTCGCGCGCGCGCGCGCTCACGCACGCGTACGCCCGCACACCCACGCACGCATGCTCGCCCGCACACATACTCGCATACAACACACACACACACACACACACACACACACACACACACACACACACACACACGCACGCATGCGCTCGCGTACAAACATAGACACAGACACAGACACACACACACAGACAGACACACAGCGCGCAAGCGCACAGACACACACGTGCAAGGGCACAGACACAGAAACAGACACACAGACACACACACAGACACACAGACACACACACACACAGACACAGGCATAGACGTAGATGCAGACGCTGACTCGCACGCGGACGCGCACGGACACAGACGCAGACACACAGACACACAAACACACACACAAACACATACACAAATACATAGACATACCCACGCGCGCGTGCCCGCGCGTGCGCGCGTGCAGACACAAACACAGACACACCCACGTACGCGCGCGCACTTGTGCTCGCGCACCCGTACGCGCACAGACACATACACACACACACACAAACAGACACACACACACATAGACACAGACACACAGACACACCCACGCGCGCGCGCAGTCACAGACACAGACACACAGACACATCCACGCCCGCGTGCGCGCTCCCGCACGCGCACCCGCACGCGCATGCGCACAGACACAGACATAGACACAAAGACACAGACACACTGACACACACACACAGACACAGACACAGACACAGACACACAGATACACAGACACACAGACACAGACATAGATACAGAGACACACAGACACACACACGCACTCGCACGCACGCGCCCGCGCACGCACGCACACACCCCCACACACACAGAGAGACACAGACACAGAGACACGCAGACACAGACACAGACATAGAGACACACAGACACACCCACGCGCGCGCGCAGTCACAGACACAGACACACAGACACATCGACGCCTGCGTGCGCGCTCCCGCACGCGCACCCGCACGCGCATGCGCACAGACACAGACATAGACACAAAGACACAGACACACAGACACACACACACAGACACAGACACAGACACAGACACACAGATACACAGACACACAGACAGAGACATAGATACAGAGACACACAGACACACACACGCACTCGCACGCACGCGCCCGCGCACGCACGCACACACCCCACACACACAGAGAGACACAGACACAGAGACACACAGACACAGACATAGAGACACACAGACACACACACGCGCTCGCACACGCGTAAGCATGTACCCGCACGCACGCCCACGCACGCACACTCACGCCTGCTCGCACACCTGCACGCGCGCACACAACACACACACACGCGCGCACGCGCACGTGCACAGACACAAACATAAACACATAGACACACACACACACAAAGACAGACACACACAGACAGACACACAGACACAGACACATAGACACACAGACACAGACACACACAGAGACACACAAGCGCACGCGCACGCGTACACAGCCACGCCCACGCGCATGCCCCCGCCCTCACGCACGCACGCACGCACGCACCCATACACACACAGACACGCACACACAGACACAAACATAGACACACAGACACACATGCGCGCGCACGCGCACGCGCACAAACACAGACGCAGACGCCAACGCAGCCGCAGCCGCGCATGCGCAGTGCACACACACAGACACAAACACACAGACAGACACACACACACAGACACAGACAAAGACATAGACACAGACACAGACACACACAGAGACACACACGCATGCACGCACGCACCCATACACAAACACAAAGACACACACACACAGACACACACGGACAGACACACACACACATATACACGCACAGACACAGACACAGACATAGACACACACAAAGACACACACGCATGCACGCACGCAGCCATACACAAACACAAAGACACACACACACACACAGACACAAACACAGATATAGACACAAACACACATACACACACAGACACATACACAGACACAGACATAGATGGAGACGTAGACGCAGATGCAGATGTGCACGCGCACGCGTACGTGGACAGACACAAACACACAGACACAGACACACACAGACACAGACACAGACACACACACACACACAGACACACCCACGCGCGCGCAGCCACAAACACAGACACACAGACACACAGACATACCCACGTGCGCGCAGAGACAAACACAGACACACCCACGCACGCACGCATGCAGACACAGACACAAAGACACACCTACGCATGCGCGCGCTCGCTTACGCACGCACTTGCGCACGTGCACCCGTACGCGCACTCGCATAGACACAGACACACACAAACACACACAGACACACAAACACAGATAGAGACACAGACACAGACACGAACACAGAGACACAGACACACACATAGACACAGACATACCCATGCGCACGCGCGCGCGCATAGACACAGACACATCCACGCGTACTCGCACGCGCACGCTCACGCGCACAGATACAGACACACACAGACACACACATACACACATACAGACACACACACAGACACCCACCCACCCACACACACACACACAGACACACACACACACACAACACACACATACAAAGAGTGATAGACACAGACACACCCACGCGCACGTGCAGACCCAGACACACAGACACAGACACTGATACAGAGACAGACACACACACACAGACATACACACAGACACACACACAGACACTCACATAGATACAAACACAGACACAGACACAGACACACAGACACACAGACACACACACAGACACACACACAGACACAGGCATAGACGCATACGCACAGACACACAGACACACCCACGCGTGCGCACACAGATACAGACACACCCACGCGTACGCGCACAGACACAGACACATAGACACACAGACACATCCACGCGCGCGTAGACACAGACACAGACGCACAGACACACAGACACACCCACGTGCATGCAGACACAAACACAGACACACCCACGCACGCGCGCGCAGACACAGACACACCCACGCGCATGCAGACACAAACACAGACTCACCCACGAACGCGTGCGCGCAAACACAGACACACAGACATACCCACGCGCTCGCGCGCGTTCGCTCGTGCGCACACTCGTGCCCGCGCACCCCCACGCGCACGCGCACAGACACAGACACAAACACAGACACACATACACACAGACACAGACACACAGACACACCCACGCGTGCGAGCAGACACAGATACACAGACATACAGACACACCCACAAGGACGCGCGCTCGTGCTCGCGCACCAGCACGTGCATGCTCACAGACACAGACACAAAGACACAGACACACAGACACACACACACAGACACACAGACACAGACACAGACACACAGACACAGACAAGGAGACACACAGACACACACACACACGCACGTGCACGCACGCACGCGCATGCGCCTGCACGCACAGACACGCACACACACACACATAGAGACACACAGATATATACACACAGACACAGACACACAGACACACAAACACAGACACAGACACAGATACAGACACAAAGACATAGACACAGACACAGACACACACACACACATAGACACACACAGACACACACACACACACACAACACACACATACAGAGAGAGACACACACACGCACGCGCATACACACACACAGACACAGACACACGTACATAGACACAGACACACACACACACACAGACACAGACACACACACACAGACACAAACACAGACACATACACACAGACACAAACACACAGACACAGACACACAGGCACACCCACGCGCACGCGCACGTGCACGCGCATGCACGCGCGCGCGCGCACCCGCACGCGCATGCGCCCGCGCACAGACACAGACAGACTGCCACACAGACATACACACACACAGACACATACACAGACATAGACACATACATAGACACTGACACACACACACACAGACAAACAGACAGACAGACACACACACACACACAGACACACACAGACATAGGCATAGACGCAGACGCAGATGTGCACGCGCACGCGCACAGACACAGACACAGACACACAGACATACAGACACACACACACAGACACACCCACGTACGCGCGCGCTCATGCGCACGCACACCCACACACGCACGCGCACAGACACAGACACACAGATATAGACACACAGACACACACAAACACAGACACACAGACACACCCACGCGCACGCAGACACAGACACAGACCCACAGACACACATATACACCCACGCACGCGCGCGCTCGCGCACACGCACAGACACAGACACACACACAGACACACACACACACACAGACACACCCACGCACGCGCGCAGACACAGACACAAACACACAGACACACAGACACACCCACGCGCACCCGCACGCGCATCGGCACAGACATAGACACGGACACATACACCGATACAAACACACAGACACACAGAGACACAGAAACAGACACAGACACACAGACACAGACTTAGAGAGACACAGACACATACATGTGCACGCGCACGCACGCACGCGCACGCGCACTCGCGCCCGCGCACGCGCACGCGCACGCACGCCCACGCTCGCATGCCCGCCCGCACACATACTCGCACACAACACACACACACGCATGCGCACGCGTACAAACATAGACACATACACAGACACACACACACACACACATACACAGACACACAGCGCGCAAGCGCACAGATACACACGCGCAAGGGCACAGACACGGACACATACACACCGACAAACACACAGACATAGGCATAGACGTCGATGCAGACGCTGACGCGCATGCGCACGCGCACGGACACAGACGCAGACACACAGACACACAAACACACACAGACACATACACAAACACACAGACACACCCACGCGCGCGTGCAGACACAAACACATACACACCCACGTGCGCGCGCGCACTCGCGCACGCGCACCCGCTCGCGCACAGACACAGACACACACACACACACAGACACACACACACACACAGAGAGACACAGACACACAGACACACCCACGCACGCGCAGACACAGACACACAGACACACCAACGCCCGCGTGCGCGCTCACGCACGCGCACCCGCACGCGCATGCGCACAGACACAGACATAGACACAAAGACACAGACACACAGACACACACAAACAGACACAGACACAGACACAGACACACATATACACAGACACACAGACACACAGACACAGACATAGATACAGAGACACACAGACACACACACGCACTCGCACGCACGCGCCCGCGCACGCACGCAGACACACAGACACATACACACCCCCCACACACACAGAGAGACACAGACACAGAGACACACAGACACAAACATAGAGACACACAGACACACACACGCGCACGCGTGCACCCGCACGCACGCACTTGCACGCACACTCACGCCTGCTCGCACGCCCGCACGCACGCACACACACACACAACACACACACAGACACCCATGCGCAAGCGCACGTGCACAGACATAAACACAAACACACAGACACACACACACACACAAAGACAGACACACACAGACAGACACACACAGACAGACACACATACACAGACATAGACACACAGATACAATGACACATAGACACACAAACACAGACACACACAGAGACACACAAGTGCACGCGCACGCGTACACGCCCACGCACACGCGCATGCCCCCGCCCTCACGCTCGCACGCCCGCACCCATACACACACAGACACACACACACAGACACAGACACAGACACACATACACACACGCACGCGCACGCGCACGCACACAGACGCAGACACAGACACAGACGCAGACGCAAATGCAGACGCAGCCGCGCACGCACACGTGCACAGACACAGACACAGACACATAGACAGACACACACACACAGACACAGACAAAGACATAGACACAGACACAGACACACACAGAGACACACACGCATGCACGCACGCACCCATACACAAACACAAAGACACACACACACACACAGACACACAAGGACAGACACACACACACACACACACACATACACACACACAGACACATACACAGACACAGACACATACACACACATAGACACACACGCATGCACGCACGCACCCATACACAAACACAAAGACACATACACACACACAGACACACACGGACACACACACATACACATACACACACAGACACGGACACAGACACACAGACATACACACGTGCGCGCGCACGCGCACAGACGCAGACACAGATGCAGATGTAGATGCAGACGCGCATGTGCACGAGCACAGACACAGACACAGACACACACACACACAGACAGACACAGACATAGATCAGACACAGACACAGACACACGGACACAGACACAGACACACTGACACAGACACAGACATAGACACATACAGACACACACACACACACACACACAGAGAGAGAGATAGACACACAGACACAGACATACCCACGCGCACAGACACAGACACAGGCACACAGACACCCTAACGCGCACGCGTACACATACCCGCACGCGCATGCGCACGCGTACAGACATAGACACAGACACGGACACAGACACAGATACAGACAATCAGAGACACAGACAGACACAGACACAGAGACACACATAGACACACACACAGACACACACATATACACACACAAGACACACACACACAAAGAGAGAGACATAGACACACAGACACAGACACAGACACACCCACGTGCACGCGCGCGCGCTCAGACACAGACGTACATACACACAGACACACAGACACAGACATAGATACACACACACACACAAACAAACACACACAGACACACACACAGACGCACACACAGACACACACACACAGACACACACACACAGACACAGACACAGATATAGACACAAACACACATACACACACAGACACATACACAGACACAGACATAGACGGAGACGTAGACGCAGACGTGCACGCGCACGCGGACAGACACAAACACACAGACACACACACACAGACAGACACAGACACAGACACACACACACAGACAGACACACCCACGCGCGCGCGCAGACACAAACACAGACACACAGACACACAGACATACCCACGCGCGCACAGACATAAACACAGACACACCCACGCCCGCACGCACGCAGACACAGACACAAAGACACACCTACATGCGCGCTCGCTCGCTTACGCACGCACTTGCGCACGTGCACCCGTACGCGCACGCGCATAGACACAGACACACACAAACACACACAGACATACAAACACAGATAGAGACACAGACACAGACACAAACACATACACACAGACACACACAGAGACACAGACATACCCATGCGCACGCGCGCGCGCACAGACACAGACACACAGACACACAGACACATCAACGCGTACCCGCACGCGCAAGCGCACGCGCACTGATACAGACAGACACAGACACACACACACACACACACATACAGACACACACACAGACACTCACACACACACAGACACACACACACACACAAACACACACACACACAACACACACACACATACAGAGAGAGACACAGACACAGACACACCCACGCGCACGTGCAGACACAGACGCACAGACACACAGACACAGACACTGATACAGAGACACAGACACACAGACACACACACACACACACAGGCATACACACAGACACACACACAGACACTCACACAGATACAAACACAGACACAGACACGGACACACACACACACACACAGAGAGAGACAGACACAGACAAAGGCATAGACGCAGACGCACAGACACACAGACACACCCACGCGTGCGCACACAGACACAGACACACCCAAGCGCACGCGCACAGACACAGACACATAGACACACAGACACATCCACGCGCGCGTAGACACAGACACGGACGTACAGACACACAGACACACCCACGCGCATGCAGACACAAACACAGACACACCCACGCATGCGCGTGCAGACACAGACACACCCATGCGCTTGCAGACACTAACACAGACACACCCACGAACGCGCGCGCGCAGACACAGACACACAAGCATACCCACGCGCTCGCGCGTGTTCGCTCGCGCGCGCTCTCGTGCACGCGCACCCCCACACGCACGCGCACAGACACAGACACAGACACAAACACAGACACACTAACACACAGACATAGACACACCGACACAGACACACAGACACACCCACGTGCGCGCGCAGACACAGACACAGATACACAGACATACAGACACACCCACACGCGTGCGCACTCGCGCTCGCGCACCAGCACGCGCATGCTCACAGACACAGACACAAAGACACAGACACACAGACACACACACAGACATACAGACACACCACAGACACAGACACACAGACACAGACACGGAGACACACAGACACACACACACACACGCACGCACGCGCACGCACGCGCACGCGCCTGCACGCACACACACACACACATAGAGACACAGATACACACACATAGACACAGACACACAGATACACAAACACAGACACAGACATAGACACATATACAGACACAGAGACATAGACACAGACACAGACACACACACACAGACACACAGACACACACACACACACAACATACACACACACAGACACACACACACAGACACAGACACAGACACACACACACACAGACACAGACACACACACACACAGACACAAACACAAACACAGACACACAAACACAGACACACAGACACACCCACGCGCACGCGCACGTGCACGCACACCCACGCGCTCGCACACCCACGTACGCATGCTCGCACGCACACACACACACAACTCTCACACACATGCACGCTCACGCGCACGCGCTCACGCACGCGCACACGCACGCGCACAGCCGTAGACTCAGACACAGACACACACACACACACACACAGATACATACACACAGATACACATACACACAGACACACAGACACAGACACAGACACACACGCGCACGCGCACGCGCCCGCGCCCTCGCGCACGCACACGCACGCACCCACCCATACACACACACAGAGACACACACAGACACACACACACAAAGACATAGACACAGATACAGACACACAGACACACACACGCACGCGCGTGCAGACGCAGACGCAGAGCAGACGCGCACGCGCACAGACACAGACACACAGACACACTCACATACACACACAGATACAGACACACACACAGACACATACACAGACACAGACACAGACACAAAGACACACAGACACACAGACATAACACAGACACACAAACACAGATAGAGCCATAGACACAGATACAGACACAAACACAGACACAGACACAGACACACAAACACACACAGAGACACAGACATACCCATGCGCAAGCGCACGCGCACAGACACAGACACCCAGACACACAGACACATCCACATGTACCCGCACGCGCGCACGCACGCGCACAGATACAGACACACACAGCCACACACAGCCACACACACACACACACACACACAGACACACACACAGACACACACACACACACAACACACACATACAGAGAGAGACACAGACACAGACACACCCACGCGCACGTGCAGACACAGACGCACAGACACATAGACACAGACACTGATACAGACACACAGACACACACACACAGACATACACACAGACACACACACAGACGCTCACACAGATACAAACACAAACACAGACACAGACACACAGACACACACACATACACACACACAGACACACACACAGACACAGGCATAGACGCAGACGCACAGACACACAGACACACCCACGCGCGCGCACACAGACACAGACACACCCACGCGCACGCGCACAGACACAGACACATAGACACACAGACACATCCACGCGCGCGCAGACACAGACACAGACGCACAGACACACAGACGCACCCACGCGCATGCAGACAGACACACAGACACATCCACGCGCATGCAGACACAGACACAGACGCACAGACACACAGACACACCCACGCGCATGCAGACACAAACACAGACACACCCACGCACGCACGCGCAGACACAGACACACCCACGCGCATGCAGACACAAACACAGACACACCCACGCACGCGCGCTCGCAGACACAGACACACAGACATACCCAAGCGCTCGCGCGCATTCGCTCGCGCGCGTACTCGTGCATGCGCACCCCCACGCGCCCGCGCACAGACACATACACAGACACAAACACAGACACATACACACAGACACACAGACACACCCACGCGCGCACGCAGACACAGACACAGATACACGGACATACAAACACACCCAAACGCGCGCGCGCGCTCGCGCTCGCACACCAGCACGCGCATGCTCACAGACACAGACACAAAGACACAGACACACAGAAACACACACAGACACACAACAGACACAAACACAGACACACAGACACACACGCACGCACGCGCACGCACGCACGCGCCCACGCACTCGCACGCACGCGCCTGCACGCCCACACACGCACGCACACACACACACACATAGAGACATACAAATATACACACACAGACACATACACACAGACACACAAACACAGACACAGACATAGACACAGATACAGACATAGACACAGACACAAACGCAGACACACACAGACACACACACACACACACAACACACACACACACACAAACACACAGACACAAACACAGACACACACACACACACAGGCACAGACACACACACACAAATACAAACACAGACACAGACACACAGACACAAACACACAGACACAGACACACAGACACACCCACGCGCACGTGCACGCGCCTGCACGCGCGTGCGCGCACCTGCACGCTAGGGGTGCACATGGATCGGACAAAATCCGTAGTCCGATCCAATCCGATGTTATTGGATTGGATTGGATTGGTTTTATCACTTTAACGGATCGGATTGGATTGTAATTTTTAAAATCCGTTAAAGTATGGATTGGATCGGATTATTATCAAAATCCGATCCGATCCAATCCGTTAATCCGTTAACATATATTTATATATTTACATATATATATAATACATATATATATAATACATATATAACATCTATTTTCACCAATCCATAATTTTTCATAAAGCTTTAATCAATGTCATTCATCACAATTTTTGTGGGATACAAGTCCTATTACCACACACACCTCTTTCTCTTGAAAGTCAAAGGCTAAATCTCAAAAATAATAAAATATGATTATAACTTGTACTGTTGTGAATCCTCTTTGACCATTCCACTCCAATTCCACCTCCCTATCATTTCACTCTCAACCGCCAATATCTAACTATTGTTCTTTGACACCTTGGTCCATTTTGATGCCTCCTCTCATGCATAACGTTGTCCCCTCAAGTACAATAGTTCGCCCTCCCTTATGATGCCACATGTCTCACTCAATATCGTCCTTCCCTAGAACAATACGTTTATCCTAAGCACATTACAACTCATCCGATACCCATTAAAAGAAAATAGAATCAGGAAGATTGCTTAGCATATGTTTTTTTTATTCTTGACCCTTTTGCCTGTTCTAGCTTGCAACCTTTACCATGTATGAAACTAGATTAGCTATATGTTGAGATGGACCATATCATGTAAGATTAAACAAACATACTTGAATTCTTTTTCATATTAAATTGATATATGGATTTGATTCATATTTTTCAAAAAAAATTACATATTTTCTTTATAAGTACAACTCTAACAAATAAATTCCATTTCAAGTTTATTTTAAATGAGAGGCATGATGCCTAATTGGTGGACTACATTTTTAAATTGGTTTTATCTTGTATACCAAATCGAATATGAATGTTTTATAATTCTTGAATGTTTATGATATATTATATTTCCTTGAAGTGTGTTCTTAGGAGTGATCTGATTTTGGCATAACTTAACAATCTAAATACATCACAGACTTCATCAATATCCATCAAAAGAAATCACATTTTTTGGTATCTAATTATTTTCTACATCCATATTAGGTAACTTGCATAAATCATATGTCGAAAATCATTTACAAAAAATATACTAATGCAAAAAGAAACTTAGATTTCAAATTCAATATAATTCTTTAGATTCATCGTATGGTCTTCAAGTTTTTTATAATGGACTAATGGAGTTCATCAATTTTAATTTGATTGTGCACTCTTCAAATATTCTTTTCATTATATCTATCCAAATTATCAATTTTGAAGTCATATTTCAAATGTCAAAGGCTAATGTGCTATAAAATACAAACATTACACGGTAAATTATTGAATGGAAATGTGTAAGTATAAAAAATCCGATCCAATCCAATCCAATCCATAATCCGATGGATTGGATTGGTTTGGATTCAAATATTTGATGGATTGGATTGGATTGAGAAAAGTGAAAATCCGTTAAGGTTGGATTGGACACGGATTAGGCTAAAATCCGATCCAATCCGATCCATGTGCACCCCTACTGCACGCGCATGCGCACGCGCACAGACACAGACACAGACACACTGCCACACAGATGTACACACACACACACAGACACATACACAGACATAGACACATACATAGACACTGATACACACACACAGACAGACAGCCAGATAGACACACACACACAGACACACACACACAGACAGGCATAGACGCAGACGCAGACGCGCACACACACAGACACAGACACACAAACATACAGACACACACACACACACACAGACACACAGACACACCCACGCGCATAGACACAGACGCAAACACAGACATAGACACACAGACACACACGCACACCCGCACACGCATAGACACAGACGCAAACACATACACACACACATAGACACACAGACACACGCAAACACAGACACACAGACACACCCACGCGCATGCAGACACAGACAAACATACACACATACACACCCACGCACGCGCGCGCTCGCGCACACACACAGACACAGACACACACACAGACACACACACACACACACAGACAGACACACAGACACACCCACGCACGCGCGCAGACACAGACACAAACACACAGACACACAGACACACCCACGCGCACCCGCACGCGCATCCGCACAGACATAGACATAGACACATACAAAGATACAAACACACAGACACACACAGACACAAACGCAGACACAGACACAGACACAGACACACAGACACAGACACAGACATAGAGAGGCACAGACACATACACGTGCACGCGCACGCACGCCTGCGCACGCGCAATCGCACACGCGCACGCGCGCGCGCGCACGCACGCGTCTGCGTGCCCGCACACGCACGCGTGCCCGCCAGCACACATACTCGCACACAACACACACACACACACCCATGCGCATGCGCACGCGTACAAACATAGACACACACACACACACACACACACACACACACACACACACACACACACACACATATATATATACACAGACACACAGCGCGCAAGCGCACCGACACACACGCGCAAGGGTACAGACACAGACACAGACACACAGACACACACACAGACACACAGACACACAGACACACACAGGCATAAACGTAGATGCAGACGCTGACGCGCACGCGCACAGACACAGACGCAGACACACAGACACATACACACCCCCCCACACACAGAGAGACACAAACACACACACACAGACACATACACACCCCCGCCACACACAGAGAGACACAGACACAGAGACACACAGACACAGACACAGACATAGAGACACGCATACACACACACGCGCACGCACACACGCACGCATGCACCCGCACGCACGCACACGTACGCACACTCACGCTTGCTCGCACGCCCGCACACACGCACACACACACAACACACACATACACACACACACCCACGCGCAAGCGCACGTGCACAGACACAAATACACAGACACACACACACACAAAGATAGACACACAGACACAGACACAGACACAGACACAGACACACAGATACACAGACACATAGACACACAGACACAAACACACACAAAGACACACAAGCGCACGCGCACGCGTACACGCCCACGCACACGCGCACGCCCCCGCCCTCACGCACGCACGCACGCACCCATACACACACAGACACACACACACACACAGACACAAATACAGACATAGACATACAGACACACACGCGCGCGCGCACACGAACAGACGCAGACACAGACACAGACGCAGACGCAGACGCAGACGCAGACGCAGCCGCGCACGCGCACAGACACAGACACAGACACACGGACAGACACACCCACACACACAGACACAGACAAATACATAGACACAGACACAGACACACACAGAGACACACACGCATGCACGCACGCACCCATACACAAACACAAAGGCACACACACACACACACACGGACAGACACACACACACATACACACACAGACACAGACACAGACACACACAGAGACACACACGCATGCACGCACGCACCCATACACAAACACAAAGACACACACACACACACAGAGACACACACGGACACACACACACATACACATACACACACAGACACAGACACAGACACACAGACACACACACGTGCGTGTGCACGCGCACAGACACAGACACAGATGCAGATGTAGATGCAGACGCGCATGTGCACGTGCACAGACACAGACACAGACACACACACATAGACAAACACAAACACAGACACAGAAATAGATCAGACACAGACACAGACACACAGACACACAGACACAGACACAGACAGGCAGACACAGACACACAGACACACACAGGTGCGCGCGCACGCGCACAGACGCAGACACAGATGCAGATTCAGATGCAGACGTGCATGTGCACGCGCACAGACACAGACACAGACACACACACACACACAGACAGACACAGACACACAGACACACAAACACACACACGTGCGCGCGCACGCGCACAGACGCAGACACAGATGCAGATGTAGATGCAGACGCGCATGTGCACGCGCACAGACACAGACACAGACACACACACACAGACAGACACAGACACAGACACAGACATAGATCAGACACAGACACAGACACACAGACTCACAGACACAGACACACTGACACAGACACATACATAGACACATACAGACACACACACACACATACACACACAGAGAGAGAGAGATAGACACACAGACACAGACATACCCACGCGCACAGACACAGACACAGACACACAGACACACAGACACACCCACGCGCACATGTACACATACCCGTACGCGCATGCGCACGCGTACAGACATAGACACAGATACGGACACAGACACAGACACAGACAATCAGACACACAGACAGACACAGACACACAGACACACACACACATAGACACACACAGACACACACACATACACACACAAGACACACACACAGACAGAGAGAGAGACAGACACAGACACACCCACATGCACGCACGCGCGCTCAGACACAGACGCACAGACACACAGACACACAGACACAGACATAGACACACACACACACAAACAAACACACACAGACACACACACAGACGCACACACAGACACACACACAGACAGACACAGACACAGATATAGACACATACACACACAGAGACACATACACAGACACAGACATAGACGGAGACGCAGACGCAGATGCAAACGTGCACGCGCACGCGTACGCGGACAGATACAAACACACAGACACACACACACAGACACAGACACAAACACAGACACACAGACATACTCACGCACGCGCAGACACAAACACAGACACACCCATGCACGCACACACGCAGACACAGACACAAAGACACACCTACGCGCGCGCTCGCTCGCTTACGCGCGCACTTGCGCACATGCACCCGTACGCGCACGCGCACAGACACACACACACACAAACACACACAGACACAAACACGGATAGAGACACAGACACAGACACAAACACAAACACAGACACACACAGAGACACAGACATACCCATGCGCACGCGTGCGCGCACAGACACATACACACAGACACACAGACACATCCACGCGTACCTGCACGCGCAAGCGCACGCGCACAGATACAGACACACATAGACACACATACACACACATACAGACACACACACAGACACCCGCGCACACACAGACACACACACACAGACACACACACACACAACACACACACACATACAGAGAGAGACAAAGACACAGACACACCCACGCGCACGTGCAGACACAGACGCACAGACACACAGACACAGACACTGATACAGAGACACAGACACACAGATACACACACACAGACATACACACAGACACACACACAGACACTCACACAGATACAAACACAGACACAGACACACACACACACACACAGACGCACACACAAACACAGGCATAGACGCAGACACACAGACACACAGACACACCCACGCATGCGCACACAGATATAGACACACCCACGCGCACGCGCACAGACACAGACACATAGAACACAGACACATCCACGCGCACGCAGACACAGACACATAGACACACAGACACATTCACGTGCGCGCAGACACAGACACAGATGCACAAACACACAAACACACCCACACGCATGCAGACACAAACACAGACACACCCACGCAGACACAGACACACCCACGCGCATGCAGACACAAACACAGACACACCCATGAACGCGCGCGTGCAGACACAGACACACAGACATACCCACGCGCTCGCGCGTGTTCGCTCGCGCGCGCACTCGTGCACGCGCACGCGCACAGACACAGACACAAACATAGACACACAGACACAGACACACATACACACCCATGCGCGCGCGCAGACACAGACACATATACACAGACATACAGACACACCCACACGCGCGCGCGCTCGCGCACCAGCACGCGCATGCTCACAGACACAGACACAAAGACACAGCCACAGACACACACACAGACACACAGACACACAGACACACCACAGACACAGACACAGACACACAGACACAGACACGGAGACACACAGACACACACACGCACGCACGCGCGCACACACACACACATACACACATAGAGACACACAGATATACACACATAGACATAGACACACAGACACACAAACACAGACGCAGACATATACACAGATACAGACACAGAGACATAGACACAGACACAGACACAGACACACACACACATACAGACACACACAGACATACAGACACACACACACAACACACACACACACAGACACAGACACAGACACACAGACACACCCACGCGCACGCGCACGTGCACGCACACCCATGCGCTCGCACACCCACATACGCATGCCCGCACGCACACACACACACACAACTCACACACACATGCACGCACACGCGCACGCGCACACGCACGCGCACAGACATAGACACAGACACATACACACACACACACAAACACACACACAGACACAGATACAGACACACAGATACACAAACACACAGACACACAGACACAGGCACAGACACACACGCGCACGCGCACGCGTACGCGCACATGCCCACACGCCCGCCCTCGCGCACGCACACGCACGCACCCACCCATACACACACAGACACACACACATACACACAAAGACATAGACACAGATACAGACACACAGACACACACACGCACGCGCGTGCAGACGCAGACGCAGAGCAGACGCGCACGCGCACAGACACAGACACACAGACACACTCACATACATACACACAGACACACACACACAGACACATACACAGACACAGACACAGATACAGACACAAAGACACACAGACACACAGACACACAGACATAGACACAGACACACAAACACAGATAGAGACACAGACACAGACACACAGACACACACAGAGACATAGACATACCCATGCGCACGCGCGCGCGCACAGACACAGACACATCCACACGTACCCGCACGCGCGCACGCACGCGCACAGATACAGACACACACAGACACACACACGCGCGCGCACACACACACACAGACACACACAGACACACAGACACACACAGACACACACACACACACAACACACACACACAAACAGAGAGAGACACAGACACAGACACACCCACGCGCACGTGCAGACACAGACGCACAGACACACAGACACAGACACTGATACAGACACAGAGACACACACACACACACAGACATACACACAGACACACACACAGA
The DNA here is from genome assembly GCA_037367405.1 of Ottelia alismoides. Classification (NCBI taxonomy): domain Eukaryota; kingdom Viridiplantae; phylum Streptophyta; class Magnoliopsida; order Alismatales; family Hydrocharitaceae; genus Ottelia; species Ottelia alismoides. Next base: position 948,423 of record JAZKJV010000532.1, on the reverse strand, counting down.
CACTCACACAGATACAAACACAGACACAGACACACAGACACACACACAGACACACACACAGACACAGGCATAGACGCAGACGCACAAACACACAGACACACCCATGCGCGCGCACACAGAGACAGACACACCCACGCGCACGCGCACAGACACAGACACATAGACACACAGACACATCCACGCGCGCGCAGACACAGACACAGACGCACAGACACACAGACACACCCACGTGCATGCAGACACAAACACAGACACACCCACGCACGCGCGCGCAGACACAGACACACCCACGCGCATGCGGACACAAACACAGACACACCCACGCTCGCGCGTGCACTCGTGCACGCGCACCCCCACGCGCACGCGCACAGACACAGACACAGACACAAACACAGACACACATACACACAGACACATACACACAGACACAGACACACAGACACACCCACGCGCGCGCGCAGACACAGACACAGATACACAGACATACAAACACACCCACACACTCGCGCGCTCGCGTTCGCGCACCAGCACGCGCATGCTCACAGACACAGACACAAAGACACAGACACACAGACACACAACAGACACAGACACAGAAACACAGACACGGAGACACACAGACACACACGCACGCACGCGCACGCACGCACGCGCACGCGCACTCGCGCGCACGCGCCTGCACGCCCACACACGCACGTACACACACACACACAGAGAGACACACAGATATACACACATAGACACAGACACACAGAAACACAAACACAGACACAGACATAGACATAGATACAGACACAGAGACATAGACACAGACACAAACACAGACACACACACACAGACACACACACACACACACAACACAGACACACATACATACACACACACACATAGACACAGACACACGGACACAGACATAGACACACACACACACAGACACAGACACAGACACACACACACACAGATACAAACACAGACAAAGACACACAGACACAAACACACAGACAAAGACACACAGACACACCCACGTGCACGCGCACGTGCACGCGCCTGCACGCGCCGCGCACCCGCACGCGCGTGCGCACGCGCACAGACACAGACATAGACACACTGCCACACAGACGTACACACACACAGACACATACACAGACATAGACACATACATAGACACTGACACACACACACGGACAGCCAGATAGACACACACACACACACACACAGACACACACACAGACATAGGCATAGATGCAGACGCAGACGTGCACGCGCACAGACACAGACACAGACACACAAACATACAGACACACACACACACAGACAGACACACAGACATACCCACGTTCGCGCGCGCTCGCACGCACGCACACCCGCACACGCACGCGCACAGACACAGACGCAAACACAGACACACAGACATAGACACACAGACACACACAAACACAGACACACAGACACACCCACGCGCACGCAGACACAGACACGGACACACAGACACATATACACACCCACGCACGCGCGCGCTCGCGCACACGCACAGACACAGACACACACACAGACACACACACACACAGACACACCCACGCACGCGCGTAGACACAGACACAAACACACAGACACACAGACACACCCACGCGCACCCGCACGCGCATCCGCACAGACATAGACACAGCCACATACACAGATACAAACACACAGACACACACAGACACAGACACAGACACAGACATAGAGAGGCACAGACACATACACGTGCACTCGCACGCGTACGCACGCACGCCCACGCACGCATGCCCGCCCGCACACATACTCGCACACAACACACACACACACACACCCATGCGCATGCGCACGCGTACAAACATAGACACAGACACTGACACACACACACACACACACACACACACACATATATATATATATATATACACAGACACACAGCGCGCAAGCGCATAGACACACACGCGCAAGGGCACAGACACAGACACAGACACACACACACAGACACAGGCATAGACGTAGATGCAGACGCTGACGTGCACGCGCACGCGCACAGACACAGACGCAGACACACAAACACACACACAGACACATACACAAACACACAAACACACCCACGCGCGCGTGCCCGCGCGTGCGCGCGTGCAGACACAAACACAGACACACCCACGTGCGCGCGCACTCGCGCACGCGCCCCCGCACGCGCACAGACACAGATACACACACACACATACAGAGAGAGAGACACAGACACACAGACACACCCACGCGCGCGCGCAGACACAGACACAGACACACAGACACACCCACGCCCGCGTGCGCGCTCACGCACGCGCACCTGCACGCGCATGCGCACAGACACTGACATAGACACAAAGACACAGACACACAGAAACACACTGACACAGACACAGACACGCAGATAGACAGACACACAGACACAGACATAGATACAGAGACACACAGACACACACACGCACTCGTACGCACGCGCCCGCGCACGCACGCACACACACAGACACATACACCCCCCCCACACACACAGAGAGACACAGACACAGAGACACACAAACATAGAGACACACAGACACACACACGCGCACGCACACACGCACGCCTGCACCCGCACGCATGCCCACGCACGCACACTCACGCCAGCTCGCACGCCCGCACGCACGCACACACACACACACAACACACACACACACACGCAAGCGCACGTGCACAGACACAGACACAAACACACAAACACACACACACACAAAGACAGACACACAAAGACAGACACACAGACACAGACACAGACACACAGATACACAGACACATAGATGCACAGACACAGACACACACAAAGACACACAAGCGCACGCGCACGCGTACACGCCCACGCACACGCGCACGCCCCCGTCCTCACGCACGCACACACGCACCCATACACACATAGACACACACACACAGACACAGACACACACACACACACACACACAGACACACACACGCGCGCTCGCGCACGCGCACAGACGCAGACACAGACGCAGACGCAGACGCAGACGCAGACGCAGCCGCGCACGCGCACGTGCACAGACACAGACACAGACACACAGACAGACACACCCACTCACACAGACACAAACAAAGACATAGACACAGACACAGACACACACAGAGACACACACGCATGCACGCACGCACCCATACACAAACACAAAGACACACATACACAGACACACACGGACAGACACACACACACATACATACACACACAGACACAGACACACACGCAGAGACACACACGCATGCATGCACGCACCCATACACAAACACAAAGACACACACACACACAGACACACACGGACACACAGACACAGACACAGACACACAGACACACACACGTGCGCGCGCCGTGCACAGACGCAGACACAGATGCAGATGTAGATGCAGACGCGCATGTGCACGCGCACAGACACAGACACACACACACAGACAGACAGACACAGACACAGACACAGACATAGATCAGACACAGACACAGACACACAGACACAGACACAGACACACTGACACAGACACAGACACAAACACACAGACACACACACGTGCGCGCGCACGCGCACAGACACAGACACAGATGCAGATGTAGATGCAGACGCGCATGTGCACGCGCACAGACACAGACACACACACACACACACAGACAGACACAGACACAGACATAGATCAGACACAAACACACAGACACAGACACAGACACAGACACAGACACAGACACACTGACACAGACACAGACATAGACACATAGAGACACACACACACACACACACAGAGAGATAGACACACAGACACAGACATACCCACGTGCACAGACACAGACACACAGACACACCCACGTGCACACGTACACATACCCGCACGCGCTTGCGCATGCGTACAGACATAGATATAGACACGGACACAGACACAGACATAGACAATCAGACACACAGACAGACGCAGACACACAAACAAACACACACACATAGACACACACACAGACACACACACATACACACACAAGACACACACACACACACAGAGAGAGAGAGAGAGAGACAGACACACAGACACATACACAGACACACCCACGTGCACGCACGCGCGCTCAGACACAGACGCACAGACACACAGACACACAGACACAGACATAGACACACACACACACAAACAAACACACACAGACGCACACACAGACACACACACATAGACACAGACAAAGATATAGACACAAACACACATACACACACAGACAGACACAGACATAGACGGAGACGCAGAAGCAGATGCAGACGTGCACGCGCACACGTACGCGGACAGACACAAACACACAGACACACACACACACAGACACAGACCCAGACACACACACACACACAGACACACCCACGCGCGCGCGCAGACACAAACACAGACACACACGCGCGCGCACAGACGCAGACACAGACGCAGACGCAAACGCAGACGCAGCCGCACACGCGCTCGTGCACAGACACAGACACAGACACAGACAGACAGACACACACACACACACACAGACACAGACAAAGACATAGACACAGACACAGACACACACAGAGACACATACGCATGCACGCACGCACCCATACACAAACACAAAGACACACACACACAGACACACACGGACAGACACACACACACACACATACACACACAGACACAGACACAAACACATACACACACAGAGACACACACGCATGCACGCACGCACCCATACACAAACACAAAGACACACACACATAGACACAGACACAGACACACACATGTGCGCGCGCACGCGCACAGCCGGAGACACAGATGCAGATGTAGATGCAGACGCGCATGTGCACGCGCACAGACACAGACACCCACACCCACACACACACACAGACAGACACAGACACAGACACAGACATAGATCAGACACAGACACAGACACACTGACACACTGACACAAACACAGACATAGACACATACACACACACACATGGAGAGAGAGAGATAGACATACATACACAGACATACTCACGCGCACAGACACAAACATAGACACACAGACACTGTCACGACTCGTCCCGCTAACCGGAACGTGCCGCGACAGATATCTTTCTTTTCCTTTAATTTTTTTTTCCTCAAGCAAACATGTGGTAATCTCAAAAACATAACATCTTTGTATTTCAAGTTCACAACACCAAGAAGTGTATTACACAAGTTCTATCTATTACAACTTCTTACAAAATAACACAGATAGTACAAAAATAACAAAGAGCAAAAGACACCTCCTCCTAGTGTATAGGCGGTCTTTTCCCTGCTAATCGTGATTCTGCTGATCTGTACATAATATAATATAACGGGATGAGTCTAAACCCATTTATGAGCTTAGACCCAGTGAAAGGATCTCAAGCTTTTTACATATAGCTAAAAATCTGAAATAGGAGCATCATGACAAGAAATTTATGCTGAATACTGTGAAATAGCTTGAAAGAAACTTTATGACAGAAATTCATATAACAACATGCTAGTTTTGCAATTAAACGCTGAAATCACTTCAAAAGCAGATAAACTGAAACATAATCATTACTATCAAGCTGTTTGTACTAATCACCACTGTGGCTAATTTATTGACTCATGAACGCTGAAACAAAGCTAAGTCATACGCGCAGACGGTCCCAAAGACCAAAAACACCCTGCATACGGCCCAAAGCCTATATGTATACAGAATGCGGACCCAAAGTCCTCTTGATACCATATCTAATGGTTTGCCATATCTAATGGCGGTTTCAGGGTCATATCTGATGACATCACCATATCTAATGGCTAGTTCATGATTTGTATAAAAGAGCTACTGTGGTGCTTATCTTCTGATTCTGATTCATTTCTTGCCACTAATAATCTGTAGTCTTGCTAATTCAAGCTCATAACAATTAATTCATGAACTTAAAACATTCTTGACATAACATACATATTCTGACAACTAGAACTATTAAGAACTTAAAATCCGATTCATATTGCATAGTAACTGCACACAACATATTTCTTATATAAAAAGCTTGAATCTAAGTAGTGAAACTTACGATTCGTATTCCACAAAGAACGAAATGCTTAAAAATGAGCTATCATGATAAAACACCTGAAACGACGTCTGAAATACATTCGAAAGCCCTGATTTCATATCAACTGTATGGTACTTGAAATTCATGCGTAAAAACTTTAGAAAACACGATTTCATACTAACTATTCAAACCACGCATAAAAGCTAAAGACTAGTGCTTTAAAATAGCGCTTGAGAATCCCTCACCTGAACGTTATCTAGCTTGAGTCCGAATCACCTTCTTTAGTGAAATCCCCCCTATAGCCGTCCTAGATTTGAGTACTACGTCTCGATGCGGATAGATCTTCGTTACGGCTTTTAAAAACGCTCTCGATCACCGACAGGGCTTCGCCGTGCTCCTCTCGTGCTCCTCCCGCAAGCTCGGCGGCCTTGCGGCTCTAAGGTGGAGTGATGGGCGTGAATGAAGTGGGGAGGACTATGGGGGGGTCATGGTATTTATAGGCCTCCACCCCCTTTACATGTGTGACATGTGTCAACATGTAAGGGAGGTTCATGTGTCCCTTATCCATGTATGAAGACACATGGCATGATACATGGCATAATCATAAGGAAACTTGTTGCCTAAGTAATAGGCTTGGCTTATCCACGAGTTTACTTGTTGCCCAAGCAAAAGACTACACCATGACATGTGTGAGTCTCAGGAGAATGACACATGGCATTACTGAGGTTTTGACACTTGTCCTGACTATAAAACGGCACGTGTCCCATGGTTTCCACTCCATGTGTCCTACTTTTGCTAGTAACGCTTAATTATCACTAACGACGGCCAATTAGCACTAATCATGCTTAATTAGCCTTAATGATGTGATTATGGCTAATGAATGTAAATCTATAACATTATGGGCACTATACAAGTAGTGGCTTCTACTACTTATAAGATACTACCAAAATTCCAGATTAGTAGATGTGGTACTATGTTTTGAGGTGCTACACAATTCAGAGAACCTTTTGAAGTCCATTTTTATACAAGATGGTCTCTGATATAAACACAACAAGTTTCAATGAAATCATTGCATCAAGGCGAATCTATTGACTATGGTATCTGTAAAGTGTGAACACTATCAATCCAATATTTCCTTGAAATAACACTTGATAACATTCAAAAGTATAGTGTACAAAACGCGTATTACAATTCTCCCCTACTTGAAATAAATTTCGTCCTCGAAATTTAAGTACCTTTGCTAGCTCGAAAATAAGTGGGGATATTGAGATCTCATTTCTTCCTCTCGTTCCCATGTGGCTTCTTCTATTGCTTGACTCCTCCATAAAACTTTAACTAAAAGAATCTTCTTTGTACGAAGCTCTTGTACTTTATAATCTAGAATTCCCACAGGAACCTCCTCGTATGAAAGATCTTCCTTCAATTGAATATCTTGAGGTTGTATCATATGGGTTGGATCTGGAATAAACTTCCGAAGTGTGGAGACATGAAAGACATCATGTATCCTTGCTAGTTCAGATGGAAGTTGAAGACGATATGCCACACTACCGATTCTCTCGGTGATCTCATAAGGGCCAATGTATCTGGGGCTTAGTTTCCCTTTCTTCTCAAATCTGATTAGGCCTTTCCATGGAGATACTTTTAGAAACACATGGTCTCCCACTTGAAATTCTAAGTCTCTCCTTCGCTTATCTGCATAACTTTTCTGTCTGCTTTGCGCTGCCTTTAAGAATCTCTTGATTTCCTCAACTTTTTCTATTGTGCTTTGTATTAGTTCAGGTTGAACCAATTTTCGTTCTCCAACCTCACTCCAACAGATAGGTGTTCTACATGGTCTTCCATACAATGCTTCATAAGGTGACATCCCAATACTAGTATGGTAGCTGTTATTGTATGCAAACTCTATAAGTGAGAGATGTTCATCCCAACTTTCTTTAAAGCTCAATGCACAAGCTCTAAGCATGTCTTCTAGTGTCTGGATAGTACGTTCTGATTGGCCATCTGTTTGAGGATGAAACGATGTACTAAAAGCTAATTTTGTTCCCATAGCTTTATGTAAGCTTGGCCAAAGCTTAGAAGTGAACCGTGGATCTCTATCAGAAACAATTGACACAGGAGCCCCATGACGGCTAACTATCTCATTAACAAAGATCTTTCCCAAATGGTCTAGACTGTATGTCATGTTAATGGCTAAGAAATGTGCAGACTTAGTTAATCTATCCACTATGACCCATATTGCATCGTGACCTCGACGGGTCCTTGGAAATCCTGAAACGAAGTCCATAGTGATGTGTTCCCATTTCCATTATGGTATTGGAAGTGGCTGTAAAGTCCCTGCAGGTCTCAAACGTTCTGGTTTAGTTTGTTGGCATACAGGACATCTAGAAACATACTCTGCAATCTCTCTCTTCATGCCAGACCACCAGTAGTAACTCTTAAGTGTTCTATACATCTTAGTACTTCCTGGGTGCATGGTATACATAGAGTTATGTGCCTCTTCCAAAATCTCAGTCTTTATATCAGATTTCTTCGGAACACACAATCTTCCTTTAAAGAATAAGACCCCTTGACCATCTATTGTATACCCAGCTTCATCTCCTTCCTTAATCTTCTCAATCATTCTAATGATTTCAGAATCATGGACTTGGGCCTTCTTAATTTTATCATATAATATGGGTCTCACTTGTAGGGATGTTAATAAGGCTCCAGAGCTATTTATGGTTAACTTTGCACGTAACTCTTTAAGCTGGTAATATTCTCCTTTTAAGTGAGATAGCTGACCATTAGACTTTCTACTAAGAGCATCAGCTACGACATTGGCTTTCCCCGGATGATATTCTATGGAACAATCATAATCTTTGATTAGTTCTAACCATCTTCTTTGCCTTAAATTCAACTCTTTCTGAGAGAAAATATATTTCAAACTCTTGTGATCCGTAAAGATTCGACAAGTTTCCCCATATAGATAGTGTCTCCAGATTTTTAAGGCAAATACTATAGCAGCTAACTCAAGGTCATGAGTTGGGTAATTTAACTCATGTTGTTTTAGCTGTCTAGATGCATAAGCAATCACCTTATCATTCTGCATTAAGACGCATCCCAGCCCTTGTCTTGAGGCATCACTATAGATTACATAATTACCTTTCCCTGTTGGAAGGCTAAGTATAGGTGCTGAGGTGAGACGATTCTTGAGTTCCTTAAAACTCTTCTCGCATTCTTCGTCCCAACTATACTTCACATTCTTCCTAGTTAATCTTGTCAATGGTGCGGCAATTCTAGAAAAGTTTTCAACAAATCTTCGATAATACCCAGCTAATCCAAGGAAACTTCGGATTTCTGATGCATTTATCGGTCGTTCCCATCTAAGAACCGCTTCTATTTTTGATGGATCTACTGTTATTCCTTCTCTAGATATAACATGGCCTAAAAATGCAACATTCCTTAACCAAAACTCACATTTATCAAACTTTGCATATAATCGGTTTTCCTTCAGGGTTTGAAGTACAATTCTCAAATGTTCTCTATGTTGTTCCTCTGTTTTAGAATATACTAGAATATCATCAATAAATACAATCACGAATTTGTCCAGATATGGACGGAAAACCCTATTCATCAAATCCATAAAAGCAGCTGGGGCATTTGTCAAACCAAAAGGCATTACTAAGAATTCATAATGCCCATATCGGGTTCGAAATGCAGTTTTAGGGACATCTTCTCCTCTAATCTTTAACTGATGATAGCCAGATCTCAAATCAATCTTAGAAAATATAGAGGCCCATTGTAATTGGTCAAATAAGTCATCTATTCTGGGCAGAGGATAGTTATTGCGGACAGTCACTCTGTTTAGTCTCCTGTAATCTATACAAAGTCTCATGGAGCCATCTTTCTTCTTGACAAATAGAACAGGAGCACCCCAAGGAGATATACTGGATTGTATAAATCCCTTATCTGTCAACTCCTGTAATTGAGTTTTGAGTTCTTTAAGTTCAGCTGGGGCCATTTTGTAAGGAGCTAAGGCAATTGGATTGGTACCCGGAATGAGGTCAATAGTAAATTCAATTTCCCTATCAGGAGGAATTCCTGGTAGTTCATTTGGAAACACTTCCGGAAACTCCTTCACCACAGAGATATTTTCTAAACTGGCTGCTTCTGCTTTAGTATTAAACACGTAAGCAATATAAGAGGAATATCCCTTTCTTATCAACTTTTGGGCTAAGAGACAGGAAATGACATGGGTAGGATATACCCTTCTTTATCCATAGAAAGTGAATTCAATATCACCTGGTTTTCTAAAAGTGACATGCTTCAGATGACAGTCTAGAAGAGCATGATATGTACTTAAGCAATTCATTCCTAGGATAGCATCAAATTCCCTTATCTCCATAGGAATCAGGTCTACTTCAATATAATTCTCTCCTATCTTTACCAAACAATTTCGAAGGACATTCCTAATAATTTCTGGTTCTCCCTTAGGCAAAGAAATTGCTAAAGCATGCTTGAGAGTACTTGTAACTTTATCAGCATGTATGGAGAATCTTTGTGAAATAAAAGAATGACTTGCACCAGAATCAATAAGAGTATTGGCACTTTTACCAAAAATAATAGTGGTACCTGATACAACATCATCCGCAGATATGGCCTCCTCTAAGGTCATAGCAAACGCTTTTCCCTCTCTCTGGTTTGATCTCTTCTGTGTATTACTTTTATTTTGTTCCCTTGCAGGTGGAGGACGACGTGTAACAACATCACGGTTTTCATTTGGTGACGGTCTTGCCATAACCCGACGGCCTTGGACCAGTATAGGGCAATTCTGACGTATGTGGCCTATCTCGCCACATTGATAACACCCAGTGGTCCCCTTGCGGCAAGTTCCCGGATGAAACTTTCCACAGTTTGTACATTGTGGAAAAGAAAGAGTTCTATTTTCAGAAGTCCCAACTGTATATCTATTCCCTTGATTCCATTGTGCTTTAGGAGCTGTCCTATTATCTTGCCTTGAATTTGCAGCTATTCTTGGTTCTTTGTTCATCGTTCCTCTCCATAGGGGTCTATCTGCAAACCTTTTCTTTCCTTGATCATTGCACTTTCTTCATTCTATTACTACTCGTTCAGCCCTACGAGCAGCCTCCACCAATTTTGCATAATCTGTATATCCCGTGGCCGAAACCATTTCTTTTAAGTCAATATGCAACCCATCTTCTAAACGTCTACACCTTTCTTCTTCTGTTGCTACCAGAGAAGCAGTAAACTTTGAAAGTTCGGTAAATTTCTTCTCATATTCATCGAACATATTGCTCCCCTGAGTAAGGAATAGAAATTCCCTACGTTTCTCCTCCTGATAAACCCTTGGGTAGTATTTTTCATTGAACTCTTTCTCAAATATCTCCCATGTAATATGAGATGGGTTTGGATATTTCATTTTCACTGAGTTCCACCAATCATCAGCGCTATCCTTCAGAAGAAATATGGTATACTTCAACTTTTGTTCATCTGTACAGTCCATAAGAGCAAATATTTTCTCCATAGTCTTGAACCATTCCCTGGCCTTCTTTGGATCAGTGTCTCCTACAAATGGTTCTCCTCCCAGCTTCTTTACGTGTTCAAAAGGTAACTGGTGCTCAAATTCATGTCTTTTAACAGAGTGGGCAGCCATGCCTCCTAGTGTTTGAGCAATCAAAGTCAATGTGTCATACATGTTGTTGTTGTTATCATTCTCGTGACTAGGGTCTTGTGTGGTCACAGGTGGCTGCTCTGCTGCCATGGTTTCCTATAAAAATAAAACTTCAGTTAGATCCTTCATCACAAAATCCTCTAATAATGATTCTAGACATCCTCAAGATTATAATATCAATAACTCAATTATCTTCTAATACCGATAGGTCAACTCCTAATATAATTTTTTTGCTCAAGGTCCTAAAACCATTGCTCTGATACCACAAGTTGTCACGACTCGTCCCGCTAACCGGAACTTGCCGCGACAGATATCTTTCTTTTCCTTTAATTTTTTTTCCTCAAGCAAACATGTGGTAATCTCAAAAACATAACATCTTTGTATTTCAAGTTCACAACACCAAGAAGTGTATTACACAAGTTCTATCTATTACAACTTCTTACAAAATAACACAGATAGTACAAAAATAACAAAGAGCAAAAGACACCTCCTCCTAGTGTATAGGCGGTCTTTTCCCTGCTAATCGTGATTCTGCTGATCTGTACATAATATAATATAACGGGATGAGTCTAAACCCATTTATGAGCTTAGACCCAGTGAAAGGATCTCAAGCTTTTTACATATAGCTAAAAATCTGAAATAGGAGCATCATGACAAGAAATTTATGCTGAATACTGTGAAATAGCTTGAAAGAAACTTTATGACAGAAATTCATATAACAACATGCTAGTTTTGCAATTAAACGCTGAAATCACTTCAAAAGCAGATAACTGAAACATAATCATTACTATCAAGCTGTTTGTACTAATCACCACTGTGGCTAATTTATTGACTCATGAACGCTGAAACAAAGCTAAGTCATACGCGCAGACGGTCCCAAAGACCAAAAACACCCTGCATACGGACCAAAGCCTATATGTATACAGAATGCGGACCCAAAGTCCTCTTGATACCATATCTAATGGTTTGCCATATCTAATGGCGGTTTCAGGGTCATATCTGATGACATCACCATATCTAATGGCTAGTTCATGATTTGTATAAAAGAGCTACTGTGGTGCTTATCTTCTGATTCTGATTCATTTCTTGCCACTAATAATCTGTAGTCTTGCTAATTCAAGCTCATAACAATTAATTCATGAACTTAAAACATTCTTGACATAACATACATATTCTGACAACTAGAACTATTAAGAACTTGAAATCCGATTCATATTGCATAGTAACTGCACACAACATATTTCTTATATAAAAAGCTTGAATCTAAGTAGTGAAACTTACGATTCGTATTCCACAAAGAACGAAATGCTTAAAAACGTGCTATCATGATAAAACACCTGAAACGACGTCTGAAATACATTCGAAAGCCCTGATTTCATATCAACTGTATGGTACTTGAAATTCATGCGTAAAAACTTTAGAAAACACGATTTCATACTAACTATTCAAACCACGCATAAAAGCTAAAGACTAGTGCTTTAAAATAGCGCTTGAGAATCCCTCACCTGAACGCTATCTAGCTTGAGTCCGAATCACCTTCTTTAGTGAAATCCCCCTATAGCCGTCCTAGATTTGAGTACTACGTCTCGATGCGGATAGATCTTCGTTACGGCTTTTAAAAACGCTCTCGATCACCGACAGGGCTTCGCCGTGCTCCTCTCGTGCTCCTCCCGCAAGCTCGGCGGCCTTGCGGCTCTAAGGTGGAGTGATGGGCGTGAATGAAGTGGGGAGGACTATGGGGGGGTCATGGTATTTATAGGCCTCCACCCCCTTTACATGTGTGACATGTGTCAACATGTAAGGGAGGTTCATGTGTCCCTTATCCATGTATGAAGACACATGGCATGATACATGGCATAATCATAAGGAAACTTGTTGCCTAAGTAATAGGCTTGGCTTATCCACGAGTTTACTTGTTGCCCAAGCAAAAGACTACACCATGACATGTGTGAGTCTCAGGAGAATGACACATGGCATTACTGAGGTTTTGACACTTGTCCTGACTATAAAACGGCACGTGTCCCATGATTTCCACTCCATGTGTCCTACTTTTGCTAGTAACGCTTAATTATCACTAACGACGGCCAATTAGCACTAATCATGCTTAATTAGCCTTAATGATGTGATTATGGCTAATGAATGTAAATCTATAACATTATGGGCACTATACAAGTAGTGGCTTCTACTACTTATAAGGTACTACCAAAATTCCAGATTAGTAGATGTGGTACTATGTTTTGAGGTGCTACACAATTCAGAGAACCTTTTGAAGTCCATTTTTATACAAGATGGTCTCTGATATAAACACAACAAGTTTCAATGAAATCATTGCATCAAGGCGAATCTATTGACTATGGTATCTGTAAAGTGTGAACACTATCAATCCAATATTTCCTTGAAATAACACTTGATAACATTCAAAAGTAAGTGTACAAAACGCGTATTACAGACACCCCCACGCGCACGCGTACACATACCCGCACACGCATGCGCACGCGTACATACATAGACACAGACACGGACACAGACACAGACACAGACAATCAGACACACAGACAGACACAGACACACACACACACATAGACACACATACACAGACACACACACACATACACACACAAGACACACACACAGAGAGAGAGACACAGACACACAGACACAGACACAGACACACCCACGTGCACGCGCGCGTTCAGACACAGACGCACAGACACAGACATAGACACACACACACACAAACAAACACACACAGACACACACACACAGACGCACACACAGACACACACACACAGAGACACAGACACAGATATAGACACAAACACACATACACAGACACACACAGACACATACACAGACACAGACCTAGACGGAGACGCAGACGCAGATGCAGACGTGCACGCGCACGCGTACGCGGACAGACACAAACACACACACACACACACACACACACATAGAGACACACACACAGACACACACACACACACAGACACACCCACGCGCGCGCGCAGACACAAACATAGACACACAGACATACCCACGCGCGCGCAGACACAAACACAGACACACCCACGCACGCAGACACATACACAAAGACACACCTACGCGCGCGCTCGCTTACGCACGCACTTGCGCACGTGCACCTGTACGCGCACGCGCATAGACACAGACACACACAAACACACACAGACACACAAACACAGATAGAGACACAGACACAGACACAAACACAATCACAGACACACAGAGACACAGACATACCCATGCGCATGCGCGCGCGCACAGACACAGACACACAGACACACAGACACATCCACGTGTACCCGCACGCGCACAGATACAGACACATACACACACACACACACACACATACAGACACACACACACATACAGAGAGAGACACAGAGACAGACACACCCACGCGCACGTGCAGACACAGGCGCACAGACACACAGACGTAGACACTGATACAGAGACACAGACACACACACAGACATACAGACACACCCACGCGTGCGCACACAGATACAGACACACCCACGCGCACGCGCACAGACACACAGACGCACAGACACACAAACACACCCACGCGCATGAAGACACAAACACAGACACACCCACGCACGCGCGCAGACACAGACACACCCACACGCATGCAGACACAAACACAGACACACTCACGAACGCGCGCGCGCGCGCAGACACAGACACACAGACATACCCACGCGCTCGCGCGCGTTCGCTCGTGCGCGCACTCGAGCATGCGCACCCTCACGCGCACGCACACAGTTTATGGTCTAGAACAAAATACCATAACGTACAAGGTCCTAACTGCAAAATGTCACCTCATGTGGGACGGGACCAAAGTACAAATACAATAAAGTATAGGGGTCGCTTGCAAGTTCCACGAAAGTTTTAAAATAAAAAGGAAAAAATGCAGGGAGGATTTTGCAATTTACCCCCACTAAGGTGTGGGCGAACGGCGACGATCACACCACTAATCCATGTGGCACGTCGCCAACGGTAGATACCTCTTCGCTTTTGGACGTCTGGGATTAGATGCCAAATCTGAGATCTACGGCTGATGGTGCTCCTGATCGGATGTCACCTGTATCTCGCAAAGAACAGGGCCATATCTGATGGCGTTGAGGATGTCTGCAAGAATGGCTGAAGAAGTAGCAGATGGAGAGCTTCGATTGGTAATATCTTCCTCCTTCAGCATCGCATAGCCCAAGGTAAGGTTCTACATGTCCCCAGAAAGTATGTGCATCTCTAGGTGTTCAAAAGTAGTCCAAAACCCACTAACAGGGCTCTGGCGACGAGGTAAGAAATGGAGAGCCTGGAGTTGCAGCTAAAGGATATGGGAAAATCCTTAAGCGCATAATGGAAGCGTGAGGAGCGCATCATATGCGATCGGAAGTGACTAGTTGCATTGATGGCTCGGGACAATAGAATTTAAAAATTTAAACGATGAAACCACATGATCCAAGAACATTTCTTGGATAGTTTCATCTAAACCACAAACAAGTATTAGGTTTATCTCTTGAAACGTGGTTGCGATCGAGTCTCTAAAGAGACCTCCTGTCTCAAGTCCGATCTGACGGAGGAGATGCTTGCGAGCATGTTGATGAAACATGTGCTCCTCGCAGTCCATGTTGATGATCCAAGCAATAAATCTCATGATCTCATCACACGAGATCCGACGTCTTCTTCATGAGTAAGACGTACTGAACGAGGAAGAGATCCTCGAGCGGTCGAAGTAGCATGACGTCGTGGCGACGACGGTGACCCTCTCTAGGGCGTCAAGGTGGACGACCACAATGAGAGAGAGAGACTTGGCGTGTAGAGAGAGAGAGGGGGCATATTAAATTGGACTAAAGAAGAACAAGGGATGCCTCTCCTTTTATAACATTTTTGGGAGTCCATGGATTCCAACCCATGGACAACACAAAATAAATGGTTGAGATTGATTTGTATTTCTTTCAATGATCATGATATTGTTGTTAAAAACACAACAGCAATTAATTTAATTAAATTAAATATATTGAATAATAATCAATATAAATCAGTTTTCATTAAATTAATTTACCATGGAGGAATAGGAAGGAGGCTAGCCTCCTTCCATAAGAAGAGTGGACAGCCACACGTCCTAAAAGGACTTGGTGCATGTCCCCTCTCCTTAATAGAAAGGGATGCTCCTCTTTCCAACTACATGGAATCTAATATTCCATGCATTTATCCATAATTTTCAACAACACTTGTTGCAAATTTATTCACAAATAAATCACAATTATTTTATGATATTTCAATTATTTCAATCATGCCATTAGAAGTTTATGAATCACATTCACAATCCAAAATAAAATGTAAATTACATTTTCAATTAAGTGTCCAATGTGAATCCAATTCACATCAACATTTAAATTGTAAATGTTATTTAACAAAAGCTCTCTCTAATATATTATAAATCACATTTATAATATATATGGATAATATAGACAGTGATGTTCACATTATTCATATCCATGATAATAAAATCATATTTAATTACCTTAAACCACTATTCTCATGTGCCCAAATAATATGAATCACATTCATATTATTCACATCTTTAATAATTAAATCACTTTTAATTATCTTAGATAGATCTCCTTGTATGTCAAAATAATATGAATCAAATTCTAATTATTCATGATTATTAAATAACATTCAATTATCCATTTCTCAATGCTCGAATACATTATCAACAATGAAATTATTCTTGAACTCTTTCAAGAATAACACGCTTCTCCGTGGATACTTTGAGATAAGGACATTGCACTTGTACGTTCCACGTATAGTGACTTGGGTATTGAGATCACATTTCAAATCCAGATCTCGAGGACCTCCCATAAATTCTTGATTAAATCAAGACCGCAGATCTAATCTTCATATTGCATCTGAATCACATCCAGATCAATGTCCAACATTTGGACTAAGATTAGATTACTTCTCTACTGACAGGAGTCAATAAAATCCAGAACTATTTCATCACTCCCTCGGAATGGAAACATCATGGTTATAGAACCGTTTATTGATCACTTCGCCCTCAAGTTTTCCTAATACCTGTACATACTGCATACTGGAAGACCTAGAATAAACCCGAAGTTTTATCAATTTAGACTGTCTCCTTTCGGATTTTATCATTAAGTTTCTAATTTGATCATTGGGAGTCAGTATCGATCATATACTTTCCAAAAGCACATATCATACTTTGGTATTGATCATATACTTTCCAAAAGTATATATCAAACCTACAAATTTAGTCAAGCTTCCAAAACGAGATGACCATACACGGAATTGGAATCCCAATATCTCGTGAGTGAGATCATGTCTTCTGGTTCAGTAAATGAACCTTTATGATCCCTTTGAGAGATCTTATTACTCATATGCCCTTGTTTGCACACCCGCATGCTAGTGTTTAGACCTTAATTAGATCATCAACCTATCAGTCTACCAAATGTACATACTCAAACATATAATAACAAATCTGTCTCTGGTCAGAGGATGTGTGCCTATATAGTGACAACATACGACATAGGTCTTTGGTTATCTCGATCTCATTAAGTCAACTCTTTGACCTAACTTATCTAACACCTTTGAATCTATTCCTATGCATAGGACCTGCATCAAGAGATTTGTTAGATATCAATCCATTAGAGAAAGGATTGCCATCTCCTACTCATGCTGGAGTTCATCTCTTAATAATCATTTGACGGTGCTTAATGAGTCCTCAATCTAACTCTTTAGATATTCATGCAAGTATCGGCCTCTATGATTCAACAATTCAATCAACAATTGTATGATAATCAAGGTGGACATGGTACATAACCTAATTGTACTAAGGGACCTCTTATAAAAATTAATTATTCTTCATTTCATATCAGAGAACGATATTTGCAATAACATTTTATTGCATAATGGCTCACCGTGGGCTCACATGTCCAGCAACAACCCCTTCTCAATTTAGCATCCAGATGTGGCTCCTTAAGCCTAGGACCTACACAGACATAGACACGGGTCGAGGGCAAACCGCCTCGACCCAATTAGGCATGGAATGGATGAGGTATGGGCGCGGGCGGAGAGGTCAAGAGAGATGATGGAGGGTGGACTTCAATCTTCAGATCGAAGGAAAATCTGAGTGGCTAGAGCATGGGAAATAATGAAGAAGCCAAAGGGGAAGATAGTAGAGTGGACAAAAACTATCGGTGACGAGGTTTTACTGTGGAGCAGAGTGGTCGGAGCTCTATATCTCCGACGAGACTTTAATCCTATCTTAAGCTAAAACAATAGATGAATCACAAAATAAAAAGCATTAAACGAAACCTGAGACTAAAGTTAAAAAGCAAATAAAAATACCTCAAGTAGTGTAGGGCCATGAGATCGACCTCACGACAGTGGAGGATGGTCAGAGATGGTGGAGATCTCCTTGAAGCTGCTCCTCGATCCAACCAAAAGCTTAGCGAGGAAGATGTTACCTTCCTCGAGCTAAAGAGTGCAAAAGGAGGGAGAGAAGGTGTCCAAAAGGAACTCGAAAACATGGAGAAATGCGAGGATCTTGGTTATGTACAGGTGATGGTCGAGCGAAGCTCGAGGTAGCGTGGAGATTGAACGAAGAAGGCATGGTGCGAGATATGCACTTGATGAGAACCATGGATGAAGTGTATACATGTTCCATGAAGGAAGGACAGGTCCCCGAGCAGTGTATCAAGAGGGGAAAATCGAGAAGGAAGGTGGGTCATCATGTCTGAGAAGGGCTAGGATGCAGGTCTGCCAGTTGACCAAGGTTAACCAAAGGCACCATCTGGTTTGTCCACGTAGACCAACCAAGAAAAAATCGTCCGGAAATAATTATAAATTAATTATTATTTATTAAATATTAAATGATTTTATTAATTTTAAGTTATAAAATAAAAAATGTTTACCATTTTATGAAGTATTTTTTATTTTTATAAAGTTATTTATTATAAGTTAGTTTTAGGGTTTGATTTATAGGTATATTTAACTATGTTTTGAGTATTTTATTTTTATTTTGTATTTTTGATTTTTTATTTTACTTTCTTATTTTATATATTTATAACTTATTTTTATATACATACATATATATTATATTTTCCTGATGTATTATATATACTTAAATAAATATAGATATATAAAAAAGGGTATGAGTATATGTATTTCATCTATGTAATTTTATATACTCTTTTATTTTTGTGTTTTATTTATGGTTTTACTTTTTTCCTAAATATGAAAACATATGGAAATAATATTTACAAAATTGTAAAAATATAAAATTATAAAAATAATAACGAGTAAATAAAATGAATATTTTATTCAAGTAAAGTATACCATAGGGGTCCAAAACTTAACACGCAAACCTTAACTCCACATTAAATAAAACCACCTTCATTAAATATATTATTAAAAGTTATATACAATTAAAGGTGTTTTTGATCCATTTTGAGTTTTTATTGAGGAGATACGGGTCTAGGAAGTTTGGGTTTTGGCTTTTTATTCTGGAAATAAAAAGTACACTATACATTATTTTTATGCATCTCAATTTTGTATTTTTCTATATATCATTATCTACAACTTTCACTTACAAAGTTTTTTTATTTGAGGTATAAATAATAGAAAATAATATAGGTAGTAAAAATGTAATATTGATGAATAAAAGAATGGGAATTTATGTATGTTTTTGGCCCTTATCTCTCCCTACTTTATTCCTTGCCGTCCCAGTCATCTAGATGCCTTGGTCTCGGGGTTTAATGTCATAAAATACCTTTGCATTTTATTCTTTTTCTTTTCTTTTTTTTCTATGATTTTGTCATTAAAAGCTGTATTTTATATACAAAAAATAGAACCAATAATGAATGCGAATTTATACAAAATAATGTTATTTACATGCATAAGATAAGGTTTTTAAGGCAAAAATGATAGAATAAAGGTGATGAAATGGAGATTCATCACCCCAATATACTTGCCTTTACTAGTCCCTAGCAAACACTTATGCAATAAGTGCCAAAAAATAAAAACAAAGAAAAGAAAAAGAAAGAAAGTGGATTGATTCAAATTTTCAAACTTGTCTTCACAAAATCAAAGTTTGGAGCTTAAGTCGGAGCTTTGGACTTTAGGTACAGTCAGAACCTTATTAGGAAGCAGATTTGAAACACAACCTTCGAGAATCCTAGGACTCTTCTCAAGTCTCCTCAATATCCTGGTTGGAATACTTCAACTCATACACAAACCCTTATGACTATGAATCTATCTTGGACAATGTGTGAGATATGTAGCTCTCCTCGGCTGAAGCGGTAAAAGTCAGTCTTCTCCAACATGGTGACCTAATTCCCCAATCCAACGAAGAGGAGGTGGAGAGAAGAATGGACAGTAGCCAGTGCAGCAACCTATCTTAGGATGCTTGACCAGTGTAGCCAAGTCACCCGGCTGTAGGCTCGCAATGTTTGACTTTGAAGCTCAAGCTTGCTTATTGACAATACAAATATATAGACTCCGGGAGGCATTTTATTTTCAATCAAGCCTGTCCAGTTTTTAGAGTTTTTTATTTCTCCATTTTTCGAATACTATATACATCAGCGTTTACATATGGAGTTTTTCTTCTTGAGCCAGTAGACCATCCCTCTTTCGAAGCATTATTGCAGCCCCACAACTTCTATCTTTACAAACAGAAATATTTTTACAAAGGTTGAAAATATTTAACAAAACATTTTTTAAATATTTTTAAAAAGGTTTTTCAAACTATTTTTCAAACATTTTACAAATTTCTTTAACTTGATTTATTAACCAATATATACCGAGATTTGGGTACTAATGTATATTAATTTTTATTAATTAGCCATATTATTGAAAATAAGAAAGTACGAGTTATGGGTAAAGTATATATGAAGTTTATGCGACTCCCTATACTTAGCTTGAGTGACGTCCTCATAGATCATAGAGAAAAAGAGAAGACATAACTCGTACTGAGTATAGAAAAGCATAAAGAATAACAAATTCAGGATGAATGAGAAGTCGGCCGTCCCCCCTATACTTAGGATCAACTAATCCTAAGTATAATAAACTGTACATAAGGTAGAGAGGGTCAAGGGTGGGAATGAACAGATCACACTCAGACTGTCTCCCCCTATACTTATAGTATCCTATCCCTAAGTATAAACAAGAAGAGGAGACAATGGAGGGGACAAAAGAACGAACACCTCAGAGTGCACACCCTTCTTTGCTTAAGACAAAGTACGTCCTAAGTATAACTGTGAAAAAACGTGACACCTTTTGGAAGAAAAAGAAAATTGAAGACGAAAAGAAGAAAAGAAGAAAAAGAAGAAAGATCACTCAACTCATCCACATCCCCTATACTTAGGACAGAGTACATCCTTTGCAAGGCAAAACACACTGAATAAGGTGGATGAACAAAAATGATAGATGGGAAGGAAATAAAATGAAAGCGGATATACAAAGAGGTGGATGTATATAGATCAAGAAGGTCGAAAGGAAGCTTCTTGCGCGATTGCTGAGGAACAGATCTGACAAGGTGCAGGTCGATATCAGGGTCATTAGCAAACACATACTGATTAGGATTGATCTCATGAAGATCCTATACAATCTCAAAGTGGAAAGGCACGAACTGGTCATTGGAAGTAGTATGGTCGTGTTCGGCCTGTGAAGTGTCCGCTAGGTCATCCTCAAAAGGCCTGAATTCCTTGATGAAAGCAATAAGGTCAAATTTGGCCTCTATGGTCTCTACTAAGTCTGCCTTTTGCTCTAAAGTACAGTATAAATACCACAGGTGTCATCAATGCATCGCCACTCACCATAAGGGGGAGCTCCAAGGTCTATGCTTCTGAGTCTTCCTCACTGAAGAGGAATCCTCGGATCTCAATATCATCCATCAAAAGCAAACCTCTCTGATATCAGCATCAAGATTATAGTCCTTAGGGCTGGTTAACACTGGCACACTCTCATGGGGGTCAACAATGGGTTCAATGATTAACACATCGCTCCCGACATCAAAATGGAAGTGAATATCTCCAGATCCAAAATTAATAATGGCTCTTGCAGAGGCGAGGAAAGGTCATCCGAGGATGAATGGAGTATGCTCCACATGGGTGGAGGTCTCCATGGGCAGTACGACAAACAAAGTCAGTTGTGAAACTCATGCCATGAATCTGAATACATCATTCTCTAGAACACCCTTTGGCCTCCTTACTGATCCATCAACGAACTGACAGATCATCCTGGTCTTCTTGAGAGGCCCTAAGTGAATAGACTGTACCAGTGAGAAGGGTATTATATTAATCGGAGCACCACTGTCAAGGAGATTGTTATCACAAGAATAGTTAGAGATGGTGCAACTCACAAGAGGTGTGACAGTGTTCCCTTTCCTAATGTGTGGACGATGAGAGATGGCGTAGGCAGTGGCCATGGTCAAAATGTGACGCTCAGATATGCTCCTTCACTTTCTCTTCTTGGGTTTAGGAGCAGATAATCGGGTCATGCTATGGTGAAGTGGGCCTTCAATGATCTCATGAATAACTGCCACCTCTTCTAGTTCAGTCAACATTTTTTTGAATTTTGCATCTCCACCATAAAAGGGAGGAGTTCAGACTTATCATCTACACATGGATGACTAAGAGCAGTCTGTACAGTGTCATCCTTTGGGTCAAAGGTGGGAATTAGTGTGTGTATGTGTGTGATCAAAGAGTCTGGCATGCATTGTCCCTCCTCACAGTTTGACTCAACTGGGTGTCTCCCGAAATCTTTTTGTATTTTTTAAAATTTTCTCTTTTTTGGTATTTTCGATGATTGCAAGATCTCATAGGTATCCTAGAATGAACCATATCATCAAATGGTGAAGAGACATTGTGATTCTTATTTATACTAGTTAGGTCATCAATTCTCTGCTTCATATGCTCCATCATTTGAGTCAAGTGCTCAAGGGTGGACTCCATGAGAGGTGACTCCAGCAGATCAGTCTCGGGGGGGGGGGGGTGAGATGGAGGGCAATGTGATGGTGGCAGTGGGAAAAGTCTGAGGCATGATACTATGGTTGAGGCAGATATGTACAAAAAGAAAAGTCAAGAGCTAAGTCATCTCGGTAAAATGGAGGTGGACCGGTTGGAGGATACGAGGGATCTACAAAATCAGGATAAAAATCGCTCCAATCGGCAATCTCCGAAAAAAAAGGAAGTGATCGGAAGAACACAAAGTTCAAGCCAAGATATGCAATTAAAAGGCGCAAATGCGCAAACAAGATCGAGTATGCACAAAGACAAACACATATACACAAAACAATCCCCTCAATTCACCTACTAAACACAATGATGATCGTCAAAGATTGATCTTTTTATCTTTTCAATTTTAGAGTTAGTTAAGCATACAAAGTTGTACAAACACTTAGGTTGGACTGGGATTGGGCACTAGTCCTTGGTGTGTACGTTGGAAAATTAAATGCAAAGACAATGAGGTGGTTACTCTCCCCAAGACCACGATTTCTTTTTTGATTTCATAGTCGAAAAAACTTAGCGGTCCTAATATTATTTGTTATCACCTTTTTTGTATTTTTAATATAAATGCACGATCCCAACGAGGATTCAATTCCTTTAGATCCTAGGTGATCAAAATCAGAGGGAGAGAGTCGAAAGAGTAATGCAAGCGAAATTGATGATGAACACAATGTAGAAATGCTCACCTTGCCCCTAGCTCTCTTCGTGCAATGATGCTAAGAAGAATTGAAACCTATCTATATGCAAATGCAATCCAATGAAATCTCCCTAAAATAGTAATTGCTATTAGTGTGAAGCACCCGATGCCAACTATCTAGATATGAGACCAACAGTATGGTCTTTTATGCCACTCGGTGCCTACCACAATGGGTCCTCCAAGCATTGTATGCGACCTCTCTCGGCATGCGGTCTCAAATACAAAATCAACAATTATGACTTGACTAAGCCCAAAAGCAAATCTATAAGTACATGTAAATATATTAGGGCTTTGGACCTTAATCTATCGAGAAAACAAATCCTAAATTAGTACTCAATCACACAAAGCAAAGAAAACTAAAATCGTGAAACAAATAAAAAGAAAAGCGAGAAAAACACGACAAAAACCGACGAGGCCTCCACGCGAACAATCGCTTGGGCAATGGACCTCATGAATAGTGAAGAGTCATGGAGAGTCCAAGTTATTACAAATAATGTATCTCTCCCTCACTTAAATTACAAACAAAATAAAATTCAAAACAAAGTGAAGTGTTATGTCTTTCAAAATCCTCTAAGTCCTCCTTTGCTACTATGTCGGAAGGTTGATCCTGCTTCACGTGGGTGCGTAGGTGCTCCTAGGAGTGCCTCCCTCGATCCGCATTCCTCGCAACAAAGCCAAACAAAGAGGATGGTTAGACAATTCACAAAACATATCAAATAAAAATGAAAATAAATAAAAGGAGAATATAAACAAAGAGACAAAGAGACAAAATAAGAAATCTAATCTATATGGTATTGCTCCCTGGCAACGGAACCATTTGATAACATAGTAACTGAAAGGGTCTAAAATATCCTCGCTAGAAAGAAAACATAAGGTGTCGTTGTGGCGATCGCTCACGAAACCTCGCGATAGTCAATAATTAACCCACAATATAAATCACGCAATAAAAGCAAAAATAAATGTGGAGTTGAAATTTGTTATAACTCTACAAATGTGTGTATATGTGTAAGTATGTGTAGAGTGTCGAACATAGGGAGCAAACAAGATAGATCAGACAAGAAATGCACAAAATTTGTGTTCCTCTTGTCTTTGTATTTTTGTGTGGGTTCTTGATTTTGTATTTTTTATGGATTTTAATTTATATATATTTAAGTGTTTTTAAATTTATTTTTTAGTTTCTTTTTGTATTTTCTGATTTTTAATTTCCTTTTCTTTTTAAATACATAATATAAGAATATAAAAAGCTATATATACAATATAAGGAAAAGTAATTATAATACTATTAAAAATAAATAAAATTACTGAATAAAATATTTTTTGGTTTTAAATATTTTTTTAGATTTTTGGGATTTTATAGATAATTTTACTAATTTTTATATATTTCAAAGTCAAAAATATCCCAATGCAGGGATTAAATAAATAGGCCGAATTGTTTTATAAATTAAAAATAAGAAAAAAGTCAACATTATCCAAAACTATTTTTAATTAATAACATATAGTACAATTTCAGAGATAGATAAAGATATTTTTTTAATTTTCGAGAATTTTTTAAATTTTTATAAAGGATTTTGGAGCTTTTTAATCTTTGTGAGTTTTATATTTTTTTAGTGAATTTGGTCTGAAGTTAGGAAATACAAAAGTACACAAAAAATATTTTTTTCTAGGAATTCTTCAAAATAGTTTTATATATTTATTTAGTATTTTTTAAATCAAACGAGAATAAAAACTTTCTTTTTTGATTTTTAATAAATATTAAATATGCCTAACATTAAAATACAAAAAATGTGAATCGACAAGCAAGCATGCACTTAACCCATTTTTTTTGAATTTTTGGAGCATGGATGATATTTTTAAGAAATAGAAAACATGCACAAAAATTAGTGAACTAATAGGGACATAATGCAAATAAAAATAAAGGTTGGGACTAATGTGTAAATATCTCAAAATATTATATCTGCCAATTAAAGTTTATGGACTATAACTAAATACCAAAACGTGCTAATTGACGTGCGTGTGACTACCGTTGTTAGTGCAATCAATTAACGATCAAATTAATAGCTATGTTCGTTGCAGTCAGATAATCAAAGCTACGTCAAAAATACCCCTTTCAATTAATGTTTAGTTAATTATGAGCGACATATTTATTTTACTTGGGCAAGCCAAGGTCAAACTCAAGGAGGCAGTTGTCTCCTTAGGTTAATTTTAAGGGAATTTGGAGGTCATATTTTCAGAGGAGTATTTTTGGTATTTTTAGCAAAATTTATGCAATAAAGGACAAACAAATGCACTTTCAGGCCACTTTTTATAAGTTAAATTCGAAATGTTGTCAAATGAAGTACAAAAATTATTAAACTTGGCCAGAATATGATATACAATGAATTACTATGAATTTTTCTGACACTTTATGAATTTACTGTGAATAAAATATGAATGCAATGTGATTTTTACAAAATTAATTTTAATAAATACCAAAACACACTACTTCTTGATACAAAAATTATCCTAGATAGACCTAAGTATGATGAATCCATGAATATTAATAAACCTAAAATTCTATGTGAATTGGACCTATTAAAAATCAATTAAGAAAATCACTAATTAATTTATTCATGCTCTGATGCGTGCAAATACAATGATTTTTGGGCACCATGTAGAATAAATTATCCTAAGTCTAATGTGATTTTATGGTGATTTTTGGAGCGATAAAAAGGCACACAATGGGCAAAATATGGAAAAGTTCACCAATTCATTAATATTAAATTCCAAGGATGTCACAAAATTGAAACACGTGTCACATAAGATAAAGGACAAGATAAGCTACATCATGTAGTTTTTGGAATTGAAAAATAATGCCAAATGGACACCTAAGCCCCTGGGAAAAGAAGGCGCAAGCAAAAGATCCCTAGCATTTTGTTTGGTAGGGAGGCATTTGGGGAAATAGGAACGAATTTCCTAGCTGACAGGGATGGGGTTGGGTCTACCCTCAAGGGTCGGGAACAACTCTGGAGTCAATTAAGTCAAAAATGTTGGAACCTCATGGGTCAGGATAAGGTCATGGAATTGATAGATAAATGCAAAGAACTAGTTTGTTTAAAATTGTAAAGTAGTCAATATTTCTTTACCAATATCTGATTATGAGTTCTTAAATGGTAAGATGAATCAAAATTCGTGATTTGAGGCCCAAAGGGCCCAAGAAATTGATAATGAGAATTGTTATATCTTTGAGAATTGATTCTTTTGTTACAGTGTGATATTTCGAACCCTTGAATGAGCGAACAGTTGGATGATGACAAAATGATCAAAGATTGGCATTCCTGATTTCGATTCAACAACATACCAATACCAGTATCAAGAGTTTCCTTATATTAGATATGTGGCTGAATCTTTGCCTTGGAATCAAAAGGATTGATATTGGTACAATCTAATCCATTATGACAAAGAAAGCCCTCACCCACCGTATCCTTCCTTTTGGCAATTGCAATTACAGAAAATAAAATTACTGAAATAAAACATGCTAACAGGGACTTAAATGCAATTACCTAGAATCGGGGGGAGGTGGATGCAATTTTCCCACAAAGTCACGCTTTCCTCGCGTGACACGCCTGGCAGGGACCAAATTGTAATTTCCAAAACTTCTGAGGCTCTCTGTGCGAAATACCCAGCCCCTCATGTGGGGAGCACGTGTAGGACTAGGCTCGGACGTCTTCGAGGCTCGGGTGGAGGCTCGGGAAGCCTTGGAGCCTCGAATCGGCCTCGGTTCTACTTCGAGTGCTCCGAGCCTAGGATCGGGGAAGAGGCTCAGAACTCGCAATGTGGCATGATATAGACCACTGGATCAAGGTGTATCCAACAACGGCTGGAGCTGCTGTCGTAGTGCACCTAGGGATCATCAAATCATGATGGTCCAACGGTGGTAATGAAGTCGACGTGGCGTGATGCGAGGCGTCAGATCCTTGCGAGATCTGATGATGGCTGGGAGTCAAAGGCGATGGCGACGTGGCAGCATAAGGGTCGTGAGATCCTCCTAATCCAATGGTATCTGTGCGTCGTCTTCCCCAGTCCCCCGCCTCATGCGGTGGACTTGGCGGGGCTCCGGCGATGGAGTCCCGCTTCTGCCTCCTTCGTGCGTGGTCAGTGCAGCTCGCCGGTGGCTCCTGAGGTGCTTGGATTGATCGTAAAGGCGTCAGGAAGCCGCCGGGATGTATGATGGATGCGGAGGAGGTTGGAGGCCAACGACGATGAAGCTCGAAGGAGGCCCGGCGAGACGTCCGATCAGTGAAGACACGTTCCTGCAGGGTTAGCTAGTGCTCAAAAAAATGGAAGCCCATGCTCATGGGAGTGTGTGCTTGTGCGAGTGAGGCCTGGGGTGGAGCGAAGGTGGTCAGGTGATGCTCCTCCGCTGTGGAGCCGGAGCTCTGGTCGGAGGGAAGTTCTAGGTGCTATAGAGGTGAACAGAATAGCGCGCGAAGGTCAGAGCTTCGAGGTGAAGCTCGGTGGATGATCATGTGAGCGTGGGATTGATCGGAGAAGGCGGAAAAATAAAGAGAAAAACAAAGGGAAAGAAGAAGAAGATCGGAGGAAGAATGGGCGAAGCTACCTGGGGTTGGAGACTCACTAAAGCGGCTCCAGTCGTCGCTCGAAGGTCACAGTGGGTCTGAGCTCAAGCAGCTCGCTGGAGGAGCTGCGGCACGGTGCGACGGAGCTGTGGATCTCGCCAGAGGTGATCAATTGTCTTCGCTCGATTTGGCCCTCTATTTCTGTCACAAATGAAAAGCTAAGAGCTCGGAGGTACCTCTTGTGGTGGCGGATAGGGTCAAAGGTGACCGGAGGTGGGGTATTTATAGGAATGAGGTGAGGGTGCAGGTGACGGGGCGACGAGGTTCGTGGAGGTCGTGGAGCGACGTGGACGAGGTTCATGGAGATTGTGGAGGTCGGCGAGGATGATAGTGGTATGGGAGATATGGTGGCAGTGATAGGGGCGGAGAGGATGGAAGGAGTGGTGCCAAAAATAGAAAGGGGACAGAGCCATCGCGAGGTGGGCGACGTGGGCGAGGCTCCTACGGGAGGTAGACGATGACTTCCGGGTCGTTGGATCTAGTGATCCAACGATCATGAGTTGGGCGCGAGGAGACGGTCCAGATCAGATCGGGATGGTGACATCGGAGGGTGTAGAGAGCGCCACGTGGCGTTATGGGAGTGCGGCGCTAAGGGACAGTGGGGATTAGATTAGGCGGAGGATCGAAGGGCTGTGATTGAGCGTGAGTGAGCGGGTGGGATCAAATCATCAGGGCGAAGATCCAGTGGCCATGAGCATGCCACGTGGAGTTCTATGGTTGAGGCGGTCGCTAACGATGGGGATGGGATCTGGAGGATCTGATCAAAGGGCCCGGATTTAGCGTGATGTCCACGATGAAGGCGATCTAGCGGCTCCTGATGGACCACGTGTCGCAAGGAAGTGAGGGCACTGGTGAGCGGCCAAGATTTAATCTGGACCTTGATCCAGGGGCGGAGATCATCTGGAGGCATGGATGGCCTAGATCTAGAGAGAAGGGAAGGGA
The DNA here is from genome assembly GCA_037367405.1 of Ottelia alismoides. NCBI lineage: Eukaryota > Viridiplantae > Streptophyta > Magnoliopsida > Alismatales > Hydrocharitaceae > Ottelia > Ottelia alismoides. The sequence continues at coordinate 918,367 of JAZKJV010000532.1, read as the reverse complement.
TCAGATGGCGGAGAAGGAGGGGCGCGTGGTTCTTTACGAGCGGGCCGCGTGGCGCAACCAGAGGGCGCCACATGGCTTGATCTGAATTGTCGAAAGAAAATGAGGAATAAGAGAGAGAAGATGGCCGAATTTGGGAAAACTCAAAACATGAAAGTTGTATATCTCGATGAGATCTACAAGTCTTATGTTGACCAAAAATGGAGATGAGGTCAAATAAGATACAAAAGTACAAGGGTACATATATACATACATATAATGCACAAAGGGGTCCCAAAATCCAAGTTTTGCATACGAGCTTCAATTTAAATGAAATTGGTCTCATTTTGAAGGTCTATGAATATGTATTATTCTAAAAGCGAGTATACCTAGATCGGAGGTTGTATGAGGTAGATATTTGCATTCTAAGGTCTGAGGTCTCCAACTGGGTTTGGGGTTTTATTGGGTAATTTTACAAGTTAGAAATTTTTGCCTTTTTCCTTGTATTATTAGTTTGAAATATACACAGTATAAAGTTGGTTTTATTGACTTTTGGAGTGAGTATAAAATGCAAATAAATAGGTGAATAATTACAAGTGAATTAGGCTTCTTATTTTATGAATATGAATGCTAAAATGCAGATATTATGCATGCATGCATGAATGCTAATTATGCAAGATAAGGGGAAATATGCAGCTAATTACTCGGGAACAAGACTCTATTTTCAACTTTAAGAGTGTTGAACTACAGATTCATCAACCCCCTATACTTAAACCTTGCTTGTCCCCGAGCAACTACAATGAAATGCAAAAGTAAAATGATTTTGGGTTCCATAACAAGGTCATGACCAAAAGTTGAAAATAGAGCTTGACTCGACCTTTGAATTAGCTGTGTGGCAGAACCTTATTGGGATCTGAACTTAAGACCTAACAGACTTCAAGTTCCACAAGTCTTCTATTCAAGACTCCTCAACAGTCAGATCAGAACAAATCCTCATACACAAATTTTTGATGACTATGATTCTTACTTGTGCTGTGTAAGTGTAAAATAGCTCTCCACATCAGAAATGGCTCAGAACCAGTCTCTTCTAACAAGGTAACTCTAATTCCTCGGTCCAGTAACTCTTTCCTCGAGGAGCGGGGTATCCCCTTCTAAGTTCAAGTGTGACCAGCTCAAGAGGAGGGGGTAGAGAAAAGAATGGACGATAGCCAGTGTAGCTACCTATCCCGGGATGCCTGACCAGTGTAGCCAAGTCATCCAGCTGTAGACTTCTTGATAATATACATACTCCGACAGGTTGAGATGTCAACACCACCAGACTAGGTTGAGATGCACTTCCCTCCTTAGAGGAGGACGGATGTTTCCTCCCGTGTGCTACTCCAAGCTAAAGGATTCTACCTCCTCACCACCTCATCAATGAAGAGCTACGTGCATGGTGCTTGTCCAAGTTAGGTCACTGTCTATAAGAATCATGCGTGTGCACGAGATATTCTACTTAGACTAATCAAGATGACATGTGAACATAGACTTGCGGACTCAAAGAATTAAGTCACTTGACTCGAGAAATCTTAACTCCAACTCCTATAAGGCTCCTCTGAAATTAGGTGGATTAAGGTCAAATCAAGTCCTTCCTCAACATCTACTCATAACTTGGTTCAGAATCCACTAGCTTTTCACCTTGCATATGCAAAATATGCAGATGAGATGCAGATGACATGTTATGTAGATGAATGAAATGCAAGACTCTTTTTCTTTCTTTCTTTTAGGATGCAGAGATGATGTGCAAGAGTAAATAAGAAGCCTTTGATTTTGATTTTTCCATTTTTTTTCAAAAATTTGGTATACTTCCTATGTTACAATAATTTACAAAAGTTTTATAAGTATTATACAAATTATACAAGTGTTATACAATATACAAGTATATGTGTATTTTACAAAAAAATTTCTCCATTTTTACCCATCCCATAATTATTGCGTAGTATATACAAAAATGCGTGAAAGTACAAGCTATGTGTAAAGTATATATGTAATATATACACACCCCCTATACTTAGTGTGTGCTATGTCCTCAGAGCACGAAAAACGAGGAAAAAGACATAGCTCGTGCTAAGCATAGGAGAGCCAAAAGTTAAAAAATGTATAGAAGTCATCATGCCTCCCTATACTTAGGCTCTGGCAGCCTAAGTGTAGAAGAGGATCAAAAACGACGCAGACGAGGTTAAGGGGGAAAGTGTATGAATACATACACAATATGGGCATCGGTCCCCCCTATACTTAGGCTCAGGTTAGCCTAAGTATAGGACGGAAGTGGTATGAGGACCGATTTGATACAGAGGATGTACAGTAAATGGACTCAGGTGACTCCCCCTCTATACTTAGGATCTTGTCATCCTAAGTATAGTCGTAGATGAAAATATATGAAGTTGGGGTGAGTGATTAGAGTCGTGGGAGGGAGGGGAAGAATGTACAGGAGTGATGGGTATATACAAGGATCGCGGTCTGAATCTTTCCAGATGCTGCTGATGGCGAGAGTTCACTGCTGCAAGGTCTCATGCGCGGCTCTATGTGTATCTGCTGAATCTGCCTTGCGCATGAATACAATCTCCTCAATATGGACTAACTGTTCATTGGGTTCGACGAAGTGCTTCAACAGTTGTCCATTGACTAGGAACGTCTGTGCGTCATCTGCGAGATATGAGATCTCAACACATCCACTATCATGCATAGCACAGACAATGAATGGGCCCGTCCACTTGGATTTCAGCTTGCCTTGGAAAACCTTCAGCCTTTCATTGAACAACCATACCTTCTGTCCAGGAACAAAGGTCTTTCATTTGATATATCTATCATGTCAACGCTTAACTTTGTCCTTGTACACCAAACTATTGTCGTATGCTCGGTTTCTGACTTCCACAAGCTCTCATTCAGATCCATGTCTCTCTGTTTCTGCCTAGTTGTGTGTTCCAGTTGACCTTTTTGATTGCCCATTCTGATTTGTGCACTAATTCTGCATGCAAATGGCACGGCTTCCCGAATACCATCCTGAATGGGGGAGGTTCCTAACCGTGTCTTGTAAGCTGTTCTATAAGCCCACATGACTTGATCTAAGATATGAGACTAGTCCTTCCTGTCTGGACGGACAAGCTTCTACAATATGGTTTTCACCTCCCTATTCGACACCTCAGCCATACCATTGGTCTGTGGGTGGTAAGGACTAACGACACGGTGTTCGATGCTGTAATCCTTCAAGAGCTTCTTCACATCTCGTTTTACAAAATGGCTACCTCCATTTAACATCAACATTTTGGGAATCCCGAACCTAGAGATGATGTGATCTCTGATAAATTTACAAATAGTCCTACTGTATGCTGCTCGGGTTGGAATAGCCTCCACCCACCTTGACAGGTAGTCTACCGCCAAAAGCATGTATTCGAATCCGTGGCTAACAAGGAATGGGCCCATGAAGTTGATGCCCCAGGCATCAAAGACATCACAAATGATGACATGCTGCATCAATATCTCATCCTTGGAACCAACGGTTCCTCCCATTCTCTGGCGTACTGGGAATGACTTCGCAAAGGTGATGGCATCGCGAAACAGAGTCAGCCAGTATAAGCCACACTGAAGTACCTTCCAGGCGGTCCTCTTCCCAGAGTGGTGCCCTCCTGCCTCCAGACTGTGGCATAAAGAAACGACACTATGATATTCCTCTTGAGGGATACATCGTCTCCAGGCACAATCTGATCCTTCAAAGAAAAGGATCGGATCCTCCCAGTAGTAATGTCTTGAATCCGACTTCAGTCGGTCTATGTGGCTCTTGGGTCAATCTTCGGGAACCTTCTTGGATATAAGATAGTTCACGATATTAGCATACCATGGGAGTGAGTTGACAACAAAAATCGACTCGTCAGGGAAGGAGTCTCGAATAGGTGAATCCTCAAAAGCATTAAGATCCTCGAGACGGGAGAGGTGATCAGCTACTACGTTCTTCTTTCCAGGTATATCGCGAATGTCCAAATCAAACTCCTAGATAAGCAGAATCCACCTAAGAATACGCACCTTCGCGTCCTTCTTTTCCATTAAGTAATGTAGTGCTGTATGGTCAGTGAACACAATTACCTTGGATCCTATTAAGTGAGATCTGAATTTGTCCAAGGCGAACACTACCGCAAGCATCTCCTTTTCTGTAACTGTATAGTTACGCTGAGCCGTATCAAGCACTTTGCTTGTGTAGTGTACGGTGAACGAGACGCCATCCCTCCTCTATCCTAACACAACCCCAACAACAAAGTCTAAGGCGTCCGTCATGATCTCAAAAGGCAGAGACCAATCCGGGGCTTGTAGGATCGGGGCATCCATGATCATTCCTTGTAGTAGCTTAAAGGCCTTTAGACATTTGTGATCAACAATGAACTCCATGTCCTTGCCTAAAAGCTCAGTTAGCAGTCGGGAAATCTTAGAGAAATCTTTGATAAATCTTCGATAAAATCTGACATGCCCGAGGAAAGACCGCAACTATTTTACATTGGTTGGTGGATGGAGTCGTCTGATCACATCCACCTTGACATGGTCAACCTCCATTCCTCTTTTAGAGATGATATGCCCCAACACAATGCCCTCCGTCACCATGAAGTGACTTTTCTCCCAAGAGAGCACCATATTAACCTCACAACATCGTTTGAGGACTCGGTCCAGATTCCTAAGACATGAATCGAAGGAATCGCCGTGGACCGAGAAGTCATCCTTGAAGACTTCCAGGAATCCGTCGACCATTTCGATGAATACAACAATCATGCACCTTTGAAAAGTACTGGGAGCATTGCATAACCCAAAGGGCATGCGCCTGAAAGCATAAGTACCAAAGGGGCATGTAAACATGGTCTTTTCTTGGTCCTCCGGAGCTATGGATACTTGATTGTAGCTTGAGAACCCATCCAAAAAGTAGAAGAATTCTTTCCTCACTAGTCTCTCTAAAATCTGATCAATAAATGGTAGGGGAAAATGATCCTTCTTCATCGCAACATTCAGGCGTATGTGTTCCACCCAAACGCACCACGATGTGGGTACTCGCGTCACGATCTCCTCTCCGTCTTCATTGGTGGTTGTCTGAATTCCCGACTTTTGCGGGACAACATGGATTGGGGCCACCCATTTGGAGTCGAAGATGGGATAAATAAAATCGGTATCATACCATTTCTCTAACTCCTTCTTCAATACCTCTCGTAAATTTGGATTCAACCGACGTTGGAATTCATGAGAGGGTTTAGCCTCATTCTCCAAGTAGATATGGTGCGAACATAGAGTGGGATTTATCCCGTGGAGATCAGAGATGCTTCAGCCTATCGCCTTGTGGTTTTTCTCTAGGATCTCTAGCAAGCGAGATTCCAGCTCCTCGGTCAATCGCGAGCTGATGATGACCGGATACTTCTTCTCTTGTCCCGTAAGGAAGGCATACTTAAGTGTTGAGGGTAAAGGTTTGAGCTCAGGTAATGCGTGATCATCAAGGAAATCTGGCTCAATCGAATATGGCTCTGTGCTGTTAGTGGCTAGATCTGTTCGTGAAATTGCCGCCACCAATTCATTTGGTTCTGAAGTTGGATCATCAAAGGCTTCCAAGAAATAGGTGAAAGCCACGTCCGACTCATCATCCTCATCTTCTGATCTGTCCTAAAGAGGGAAGGACTGACATGACCAACTGACCCTCTAAGTCATCGAAGATGTAGGGAGATGCATATTCTGAGCTGTACTCGTTTTAAGGACCTCGCAGACTGACTCATACACAGGATCTTCTCCGGAGGAGAGGGACTCATCGGTGCTTACTGGGTTCTGTCTCCAAGGCCCAACGGTGTCTACATGAATACAATCTACTTCGGACGAAGAGTACTCGGTGCTGGTTTCTGAATCCGGCCTCTACAATTTGGTCTGCTTCATCTCAAGTTCCTCATCTCTGCCTGGAGTTTGGAACCGTATCTTCCCGATCTTGTAATCAAATAAGGCTCCTGCTGTTCTGAGGAAGGGCATTCCTGATATGATATGGGAATCTCTCCAATTGCGAGGGGTCTCTATATCGAGGACTGTAAAGTCTACCATGTACTCCTGACCCTCGACTTTTATGACAACATTCCTCAATTTTCCTTGGGATCTCTTGGTTGATTTGTCAGTAAACTGAAGTAAGGCTTTGGATTTCCTAAGAGGTCCGAGATTAAGCCGCTCATAGAGGGCTGTAGGCATTAAGTTAATTGAGGATCCGTTGTCAAGGAGAGTGTATGCAAACGCAGTGTCATCGACATGACTCACCACATAATGTGCACCCATGTCTCTTCGTTTCCTTGGAAATGAATTATTTATTATGCAAGTAGTGGCTACTGACAGAACGTGTTTCTCAACACGGCTTTTGGGCTTCCTGATGGCCCTAGTAGGTGTGCATCTCACCTCAAGGTATTTCTGAAATGCAGGTGTCATCTCCACATACTTGTCAAAAGGGATTGTGACCTTGATGTGTTTATTGCAAAACTCTACCATCTTAGGGTCACCTTTTTGTATTTTTTCTGTTTTTCTTCTTTCCACCTTTAAGAGCTCGGGGGAAAGGGAGTATTGATGCCAACTCAGATTCTGAAACTGAAAGATTTTCATTTAAAATTGGAAATGAGTTTTGTACATGACTCCGAAATTGAGACTGACTCGGACTCTGACTCTGAGTATGACGAAAAGAAATTTTCTTCTGCAAAACCAGTGATGCATTTTCCGCGACTGCTGGGACATACTCCTCAGATAGAGGTGCATGCTCTTCATCGGTCTCGCTGGACTCACTGCTGGTGTGGTTCTCATGCTTCTTTGAGGACTCGGAAGTCCTCTTCTTCTGCCGGTGCTGGTGGTGGTGTTGCTCCTCTGCCTCCAAGTTTTCCTCAGGTAGAGACTTGGTGAATTCCTCCTCCGGTGCCCGTGCCCAATCATGTATAATCGCGGTCCTTCCGCTCCTGAGGGACATATGATTGGCATTATCGTACGAAAGGATCTCATGTTCAGATAAAGTGTTATATGAATAGTGTACCTGATCTCGTGGTCGATTCTGGCCTTGATTCAAGCTATTTGGGTTGGCATGAACCTGGACGAGAATTGGGGTCTTTGGCGCCATCTACTGGTCGTGGCTACGAGAGACACGATTTAAATCAGTTCTCATATCCAGATAGTCATTCTGAATCCGTTGGACCCTATCAGTCAGGGTATGGATCACCAAGGTGAGGGACTCCAATCCACCGGTGGGCTGGGCTGGTTGGTGCTGATTCGAGGACGAGTTCCTATACTGGCCCTGCTGGCCATGCCTGTACTGCTGCTGCTGATGGGAAGGGGGAGGGCCCTGCTGACCCGAGTGGAATGTGCATTGCTGCTGCTGGTGGTGCTGAGGTTGGTACCCTTGTCCAGGCCGGGACTGTATGAAGTGCGGTGCGGGGACAGAGTTAATTTCTTGGTAAGCTAGGGAAGGTCGGTGGGGTTTACCGTTCCCCCTTTCTTCGAATTGGACCTCCTGAACTCCTACTACCAAGCTCTTTGACACTTGACCTCTTTCTATAACTCGCTCTTCTACTTATTACCTGGTGGGTCTCTTCACTGTATAGCGTTGGCTTGGGGGTTTCCCCATCCATGCTTGCTTTCCTACTTCTTTCTGCTTGGAAGACATAGAGGGGGTCCCCAGGGCGAGGCATCGAGGGATGCTCTTTCTTTTCCAGGCTGGATACGATACATAGTCCTAGGCTTTTGAGGGGGTGCGTCTGACTTATTTATTCTTTGATAGCTTTTCCACCTCCTGCTTTCTGGTGTCCAAAGTCAGATAGATGAGGTAGAGGCACCAGGAATTCCCTGCTTCTGTCTGCACCTCCTTCAACATGCCCTTATCTCTCCTAGAGTAGAGGGCTATCTTCCTTCCTTCGAAGCTGTCTGCCAACGGGGTCTTGGCTGTACCACAACCCGTTGATCTCGAACACCTGCGGAGGCTCCTCATATCCTGTCTCCACTTGTGGGGGTGCGTGTTGATCCTGCTGAGTGTATGTATGCTCCTCTACCCAGCTACTCTGAGGCCCCGGTGCTTATTCCTGTACAAGATGAACTCAGTGTACAGGTGCAGGTGGTGCAGAAGGGGTAGGTAGCCGTATCTTGGCTACTTGCTTAGTAAGTTCCTCCACTTGCTTCGGCAATCGTGAGAGTGCTTCATGGTTAGTGACCCTCTTATGAATCTGCTCGACCATGGTTAATTTGTCTGCTATTATCCCCATGCTGGGGATGAGGTCATCCATCAGATCCGCGATAGTCCTTTGGGTTGTCTCGTTGGATAGGCTTGAAGGAGACAACTGATAGGCCCTGGTGGCCTGAGATCTGCCTGTTTCCGCCATCTGCTATAGGATCTTCCATACAACATCTTCATTTTGTTCAGATAGCTTCCTCCACATGCGGCACTCACTAACCCCTGCATCTACGGGGTCATGCCACAAAACAAGGTCTAGACTAAGATCGCTTTTGTAATGCCGTGGCACGGGCATTTCTGAGTCAAATCATCAAATCTATCCCAGGCTTCATGGAATGGTTCATTGGGTCCCTGGGAGAAACTAGCGATCTTGGTTCTCATCTGGTTATTCCTACTGAGTGGGTAAAACTTCTTCAAGAATAGGTCCTTGAACTGCATCCAGGTAGTACATCTCACCCCGAGATTCTTCAACCAATGTGCGACCTTATCTCCTAAGGCAAACAGGGTGTCCTTCAGCTTAATGTAATCTTGCCCAACCCTAAGGTGACTAAGGTTGTTGCAAACCAGCTCAAAGTTTCTAAGGAAGGCATATGGCTCTTCATTGGCGTTTCCATTGAACATCAGCAACAAGCTCAGAAAGTGGGGCTTCAGCTCAAATGCTTCAGGGGGGACCTCAGGTACTAGCCAGCTATGTATTTCATTCTCCGCGGGATTATAAGCGTCTACCATCGGTCGATTAATTCCTTCATCCTCGATCACCTGTCTTAGTCTAATCGTTAATTCTACATTTAGCTGTTCAACTCTAGCTAGCCGGGCTAAGACTTGAATCATGGGTCATCTCTGTGTTCCTCCTCATCAGGATTTTTCTTCGGCATTCAGTCCTCTTGTCCTGGGTAAAGAAGATGGTCTTGGTTAGAGGACATATCAAGGAAGGGATTCTTACCGAGGCAATGGTCTTCCTCGGTGAGATCAGAGGAGAGAAAAGGGTTGGTTTGAGAGTATCCACCCTGGGTTTTAGGGATCTAGAACTCAAGAGGGTCATGAGCTCTGGTTGGTTCAAGTTGCGCTTGGGCCGGTGAAGATGAGCTTCGTGGGGGGCTCAAAGAAATATTGGCGAAAGGGAGTCGATATCCCCCCAGTCAGTCATCTTGGATGGCGAGAAGAAGATTCAGGAGTTCTAAGTGGAAGATAGGATTTTACTCCTATCTGAAGCAAACAATTGAATCCAAACCCTGTATTTTCACACTCAACATAGTGAAGGACTCGAAACCGAGTCCGATTTATCTGGTTGATTTTAAGTGTGAGTTTATCAGACAAATAGCAAAGGTTACGTGGCCTAGAGGGGAGTTGGAAACAAGCCGGATGCGTGATGAATCTCGTATTCATCATGCTAAAATTGTTCATTTAGGCTCTGTTCCCCATCATTCACCTATAATTAATCATTAATAGAGCATTATTAGCCATCATGCATGTGTGAATAATATCTGCATTTCATCATGCATAATTGCATTTAAAATCCCCAGTGTAAATTAGCCCAAAAAGCCGCTAACTTCTCACATTTTTAGTTAATTCATCCTAACTCTGATTGACCCAAAACCACCTCCATTGTGTAGATATTACTAATCTTATTAAATAAAAAATACAAAAAATTACTAACCCCAATAAGTGTCAAATAATCCCAAAGTCAAATTTCACATCTAACAGACTAAAATGAGCATATCTTCCGCATACAGTGTCCGATTTTGGTCTACTCACTTTTAAAATACTCCATTTTCAAATACCTTCAAAACAAGACCAATTTCATAAAATTCGGAGCTCTTATGTGAAAGTTGGGTTTTGGGCCTCTTTTGCGCATTTTGACTTTTTGCTGTTTTTGACCTCAGTTTTTAGGACCTTAATTAACTCTTTTAATTTTATTTCCTCTTCATTTGTGTTCTTTGATGAAAGTTTTATTAAGCGACGCAAAAATTCAAATCTAGATTAAAACTGAAATCAAAGAAACAGACCAAGTCCAAGCGTCTGTTGCAAGTCTGTGCAAAAATTGTGTGTTTCTTACTTCTATTTTATTTTCCTAATTTTTTATCCCTTAAAAATCCAAAAAAAATTAGATTAGTGTGTAAATATTTTTCTGGTATTTTATCATATTTTTTCTATATTTTTTATCCTCTCTAAAACCACCAAAAAAATACAAAACCCCAAAAAGTCGGTTTTCTATACACATGGAGAGCCACCAAAAATACCACTTCGCACAGGTGACCTCTTTTGCTCCCAGGCCTTTCATGAAAGTTGTAGATCTCGACGAGACGAACAACTTTTGTGAAAGAAATTTTTCGATCCGAGGTCATCTTCTATCTCTTTTGTCCACGTTAAAATCTGAATTTTTTTTGGTGCCACGTGGCAGCTCCAGGGCGTGCCACATGGCACCCCGCCTCACTCTCTCTCCTGGTCACACCCGGGTCACGTGCCTAGCATGTGACCCCATCTTCCCCTTCCTCCAACCATTTCCAAAGCCGCTCCCCCTCTCCTTGCCGTTCTCCTCCTCGTAACCGCCGCCGCAGCACCACACCTCGCCATCACTCCTCGCCATTACACCCCTCTCCCTCGCCAGCCTTCTCTTCTCCCGTAACGCCCTCCTTCCCCGCCTATAAAACAACCCCTCGTCGGCTCCCAAACCCATCCGCCATTGTTCTCCAAAACTCGAGCTTTTGCACCTTAGGAGGTGACAGCTCCAGTGCTAAGCAGCTAAGTGCAGGGTCGGCGTGATCCAAGGAGCTTCGACTCCTTGTTGGTGGAGGATTCATCAGCCGCTCGAAGCTCCAGCGCTGCCGGCTGTTGAGCGAAAATCGACCATCAGGTCGGCTCCTCCGCCCCCTCTTCTCAGGCGATTTCCCAAACTCCCATCTCCTCCTCTTCGTGTAATTCCCAGATTCTTTGCATCTCCGACCTTGCAAAGGTCGGAGTTGGTATCGTTCCCCACGCCCTCGACACATATCCCCGATCACCTTCCGTGTTTTCGTTCTTTTTCCTTTCTAACAACTGCAGGTGAAGATTGCTGCTGCACCGCCTATAGATCCAACCGCCATCGACGGTCGTGGCTCCCCCACCCACGCTCCTCCTCCGTCCTCCGTCGAGATCGAGCCCAGGTCGGGCTCCAGCTCCGGTCGGTTACGCCCTCCGCCTCCACGCGGAGGCACCGCGCCGTCATCGCGTCAGCCCCGCCTCCGCCTGGGCCTGCGTCGGCCAAGCACCTCCCGCTCCCTCGAGCTCGGCACCCTCCCCCACCGCCTTCAACCGTTCGCGCCACCTCCCGCAGCACCTGGACCGCGCCTCGCGCCGTGTGTCGGCCGAGGTGCGGCATCGGCACCGCCACGCAGCACCTGGGCCGTCCTCGCGCCGTGCGAGGCGCGGCTTCGCCGCCTCCGCCTCCGCGCAGAGGCGCCGCCCCTTCGTCGGATCCGCAACATCCAGCTGCCGTCGGATCGGGCGTTGCCCTTGATCCGACGGCCCACCGCCTGCCACGTCAGCCAGCCCGGGCCTAGCCTCTAGCCTAGAGGCTCAGGCTCCCCGAACCATAGGCCCGTTCCATCCGAGCCTTAACCTCAGGCCGAGCCTCCTGCTCCGGCGTCAAGCCTCTGGTTCGGATACCCGAGCCTGAGGCTAGCTCCCAAGCCTAAGCTCCGGACCATCCGAACCTCTGGTCCGCATCCGAGCCTCATAGTGCACGTGCAACGCACGTGTTTTGTGGAAAAATTGCGAATACCCCTGGCACTTCCAGAATTTGCAGAAATACCCTCGCCAGGGGAAAATTTCAGAAAGGCCCCTCAAATTTCTGTTAATTATAGATAAGTCCTCCCAGGGATCTCTTTGCAAAGAAAACTTTATTTTATTTACATTTTGGTCCCTGAAACTTTATTTTATCATATCTTTGTCATACGGACTCCGATTTGAGCTTATAATATGTCGTTTCGAAGCTATTTTCATGCTCTACAATTTAGCATAGCTTGAGGACAGATCTGAAGTTGTTTATTATCAATTATTATTTGAGGACTTCTGTCGACACTTGTAGGCTAATTTTTACATCTCTCTCCTGCATCTTTCTTGGAAAAATTGACGATTCTACAGGGAATTGTTGGAGTTAAGATATTATTTGAGGACTTATTTTAAGAAGGAGCTTCAGAAAAGAAGATTGAAAATTTATTTCCTTGTATTTTTTGAAGATAATGTCTATCGATTAAGAATTAATCTACAGGGAATTTAGAAGAAATTTTCATCAGAGCCCAGAACATATGAGATTATTTATTGACACTGATCATTTCTCTTGAATTATAGCTTCTGATCTATGATAAATTTCGAGGTTATCAATTAACATCTTTTAGAGCATAAATCCAAATTCCAGATCCTGTGCTGAATTGTTTTCCCTGCATATTTCCTTGCATTTGCATCTCAGTGCATTGTATATTTTCTCAACGCATAAATTAATCGAGCATAAATTTGATTATTTAATTTGATTCAAGACCGCGCAACTAAAAATCACCGTTCCCTGAGTTCGACCATGGTAAACTTGCCAAGTAAAAATAGTCCACAACATTCACAGATTGTGGTATTTTCACGACCGAAATATGCCTCCTATACTACAATTATCGACTATTAAAGAGGTGGATTTCACGCTCATCAAATGGCACCGTTGCCAGGGAACAGCGATTTTTAGGGTTTTAAATCATTTTGATAATTGATTTTTGTGAAAATTAATTTTTGTGCCATTTTTTTCTTTCTGCATTTTATTTTGCATTTCTCTCTTACTTCTGCTACTAACCGCAAATTATCTCTTCGCAGACTTCTGGGAGCTGGATTTCGATATTAATTCAAGGATCTGCTATGTAGACCGAATTTTAATTTTGTGAGAGAGAGCTTAGCATAGGTTTAATTTTTGCAATATTCTCAGGGTCCCTCTCTTTGAACCCTTGTAATAACTGAGACTGAACATTCCTGTGGTGTGTCGGGTCTGTTTCAACCCCTTCTGTGTGGTTGAGACCCGACTTGAGTGGCGTAGGACTTAGGCACATATACGCTTACTTGTTTATCCTTGATTGTGCTCGTAATCTTTAGGCCACACCTTTTCACTAATTAAACGCACTATAGATCGTTCAACATTAGCCAAAAATTTCAATCAATTCTTCCCGCTAATAGAACTATCTGTTTAGGGCGTTTTCCATCTGTGCATATCATTTAGTGTAAATTTTAAATTCCTTGTCTTGCATCCCGCATGAAGAACGCGAGGATTCACTGTAAGTCCTTCTCTTAAGCATGCATCATTGATTTACGCTTGCATTGGCTTTTTCGATTCTCCCTCCTCGAGTTTTACAACTTAGGGATTAACGGAATTGGGACTGCTCGTTAGGCGTGAATTTCTGTGCTCACATAAACTACAGTGATAACCTTAATCTAAAATTGGGACTGCTAATCAAGGTGACTGTAAATAAATTGACCTAAAATTAACTTTTATTTGGTGGAGAGAAACCCACTCATTGTTTATGTAAGGACAAGATCACACACCTTAGGGTAGAGCCAAAAACCGAAATACTTCATTCAGACTACTGATTTTAAAAACAATTAGCTACTTTTCAGTGAGGGTCTCGGGTAGCCGTTTACAGTCCGACTTCCCTTAGCAGAGTAGGTGGTTTAGAGGACACCGCGGAAGGCACCGTCCTCAAGTAACAAGGGTAGCCGTTTAAACGGTCTGTACTTACACCTATACTGGCTGAAAGTAGGTGCAACTAGTTGTTTGAACTCGGGACAGTCTTTATGAAATATTTCGGCACCTAACAGCTCCGCTTAATTTGCAAAATTGTCTTGTCATTAAATTAAAATTGAAAAGATAAGCGGTCGAACCCTGACGTGCCTTCATCTGTGTTGAGTGGTGAACATGAAAATTGGCTTGTGTTTGCTTTGTGTCTGCTTCCTCATAAGGACTCTCTCCATCCTCCTTATCTTAGCATCTTGTTCTTTTCACTCCTTCGCTAAGGAATCTCTTATCCTTAGCAAAAACCTCATTCAATTCCAACACTTAACACTGAACTCTTCCTTTCTGAAGGTGAATCACAATGCCTCCAAAAAAGAACCCTGCTGACGATGAGAACGACAATGACCCCATTCGGGCACTCTTGGCTAGGATAACAACTGCTGAACAAACCGATGAACTACTTAAGACGCAGTTGGCATTAATACAACAATGCGAGGATGCTATGGAAGACACGTATCTCCCGGAATTATATGAAGACTATAATTGGTTGAGACCTGTCCCCCCTGAGGATGCTTTCAAACACAAACCGCATTTCCTTGCACTGTTGCCAAAATTCGGAGGAAATAATCATGAAGAACCATATATCTTCCTCCGCGACTTCGAGTTAGTCTGTGCTAACCTCTGCCACCCTACGGTTAGCCAGGACTACATAAGGTTGAGAGCTGTCCCCTTCGCCTTGACTGATAAAGCGGCTTACTTGCTGAAAAATCTAGGGGAAATAGTCACTACATGGGCCACATTCAAGACTTTGTTTTTAAAGAAATTCTACCCAGTTAGTAGAATTAATCAAATGAGGATCAAGCTCACGAGTTTTACCCAACACCCGAGCGAACCATTTCATGAAACCTGGGAAAGATTCACAGACTTAGTATAGAAATGCCCAGGACACGGAATAAGTAAAATGATGCTGGTCCAAAGTCTTGTGAGCGGGCTGAACCCTGAGACTCAAGGGTTGGTTAGTGCATCCTGCGGAGGAAGCTACATGGGGCGCCACGAGGACACCGTCTATAAGGTGTTCGAAAGACTTGCTGAATCTAGCCGTGCACAAACCACTAGCCGAGCTTACATAGCCGGCTCCAAAAAGATGGTGAATAATCTGACAACCGACCACAATGCTGATATGGGAATAATAGCTGATAAGATAACTATGGTTGAGCAGATTTATAAAAAGGTGGATGAGATCCATAAATCATCTAATTTGGAGAAATTAGCTAAATTGCCGAAACAAATGGAGGAATTGGCTGACAGGGTATCAAAGATTGCACCCCCCGCACCCATACACCAAATTCACTACATTCAAGGTCAAGGGGTAGGGCAACAGAGCCATTGGGGTGGAGACCAAGTCATGTCCGCTCAAACTGATGAAACCTCCGCTCAGACTGATTTTGAGGAACCTCCACAGGTCATGGAGATAAATGGAGTCTGGTATAATTTGGAACCGGTCAATCGCTCAGGCCAAAACTCTACTCCAAACCCTCGTCCACCGCAAGCCCAGCCCACCTACCAGCCTCAACTGCAGCAGAGGCAGCAATATCGCACGGGTTATCAGAACTCGCAACCTCAGCCACATCAGAACCAACGCCAAAGCCAACAAGGCCAGTATCAGCGACCTCAAGCAAGGCAGGGCCAAGGGTCCTCCTCTTCTGCTATCTCTCCAGAGCTCCAGCGAGTGCTGGATGAGCTTCATGATATGAGAGTCGACATAAATCGACTCTCTCGTTGGAGAGATGAGGTGACTGCACCCCAGACCGTGATTCTAGCCCAAGTCCAGGCTAACCCAAATAGCCTTGGACACAATCAGATATTAATCTCTGACTATTCTGTACCTAAACTTGAGCCCTTCTCGAATAATAACTCTTATCATATCTCTCTTAGGAGCGGAAGGACCGTAACCATGCCTGATCGAGCAAAGGAACATGAAGACATAGCCACAGTGTCCACCAATTCACACAACCCTGGGGGAATTGACAAAGGAAGACAAAAGGAGAAAGAACAAGTCCCACCCACACCACTCGGAAATAATGGAGAGTCTGAGTCTGAGTCAGACAAACAAATGCCACCAACCACAAATTTCCATGTTTCTAGTCCGAGTCCAAGTCCTGTAAGAAATTTTTCATTCAATAAAAGTGATGTTCTTGATCATACCAAGTACATTCCTTTCCCCCGTGCTCTTACGGCAGGAAAGAAGAAAAACATAAAAAACCAAAAAATGATGAAGAGATGGCCCGCATCTGTAAGGAAAATATTAAGGTCACTCTATCCCTAGACGAGATGATAGAAAGAGACTCGACTTTTCGAAAATACCTGAAGGTGAGATGCACACCAACTAGGGCCAGCAAACAAACTCCTAGCCGAACAAAGAAACACATACTCTCAGTAGCCACATCTCGTCTAATAAAAAATGAGCTGCCAAGAAAGAAGAGAGACATGGGTGCTCACTTTGTCACTAGCTACATCAAGGAAATCAAGTTTGCAAGAACATTGTTAGACAATGGATCATCCATCAATCTCATGCCCACAACCCTATATGAGCATCTAAATCTAGGTCCTCTTAAACAATCTTCAGCCGTACTTCAATTCGCAGACACATCAACTAAGCAACCTAGGGGCGAGATTCGAAACATTGTCATCAACATAGAGGGACAAAACTACCCAGTGGATTTTACAATTCTTGACATGGATGTCCCTAGAAATTGGAAAGATTCCTAGATGATACTAGGGTGACCCTTCCTTAGGACCGCATGAGCTATATTTGATTACATATCCGGGAGAATCCAGTTTGGAAAAGTTGAACTTAAAATGCAGCAAACTAGGTTCCAAAGACCTGACACTGAGTCAAGCACCGAGTCTGAAAAATCAGAAACTGAGACTGAAATTACAGAACCAACAGTTGGGTCCTGGAGACAAAACCCAACCGCTATGATAGAATCAACCTCATCTGGTGAGGAAATTGTTGATGATTTAGTCTGCCAGCTCATTCATGCATCTACCTGTACTCTAGGAGACTCAGAGGCCCCTCTGGACCTGTCAGTCCATTCTCCTTTTGGACAACCCTTGAGTAAGGTACACAGATCGGACGCGACAACTGCCACACCTCATTCCATCATTAGCGATCCGATCCCTGATACAACCATGATGGTGGCCAACATTGATACACTACAAACATCCACATCACAAAAACAAACATCACTGACAGAACCAGATTCGAGAAACAACATTGACTTACCTGAACTCAAACCATTGCCCCCTACACTTAAGTATGCCTTCCTTGCAGGAGAAAAGGGACAATTTCCGGTCATTATCAGCTCACAACTGACCGAAGAGCAGGAGATCCGCCTGCTTAATGTTTTGGAGAAAAACCACAAGGCTATAGGCTGGAGATTGTCTGATCTCCCAGGGATTAACCCAGCCCTGTGCTCACACCATATTTACTTGGAAGATAATGCTAAACCCTCCCGTGAATGCCAACGTAGATTGAATCCAAACTTACGGGAAGTGGTTAAGATTGAGATCAAAAAATGGTGTAAAGCTGGGTTCATATATCCCATCTCCGACTCCAAATGGGTGTCACCTTTGCATGTAGTCCCGAAAAAGTCAGGACTCTAGATTATCACCAATGAGGAGGGAGAAGAGATTACGACACGGGTACCTATGTCGTGGCGTGTCTGTGTGGATTACAGGCGCCTAAATGCCGCAACGAAGAAGGATCACTTTCCACTGCCTTTTATTGATCAAATCTTGGAGAGATTGGCAGGGAGAGAATACTTCTGCTTCTTAGACGGGTACTCGGGCTACAATCAGGTAGCCATCGCCCCAGAGGACCAAGAAAAGACTACTTTTACATGTTCCTTCGGCACATACGCATTCAAGCGAATGCCTTTTGGGCTTTGCAATGCCCCCGGCACCTTTCAGCGATGCATGATTGCGATTTTTGCCGACATGGTTGGGGATTTCCTGGAGGTCTTCATGGATGACTTCTCGGTTCATGGTGATTCATTCGATGATTGTCTAGCGCACCTGGATCGAGTCCTCCAAAAGTGCAGGGAAGTGAATCTGGTGCTCTCTTGGGAGAAAAGCCATTTCATGGTGAAAGAGGGCATTGTATTGGGGCATGTCATCTCCAGGAAGGGAATGGAGGTTGACCCTGCCAAAGTTGATGTGATCAAAAAGCTTGAGCCACCTACAAATGTGAAACAAGTACGGTCTTTTCTAGGGCATGTCAGATTTTACAGGAGATTTATCAAAGATTTTTCAAAAATTACCCGACCGCTAACTGACCTTCTTGGGAAAGACACCGAATTCGTGGTAGATCATAAGTGTCTAGAAGCATTCGAAATACTCAAGAGAAGGATCATTGACACTCCCGTCCTACAAGCTCCTGACTGGTCTCTTCCCTTCGAGATCATGACAGACGCATCCGATTTCGCTGTAGGGGTTGTATTAGGACAACGAAAAGATGGAATCCCGTATGCTATTCATTCGCAAACAAAGTTTTAGACACTACTCAGAAAAATTACACTGTGACCGAAAAAGAAATGCTTGCTGTGGTTTTTGCCTTGGAAAAATTTCGATCAATACTTCTAGGATCTAAGGTGACAGTTTACACAGACCATTCTGCCATTCACTATTTAATGGGCAAAAAGGACGCAAAAGCACGACTTCTGAGATGGATTCTACTGCTTCAAGAATTTGATTTGGAGATTAAGGACAAACCTGGCGTTAAGAATGTGGTGGCTGATCATTTATCACGGATTGAACATAACAAAATTCCGGAATTTGAATCCATCCGTGAAACCTTCCCAGACGAGTCAATTTCTGCTATTGACTCACTCCCTTGGTGTGCAGACACGGTGAATTATCTCGTCACCAATGAAGTTCCTCAAGGTTGGCCCAGAAACAAAATCGATCGACTCATATCTGAAGCGAGACACTATCATTGGGAAGATCCTTTCCTTTTCTTTGAAGGACCGGATTGCATATGGAGAAGATGTATTCCTCAAGAGGAATATCAAAGTATCCTCAATCTATGCCACACCTTGGAGGCAGAAGGACATCACTCTGGGAAGAGGACCGCTGAGAAGATATTGCAATGTGGATTTTACTGGCCGACCTTGTTTAAGGATGCTTACAATTTTGTGAGGTCAGTCTGTCAGAGAATGGGAGGAACCATTGGTTCCAAAGATGCCATGCCTATGCAACCAGTAATTATCTGTGACGTATTCGATGCATGGGGCATTGGCTTTATGGGACCATTCCCTAATAGTCAAGGATTTGAATATATTCTTCTCGTGGTAGATTATTTATCTAGATGGGTGGAGGCTATCCCTACTCGAGCTGCAGATAGCAAAACTGTTTGCAAGTTTTTGAAAGATCATATTATTTCGAGGTTTGGAATTCCAAAAGTTTTAATATCTGATGGGGGAAGCCACTTTGTCAACTGGGAGGTGAAGAAGTTGACTAAGGAATACGACATCGAGCACCGTGTCACTACTCCTTACCACCCACAATCCAATGGCATGGACGAGGTGTCAAACAGGGAGGTTAAAAGGAATTTTACAGAAGCTCGTTCGCCCTGACAGGAAGAACTGGTCCCAACTCCTGGACCAAGTTCTATGGGCTTACCGGACGGCTTATACGGCCCCATTGGGCACCTCCCCGTTTAGAATGGTATATGGAAAACCATGCCATTTGCCCACAAAACTCGTGCATAAATCGGAATAGGCAATCAAAAAGATTAATTGGAACTGTCACCAAGGAAAGAAGAACCGAGAGATGAATTTGAATGAATTGTCTGAAATTAGAAATCATGCATATGAAAATAGCACCATTTACAAGGACAAGGTAAAGAGATGGCATGACAAGAACATTCGAACAAAGATCTTTGTCCCAGGACAGAAAGTTTGGCTATTTAATGCAAAGTTGAAAATTTTCCAAGGGAAATTGAAATCAAAATGGACGGGACCCTTCATTGTAAGAGAGGTACACAATAATGGGAGTGTTGAGATCTCAGAGACCGCAGATAGCGTGCAAACATCTATGGTCAACGGTCAGCTGCTTAAACATTTTGTCGAATCCAATGAGAAATTAATACAAGTTGAACAGATCTCCTTCACTCAGGGCATAGATTTTGACGAAAAATTTAATCTGCCCAGATAGCACACCTCTCTGGAACCTACACTCTCTTGTACATCCGAAATTCTTCCCGGTTCCCCATCTGTAATTATCCGATTACACTTAGGCTGACCTGAACCTAAGTATAGGGGGACCACTACCATTGTTTATACATCACTTCTCTTCTTTTGTTTTTGATCCCTCTATATTTAGTACGAGCTATGTCAACATTTCACTTTGTGCCATGAGGACATAGCACAAGCTAAGTATAGGGGGGTGTGTTTGTATATATTTTATCTACTTTATCCTTAGCTCGTACTTTAATTGTTTTTATCTAACATCGGGGATGAGTACAAGTAGTGTGTATAATACATGCCTTCCAAAACAAAACAAAAAAAACTTTTTGTCTTAAAAAAAAACATCACTCATGGTCTTGCATTTCATCAAGCATTTCATGCAATTCTTGGTTGATATATTCCTGACACATTCACTATCACTCAAGGCTTGAGGATTTTTGAGGACACTTGATTTCTGAGATCTTGAGATTCTGAGTTAGCCTGCCTTAGTCATTAGGCTTTTTGAACTTAATAATCCACACTTCCCTAGTTTGAAAGATTTGAGCGCTATATTGCACTCTTCATCTCTATTTTCAAAGAATATGATCAACACAATCACTCCCACCAACTTCATAAGTGATGAGATGAGTTGAGTTATCACTTGAGAAACTAGGACTAGAGTTTTGAGTTTAGATCCGATCTAATGATATTCGAGGATGGGATAAAGTTAATGAAGGCTGCAGAAAACCCGAGTGTCAGCAAAACCTAGCCAGTATGTGAACAAGTTCATATGCTATCTTTTTGATATTGACCTAAGTGCCAGGGTGTGTTTAAACTTAATAAAAAAATGTTGATCAGTGTGCGCCAACTTTTGGTAAAAGCAGTGGAGCTAGCCAACAAAAGAAAAAAAATGTCAAAGAAAAGCTCTATCATCCAAAGTCAAATTCTAAATGAGCTTCCACTAATGGCGAGCGCTCCCAAACATTTTCAAAGTGTCCACTTGGACCAAGCGCTAATTAGGACCAAGGAGTCGGACTGACACCATAAAAGGGCTCTGCATCGTAAGCGATACAAGTCTGGGTGTCGAAGGTATCTTAGATACTCAAAAGAGACACACCCCGGTGTACTCCCAGAAAAACAAGTGCAGACGACTCCAAATTCTCTTGACAGACACATTGATCAACAAAATAAAATATACTTGTGTTGAGTAATAAGTCACTCGAGAGGCACCTTGTTCCAATGAAAGGGAGAGAAAATCAGACACAATCCTATGCCCTTCATCATCTGGCCGTCCATCAACATTTCAAAGTCTGACAAACTAATGAGACGGTGGACTGAAGCCAGAACATACTTATTCTCTAGTATTGAGAATTAGGTCTAGAGGAGGATCTTTGGGACTGGAACTTTGAGTGATGCCCCGACTCGACTCTCATGAACTGCAGTACACTTAAAATCATATCCTTATACTATATGTACAAACAGAGAGTCTGAAAATTAGAGAAGTTGGGTTCCTTTTGATTAAAGCTTGGTTGAGCACAGAATTTTAGGATCGCTCAAATTAAGGGTCTTCTCTGAATTAAGCCTTGAGAATTCACTTACACAGTCAGGGATGCAATCAACTAAGTCATTCATTCATGCTCGGGGACGAGCATGGTCTAAGTATAGGGGTTTGATGAATCTCGTATTCATCATGCTAAAATTGTTCATTTAGGCTCTGTTCCCCATCATTCACCTATAATTAATCATTAATAGAGCATTATTAGCCATCATGCATGTGTGAATAATATCTGCATTTCATCATGCATAATTGCATTTAAAATCCCCAGTGTAAATTAGCCCAAAAAGCCGCTAACTTCTCACATTTTTAGTTAATTCATCCTAACTCCGATTGACCCAAAACCACCTCCACTGTGTAGATATTACTAATCTTATTAAATAAAAAATACAAAAAATTACTAACCCCAATAAGTGTCAAATAATCCCAAAGTCAAATTTCACATCTGGCAGACTAAAATGAGCATATCTCCCACATACAGTGTCCGATTTTGGTCCACTCACTTTTAAAATACTCCATTTTCAAATACCTTCAAAACAAGACCAATTTCATAAAATTCGGAGCTCTTATGTGAAAGTTGGGTTTTGGGCCTCTTTTGCACATTTTGACTTTTTGCTGTTTTTGACCTCAGTTTTTAGGACCTTAATTAACTCTTTTAATTTTATTTCCTCTTCATTTGTGTTCTTTGATGAAAGTTTTATTAAGCGACGCAAAAATCCAAATCTAGATTAAAACTGAAGTCAAAGAAACAGACCAAGTCCAAGCGTCTGTTGCAAGTCTGTGCAAAAATTGTGTGTTTCTTACTTCTATTTTATTTCCCTAATTTTTTATCCCTTAAAAATCCAAAAAAATTAGATTAGTGTGTAAATATTTTTCTGGTATTTTATCATATTTTTTCTATATTTTTTATCCTCTCTAAAACCACCAAAAAATACAAAACCCCCAAAAGTTGGTTTTCTATACACATGGAGAGCCACCAAAAATACCACTTCACACAAGTGACCTCTTTTGCTCCCGGGCCCTTCATGAAAATTGTAGACCTCGACGAGACGAACAACTTTTGTGAAGAAGATTTTTCGATCTGAGGTCATCTTCTATCTCTTTTGCCCACTTTAAAATCTGAAATTTTTTGGTGCCACGTGGCAGCTCCAGGGCGTGCCACGTGGCACCCCGCCTCACTCTCTCTCCTGGTCACACCTGGGTACGTGCCTAGCACGTGACCCCATCTTCCCCTTCCTCCAGCCGTTGCCAAAGCCGCTCCCCCTCTCCTTGCCGTTCTCCTCCTCGTAACCGCCGCCGCAGCACCACACCTCGCCATCACTCCTCGCCATTACACCCCTCTCCCTCGCCAGCCTTCTCTTCTCCCGTAACGCCCTCCTTCCCCGCCTATAAAACAACTCCTCGCCGGCTCCCAAACCCATCCGCCATTGTTCTCCAAAACTCGAGCTTTTGCACCTTAGGAGGTGACAGCTCCAGTGCTAAGCAGCTAAGTGCAGGGTCGGCGTGATCCAAGGAGCTTCGACTCCTTGTTGGCGGAGGATTCATCAGCCGCTCGAAGCTCCAGCACCGCCGGCTGTTGAGCGAAAATCGGCCATCAGGTCGGCTCCTCCGCCCCCTCTTCTCAGGCTATTTCCCAAACTCCCATCTCCTCCTCTTCGTGTAATTCCCAGATTCTTCGCATCTCTGACCTTGCAAAGGTCAGAGTTGGTATCGTTCCCCACGCCCTCGACACATATCCCCGATCACCTTCCGTGTTTTCGTTTTTTTCCACTCTAACAACTGCAGGTGAAGATCGCTGCCGCACCGTCTATAGCTCCAACCGCCATCGACGGCCGTGGCTCCCCCACCCCCGCTGCTCCTCCGTACTCCGCCGAGATCGAGCCCAGGTCGGGCTCCAGCTCCGGTCGGTTACGCCCTCCACCTCCGCGCGGAGGCACCGCGTCGTCATCGCGTCAGCCCCGCCTCCACCTGGGCCTGCGTCGGCCAAGCGCCTCCAGCGCCTCCCGCTCCCTCGAGCTCGACACCCTCCACCGCCGCCTTAAGCCGTTCGCGCCACCGCCCGCAGCACCTGGACCGCGCCTCGCACTGTGTGTCGGCCGAGGTGCGGCATCGGCACCGCCACGCAGCACCTGGGCCGCCCTCGCGCCGTGCGAGGCATGGCTTCGCCGCCTCGCCCTCCGCCTCCGCGCGGAGGCGCCGCCCCTTCGTCGGATCCACAACCTCCAGCTGCCGTCGGATCGGGCGTTGCCCTTGATCCGACGGCCCACCGCCTGCCACATCAGCCAGCCCGGGCCTAGCCTCTAGCCTAGAGGCTCGGGCTCCCCGAACCATAGGCCCGTTCCATCCGAGCCTTAACCTCAGGCCGAGCCTCCTGCTCCGGCGTCAAGCCTCTGGTTCGGATACCCGAGCCTGAGGCTAGCTCCCAAGCCTAAGCTCCGGACCATCCGAACCTCTGGTCCGCATCCGAGCCTCATAGTGCACGTGCAACACACGTGTTTTATGGAAAAATTGTGAAAATACCCCTGGCACTTCCAGAATTTGCAAAAATACCCTCGATAGGGGAAAATTTCAGAAAGGCCCCTCAAATTTCTATTAATTACAGATAAGTCCTCCCAGGGACCTCTTTGTAAAGAAAACTTTATTTTATTTACATTTTGGTCCCTGAAACTTCATTTTATCATATCTTTGTCATACGGACTCCGATTTGAGCTTATAATATGTCGTTTCGAAGCTATTTTCATGCTCTACAATTTAGCATAGCTTGAGGACAGATCTGAGGTTGTTTATTATCAATTATTATTTGAGGACTTCTGTCGACACTTGTAGGCTAATTTTTACATATCTCTCCCGCATCTTTCTTGGAAAAATTGACGATTTATTCTATAGGGAATTGTTGGAGTTAAGATATTATTTGAGGACTTATTTTAAGCAGGAGCTTCAGAAAATAAGATTGAAAATTTATTTCCTTGTATTTTTCGAAGATAATGTCTATCGATTAAGAATTAATCTACAGGGAATTTAGAAGAAATTTTCATCAGAGCCCAGAACATATGAGATTATTTATTGATACTCCGATCATTTCTCTTGAATTATAGCTTCTGATCTGTGATAAATTTCGAGGTTATCAATTAACATCTTTTGGAGCATAAATCCAAATTCCAGATCATGTGCCGAATTGTTTTCCCTGCATATTTCCTTGCATTTGCATCTCAGTGCATTGTATATTTTCTCAACGCATAAATTAATCGAGCATAAATTTGATTATTTAATTTGATTCAAGACCGCACAACTAAAAATCACCGTTCCCTGAGTTCAACCTTGGTAAACTTGCCAAGTAAAAATAGTCCACAACATTCACAGATTGTGGTATTTTGACGACCGAAATCTGCCTCCTATACTACAATTATCGACTATTGAAGAGGTGGATTTCGCGCTCATCAATGCGTCTCCCTTGTTTAACCTATCGCCTTAGGTACCAACGCCCTTCCTTTCTTTGCTCCTATCCCCAGCCGAAAGTTCAAGGACCTGCCCCTATCTAGCTACAGAGTAGGCGGAGGCTGACAAGGCTGTAACTTCACCCTATCTACCTGCAAGCGCAGGCGGAGGCTACTAGTAACTTGTCGCGGTGCACCGCAATTTCGCCCCTATCTACCTACCGGAGTTGGTGGAGGCTACTTGGCGCTGGTCAGTTGAACCAAAAGTTCAGCCGTTGATATTTGCTCGGATCGGGGTACACGATATGGAAAGCAGGGATTTTTGGCTCTGCCCTAGCGTGCTCACACACTCTAGTACCCTCACTCAGCCTAAAAACAAGGTCGGGGTTAATTTCCTGCAAGCAGAATTTCTGATTTTTATTGATTTTTTGACCATTTTAGTAGTCTCAGTTTTAAGTTAGTTTATCACTGATTAAGTCCAACCACACGGCACGCCTATCGTCCAGTTTCAATTTCCTTTTTACCTAAGTTTGAAAAACCAAGAGAAAGGAGTCAAGAAAAGCCGATGCATGATAAATCAATGATGATATGCCAAGTTGAGAAGACTTACAGTGATCCCTTCACTTTTATGCAGGATGCAGAACAAAATTGAAAACTTTTTACACTATGCAAATGCAGACGATAAAATCCGCTCCTAGATAGGCAGTTCTATTAGCGAGTGAAGCACCGATTAAATTTGACTAGATCTGCGGTCTAAGTGCGACTTTTATATGTGATGTGTGGTCCTAGAATATTACGAGCACAAGCAAGTCCTAAAGTGGCTCTAGGAGCCGCTAGTGCAAGCCTAATCTAAAAAGCAATCCACACAGCACACGGGGACACGTTTCCACTATTTTTACACACGCGAGAACCCAAACAGGAACCGCTGGAAAGAATGCAAAAATAATGAAAAATAACAAAAATTACAAGTCCTCACAATCGATCAAAATATTCAAATGCAAGTTCCTCAAAGCGCCTTCGACTCATCGTGTTCCTCGCATAAAAACAAATTAAGGTCAGATAAAGGATGACACAAAATACTCAGAAATAAAGGACAGAAAAATATTAACAAGAAAGTCGGGAATCGGACTACCTGGGGATGGAAAATCAAACATTCAAAATTCTCTAGAAATTAACCTAAGCCGTGCCTCCCCGGCAACGACGCCATTTTGACGTGCGTGTGACTACCCTTGTTAATTCAATCAAATTAATGATCAAATTAATAGTTATGTTCGTTGCAGTTGGATAATCAAGGCTACGTCAAAAATACCACTTTTAATTAATATTTAGTTAATTACGAGCGACAGATTTATTTTACTTGGGCAAGCCCAAGATCGAACTCATGGAGACAGCTATCTCCTTAGGTAAATTTTAAGGGAATTCAGAGGTCAGATTTTCAGAGGAGTATTTTTTGGTATTTTTAGCAAATTTTATGCAATAAAGGACAAACAAATGCAATTTCAGGACAAGTTTTACAAGTTAAATCAGAAATGTGGTCAAATGAAGTCCAAAAATTTTGAAACTTGGCCAGAATATGACATGCAATGAAATTAAGCTACACTATTTTTTGGATTTTTCTGACACTTAATGAATTTACTGTGAATAAAATATGAATGCAATGTGATTTTTACAAAATTAATTTTAATAAATACCAAAACATACTATTTCTAGATACAAAAATTATCCTAGAAAGATATAAGTATGATGAATTCAGGAAAATTAATAAACATAAAATTCTATGTGCATTGGACCTAATAAAAATCAATTAAGGAAACCACTAAATAATTTTTTCAGGCCTTTTGATGCGTGCAAATGCAATGATTTTCGGGCACCATGTAGAATAAATTATCCTAAGTCTAATGTGATTTTATGGTGATTTTTGGAGTAGCAAGGAATTTAATATGAATTAAAAGGCACGCCATGGGCAAAATATAGAAAAGTTCACCAATTCATTAATATTAAATTCCAAGGTTGTCACAAAATTGAAACACGTGTCACATAAGATAAAGGACAAGATAAGCTACATCATGCATATTTTGGAATTGAAAAATAATGCCAAATAGACACCTAAATATGCGTGCAAAGACATGGACCAGATTGCAATTATAGAAAATAAAATTACTGAAATAAAACATGCTGACAAGGACTTAAATGCAATTACCTAAAAGCGGGGGGAGGTGGATGCAATTTTCCCACAAAATCACGCGAGGACACGCCTGGCAGGGACCAAATTGTAATTTCCAAAACTTTCGAGGGTCTCTGTGCAAACTACCCAACCCTTCACATGAGGAGCACGTGCGGGACTAGGCTCGGATGTCTTTGAGGCTCGGGCGGAGGCTCGGGAAGCCTTGGAGGCTCGGATCAGCCTCGGTTCTACTTCGGGTGCTCCGAGCCTAGGGTCGGGGAAGAGGCTCGGAGTTTGCAACGTGGCACGATCTAGACCATTGGATCAAGGTGTATCCAATGGCGGTTGAGCTACTGTGGTGGTGCACCTAGGGACCGTCAGATCATGGTCCAACAACGGCGATGAAGTCGAGGTGGCGAGATGCGAGGTGTCAGATCCTTACGAGATCTGACGGTGGCTGGGAGTCGAAGGTGATGGCAACGTGGCAGCATAAGGGTCGTGGGATCCTTCTGATCCAACGGTATCTGGGTCTCGTCTTCCCCGGTCCCCCACCTCCTGTGGTGGACTTGGCGGGGCTCCAGTGATGGAGTCCCGCTTCCGCTTCCTTCGTGCGTGATCGGTGCTGCTCGCCTGCGGCTCCTGAGGTGCTTGGATCGACCGTAAAGGCATCAGGAAGCTGCCGAGATGTCTGATGGATGCGGAGGAGGTATGGAGGCCAACGACGATGAAGCTCGAAGGAGGTCCGGCGAGACGCTCGATCAGTGAAGATACGTGCCTGCAGGGTTAGCTAGTGCCCAAAAAATGGAAGCCCATGCTCGTGGGAGCGTGTGCTTGTGCGAGTGAGGCCTAGGGAGGAGCGAAGGTGGTCAGGTGATGCTCCTCCACCATGGCAGCGGAGCTCTAGCCGGAGGGAAGTTCCAGCTTCTATAGAGGTGAATGGAATAGCGTGCGAAGGTCAGAGCTTTGAGGTGAAGCTCGGTGGATGATCATGTGAGCGTGGGATTGATCAGAGAAGGCGGAAAAATAAAGGGAAAACAAAGGGAAAGAAGAAGAAGATCGGAGGAAGAATGGGCGAAGCTACCTGGGGTTGGAGACTCGCTGAAGTGGCTCCGGTCGTCGCTCGAAGGTCATTAGCGGGCCTGAGCTCAAGCAGCTTGCTGGAGGAGCTGCGGCACGGCACGACGGAGCCATGGATCTCGCCGGAGGTGATCGATCGTCTTCGCTTGATTTGGCCCTCTATTTCTGTCACAAATGAAGAGCTAAGAGCTCAGAGGTACCTCTCGTGGTGGCGGATAGGGTCGAAGGTGGCCGGAGGCGGGGTATTTATAGGAAAGAGGTGAGGGTGCAGGTGACGGGGCGATGAGGTCCGTGGAGGTCGTGGAACGACGTGGGCGAGGTTCATGGAGATTGTTTAGGTCGGCGAGGATGAGGGTGGTATGGGCGATATGGTGGCGGTGATAGGGGGCGGAAAGGATGGTGGGAGTGGAGCCAAAAATAGAAAGGGGGCAGAGCCGTCGTGAGGTGGGCGATGTGGGCGAGGCTTCTACAGGAGGTATATGATGATTTCTGGGTCGTTGGATCTAGTGATCCAACGGCCAGGAGTTGGGCGTGAGGAGACGGTCCAGATCAGATCGGGATGGTGACATCGAAGGGTGTATAGAGCGCAACGTAGCATTATGGGAGTGCGACGCTAAGGGACGGTGGGGATTAGATTAGGCGGAGGATCGAAGGGCTGTGATTGAGCGTGATTGGGCGGGTGGGATCAAATCATCATGGTGAAGATCCAGTGGCGATGAGCGTGACACGTGGAGTTCTATGGTTGAGACGACCGTTAACAACATAGATGGGATCTGGAGGTTCTGATCGAAAGACCCGGATTTAGCGTGAGATGAGTGGCCAAGATGAAGGCGATCTAGCGGCTCCTGATGGACCACGTGTCGCAAGGAAGTGAGGGCGCTGGTGAGCGACCCAGATTTAATATGGACCTCGATCCAGGGGTAGAGATCATCTGGAGGCATGGATGGCCCAGATCTGGAGAGAAGGGAAGGGATCGGACTACGGAGAAGGAGGGGCAAGTGGCGCTTTAGGAGCGGGGTGCATGGCACAACCAGAGGGCACCACGTGGCATGATCTGAATGGCCGAAAGAAAATGAGGAATAAGAGGGAGAAGATGGCCGAATTTGGAAAAATTCAAAACATGAAAGTTGTAGATATCGATGATATCTACAAGCGTTATGTTGGTCTCATTTTGAAGATCTTTAAATATGTATTATTCTAAGAGTGAGTATACCTAGATCGGAGGTTGTATGAGGTAGATATTTGCATTCTAAGGTCTGAGGTCTCCAATTGGGTTGGGGGTTTTATTGGGTAATTTTACAAGTTAGAAAATTTTGCCCTTTTCCTTGTATTATTAGTTAGTAATATATACAGTATAAAGTTGGTTTTATTGACTTTTGGAGTGAGTATAAAATACAGATAAATAGGTGAATAATTACAAGTGAATTGGGCTTCTTATTTTATGCAAATATGAATGCTAAAATGCATATATTATGCATGCATGCATGAATGCTAATTATGCAAGATAAGGGAAAATATGCAGCTAATTACTCGAGAACAAGACTCTATTTTCAACTTTAAGAGTGATGAATTATAGATTCATCACTAGGGCTTGACTGCAAAATGTCACCTCGCGTGGGACAGCAAGCGAGGGGATGTGGCCAAGGCCAAAGTGCAAATACAATGAAGTATAGGGAGTCACTTGCAAATTCCATGAAAGTTTTAAACTAAATAAATAAATTACAGGACTGAAACAAAAAAGGCAAAAATGCAGGGGGGTGGATTTCACAATTTCCTCCCACTAAAGCACAGGCGAACAGTGGCGATCAAGCCACTAATCCACGTGTCGCGTCACTAATAGTGGATACCTATTTGCGCTTGGAAGTTTGGGATTAGATCCTAGATCTGAGATCTACGACTGATGGTTCTCCTGATCGGATGTCTCCTGCATCTCGCGGAGAACATGGCCAGATCCAACGACGTTGAGGATGTTTGCAAGAATGGATGAAGAACTCACAGATGGCGAGCTTCTATTGTCGATGTATTCCTTCTATGGCGTCACCTAAGCCCAAGGCAAGGTTCTACAGATCTCTGGAAGGTACGTGCATCTCCAGGTGGTCGAAAGTAGTCCAAATCCTGATAGGGTTCTAGCGACGACATAAGAAATGGGGAGCCTGGAGCTGCAATATCTCCACGATTTAGCCTCCAGATGAGGCTCCTTAATATAGGACCGGCACAGACAAAGACATGGGTTGAGGGAAAACTGCCTCGACCTGATTTGGCATGGAATGGATGAGGTATGGGTACGTACGGAGAGGTCCGATGAGATGATGGAGGGTGGAACTCGATCTTCATATCGAAGGCATATCTGAGTGGTTAAGCATGGGAAATAGTGAAGAATGAAAGGGGAAGATAGTGGAGTGGACATCGGCAGTCGACGACGAGGTTTTACGGTGGAACAGAGTGGTTGGAGCTCTATAGCTCCAGCGATACTTTAATCCTATCCTGAAGTTAAAACAACAAATGAATCACAAAACAAAAAAGCATTAAATGAAACCTAAGACTAAAATTAACCTAAAAAGTGAATAAAAATACTCGAGTAGTGCAGGGTCGTGAGATCAACCTCACGGTGGCGGAGGATGGTCGGAGATAGTGGAGATCACCTTGAACTGCTCCTCGATCCAACCAAAAGCTTGGCGAGGAAGCTGTCACCTTCCTCGAGCCAATGAGCACAAAAGGAGGGAGAAAAGGTGGCTACAAGGGACTCGAAAAAATGGAGAAAGACGAGGAGCTTGGTTATGTACAGGTGATGGTCGAGCAAAGTTCGAGGTTGCGTGGAGATCGGAAGAAGGCATGGTGCGAGATATGCACTCGGTGAGAATCGTGGATGTAGTGTCTACATCTTCCATGAAGGAAGGACAAGCCCTCAAGGAGTGTATCAAGAGGGGAAAAATCGAGAAGGAAGGCATGTTGTCAGGTCTGGAAAGGGCTAGGGCGCAGGTCAGCCAGTTGACCAAGGTCAACTAAAGGCACTATATGGTTGGTCCACGTGTATCAACCAGGAAAAATCAGCCTGAAAATAATTGTAAATTCAATATTAAATATTAAACTTTAAGTTATAAAATAAAAATGTTTATTATTTTATGAAGTATTTTAATATGATTTTATTTATTTTTATGAAGTTATTTAATATAAGTTAGTTTATAGGATTTGATTTATAGGTATATTTACCTATGTTTTGAGTATTTTATTTTTATTTTGTATTTTTGATTTTCTTATTTGATTTTCTTATTTTATATAATTATAACTTATTTTTATATACATAGATATATTTTTATTATATTTTTCTGTTATGTACACTTAGATAAATATATGTTTAAAATATATAGGTATGAGTTTAAGTATTTCATCTATGGATTTTTATATACTCTTTTATTTTTGTGTTTTATTTATGGCTTTACTTTATTCTAAATATGTAAGCATACTAGAAATAATATTTATAAAATTATAAAAATATAAATATAAAAATAATAACGAATAAATAAAATGAATATTTAATTCAAATAAGGTATACGATAGGGGTCCAAAACTTAACTTTCCAACCTTAACTCCAAATTAAATGAAACCACCTTCATTAAACATGTTATTAAAAATTATATACAATTAAAGGTGGTTTTGATACATTTTGAGTTTTTATTGAGGAGATATGGGTCTAGGAAGTTTGGGTTTTGGCTTTTTATTCTGGGTATAAAAAATACACTATATATTATTTTTATGTAGCTCAATTTTGTTTTTTTCTATATATCATTATCTACAACTTTCACTTACAAAGTTTCTTTATTTGAGGTATAAATAATAAAAAATAATATAGGTTGTAAAAATGCAATATTGATGAATAAAAGAATGGGAATTTATGTATGTTTTTGGCCCTTATCTCTCCCTACTTTATTCCATGCCATCTCAGTCATCTAGATGCCTTCATCTCATGGTTTAGGATCATAAAATGCCTTTGGCATTTTATTTCTTTTCTTTTTTTCTTTATTCTATAAATTTAGCATTTAAAATTGTATTTTATATACAATAAATGGAACAAATAATGAATGTTACTTTGTATAAAATAATGCTATTTACAAGCATAGGGTTTTTAAGGCCAAAATGATATAATAAAGGTGATGAAATGGAGATTCATCACCCCATATACTTACCTTTGCTAGTCCCTAGCAAACCCTTATGCAATAGGTGCAGAAAAATAAAAACAAAGAAAAGAAAAGGAAGGAAAGTGGATTGATTCTAATTTTCAAACTTGTCTTCACAAAATCAAAGTTTGGAGCTTAAGTCGGACCTTTGGACTTTAGGTGCGGTCGGAACCTTATTGGGAAGCGGATTTGAAACACAACAAACTTCAAGAATCCCAGGACTCTTCTCAAGTCTCTTCAATATCAGGTTTGAATACTTCAACTAATACACAAACCCTTATGACTATGAATCTATCTTGGACAGTATGTGAGATATGTAGCTCTCCTCGGCTGAAGCGGTAAAAGTCAGTCTTCTCTAACATGGTGTCCTAATTTTCAAATCCAACAACTCTTTCCTCTAGAAGCGGGGTATTCCCTTCTAAGTTCAAGTGACAACAACTTTAGAAGAGGAGGTGGGGAGACGAATGGACGGTAGCCAGTGTAGCTACTTAACTTAGGATGCTTGACTAGTGTAGCCAAGTCACCTGGCTATAGGCTCACAATTTATGACGTTGAAGCTCAAGCTTGCTTATTGACTATGCAAATATATAGACTCCGGTAAGCATTTTATTTTCAATCAAGCCTGTCCACTTTTTGGAGTTTTTGATTTTTCCATTTTTTTGAATACTATATACATCAGCATTTACATATGGACTTTTTCTTCTTCAGCCAGTGAACCATCCCTCTTTCGAAGCATTATTGCAACCCACAACTTCTATCTTTAGAACTCATCACCATTGGATCGAGTTGGGGTACAATGGTCACAAAAGTGTCACTACTGATGTTTCCATTGAGTTGTATCTCATGCCGGCAAATCCAACCCTCTACCACTTCAACTGAGGTGAGCAAAGTGAAAGTGCATGTGTACAAGCTAGGTCATTATCAACATGAGTCATGCGTGTGCTCCGAAATTCTCTACTTACGCAGTCAACACGACACTGAACTAAGTCTCTTGATCTCAAAGAATTAAGTCAAGTAGACCTGAAGTACCTCAATTCCAGTTCATATAAGGTTCCTGTGATTAGGTATATTTAAGGTCCAACCAAGCTCCAATCTTTTTATTTTATATAGACTTGTTCAATTATCAAACTCAATCCAAAAAATGCAAATGCTATGCAGAAAATATCTTTGTGATGCAATTTTCAAATTTTGAACTTTTTATGGTTTTTTGAAAAGGTTCTGCAAATTTTTATGCAAGTTTCAAAATGATTTGGATTGTTTTTGGGATTTTTTTAAAACAAATGATTTTGGGAAAAAGAAATAGGTACAAATATTTACACGGGGATGTATCTTATATTTACAAGAGTTGGGGTTATTAAGAATTTAAAAGTTTATACAAGTTTTATAAAGGATTTTTATTATGTACTCGTTCCTAAAAAATGATTTGAACATAATTTTACAAAAAGTTTTGAAAACATTATTTTTGAAAAGTAATTTGACAAATAATTTTTTACAAACATTTTACAATATTTGAAAATCATTTTACAAAGATTTTTTAAATAATATGTATAGATTTTTCAAACTAATTTTGCAACCATTTTTTAAAATCATTTGCAAATAGATGTTCAAAAGATTTTATTTCACACAAAGAAAAGAAGTTTTTACCAACATAAACACTTTTACAAAGGCTGGAAATATTTAAGAAAACTTTTTTCAAATAGTTTTCAAAAGGTTTTTCAATATATTTTTCAAACATTTTTCAAAAAATAGTTTTAACTTGATTTATTAACCAGTATATAGAGAATTGGGTATTCATGTATATTAGTTTTTGTTAACTAGCCATATTATTGAAAATACGAAAGTACGAGTTATGGTTAAAATATATACGAAGTATATGAGACCCCCTATACTTAGCTTGAGCGATGTCCACATATATCAGAGAGAAAAAGAGAAGACATAACTCGTACTGAGTATAGAAAAGCCTAAAGAATAACGAATACGAAATGAATGGGAAGTCGATTACCCACCCATACTTAGGATCAACTAATCCTAAGTATAACAGATTTTACACAAGGCAGGGAGGGTCAAGGATGGGAATGAACAGATCTCACCCAGATTGTTTCCCCCTATACTTAAAGTATAATATCCCGAAGTATAGATAAGAAGAGAAGACAATGGAGGGGACAAAAGAATGAACAACTCATGGTGCACAACCCTTTATGCTTAGGACAAAGTACATCCTAAGTATAGCTATGAAGAAATGGTGGCACCGTTTGGAAGAAAAATAAAAATGAAGACAAAAAGAAGGAAGGAAGAAAACCAGAAAAAGAAGAAAGATCACTCAACTCATCCACCTCCCCTATACTTAGGACAAAGTACATCCTAAGCAAGGTAAAACACGCTAAATAAGGTGGATAAGCAAAAATGATAGATGGGAAGGAAATAAAACAAAAGCGAATATACAAAGAGGTGGATGTATAGAGATTAAGAAGGTCGAAAGTGAACCTTCTTGCGTGATCGCTGAGGAATGGATCAGACAAGGTGCAGGTCGATATCCGGGTCATTAGCAAACATATACTGATTAGGATTGACCTCATGAAGATCCTCATCAATTTAAAAGTGGAAAGGCAAGAGCTGGTCAGTGGAAATAGTGTGGTCGTGTTCGGCCTGGGAAGTCTTCACGAGGTCAACCTCAAAAGACCCGAATTCCTTTATGAAAGCAATAAGATCAAATTCGACCTCTACGGTCTCTACTAAGTCTTACTTCTGATCTAAAGTGCATTGTAAATACCACAGATGTCATCAATGCATCGCCACTCACCAAAAGGGGAAACTCTAAGGGGTCCATGCTTTATGAGTCTTCCTCACTGAAGAGGAATGCTCGGGCCTCAGGATCATCCATAAAAAAGCAAACCTCTCTGATATCAGCATCAAGGTCTTAGTCCTCAGGGTCGTCTAACACGGACACACTCTCATGGGATGTGGGTCTCTAGTCAAGAGTGGGTGTAGTGATCAACACATCGCTCCCAACATCAAAATGGAAGCGAATATCTCCAGATCCATCATCAATAATGTCTCTTACAGAGGCGAGGAAAGATCGTCCAAGGATGATTGGAGGATGCCTATAGGGGTGGAGTCTTCATGGGAAAAATGACAAACAAAGTCAGATGTGAAGCTCATGTCTTGAATATGAATATATCATTTTCTAGAATACCCTTCAGCCTCTTTATTGATCCATCAATGAATTGACAAATCATCCTGGTCTTCTTGAGAGGCCCTAAGTGAATAGACTATACCGGTGAGAAGGGTATTATATTAATAAAAGCACCACTGTCAAGGAGATTGTTATCACAAGAATAGTCAGAGATGGTGCGACTCATGAGAGATGTGATAGTGTTCCATTTCCTAATATGTGGATGGTGAAAGATGGCGTAGCCAGCGGCCTTGGTCAAAATATGACGCTCAGATCTGCTCCTTCGCTTTCTCTTCTTGGGTTTAGGAGCAGATAATCGGGTCATGTCATGGTGAAGTGGGTCTTCAATGATATAATGAATAGCTGCCACCTCTTCTGGTTCAGTCATTTTTTTTGAAATTTTGGATCTCCACCATACAAGGGAGGAGTTTGGACTCATCATCTACATAAGGATGACTAAGAGCGGTATGTACAATGTCATCCTTAGGGTCAAAGGTGAGAATTAGCGTGTATATGTGTGTAATCAAAGAGTCTGTCGTGTGTACTCTCTCCTCATAGTTTGACTCAACTGGGTGTCTCCCGAAATATTTTTGTATTTTTAAACCTCATTTTTTGGCATTTTCAGTGATTGCATGATCTTGTAAGTATCCTTGAATGAACCATATCATCAAATGGTGAAGAGATATTGTGATTCTTATTTATACTAGTTAGATCATCAATTCTCTACTTCATATGCTCTATCATTTGAGTCAAGTGCTCAAGGGTGGACTCCATGAGAGGTGACTCCAGCAGATCAGTCTCGGGTGGGTGAGATGGAGGGCACGATCTCAGTATTATTTGTTATTACTTTTTCTGTATTTTTAATATAAATGCACGATCCTAACGGGGATTCAGTTCCTTTAGATCCTAGGTGATCAAAATCAGAGGGAGAGAGTTGAAAAAGCAATGCAAGCGAAATCAATGATGAATGCTAAGTAGAAACGGTTACCTTGCCTCCAGCTCTCTTCGTGCAATGATGCTAAGCAGAATTGAAACCTATCTATATGGAAATGCAATCCGATGAAATATCCCTATAACAGTAATTGCTATTAGCGTGAAGCACCAGATGCCAACTATCTATATATGAGACCAAAAGTCCGATCTTTGATGCCACTCAGTGCCCGCCACAATGGGTCCTGCAAGCATTGTATGTGACCTCTCTCGGCACACGGTCTCAAATCCAATTAATAAAAAATTACGATTTGACTAAGCCCAAAAGCAGATCTATAAGTACATGCACATATATTATTTGGACCTTAATCTATAGAGCAAGCAAATCCTAAACTGGTGCTCAATCACAAAAAATAAAGAAAACTAAAATCGTGAAATAAATAAAAAGAAAAGCAAGAAAAACACAACAAAAACCGACGAGGCCTCCAAGTGAACAATCGTTTGGGCAATGGACCTCGTGAAGTGTGAAGAGTCTTGGAGAGTCCAAGTTAGTACAAATAATGTATCTCTCACTCACTTAAATTACAAATAAAATAAAATACAAACAAAATGAAGTGCAATGCCTTCAAAAATCCTTTAAGTCCTCCTCTGCTGCTAGGTTAGAAGGCTGATCCTACTTCACGTGGGTGCGTAGGTGTCCTAAGAGTACCTCCCTCGATCCGTGTTCCTCACAACATAGTGTAATAAGCCTCGTGTCAATCAACAATTAACCCACAATATAAATTTAAGCTATAAAAGTAAAAATAAATGTGGAGTTGAAATTTATTATAATTCTACAAATGTGTGTATAGTTGTGAGTATGTGTAAAGTGTCGAACATAGGGAGCAAACAAGATAGAAATCAACAATAAATGCACAAAATTTGTGTTCCTCTTGTCTTTGTATTTTTGTGGGTTTTTGATTTTGTATTATTTATTTATTTTAATATATATATATATATATATTTAAGTGTTTTAAATTTATATTCCTTAGTTTCTTTTTGTATTTTCTGATTTTTAATTTCATTTTATTTTTAAATATATAATATTAGAGTATATAAATCTATTTATACAATGTAAGGAAAAGTAATTATAAATACTGCTATAAATAAATAAAAATTATAGAAAAATCTGTTTTGGGTTTTAATATTTTTTTACATTTTTTGTGATTTTTAGATAATTTTGCTAATTTTTATATATTTCAAAGTAAAAAATATCCCAAAGCATGGATTAAATAAATAGGTTGAATTGTTTTAGAAATTAAAAATAAGAAATAAAGTCAACATTTTCCAAAATTATTTTAATTAATAATATATAATAAAAAGAAAATCCAGAGATAGATAAAGATATTTTTTGGAATTTTAAGGAATTTTTTAGATTTTTATAAAGGATTTTGGAGCTTTTTAATTTTTATGGGTTTTATTTTTTAGTGATTTT
Source organism: Ottelia alismoides (assembly GCA_037367405.1). Lineage (NCBI taxonomy): Eukaryota > Viridiplantae > Streptophyta > Magnoliopsida > Alismatales > Hydrocharitaceae > Ottelia > Ottelia alismoides. Next base: position 880,204 of record JAZKJV010000532.1, on the reverse strand, counting down.
TGATCTGAAGTTAGGTACAAAAATACACAAATATATTTTTTCTGGAAATTATTCAAACGTTGTATATTTTTTAGGTAATTTTTAAATTAAACAAGGATTAAAACTTGCTCTTTGTATTTTTAATAAATATTAAAAATGCCTAAAACTAAAATTCAAAAAAATATGAATCTATAAGTAAGCATGCACTTAACCCTATTTTTTGAGAATCTTTGGAGCATGGATGATACTTTTAATAATAGAAAACATGCACAAAAATTAATGAACTAACAGGGGCATAAATGCAAATAAAATTAAAGGTAGGGACTAATGTGCAAGTGTCTCAAAATATTATAACTGCTAATTAAAGTTTATGGACTATAACTATATACCAAAACATGCTAGGGCGTGACTGCAAAATATCACCTCGTGTGGGACATGACGCGAGCATACATGGCTGAGACCAAAGTGCAAATACAATGAAGTATAGGGGTTCACTTGCAAATTACACAAAAGTTTTAAACTAAATAAATAAATAAATAAATTACATGATCAAAACAAAAAAGCAAAAATACGGGGGGCGGATTTTGCAATTTACTCCCACTAAGGCGTGGGCGAATGGTGGCGATCAAGCTACTAATCCACATGTCACATTGCCAACACTAGATACCTCTTTACACTTGGATGTCTGGGATTAGATCCTAAATCTGAGATCTATGGTTGATGGTGCCCCTGATCGGACGTATGCTATATCTCACGAAGAACATGGCCAAATCCGACGGTGTTGAGGGTGTCTGCAAGAACGGCTGAAGAACTCATAGGTGGTGAGCTTCTATTTGTGATATCTTCCTCGTCCGACATCACCTATCCCAAGGCAAGGTTCTATAGGTCCCTGGAAGGTACGTGCATCTCCAGGTGGTCGAAAGTAGTCCAAAGCCTGATAGTACTCTGGCGACGACGTAAGAAATGGGGAGACTGAAGCTGCAACCTCTCCTCGATTTAGCCTACAGATGAGGCTCCTTAGGCCTAGGACTTGCACAGACAAAGACACATGTCAAGGGAAAACTACCTTGACCTGATTAGGCATGGAATGGATGAGGTATGGGTGTGGGCAGAGAGGTCGGATGAGATGATGGAGGGTGGAACTCGATCCTTAGATCGAAGGCAAATCTGAGTGGCTGGAGCATGGGAAATAGTGAAGAAGTGAAAGGGGAATATATTGGAGTGGACATCGGGAGTCGACGACGAGGTTTTTTGGTGGAACAGAGTGGCTGGAGCTCAATAGATCCGATGAGGCTTTAATCCTATTCCTATGTTAAAACAACTAATGAATCACAAAACAAAAAGCATTAAAAGAAACCTAAGATTAAAATTAACCTAAAAAGCGAATAAAAATACCTCGAGAACGCAGCGTCGTGAGATCGACCTCATGGCGGCAGAGGATGGCCGAAGATGGTGGAGATCACCTTGAATCTGCTCCTCGATCCAATCAAAAGCTTGGAGAGGAAGCTATCACCTTCCTCGAGCCAGTGAGCGCAAAAAAGGAGAAAGGGGGGCCAAAAGGGACTAGAAAAAATGGATAAAGGCGTGGAGCTTGGTTATGTACATGTGATGGTCGAGGGAAGTTCGAGGTTGCGCGGAGATTGAAAGAAGAAGGCATGGTGTGAGATATGCACTCGAAAAGAATCGTGGATGAAGTGTCTACATCTTCCATGAAGGAAAAGACAAGCCCTCGAGTAGTGTATCAAGAGGGGAAAAATCGAGAAGGAAGGCACATCGTCAGGTCTGACAAGGGCTAGGGCGCAAGTCAGCCAATTGACCAAGGTCAACCAAAGGCACCATCTGATTAGTCTACGTTTACCATGAAGGATATGGGGAGATCCTCAAGCGCATCACGGAAGCGTGTGGAATGCATCGAATGCGATCAGGAGCGACTAGTCGCACTAGTTGCTCCGGGTAGTGGAGTTTAAAAAATTTTAAATGATGAAACCACATGATCCAAGAACCTTTCTCGGATCGTTTCATCTAAACCACACTTAGGTATAAGGTTTACCTCTTGAAGCGTGGTTGAGATCGAGTCTCTAAACCAAGAGACCTCCTATCTCAAGTCCGATCCGACAGAGGAGACGCTTGCGAGCGTGTTGATGAGACACGTTCTTCTTGCAATCCATGTTGATCATCCAAGCGATGAATCTCCTGATCTCTTCACACGAGATCTGACGTCTTCTTCATGAACGAGGTGCACTGAAGGAGATGGAGATCCACGAGCAAGTACTCCGGCAACATAACGACGATGCTGCGGCGATGATGACTCTCTCAATGGCTCCATGGTGGATGGCCATAAGAGAGAGAGGGAGAGAGGCACATGACGTGTAGAGAGAGAGACAGAGGAAGAGAGCAATTGTTGTTGTTGAAAACCTATCTTGAAGAGCAAGGGGCGCCTCTTCTTAAATAGAGTTTTGGGAGTCCATGGATCTCAATCCATGGACAACACACAATCAATGGTTAAGATTGATTTATGTTTCTTTCAATGGCTAAGATGTTGTTGTAAAAACACAACAATTGATTTAATTTGAATTAATTTATATGGATAAATCAATATAATTAATCCCAATTTAAACCACTTTGATTGGTCTTGGATATAATGAGATAGAATGAGTCTATCTCCTCAAAAACTCATGAGATCTCATTATCTCATGAGATCTCATTATCTCATGAGATCTCCAAGATTTACACAACATTTGTTGTAAATTATTTCACAAAAATTATTCATAATTATCATGTGAACATTGCAATTATGCCATTGGAAAAATGTGAATCACATTCACATCCCAAAACAAAATGTAAATTATATTTTCAATTAATCATCCAATGTGAATCAAATTCACATCAATAATTAATTAACAAATATAAATCACAATATGCTCTCTTTAATATATTATAAATCACATTTATAATATACCTGAATAATATGGATAGTGTTATCCACATTATTCTTATCCATGATAATTAAATTACATTTAATCATCTTAGATCTCAATTCTCATGTGCCCAAATAACATGAATCGCATTCACATTATTCAAATCTTTGATAATTAAATCACATTTAATTATCTTGGATAACTCTCCTAATAATATGAATCAAATTCATATTATTCATGATAATTAAATCACATTTAATTATCCATTTTCTCAATGCTCGGATGCATATATCAACAATGAAGTTATCCATGAACTCTTTCAAGGATAATGCACTTTCTCTGCAGATACTTGGAGATAAGGACATGACGATTGTATTGTTCCACGTATAGTGACTTGGACATTGAGATCAAATCTCAAATCCAGATCTTGCGGACCTCCCATAGATGCTTTATTAAATCAAGACCGTAGATCTAATCTCCTCATTGTATCTGAATCTCATTCAGATCAATGTCCAACATTTGGACTAAGATTAGATCACTTCTCTACGAGAGGAGTCACTAAAATCCAGACCCGTTTCATTACTCCCTAGGAATGGAAGCGTCATGGTTATATAATCATTTATGATCACAACACCCTTAGGTATTCCCAATATCTGTACATCCTGCATACTGGAACACCTAGATTAAACCCAAAGTTTTAGATCACTTTTTAGACTGTCTCCTTTAGGGTTTTATCATTAAGTTTTCTCATTTAATCATTGGGAGATGGTATCGATCATATACTTTCCAAAAGCATATATCATACCCAGATGTTTATCATATACTTTCCAAAAGCATATCAAACCTACAAATTCAGTCAAGCTTCCAAAGCGAGATGACCGTGCACGGAATTTGATTCTTCCTAATATCTCATGAGTGAGCTCATGTCTTCTGGTTCAATAGTGAACCTGTATGATCCCTTTGAGAGAGCGTATTACTCATATGCCCTTATATGCACACCAGCTCGTCGGTATATAGACCTTGGTTAGGTCATCAACCTATTGGTCTGCCAAATGTACATACTAAGACATATATTAACACATCTGTCTCCAGTCAAAGGATGCATGCCTATATCGTGACAGCATACGACATAGGACCTTGGTTATCTCGATCTCGTTAAGTCAACTCTTTGACCTAACTAATCTGAAACCTCCGAATCTATATTCCCATGCAGAGGACCTGCATCAAGAGGTCGGTCCGATATCAGCCAAGTGAGAAAGGATTGCCATCTCCTACTCATGCTGGAGATCATCTCTTAACAATCATTTGACGATACTTGATGAGTCCTCAATCTAACTCTTTAGATATTCATCCAAGCACCAACCTCTATGATTCAATAATTGAATCAACAGCTGTATGATCATCAAGATGGCCATGGTACATAACCCTAATTGTACTAAGGGACCTATTTTGTAAATTAGTTATTCTTCATTTCAGATTAGGGAATGATATTCGCAATAACATTTATTGCATAATGGCTCGTCGTGGGCTCGCATGTCCAATACCAACCAGTTATAAATTCAATATTAAATGATTTTATTAAATTTAAGTTATAAAGTAAAAATGTTTATTATTTTTTGAAGTATTTTAATATGATTTTTATTTATTTTTATGAAGTTATTTATTATAAGTTAGTTTTTAGGGTTTGTTTTATAGGTATATTTACCTATGTTTTGAGTATTTTATTTTTATTTTGTATTTTTGATTTTATTATTTTATTTTCTTATTTTATATATTTATAACTTATTTTATATACATAGATATATTTTATTATATTTTTCGATATATTATGTACACTTAAACGCATATAGGTATATAATATATAGGTATGCGTATAGGTATTTCATCTATGTATTTTTATATAATCTTTTATTTTTATCTTTTATTTATGGTTTTACTTCATTCTAAATATGTACACATACTAGAAATATTATTTACAAAATTACAAAAATATAAAATTGTAAAAATAACAATGTAATAAAGTGAATAGTTTATTTAGGTAAAGTATACAATAGGGGTCCAAAACCTAACTTTCACACCTTAACTCCAAATAAAATGAAACCACCTTCATTAAATAGCTTATTAAGAGTTATATATAATTAAAGGTGATTTTATACACTTTGAATTTTTTTGAGGATATCTGGGTTTGGGAAGTTTGGGTTTTGGCTTTTTATTCGGGGTATAAAAAGTACACTATATATTATTCTTGTGTAAACTCAATTTTGTATTTTTCTATATATTGTTATATACAACTTTTATGTGTTTCTTTATTTGAGGTATAAATAATAGAAAATAAAATTGGTCCAAAAATTCAATATTGATGAATAAAAGAATGGAAATTTATGGATGGTTTTGGCCCTTATCCCCCCTACTTTATTCCTTGTCGACCAAGTCATCCAAAAGCCTAGGTCTCAGGGTTTAGGGTCATAAAATACATTTGGTATTTTATTATTTTTCTTTTCTTTTCTTTATTATATACTTTTGGCATTAACAACTGTATTTTATATATAATAAATGGAACAAATAATGAATTTTAATTTGTATAAAATAATGGTATTACATGCATTAACTGTTTTTAAGACTAAAATGATAGAATAAAGGTGATGAAATGGAGATTCATCTCCACCCCTTTACGACCTCACATTGTGTTGAGTTGGTGAACCCAATTTTGTATTGTATTTGTATGGATCTAGATTAAGGTTCAAAGATCAAGTCCCGTGCACCTGCGTAAAATTTTGTCATATGTGTCTTCTCTTCGACCCCCTTATCGTTTTGAGCTTTTCTACCATTTTACACTCCTTTTTATTCCTCTTTGACCATCGTATCCTTCTTCCTGCATCGATCTTCTCTTGTTTCACAATGTTGATCCACGGATGGTTTAGTCGAGACTTCGTCGACACCTACGTCGATTCCATGGACTCAACATCGTCAATAATTTGAGGCAATTTTTGAGATCCCGATTAGGACCATGCAAACTGAACTCCAGACTCCTCATTTTCTTTTCATTTCCTTTATCTCCTAATAAATCAGGATCACACTTTTCCCAATTCCGCCCATTCCGAATGGAGGTCGATTTCAGTCTACATCTTTTACTCCATGCATAACCATCTGGGATGAACCCTAATCTCAGATTCATCATAATAGCTGGTATTCAATTTCAAGCGGTCTGATTGGATTCTCTTACATTGTAGATAGAATCCAGTCCAAGTCTTGGATCCCAATACAAAGTTCATCTTCTCAGATTCATATCTAGAAATGACTCCTCTAGGAAAGGGAAAGGGGTAGCAGCTGCCCTAGTTAGAGAAGGGCCAAGCACCCGACCAGAATTAGGTGAATGCTCAGTTGTTGGCTTCCATCCAATCCATCCAACAACAACTGACAGAACAAGCCCTCATGCATAGGAACATACCATTAGTAGGAGGAGGTGGAGAAGGACCCCGTGATGATCTAGATCAGAAGAAGAGGAACCAAGGAACGAGAACCTAAAACTGATGCTAAAGGAGACATATAGTACTGGAGATAGCCAGATGATGGAGTGGATTCACATCCCTCCAGTCCATGCTCACTTCAAGCTAAAGCCCCAGTTCCTTGCGCTCCTACCCTTATTTCACGGGAATACCAATGAGGAACCCTACATTCACTTGTAGGTGTCCTTTCACATCTACAGAACCACCCACTACCCTAACATTCCGTTAGGTGTAGCCAAGATGACTGTGTGCCCCTTCAGTTTACAAGACAAGGCCCTATACAGGGTCAATCATTTAGGAAAGGTCATGACGACCTAAGAGGAACTTAGCATTCCATCACAAGTGTTACCCTCTCGGTTGTCTCAACAGGATGCGAGCAAGGATCATCAATTTCAATCAGGCTACTCAGGAGTCAATTCATAAGGCATGAGAGCGATTTACTAAGCTGCAGGAGAAGTTCCCCACCATGAGATACCGAAGACCAGTTTGGTTCGACACTTCTTCGAGGCCCTGAATGTAGGGAACCAAAAATTAGTTGATGCTTCCTGTGGGGGACCCACTTTAACAAAGGTGTAGATGTGGTATGGAAAATCTTTGAATAAATGACTGAGTGAGAGGCCACTTTATTCTTCATCACGTGCTTATCAAAGACATCCTCGGTCCTCCACAAACCTACCCACATGGCAGCATCCTGTGAGGAAGAGAGACATGAGATCTCCAAACTTAGCATCATTGGGGGCCATCTCTCAAAGGTTGACATTATCGAAAAACAATCATATGATCTTGAGAAGCTCATTGTGATTGAACAGAAGACACAAAACTTAGATAAGCTGGACCAAATCATGAAGCAGTTGGAGCTGCTGGTGAGCAACATCAATTCATGCCAGTCAACGACGCCATCGTCAAAGACTCCTACTGAGAAGAAGGATGAACCATCGCAACCACATCATCCTCAACCAAGTCAGCAACAGTCGACGATCCGGCATGTGTACTACGTGCAGGCAGCTGAGCAGGACCCACTGCAACAACAGATGGTGGTCTACCAGCCAAACTGCCTACCATCTTCTGATCCAACATTCCCACAACCACCCCTGATATAGGAAGTCAACGGTGTCCGGAGCAACGATGCTCAGTTGGCCTATCCTGCTGGACAACCTCTGGGCTAGCCACCCACCAACTGGCCTTACCACCAACCTCAAGGTGGTCGTTTTGCACAGTCCTTTCAGCTCAGTCTCAGTACCGTCATCAGCAACCATACCATCAGTACATGGTTGGAACTCACTGGTAATACCCCCTCCATACCAATAGTATCTGCTTCCTCCTCCTTAGCAGCAACATTAGTAGTCCCAGCCTCAGCCTCCACCGCAGCAACCCTAACGAGGACTGCACATAGAATCTTCTGAGGCGGTTCCCGTGAACCCCAACCTTGATTACTTGGCCCAATTAGTAAAGGGTCTCATAGAGATGACCGGAAATCTAGATGACCTAACGACCACCAAAACTCCTATCTCGACCCAGGTCGAAGCTAATCCCAATGATTTCAAGAGGAAAGAGCAGATAGAACGTGATGTCCCATTTATGCATGTAGAGTCATATGATTGTAATTTTGTTAGGTCTAATGATGTTACTTTCAGGAGCGGTAGGACTTTGCCTTCGTCTATCGCAAACACAGGGAAGAATAAAGCTTCATCAGGTGAATTGTCTTCTTTTGCATCACCTGTGCTAGCTACATTTTTGCGCGAGGAAGAAGAAGGAGGAGCCATGCCAGTTGTCATCCACCACCACCTCCATCAACAAAAAGAATAAAAAAAATCAGAAAAAAATCAAAAAGACCAAAAAGCGCAATCGAAGTGAAACCATGCAAGCCAAGGAGGAGCCAACTCCAGCAGCCGATCCAGAGTCAGCTGATGGAGCAGAGACCGTCTTTTTGCATGTCCACTAGCACAAGCACCATTATCTCCAGAAAGTACACCTTTTAGTAGTCCAGATGTACATAATATTGTGGACAAGAATTCTATTGTAAATAAGAACACTGCTTTTGATTCCAGTTCTATAAATATTCCTTTTCCTGATGCAATACAAAAATCTAAAAAATTTGCAAAGAGAAAAAGTGCATTATATGATCCATGTGTTGTGAATATTCTGAAAACTTTGACGGCTGAATTACCCTTAATGCAAGCCATGGAATAAATGCCCGCTGTGACGAAGGGCTTGAAGGAAGCATGCACAAACAAGCATCGGTCGAACCGCAACAACATATGCCAACAAGTTGAGAAGCACGTCCTTACCATGGCATCAGCAATCTCCCTCACAAGAAGCAAGACAAAGGAGCACCTTTGATCAAATGCGAGATTTTTGACCAAGTCTTCGAGTGAAACTTGCTTGACAGCACCCTCATCATTACTGCAAGAACTCAGGCTGGATCCCTTGAAGTAGATACACATGGTCCTTCAATTTGCTGATCGATCCATCATGCGATCGTGAGATCTGTTTGAAGACGTTGTGGTAAAGGTGCATGACATGTAGTTTCCTATTGATTTTGCAGTCCTTGATATGGACTCTCTAGTACCATTACTTCATACCCCAGTTATCCTTGGACGGCCATTCTCGCGCACTGCAGAGGTCGTGGTTGACTATGGGTCTGGAAAGATCATGTTCAGCTCGAGAAATCATAGAGTTACCATAGACATGGTCAGTGAGCCAAAAGTCGTACCTGATAAAAGTCATGCAGCACCGCTTGAAGCAAACTGTGACTTTCTTGCAGAAATCAGAGATACATAACTCTCTTTGAATGATACATGGATATTGGACATCCTCTCTCCTGAGGAGGACCATGAAAGTGCAGTTGATTCAATCTCCGACTCAGATGGGAGACAAAATCCAATTGGTTGATGCATCTATTTTAATCAGAAGACTCGTGCCAATCCGAACATGATGAATTCATTGCAGATTTGTTCGTCACATTGTCAGTTGAACAACAAGCCACTGAAATGAGCAGTACCTCTAAAGTCATGGCAGATCATCCACCTACTAGCACAATTTCTAAAGTGACCGAGAAGCAAGCCATATTAGAGCCAGAATTAAAGCCACTTCCGACATGCCTTAAGTATGCCTTCCTTGCGGGTGCAGAGAAAATGTATCCGGTCATCATCAATAGCAGGATAACCCTGAATCAATAATCTTGACTTCTTGAGGTTCTAGAGAAAAACTGCAAGACACTTGGTTGACATGTATCAAACCTCCATGGGATAAATTCTTCCTTGTGTTCACATCATATATATTTGGAAGAAAATGGCAAGCCGTTCCGAGAGTTTCAAAGAGGTCTGAACCCAAATTTATGGGACATCATCATGAAAGAAATCACGAAATGGTGTGACACAAGCTTCATTTATCCCATCTCTGATTCAAAATGGGTGAGCCCTCTGCATGTAGTTCTGAAGAAATCCGGGCTGACTGTGATTACATATGATAGGGGAGAGGAGATTTCCACTTGAGTACCGATATCCTGGTGGGTATGTGTTGACTACGGCCGCCTCAGTGCAACAGCAAAGAAGGACCACTTCCCCTTGTCATTCATCGGTTAAGTTCTGGAGAGATTAGGAGACAAGGAGTTCTTCTGCTTTCTGGATGGGTACTCCAGGTACAACCAAGTGGCAATCGCCCTGGAGGACCAAGAGAAGACTACCTTCACTTTGCCATCGACACCTACTCATTCAGGAGAATGCTCTTTGGTCTGTGCAATGCACACACCACATTCCAAAGATGCGTTCTTGTTATTTTTGCTGAGATGATTGGCAGTTTTCTTGAGGCTTTCATGGACAACTTCTCAATCTATGGTGATAGTTTCGATGCCTATCTTGAGCACCTAGACAGAGTACTTCAGAAATATCGTGAAGTCAATCTTGTGCTATCTTGGGAAAAGAGCCACTTCATAGTCACAGAAGGAATTGTGCTGGCTCACGTCATTTCCAAGAGAGGCATGGATGTCGACCCGACAAAGGTAGATGTTATCAACAATTTTGACCTACCTCAGAATTTCAGACATGTGAGGTCATTCCTGGGACATGCGGGGTTCTACATAAGATTCATCAGAGATTTCAGCTGCATCTCCCAACCTCTCACAGAGTTGCTATGCAAGGAGGCTGAGTTTAATGTTGATCAACAAGTTCTCCTTTCATTCAATCAAGTGAAGGAGCTAATCACCCAAGATTCAGTCCTACATCCACCAGATTGGTCTCTCGCTTTTGAGATCTTGATGGATGCATAAGACTTTGTAGTTGGGGCTGTTTTAGGACAAAGAAAAGACAATACACCCTATGCCATTCACTTTGTCAGCAAGACGCTAGATGAAGCTCATAGAAATTACACTATCACATAGAAGGAATTGTTGGTTCTGGTATTCGCCCTTGATAAGTTCAGATCCTATCTGCTTGGATCTAAAGTCACCATCTACACTGACCACTCTTCTATTTGATACTTACAGCAGAAGACAGATGCCAAGACTAGACTGATCATATGGATCCTTCTCCTCCAGGAGTTTGACTTGGAAATCAAAGACAAGCCTGGAGTTCAGAATGTGGTAGCAGATCATCTCTCCAGAATTGAATAACAAGAGCCTCCACTGAGCAGTGCACCCATCACAGATACCTCTCCCGATGAGTCGATTTTGGCCGTGTATTCACTCCCTTGGTTGATGAATCTCCATTTCATCACCTTTATTCTATCATTTTGGCCTTAAAAACCCTAGTAAATGCGTGTAAATACCTCTAATTCATGCATTTTAACATTTATGCATCAATGTGTAAATATTGTATAAAATGTAGTTTTTAATGCCAAAATTATAGAATAAAGAAAAGAATAGAAAAATAAAAATATTTAAAATATTATGACCCTAAACCCTGAGACCTAGGCATCTTGATAAATAGGTCGATAAGGAATAAAGTATAGGGAGATATGGGTCCAAAATACAATAAAGATCCATTTTATTTATTCATTTATTATTCAATTTTGAGACATATTTTATTTTCCACTTTTTACACTTCAAATAAAGAAATTTGAATATAAAAGTTGTAGATAATAAAATATAGAAAAATGCAAAATTGATTTCATATAAAAATAATATACAGGGAAAAAGTTATACTCAGAATAAGTTTTCAAAATCCCAACTTACCAGACCTATATCTCTCAAATAAAAATTCAAAATATATTAAAATCAGCTTTAATTATATATAACTTTAAATAAGTTATTTAATGAAGGTGGTTTCATATTTTTTGGAGTTAAGGTGTGAAAGTTAAGTTTTGGACCCCTTTTGTATAGTTTAACTGATTAAAATTTTCATTTTATTTATTATTTATGATTTTTATAATTTTATGTTTTTATAATTTTGTAAATATTATTTATAATATATGTACATATTAAAACATGAATAAAATAATAAAGAAAATATTAAAATAAAATATGTAAAGAAAATATATAGGTAAAATACCTATATCTATACCTATAAATAAATATACCTACTTATTTAATTGTATATATTGCATCGAAAAATATAATAAAAATATATTCAAGTATATAAAAATAAGCTATAATTTTTTAAAATAATAAACCAAAATAATAAAATCAAAAATTCAAAATAAAAATAAAAGATCATAGATAAATGTACCTATAATGTACCCCTAAAAAGTAATGTGTAATTACAAAGCTCTAGAAAATAATTAAAAATCATAATAAATAATTTAAAAAATAATAAACATTTTTTATTTTAAAACTTAAAATTAATAAGATCATTTTATATTTATTATCAAATTTCTAATTATTTTTGGGCTGATTTTCCTGGTTGGTCCACGTGGACCAACCAGGAGGCCTGGCATGTTGACCGTGGGTCCACTAAATGTACTCAACCCCTGCCCGTTCTGACACCTCGTCGCTGTCTTCCTTTTTCGATTTTTTCGCCACAGATCCACTGATCAAGGAGGATGGGACTCTTCATGATGAAGTTCCCTTGTACATCCCGGATCGACCCCTTGTACAGTTCTCTTTCCATATCTCCTTACATCGCTCGTGACCCCTCCTCGAACATCGCCCATCACCATGCTTGTAAATACTTCCCCCATCTCCATTTTTGTTTTTCGGATGAGTTTTTTTCTTGCCTTGGACCCCTCGGAGAGCCCTAGGTTCAACCCTCATGATAGGAGGTGCTCGGTCGTTCTTCGCAGCGAGGAAGGAACGAGGAGGAGCTTCGTCTAGCCACCTCTGTCGGCCGCCGGCATGAAGGTCCATCTCTTGGTTTTCAGAACCATTCGAGGTCCCCTTTTCTTCTGTATTTTTCACTTTTTAGTGTAGTTAGCTTTAGTTTTCCATTAGCACATTTTATCTTATATTTCTTTCTTTGATCTTAGCTTAATTAAATCCAAAGTTCTCGCCGGAGCTCCTGAGTTCCGACCATCCCATACTACGCCAATAACTCACCAATAAAGGACAGATCTCTGTCCCCGTGCACTATCATGTTTGCTTTTGTATTTGCAGGATTTGAAGGACCCTTCTGCGGGTCAAAGGCATTTAGCTAACCACTCCCAGGTGGCTGGATGAAGCACGAGCTCCAGGGGGGGTCAGCTCGCCTTCCCCGGAGCCATTTGAGCTTCTTGGAGGGTTTGTTGTCATTGCAGGAGCATCTGTGCATGTGATCACTGGTCGGTGGGGATTGATTTGCAAAACGGAGAACCTTTGGGGGAGCTTCTGTAAATTGCCCAAGGGGGCACATGCGCAGCACGTGACCCCAGGGCCGCTTCTTGTTGGGGAAGTCCCCCACGCACGTGCCTAGCACGTGCTGGGGTCTCGGCCAACCGGCCGGCCGAAGGCGGAAGTTGGTGAGGCGGTGCGAAGGCGGAGCTCGGGCCGTCCACTAGCTGGTGGAGGGCCTACCCAGGCGGAGGCATTGGCTGGAGCGACTCCTGTAGCGGTCGGTGGCATGGTGAAGAGGTTGGCCGTAAGTGGTGAAGCAGGCCGAGGTCGGTGGCGGGCCGGTGGTGTTGACGAAGATCGATGAAGCAGCGAAGCGGCTGGCGGAGAGGTTGGAGATATCGTCGATGAAGCGATGGTCGGCGGAGAAGTCGTTGATGAAGTCGCAGGCGTCAGCGCAAGAGGCGGAGCTGGTAGAGTAGACGGCCAAGGCGGTCGATGGAGCTCGATGCAGGAGGCGGAGAAGGCGATGGGAGATGGCAGAGTCGTAGGCTCGACGACGATGGGAGGTGGTCGGAGCAGTAGCAGTAGGCGGCGCGGCCACACCTGCAACGAAGCCGGGGAGGGAACTTCGGATCTCTTCAAAGATAAGGAACTCCGGTCTCTCACCCCGGAGGTTTCCTCCGTCGGCGGATAAGTTGGACGGGGGGGGGGGGGGGGCGTCGACTTAAATAGGGTTGGCGACTGGTGCGGAGAGAGCGCGGGAGGTTGACGCAGGTCGTTGCGAAGATAGCGGAAGAGTATGGTCGGCGGCCGGTGCGGAGAGAGTGGGGTCAACGGCGATGGTTGGCCGTTTGCAAAGGGGAAGGCGGAGGATTCGGGGGAGACGCGACTGGGGAAGATGGTCAAGGGCCGTCCGATCGGCCGAGATCGGACGGCCTGGATCATGACACGTGGCTGGGTCGGTTAAGGAGAGGGTACGGGGCGCACGTGCAGTGCGCGTGCGGGGGTGGCACGTGCGCTGCACGTGCGTGGTTTTAATTTTTTTTTATAAAAACAGAAATATAAAAGGTCCAAAAACGATTGACACGTGGCGACCTCTGGGGCTGCCACGTGTTAGAACCAGAAAAATCGAAGAAAAATCTTTTGTAAAATCAAAAAGAAATAGCAAATGAACTCGGATCGAAAAAATTCCTTCATGAAAAATGCTCGTCTCGACGAGATATACAACTTTTATGAAGATATCAAAATCAAATTCGGTCAAATGTAAAAAGTGAATTTTTGGGGTATCCTATGTACATAGAATACCTTGATTTGTGAGCTTTCTAATTTTTTTGTCATTTTTAAACAAGATAAAAATTCGAAAAAATATGGAAAAATCAAAGATAAATAAAAGACACCTTAATCTATTTTTTTGATTTTTTATTAATAAATAAAATATGTACATAAAATATAGGTCAAAAACCGCGGAAATATACAACGTACAAAAGAGGCCCAAAACCCAACTTTCACATAAGAGCTCCGATTCACTTGGACTTGGTCTTGTTTTGAAGGTAATTGAATGTGTATTAGTTCAAAAGTGAGTAGGATCAAATCAGACACTGGATGGGGAAGATATGTGGCTTTTAGTCCGAAAATCCTGAAACTAGGGTTTGGGTTTTTGGTCCACTTAACATGGTTAGTGATTTTTTTGTATTTTTTATTTATTCTTGTTAGTGATGTGTACACAGTGGAGGTGGTTTTGTGGCATTCAGAGTTAGCATGGATGAGTTAAAAATAGGGGAAGTTAGGCTATTTGCAGGTCATTTTTGGCTTGGATTTTTGGCTTCTTATTTTATGCAGAAATTAATGCTAAAATGCAATTCTTATGAAATCATGCATAAATGCTAATTACGCGAAATAAATGCAGAAATGCAGTTGATTTTGAGGGACTTGAGCTTAATTAATGAGACTTAGAGTGGTGAATCCGAGATTCATCAATAGCCTCTGCGACTCCTCCTAATGAAGCTAGCAATCTCGAAGAAAGGAAAGAATGTGTCGCTCCAGAATCAAACAAAAATGGAAAGATCGGCCCAAGACTGAAACCATACCTTTCACCACAGTAGCTACTGAGCACGCCTCTCCTCTGTCACTGCGTGTAGCTGACCCTGCCTGGCTGGTGCGGCACTGGAACTTGCCATACTCTGCATCTGTCTCTGCTGCTGTCTCCTGAAATCGGAGTTCCTGCCACAAAAACTCCCTGAACGCTGTGCCTGAGGCTGCGACTGTGAAGGTTGTGGCTGAGGCTCACTATATCTCTGGGGACACTGATGCCGGTAATGTCCTCACTCATGGCATAAGTAACATCGGATGGGCCGGGTAGACGGAGTGGTCGTGTCTTTGCTCCGAGCCGGTCCTGCTGGGGGTCTGTCTATTTGCTGTGACCCAAACGGTCGAGCGGAATCTGTGCCATGTCCAGCTAGTGCTCCACCTAAAGTAGTTGATGGAGATAAGCGAGCACTGCTTGGGAATGACGAACCTATAGGTCGGAATCACCTAGCTGACCTCTGCTGCTAAAATGGTCGACGGATTAGCCCAAAAGATCGCTGCGGTCTAGGCGCTGCTCCAGATGAGCTCCCAAAACGTCTCTCTCTGATGTCCTTGAACTTCTCCGCTGCATCAGTAGCCTCGGAGATGGAAGTGATATGCAATTTGGCTAGCTTCTCCTGCACCTCTTCCCTCATGCCTCTGATGAACTTTTCCAGATTCTCCTTGGGAAATGCGACAGCTGCAGGTGTATATCGAGACAGCTCGGTGTATCTGACGAAGTAGTCTTTAGATTTTATCCATCCCTGATGAAGCTCTACAAAAAGTCAGCACTGGGACTCCTTTTACTTCACAGAAAGGAAGTGGGATCTGAATCGTGTCTCGAAATCATCCCATATAGGCTCGCGGCCTAACTAGAAACTATGGCATCCCACCATCTCTGAGCAAAGTCTGTCAGTGAGTACTCCATTAAAGATAGCATGCGTATCGTGGCACGTGTATCATCCTCAACACCTTCATCACCCTCTTGAGCTATTTCTCAGCAACATCTGAGGTACCGGTGCCCTCAAACATGGGCACATTGGCCTGCTAGTGGGAAGTTAAGACCGACTGGTGCCTATGGATAGCAGAATACTCACATGCATCCTCATCTGCAAAGTCAACAAGGTCATGCTCCCTGTCAAAGTCTCCATCCTCCTCAGCTCTATGCTCTGGCATCTCCTCAAGTGGATCATCAAAATGATGCTGTTGTACCTCTACCGATTGTCGCTAATCCTGGCGTGTGCTGTCGTAAGATGGATGGTAGGTGGAATATGATAGCTCCTCAAATCTCATCTCTATATCAGTTTATCGGTCTGCAATCTCAGTCTGTTGTGTCAGAATCTGGTCATGCTGGCCTCTCATAGTAGCCTGTTGCTACTGAAGGTCGGTGAGAGCAGTCAGTATGCGTGTCAGCTGGTCAGTCATCTCCTGTCCTGGTCGGGATGCCATGGCTTTGCATGAGAACCATTTTAGTCATAAAAATACCATTCATACATACTTATCATATATGCTTTTCTCTTCTTGGGATATAATATGAAAATTAATGAAATTGGTGACATGTGGTGATTGAATTTGAATGTCATATTTCCCTTCTCGGACTCATGACAAGTCGGAAGATTGTCTCTATCCAAGAACTTAATGCGATCGGTATTTTAATACTACGAATGTGTGTATCGGGATACCGCAACTCTGATACCAAATTGTGAACCCCCTAGGATCTGGATACCCGTTTACGCACGTTCGCATCATTATATTCACATCTCATCGCAGAAAGTATTGAAAATTCAGGGATTTTTTTCGCATTTGATATGACATTTACATTCAATGAATAAACCACATAGTTAAGAAGAAGAAGTGCCACCAATATTTCATTCATTTCCATATAACATTACATGTAACAAAAGAATGTATTACACTGTACATGTAGATCCCAAAAATACATGACTAAAGAGGAAGGAAGCATATTACATCATAAGCTGAACCAAAAAATAAAACAAAAGACATCATACCTTTTGGTATATACACGATCACTAGATCTCATCAATTGCTACTGGGCAACAAGCTCCTTACCTGCCAAAACATGTTAGGAAGAAAGGGTGTTAGCGAGTACTGGTACACCCATATATCATATTAATATAACAAATGATATTTAAAGTGGTTGCAAAAGAGACAAGTAGAAAGGCATAAACATCTAAAATTTACATCTACTTGCAAATGTAAAAAGGTTTTCAAGTGGCTTGTATGTACCTCCCCCCGGTTCACCCTTTATCCCAACATTTCCCGTATAAAATATTTTTTATATATTGTGATTGCTTGCTAATAAGCGTGTATGTATATCTATATATATTCTCATATTATTCAGATATCATGTTTGTGGATTTTGACGATGGGAAAGGTGAGATTGGAAAGTCTTATTGATTTATTTAATTCTCAAGTCTAGTGGATAGTCTGTGGTCTTCGTTTTTGTATAACCTCACATTATGACTCTAAGGCATGAATAATGGCTTAGGGTTGGGGTGCCTCCGTAGGCATGTAGTATTGTGTAATCCATCCTAACTAAGTTCCCAACACATTGACTTGCTTAAAAGGATTTCGAATTCAATTATACTCACTTCCAACCAACTCATCTTTGAATGTAATTCCTCCAACTCTCATCTGTAATTGTCTCAGAGGTAACCCTAACTGTAACTATCTCAGATGTAACCCTATATGACTTAGATGTAGACATGGATGATTTGGATGTAGTATCGCCAAGTCTGCTGGCGAAAGGACAAAACTCAAGCAGTGAGGTAGCCTACAAAAGGCTCTTCCATCTCACCCTCTAGTTGGAAGTGCGGTCCAATAGAGGGAAAGGTCTACTCCAAAACTACGCCCAAGAGACGGGTGAGAGAGACTCTCCGAAAAACTCACTCTAGAAATGACCCGACTGGTAACGGGCAAACGAGCTCGTACAAAAAACTGAAATCCAAGGATCGCCCGCATGGGTATCCTAAAACAAAGGGTCAGCGGAACTAGTCAAAAGTCAAGATCCCAACGAGGCATAAAAATACTGAGAGCTCGCATAAAAATCATGAGAAGGACTGGGATCCTAGACCCGTGCACTTGGCAGCTGCTACCCTAACTAGGCTTCCTTTCCTTCACCTAGTTGAGGGTCACCGCACCCTCGCACGATTAGGTGTAAGGATCACCATAACCGGCAATAAATCAGTTATCAATGATTCACCAATTATATGAACATAGATGATTTCACCCTTCTTTGTCAATCTCTTATGTAATTGACGTAAGAGATCTATTTTCAAATCTCAATTTTACTAATGATAATTCTTAATACCATATGTTGACATATGCCGCCATTATTCATCTACACTCCTTTGGAAAGGATTCCTTGGGAACTAATGTAGAAATTTAAGACGGTAATGTTAGTTATGAAATTAGATTGGTAATACCAAAAATATTCCCACATGTTTATCAAGACAAAATTCGTGAGGTTATCAACAGAGGTGCTGGATTACTGATTAGTCAATTACTTAATAGCTTTGAAAGGAGGAATTTACTCTCAACTATTCAAACTATTGTAATATTATATCATGTAATATCTATTTTTCATTTTTTATTAGTAATAATTTTAAGCTTTAAAACTCAGCTCCTGTTCCCGTATACAATAATATTCTACAATCTAATTATGTTTTCAAATTATGGATTTATGCTTATGTGCTTTCGCTTTGCCTCTTATTTTCCTATCTAGCGTGAAGATGGGGTTTGGAGTCTGGACCTGAGATGAAAATTTCTGTTTGACATGAATACTTTTAAAATAAAAAGAATGGTTGATAGAATTAAAAAATACAAACATCTGAACAGGATCATTATTATAATCATTTATAGAGGATGCATATTTGTAAGAGGAGGGTATTTATATTGGATGTGCAAATCATAACAAATCAATAGATTTCAATTCCATCAGTACCCCTTTTTTTACAACAACGTTTAATAATTATTTTCTAATATAAATATCAAGTTGTAGATCTTAGAATCATTATAATATTGGAATATATATATATATATATACATATATTTTTATACTAGGGTACCATACACCTATGGCAAAATACTCATTACGTGATCCTGAAATTTTGAAAGAGCGGTGAATATACTTTGCATGCTACTATTTCAACAAGACTCTGATGATAATAAATAATTCTTAAGATTTATAGAAAAATTCACAAAGAAATAGGTAAAACAGAGTACCAGATTTGAAAAACCAGCATATATATATATATATTTAAATTATATATCGATTATATTTTTTCGTAATTACAAAAGGTATACCCAAGTATCCACTGTTTTAAACAATGATGTTAAAGGTACTGGAGAACTAACCAACAACAATATAAAAACTGGAAAAAAACTTTGAAAAAGATAATATTTACTCCACCAATTGCATGCCCAATAATATTTATAACATTTTAAACATAAATCTAGCAACAATTCCCTCAAATTCTCACAACATAAAAAAATCATTAAGAGATCAAATTGTGTGGAAATTGTCATGCATGGCATCAACATAGTAGTGATAGGAATGTAACTTAACATATCTCTAAAAATTTGAGATTAGATTGTAAATAGGAGGAGATGCAGCAGTAGAAAAGCTCCAGAAAAAGGAATTTGGGCTGCAAATCTGGGATGTTCTGTGCATCGGCTTCTAAGAAATTTAAAAGAGGGAAAGGGGGATTTGCCTGGGAAATAAGAGAGAAAGAATGGGGTTTTCTTTTTGGGAAAAACGATGGAGGGAATAACATGTTGGATTTATTAATAAGGGAGGTAGTTTCTTGATTGATGCCAAATGGAATGGGTATAAAAGACAAGTGGAAGGAGAAACCAAATAATAAAAAAAACAAATGGTGCTTCATTCTACAGTAGCAGACTGGAATTGTATATTATTATTATTATTCATTTGAAAGTCATCTGTAATCGCACATCGAACCTCCGATTTCAACGTGCAATGTCTCATTTTAACTGTCTTTGAATGACGATAAAAATGAGTATAATGTTGATATGCTGCCGATTGGGTTTTGATCCCCCGAAATTTTGAGATACGGTTTTGGTTTGGATTTAAATTTTCTGAATTGAAAATACCAAACGACCTCTGATCGACAAATGGTCGATTTCATTGGTCTTGTTTCATCGAATCCGATTTATGACAGTCTTGATTTGTTTCGCCATTTTCCAAATTTACGTCGCGACTTTTTCGAGCACGTATTACGATGCAATTGATTTTTAGTCAATTTTGCCCGAACGAATTTTGATTCATGATCAATTGATCGATTTAGGTTGTTTAGCATTGACCAACAACTTTATTGGTTTAATCGGGCCCTAATCGGGTCAGGTCCGAGTTTAGTTGGAAACCATATATTACACTTCACAATCATCTTTGTGCTTCATTGCCCCGATCTAGCCGTTTGCTCCCTGTGTTCGACACTCTATAAACTTACACTATGCATAGTTAAATAAAACAAATTTTAATGCCAAATTGCTTTTTATCCCTTAATTATCATTATGGGTTAATTGTTGTCTAAAGTAAGGTTTCTTACGGGTCGCTACAACGATTGCATCTTCGCCCTGTGTGAGACGTATTTTAGACCTGTGAAAAATCCTCCTCACAAATGGTGTCTTTGTTTGGGAGCAATGCCACTTAGATTGGTCCTTGTTTGATTGTGATTATTTGTCTACAATTTTAGTTTATTTATTTTCTTTTATCTGATCTATATCTTGTTGAATTTTCTAACCACTCTCCTTATTTGGATTTGTGCGAGGAACACTGATTGAGAGAGGAGCTCTTCTACGAGCGCTTGTAAACCCACGTGAGGCTGTTTTGACCAAGCATCAAAGAAGAACTTGGAGTGTTCGAAGACAAATGTTGAGCATTTTTATCTTATGTTATTTTGTTTCATTTATTCATTTAATTTGAAGTGAGAGAAAGACTACCATAAATTGTAATAAACAGGTCTCTCTCTAACACTCTGCCACTTCACGAGCTCTAGTGCCCGAGGGATTGTTCCCTTGGGGGCCTCGTCGGTTTTTTTGTTGTTTTCTTTGCATTTTTTATTTTTTTTCCGGTTTTGTTTTATTTACTTTGTGTGATTGAGCCCTAGCTATAGGATTGCTGGTCGATAGTCTTAAGGCCAAACACCTAATATTTTGCATGAACCTATAGTCTCGTTTGGACTGAACAAATCTAATTGCTAATTATTTGGATTTGAGACCGCGTGTCGAGAGAGGTCTCATACAACGCGTGCAGGACCCATTGTGATAGGCACCGAGTGGCATCGAAGACCGAACCTTGGTCTCCCAGAATTGCTAGCATCTGGTTCTTCACATTAATTGCAGTTACTCATCTAGGGAAATTTCATCAGCTGCACTTGCATATAGATAGGTTTCAATTCTGCTGAGCATCTTTCCATTAGAGTGCTGGAGGCAAGGTGAGCATTTCTCTTTAGCATTCATCATTGATTTGTCGGTTGCATTGCTTTTCTGACTCTACCTCTGATTTTGACCACCTAGGTGCTAAGTAAAATTGACTCCTCGATAGGCTCGTGCATTTCTTATTAAAAATCCAAAAAAAGTGATAATAATAAAATTGGGATTGCTAATATTGCTCGATCCTAAAATCAACAAAAAGAAAATCATTGTCTTGGGGCGAGTAATCCCCTCGTTGTCTTCATTTTTAATTGCTCGCGTACACGCTAAGGACTAGTGCCCATATCCCATTCAACCTCCTAAGTGTTTGTACAACTTTTGACCTCTCACCTAACTCTAAAACAGACAAGATAAAAAGACCGTGCTTTTGTGAACTTCACCGAGTTGAGTAGATGAATTGACAGGTTTGTTTTGTGTGCGTTTGTTTGTGTGCATTCTGGATTGCCTCTGCGCATTTGCGCCTTTTTCTTCACTTAACCATTGTGCTCTGCCGATCTTTTCCATTTGTTTCGAGATGGCCGACTGCAGCTCTTTTTATCCGGATTTCGCGGATCCCTCGTACACTCCAGCCAGTCCACCTCCCTTTTTCCAGGAGGACTTCGCTCCTGATTTTTTATATCCGCTCAACCACAGTATCAGCCCTCGGACTTCTATCAACATCTACCTCCACCTCCATATTTTCCACCTTCACATCCATCCGAGACTGATTTGGTGGAGTCACCTCTCATGATTTCCATACTTGAGAACTTGAATCAGATGATGGAGCATATGAACTCAAGGATGAATGATATATTTAGCATAAATAAGAACCAGACTGACGATCCATTTTTTAAGGATATGGATTCTTTTAAGGATAAATATGAGAGCTTGCAATCACCAAAAATACAAAAAAAATGAGCAAAATTTAAAAATCCAAAAGAATGCGGGAGACACTTGGTTGATTTAGACTGTGAGGAGAGGGACCACTTGCCAGATCTTTTGACCACACATCCTCTTACATATTGTCCCACCTTTGACCCTAAGGATGCCATGGTACAGTCTGCTCTTGGCTGTCCTCATGTATATGATGATTCCAATCTCCTCCCTTGTATGGAGGAGTCCAAAATTAAAAAAATATTAACTGGATGCAAAGTGGTGGCCACCATTCATGAGATTATCCAGGCCCCACTTCAGCAGGCCATGATCCAATTATCTGCTCCTCAATCCAAGAAGAGAAAGAGGAGGAGCACATTTGAGCGTTATATCTTGACCATGGCCACTACCCACACCATCGCACACCGTCCCATTCCTAGGAAAAGGAACACAACTACTCCATTCATTAGCGGCACCATCTCTGACCATACCTATGATCACACTCTCCTCGACAGCGGTGCTCCGATTAGCATCATACCCTTCTCGCTGGTAGAATCTCTTCATTTAGGGACTCTCACGAAAATCAGGATGATCATTCAGTTTGTTAATGGATCAATAAAGAGGCCGAAGGGTATCCTCGAAAACGTCATCATTTTGATTCAGGTCATGAGCTACACTGTTGATCTTGTCATATTACCAATGGAGACCTCCATTGGGGAGCAATCTCCAATCATCCTGGGATGACCTTTCCTCACCTCTGCGAAGGTCGTTATTGATTATGGGATCAGGAGATATTCGCTTCCGTCCTATTGATGAAAGCAAAAGTAGTCATTACTGCACCCACTGCCGATCAGAGACCTGCACATGATGCGACTTCACCTATTCTAGCTGACCCTGAGGTCCATGAACTTGATGACACGATCAGAGACTTTTGCTACATGTTGGATTCCACTAAGACCCGAGAATTTCTCCCAATGGAGGATGACTCAAAAATCATGGAACTCGGAGTTCCTTCTTCTGGGGTGTGGCGATGTGTTGATGACACCCGCGAGATTTACACGATCGACACCATTGAGCGGAGGGCAGATATTGTTGATCCTAAGGTTGAATTTGATCTTGTTGCTTTTATTTAGGAATTCGGGCCTTTTGATGAGGATGATGATTCGGTTGAGACTATAGAGGACCAACATGATTCAACTACTTCCACAGATGAGTTTGTTCTTTTGGCTTTGACCTAGGAGAGACCTCGCAGGACGACTTTGACTCTACTTCTTCCGATGAGGAATTCGTTCCATTTCACTTTGAAATCAACGAGACACCCAAGGATAGACCTAGCCACACTACTTCCACCAACCTGTCTGTGCATTCCCACTCAACGACTGCTGAGGATTCTCATCAGGTCGATCCTGATCGGCTTCCATCCACTTAGACCCCGATATAGACCTGCATCTTATTAGATCCATTCCTCAGCGGTCTTGCAAGAAGGTTCGCTTTCAACCTTCTTGATCCTTTGTATATCCATCTTTGTTATACATCCGCTTTCGTTTATCTCTTCCATCTCTCATTTTTCTCATCTACCCTATTCTCGTGTATGCCTTGCTTAGGATGTACTTTGTCCTAAGTATAGGGGGTGGACGAGCCGAGTGTTCATTCTTTGTTCCATTTCATCACTCTTGTTGTTGCCTATACTTAGGAATTCTTTTACCCTAAGTATAGGGGGAGTGGTATGTACATTCTCTTTGATCTCTTCTTCTATCTTCCTCCATCTTCATATCTCTTTTCTTCTTTTCTTCTTTTCCTTTTCATTTTTCTTTTTCTACCGAAAAGGTGTCACCCTTTTTGTCAGTCTTCTATACTTATGACATACTTTGTCCTAAGTATAGGGGTGTGTACACTCCACGTTCTTTCATTTTTCAATCCTCTCCATTGTCTCCTCTTCTCGTCTATACTTAGGGATATCTTACCCTAAGTATATGGGGAGACGGTCGACTTCTTATTCGTTCATTCATTCCATATTCATTTATTCTTTAGGCTTTTCTATACTCAAATTTAAGTATAGGGGGAGACGGACGAGTTATGTCTTCTCATTTTCACTCTAATCTAGGAGGATATAGCTCAAGCTAAGTATAGAGGGGTCGTATATTGATAACTCGTATCCGAATCGCGGTTAATTGTTGCTGATGATGTTGGTTGTAGAGGAAAAATTGCGAAGAGGGATTCGAGTTGATCAACAAAAATCGATGAAATATGAGAGAAACTTTTCCTTCTCTCTCCTATTTTGTCTACACTATTTTACTTATCCAGGTAAGTGTGCCCGGGTCGAATTCGAGGAGATAGAATATTAAACTTTGTTTTTCGATGCAAGAAATCAATATCGAAAACTTCTCTTCATTCTTGGTTTTACAACAAACTTTAAGAAAAGACTCAAAATTCACTCATTTTTTACAAAATTCAAATCGAAGAAATGAAGCGATGAAAAACAACAAAAAATGCCTAACAATGTATCTTGGGTTGTTATGAAACTACCCTAAAAATATGGGAAGAAAATACAACAAAAATGAGGTCCAAATTACCCCTACAACCCAGGGGCAGAAGTGTAAAAAAATATTAAAATCTGTTACAAATGGGTCCTCGACAAAGACTTATATGCAAAGAAAACTAAATTTATTACATTTAGGTCCCTGCACGGGACATAAATATAATTCTGGAAAGTTCTTGAAGTGGGAGTTAAAGTCTGGAAGCTTGCTGGGTTTATTGTGCGATTTTTCTACCAGTTCATCTTCGACGATGAAGATTAGATTGCGCGGTTGATTCTGGAGCGTCCACTTTGTCCACGTATCGTGAGCCTGTATCACACGAGTTCTTAAGTTTGTTCTTCAGTTCTCCCTACGACTGGCAACAGTGGCTGTTACCCGGGCTTATCCCCATCGACTGGTGCGGTGCTTGTGTCTCCGGCAAGGCCAGGAGGGAGACTCCTTCTCCTCCGAGCATGCCTACGGTGGATCTCCTCCGTCGGTGGTGGAAGGCGACGGTTCTTGGTGTTTGAAGAGGTGGTCCAACAAGCTTGGAAGCTGATGATGATTCTCTTGATCTGATCTTCCTTTGATCTTAAAAAACTCTAGATGATTGAAATGAAACTCTGGATAGAAGATGGACTTGCAAATAAATATGTTCTTGCTCGATTCGCAAGTGAATCGACCACAAATTAAGGAATTGCAGATTTTTAATGTACTTTCCAAAAAGATGTAAAATAAAGGAATTGCGAGCAATGTAAGGTGGATTTGGAATGAATCAAATCAGATTTGAGGGTTGAATTTGGTAGGCGTCTAAGGGAGTTGATTAAACATACTAAGCATGCGATTAATGATGCTAAAACTGCACGGATATAGAGAAAGAAATACTAAAAGATGGATGATTGACCTGTGAAATCGAAGGTGTATGACCTTCTGGTAGTAGCTCGACGAGCGGTCTTCTCTGAGCTTGACGCGGCGGTACGACGTGATGCAAGGCGATAGTTTGCCTTGGAACTCTCCTTCATTCTATCCTCTTCCACGCGGAGCCTTCCTCGAGCCCTGTCATGACCGGTGTGAGGCGGAGCATGGTGGGGAAGTAGGTTCGACAACCAGGGGAATCTGGAAGCTTAGCTCATGAAAAGTTTGTTCGAAAATGGTGATTTGAAGATGATTTTATAGGCGAATGAAGAGGGTTAGTTAGATGATTAACAATGGGTGTGGATTTGGGTTGTTAGAGGAAGAATATCAAGGGTTTAGAATGGAGGAGGATGTTAGGAGTTAGAGTGGAGAAAAAGGAAAAGACCAGAGGTTGGAACAGAAAGCCGACCAACCTTCTTGAAGAAGGTCCCAAGTGCTAACACGTGTTAGCACCTGATTGGTCGGATAAGTTAAACCTTATTAAATGCAAATTAAATAGTAAATACCCTTATTTTAAGTAGGCTAAATTATAATGTAATTAGTTTTAATAAATAATAATTATTTTACGAATCATAAGTATTATGTTAATAAATAAGTATAAATATAACTTATTAAAGAGGTTTTGTATTTTCAATTAAAAAAATTAATTAATAGTATGTTAGTTTTTATATTTTATTAATTATTAAGTTAATAAATAAAACATGTGCGAATTTTTGTGGATTTTAATAAATTAATTCAAATATATTAATAAATAGGTACATAAGCTATATAGTTCATTTATACCTATAAATTAGGGTTTTTCATTTATTTAAAATAATAAATAATCTTCAAAAATTATGAAATAAATTAGGATTAAAATACAATATCAAGAAATAATTAGAAATTATAAAATCATTAAAATTGTGTCTTAAATAAAATAGATAGCCCAGAAACCCAGTGTGGTTAGGTTTCAAACCGACTTTTTGCAAACGGACTTCGATTTTAGTGAAATCACCTTCATTAATTAGAGAATATTATTTTATGAACTTTAAAGGTGAGTAAAGTGAAATTGGAGTTCGTATGAGAAAGTTATGATGTTCGAAAGTTTGGATTTTGAGATTTTTCAAGTTGGATTTCTTGGCATATATGCAGGGATATATTTTTAACTTATTTTTATATTTTTCTATATATATTTGAAATAATTAGGAGAAGAGTTTGGTGAATAATTTGTTCATTTAATTAAAAATCTTTAAAGTTTTGGTTTTTATTGGACAATTAATGAAGATTGTCTAAGATATGAAATTAATTATTTTTATTTGTTTTCTTCCTTATCTCCCCCTACTTATTTATTTGTCGACCAATCCATGCCGACTTGGTCTTGGGTATTAGGTTATAAATATATCTTTCAACTATATTTAAGTCATATTGTACATATATACATATCTACAATTTGCCTTTATTTTTTTCTTTCTTTTTATTCTTTTATTTATTTACATGATTTTAATGCATAAAAGTACATTTTTATTCATGACTAAGGTTTTGTTAAAAAGTGAAATTTAATGGATATTTACATGTATTTGTTAAGGGTTTTAAGATAAAATACGGACAAATGTTAATGAATCGTGGATTCAACAACCCCGTATACGTAAACTTTGCTAGCCCCTTATCAAACACTTACTTGAAAAATAAGGAAAAAGATAGAAAGTTAGAATGAATTTGTTTTCCTAAACCAATTCATGAGAATAGTCAAAGGACTGAGCTTGATCAGGCCAGAAACAAGCATTTTGTCGGAGCCTTAGCTGGGATTAGGATTTTATCTTCATCAGTCCTCAAGTTCCATAAATCCTTGTTTAAGTTCACCTCAACAGTCAGTTCATATCCACTCATTCATATTGCAAAATCTATCAACCTTGAAATCAATCTGTACTATGTGTGAATTGTTTTAGGTCTTCCCGCTTTGAAAGAAGCGAAGAAAACCGCCAATCCTGGCCATACACTCCTATTGTTTCCTCGTCCAGCCACTCTTTCCTCAGAGAGGGAGGTATTTCCTTATGAGGTCAGTTCATGCTATGTCCACAACTGAATATAGAGAGAAAGTAGAAGAATGAGAAAAGAAGTAGAATGCTACCACTGTAGCCACATCTCCTTATGAAGCCCAGCCGGTGTAGCTAAGTCTCCACTAAGATGTGCATGCTTTTTGGTGGAAGCTCAGACCATTGTGGTCGTATTTGTATTTGGTGGCTTCTTCTTTGAATTGGCTTTGTAGTGTTGCTTGCACTGCATTCATCTCTTTGTGCCTCGACGGATATATCATATTTTCATTCCGTCTATTTTTTGAGGTCTTGGAAAAATTATGTCAGCAGATCCTTCCCTCATCCGAAGCGACTATCACAACCCCAATCTCTCCAGTCTTTAGATGTCAATGCTGCAATACAAGGATAGAAATGCATTACCAAGATTGATTGCTTTTCGCAGCTCCATGCAAGTCAAGCCAAGTGCAAAGTGCATGTGTCCGAAATTGGTTCACTGATGAAGATTTATACGGATGACACCAAGTGTTCTACTTAGGAACTTTTCGAATTGACTTCCCAAACATGGCCTAATAGAACCCAAAGATTTAAGTCAAAGACCTGAAGAGTCTAAACTCCAGTTCCTAACTAGGCTCCTTACAATGAAAGTTAAAAGCCAGAATCAAGCTCCATCCTTCAGATTTTCCCAATCTTTAGTTTTAGAAATCAAACTTATTCTGAAAAATGCTAATATAAATGCAACCATATTTTTGTGAAGTATATTTTCTGGATTTTACTCATTTTTAAGGATTTTAAGGATTTTGTAATTTTTATGGATTTTAGACTTAACATTTTTTGATGTATTTTGTGATTTTTATAAACAAGTTTATGTACAAGAATTTTGCAAGATAAATTACCCATATTTTATTTGGAATAAATAACTAATGTATTTTACAATTTTTATATACAAAGTATTTTACAAGGATTAAATGGATTTTACGTTTAATATATAGGATTTTAAATAAGTGTTATACATATTTTAAACACACATTTTAAACTAAGGATTTTAAATAAGGATTTTAAACATATTTTTCTTCTTTACAAGGATTTTATAAATATTTGAAATAGATAGGTAGATTTTAACTTACCCTCACCCACTTTTTATAGATTTTATAGATGTAGAAAATACATAAAGTATGAGTTATGGACAAAGTATATATAAAATATATACGCACCCCCTATACTTAGCTTGTGCTATGTCCTCATAGCGTCAAAAGAGAAAAAAGGAGGACATAACTCGTGCTAAGTAAAAGTGGGTGAAAAAATAAGTGATGTGAAGTCATTCGACCCCCTATACTTACGATCAGATTATCGTAAGTATAGTGGAACAAAAACGAGGTGATTGAGGGAAAATAATATACAATTGAATGAACAAAAGGAGAAAGAAAAACAAAATCATCGAAATCACTCAGTCCCCCTATACTTAGGATAAGGCATCCTATGTATAGAAAAGAGTATGGCCAAAAATTAGGGACCAGTGATTAGAGTAAAAGAAATGATATACAAAAGAAACGTAAAAAGATCAAAAATCGTAAACGAGAATCAACGGGAAATCGGTCCCCCCTATACTTAGGATCTGGTATCGTAAGCATAGAAGACGAACAAAAATGGGGGCGATTGTGATATATGAAGGATATACAGGTGTGTACTCCAGCAAATCCTTCCCTCATCCGAAGCGATTATCACAACCAAAGCGACTATCACAACCCCAATCTCTCCAGTCTTTAGATGTCAATGCCACAAGACGAGGATAGAAATGCACTACCAAGATGGATTGCTTTTCGCAGCTCCATGCAAGTCGAGCTAAGTGCAAAGTGCATGTGTCTGAAATTGATTCACTGATGAAGATTTATACGGATGATACCAAGTGTTCTACTTAGGAACTTTTCGAGTTGACTTTCCAAACATGGCCTAATGGAACCCAAAGATTTAAGTCAAAGACCTGAAGAGTCTAAACTCTATTTCCTAACTAGGCTCCTTACAATGAAAGTTAAAAGCCAGAATCAAGCTCCATCCTTCAGATTTTCCCAATCTTTAGTTTTAGAAATCAAACTTATTCTGAAAAATGCTAATATAAATGCAACCATATTTTTGTGAAGTATATTTTCTGGATTTTACTCATTTTTAAGGATTTTAAGGATTTTGTAATTTTTATGGATTTTAGACTTAACATTTTTTGATGTATTTTGTGATTTTTATAAACAAGTTTATGTACAAGAATTTTGCAAGATAAATTACCCATATTTTATTTGGATTAAATAACTAATGTATTTTACAATTTTTATATACGAAGTATTTTACAAGGATTAAATGGATTTTACGTATATTTTAATATATAGGATTTTAAATAAGTGTTATACATATTTTAAACACACATTTTAAACTAAGGATTTTAAATAAGGATTTTAAACATATTTTTCTTCTTTATAAGGATTTTATAAATATTTTAAATAGATAGGTAGATTTTAACTTACCCTCACCTACTTTTTATGGATTTTATAGATGTAGAAAATACATAAAGTATGAGTTATGGATAAAGTATATATAAAATATATACACACCCCCTATACTTAGCCTATGCTATGTCCTCATAGCGTCAAAAGAGAAAAAGGAGGACATAACTCGTGCTAAGTAAAAGTGGGTGAAAAAAATAAGTGATGTGAAGTCAGTCGACCCCCCTATACTTACGATCAGATTATCGTAAGTATAGTGGAACAAAAACGAGGTGATTGAGGGAAAATAATATACAACCAAAAGAGCAAAAGGAGAAAGGAAAACGAAATCATCGAAATCACTCAGTCCCCCTATACTTAGGATAAGGCATCCTATGTATAGAAAAGAGTATGGCCAAAAATTAGGGACCAGTGATTAGAGTAAAAGAAAGGATATACAAAAGAAAAGTAAACAGATCAAAAATCGAAAATGAGAATCAACGGGCAATCGGTCCCCCCTATACTTAGGATCTGGTATCGTAAGCATAGAAGACGAACAAAAATGGGGACGATTGTGATGTATGATGTCTATACAGGTGTGTACTCCAGAAAACCGAATGGCTTCACAGGTCTCTGTACAGGATGAGATGAAGTGGAAAAGTAGTCATGCATCCTGTACAAAGTAGATCACTTCGACTTGGTCTAGATGATCAATGGTCTCCACGAGATGCTTCAGCATCTGCCCATTCACTGTAAATGGTACTACACCATATGACACATCTGATATAGCAATACTGCCATTGTCGTGCACCTTTCTGACTATATACG
Source organism: Ottelia alismoides (assembly GCA_037367405.1). Classification (NCBI taxonomy): domain Eukaryota; kingdom Viridiplantae; phylum Streptophyta; class Magnoliopsida; order Alismatales; family Hydrocharitaceae; genus Ottelia; species Ottelia alismoides. Next base: position 848,990 of record JAZKJV010000532.1, on the reverse strand, counting down.
GTCCTTCCCACTTGCTCTTCAATTTGCCAGGAAAAATTCTCAACCGTGCATTGAACAATCAAACTTTCTACCCAGGAACAAAAATGTTGTGTCGGATATGTCTATCATGCCATCGCTTCACTTTGTCCTTGTAAATGAGGGTGTTTTAAATGTCCGATTTCAAATCTCTACCATCTCATTCAGATCTAACTTTTTCTTGGCTCCTGCTTTCTGTAGCTCTAGTGAAATCTCTCTGATTGCCCATTCAGATTTGTGCATGATTTCTATGGGCAAATGACAAGGCTTCCCTTAAACTAATCTGAATGATGAAGTACCTAAGAGAGTCTTATAAGCAGTACGATATGAACAAAGAACTTGATCTAGAAGTTGTGACCAGTTCTTCCTATCCGCTCATACTAGTTTCTGGAAAATGGATTTCACCTCCATTTGAAACTTCAGCCATGTCGTTCGTCTGTGGGTGCTAAGGAGAAGCTACTCTGTGATCAATAGCATAACTCTTTACTAGCTTTTTCACCTCCTTATTATTAATGATTTGGCTACCCCCGTCTGAAATAAGAATACGTGGAATACCGAACCATGAAATAATGTGTTCCCTCAAGAACTTGCACACTGTTTTGCTGTTAGCGATTTGTGCGAGTATAGCCTCCACCCATCTGCTAACATAATCTACAACAACAAATATGTATTCAAAGCTATTGCTGGAGGGAAATGGTCCCATAAAATCTATACCCCATGCGTAAAAGATCTCACAAATTATTACGGGTTGCATAGGCATGGAATCTCGAGCATCAATTGTCCCTACGACTTTCTGATAGTCTAGACAACTCTTCACGAATGTGCAAGCATCTCTAGTAAGAGTCGGCTACCAACATCTGCTCTGAAGTACCTTCTGCGTTGTCCTCTTCCCCGAATGATGTCCTCCTACCTCTAAGGAATTGAACAGAGTAAGGACACTGTTGTATTCCTCCTGAGGAATACATCGCTTGTAGATACAATCTGGTCCTTCACGAAAAAGAATCGGATACTCCCAATGGTAGTATCATGCCTCAGACACTAGCCTGTCGACTCGGTCTTTCGGCCAACCTTGTGGACTCTTATTTGTAACCAGAAAGTTCACTATGTCTACATACCAGAGACATTCTGTAACTGTAAATATGCTCTCATCTGGAAATCTCTTTGCAATCTCCAGCGTGTAATCATCTGAAGGCTGCTCTATCGGGAGAGGTGATCAGCTACCGCATTCTTTATCCCAGGCTTGTCTCTAATATTCAAATCAAATTCCTGAAGTAAGAGAATCCATCTAAGAAGGCGTGTCTTAGCACGCTTCTTTTCCATTAAAAAACGGATAGCTGAGTGATCGGTATAAACAGTGATTTTAGAGCCAAGAAGGTAAGATCTAAATTTATCTAAAGCAAACACTACTGCCAACATCTTTTTCTCTATTACTGTGTAATTACGTTGTGCATCATCTAGAGTGTGGTTGGTATAGTTGATGGCAACTGGAAGTCCGTTCCTATGTTGTCCTAATACAGCCCTGACTGTAAAATCCGAAGCATCCGTCATGATCTCAAATGGCAGAGACCAATCAGGTGGCTGTAGGACAAGAGCACTGATAATCATCTTTTTTAAAGTGAGGAAGGCAAGAAGACATTTATCATCTAACAAGAACTCGATGTTTTTGCCTAAAAGTTCAGTTAATGGTTGTGCAATCTTGGAGAAATTCTTAATAAACCATCGGTAAAAGACGACATACCCAGAAAAAATCGTAACTGATTTACGTTGGATGGTGGATCGAGTCGTTTGATGACATCCACCTTGGTAGGATCAACCTCCATGCCTTGCTTGGAGATGACGTGCCCCAACACAATCCCATTTGTAACCATAAATTGGCTCTTTTCCCAAGACAAAACGAGATCAACCTCACAATATTTCTTAAGAACCTGGTCTAGGTACGCTAAACAATCATCAAAGGACTCACCATAGACCGAAAAATCATCCAAAAAGACCTCAAGAAAATCACCGACTATGTCAACAAAAATGGCAAGCATGCGCCTCTGAAATGTAGCGGGGGCATTGCACAATCCAAAGGGCATCCGTCTAAAGGCATACATGCCGAAAGGACATGTGAAGGTGGTCTTCTCATGATCTTCGGGGGCAATAGTAACCTGATTGTATCTGGAGTAACCGTCTAAGAAGCAGAAGTATTTCTTCCCTGCCAACCATTCTATCACTTGGTCTATAAAAGGCAACATGAAGTGGTCCTTCTTTGTCGCGGCGTTCAACTTTCTGTAATCAATACATACCCGCCACGACGTGGTTACTCTCTTTGGAATCTCCTCTCCACTCTCATTCTTAACCATATGAATTCCTGACTTCTTTGGGACAACATGTAATGGGCTAACCCATTCAGAGTTGGAGATAGGATAAATAAAGCCTGCGTCACACCATTTCATAATCTCTTTCTTGACAACATCGCGTAAGATGGGATTCAGCCTACGCTGAAACTCTCTGGAAGGTCTGCTGTCATGATCAAGATAGATATGATGAGAATACGAAGCAGGATTTATCCTGCGGATATCGGATATAATCCACCCAATGGCCTTGTGGTTTCTCTCAAGAGCCTTCATTAGATGGGATTCTTGCTCATCAGTCAAATAGGCGCTGATAATGACCGGAAACTGTCGGCGTGGACCCGCAAGGAAAGCATTTCATGTTGGTGGAAGGGTCTTCAGCTCAGGTAAGGTCAGATCTGGCTCTGTGATATCATCTTCTGATTGAGTGATGGGATCTGTGCCGCTGATGGATGTTTCTGCCTTAAGATTTTTCACCATCTCAACGTTTTCTAGAGTCGGACTCCAGAAGATGTTTAGAACATCATCCGACTTGCTACCGTGCTCATCCTCAGAATGATTAGACAATAACAATTCAACTAAGTAATAATCAGTCTCTGAGTCATCTGAGGTGGAGGAATTCTGTAGATTTTTTGAGTCTAAAATATCTGCAATAAAGTACTCAGTTCTCTGCTCCATGTGATCTTCACCATCTATGCTGAAATACAAAGTACCGTCAGAAGAGCTACCACTTGAAGTCTCGAACCCATCATCTTCTAGGATATCTCAGGTCTCTACTTGATACCTCTCGAGATCGTCAAGGCGAACCCCATCCATGTAGTCACAAGTGGCTAAGGAACTCAAAGCATCAAAACTTGCTGTTGATGTGGCACTGGATGATTCTCTTGCCATCTCTATATGTACCTTTTTGCCGTCGACGTGAAAAGATACCTTCCCTGTATCATAATCGAAGAGGGCCTTTGCAGTCTCCAAGAATGGTCTCCCAAGAATGATCGGAGTGAAGTCTAACTGTGTAGGGCAATCCATGTCTAGCTTAGTAGAGTCCACTGGGAATTGCAGACCCTGCACTGTTACGATAACGTTCCTTAAAACACCTCTAGGTCTCATTACGAATCTATCAACAAACTGAAGGATCGAACATGATTTGTAAAGAGGACCTAACTCGAGCTTGTCGAGTAAACAAGATGATAGAAGATTAATAGAGGAACCATTAGGAGTGCGATTGAATGCGGCTTCTAAAATCTCGCATCTGACATAGTGTGCTCCTGAGTCCTTTTTCTTCTTCGGAAGTCTGTTCTGAATCACGCAGGAGGTGACCTTGGTCAAAATATGATTCTATGTTCGGGACTTCTTCTTTCTACATGTTGTACATCTATTTTTCAGCCGTTGCTTAAGCTTAGGGAAGTGATCCAAGGCATCATGGAGCGAGATTTTCAAAAAGATGTGATCTTTCAGTAATTTCTCAGTTTCTGGAGTAACATCATTCTTTTTGGATTTTTTCGTACCTTTTCCATATAAAGCATTGGGAAAGGGGACAACTTCAGGAAAAACAACATTTTTATCGATATCAGGATCAACTTGTACATCGAGAGTTTCAAAATTATCTACAAAACTCTCGAAAACAGGAAAGGACACATCAGCTTTGGGCGTGTCTTCATGGCTTGGCATGATGTCATCATCTGATTCACCTAAGTCCATATCGACCGTCTCAGCATCGCTCCCTTCTCCCTGATCACCGAGTGGTTGATCCCTATCGTTGCAGTTCTCCTCCTCAGCCCGTGTATCATGGTCTGGCTCTTTCTCCTCTTCCCGTGCCATCTCCTCCTCCCGACCAGGTACTTGTGGCGATCTACTGCTCCTGAGACGAATAAAGTTAGATAAAAATTCAAGAAAGGAGATCGTACCTGTTGTGTCTTCTACCTGATCTGGGTGTCTCCTTTTGTTATTCGGGGCCATCTGAGGCTGTGTGGGAAGAGTGGTCTTGGGCGCGGTTAACTCATCCAGATGATGGTTAACCCGCTCCATCTCTGTCTTGTGCGTAGTCTGGAGCGTGCTCAGCATGTCTATGATTTGATTCAGGGCTAGGGCTTGTGAAGATATTTCTGATTCGGCGCAGTATCCCTCACTCTCGGCTCTCTCTTGCCACTGCATCTGCTGCTGCGGAGTGTACTGCTGAGGAGATCGTTGTGGTGTGAATGGGGACTGCTGTTGTTGTTGAAAGAAGTTCGGCTGTGAAGCAGGATGATGAACAAAATGTGATCTCTAATAGATGTTCTGGTGAGACTGCTGCTTGTAAAGGTTTCGGTGCTGGTATTGCTGATGTCCATGCTGCGGATAATGTTGCGGCTGGTGCTGATGATGTACGCTTTGAGAAGAAAATTGTGAAACTAGTTGTATCAGAGTGCACCATATTCCATTGATCTCAAGATTGGCTTGAGGCTCAACATCAATATCTCTAGGGCTGATGATCTGGCTGGGATTGGCATGAGACCAGTCCTCATGCCAATCAATCTGTAGAGTCTCCGGTTCGCTCTGGACGAAATGGATCTGTTGGGTGGGCAGAGCGGGTAAAGATATTCAAGCTTGTTGTGCGGTCGAAGAAGATTGAGCCGGCTAATACTGAAGATGTAGTTCCATCGCATTCTTCGTTAGATCACTCAGTTGCTAAGGCAGCGATGAGAGTTTCTCCAACTCTCGCAATGGCTACAGTTTTTGAACTTGCTTCTGAATCACATCTACCAACGTTAACTTCTCGCTGATATATCCCATGTTGGTATTGGATTCAGAGTCTGAAATGTTTGCCACCTTATGATGCTATCAGTGATGCGATGGCTAAGGGACCTTCTGAAATGCCCGAATAGAGTCGACGACTCTCGAGTTTTCTGCCATCCCCTTGAAGATGGACCAGACAGAATCGACATCCCGATTCAGATAGCTGCTGCCACATACGACATTCACAAGCCCCTGTATATCCGACTGGAGTCCTCCAAAATAGTTCTGAACAAACACCTTCAATGGAATCTCATGATGATGACATCTCTCAGTAAAATCCTTGAATCGATCCCATGCCTCGGGGAATGATTTGTTTGACAACTGAGTAAAATTGGAGATCTGACTCCTCATCATGTTCGTCCATCTAAGAGGAAAACATTTATGCAGGAACATGGACTTCAGGTCAGTCCACATAGAAATCTCTCTCCCCAGATGACTGAGCCAGTAAAGCACCTTATCTACTAAGTCGAAGGGGAAGGCTTTGAGGCGAACGTCCTCCTACGTAACTCTAGGGTAATTAGCCATACCATAGATCATCTCAAATTGTTGCAAAAAGGTAAACGACTCCTCTATGACATTCCTGTAGAATTTGGGAAGCAATGAGATGAAAGATAGATGCAACTTGTATGGTCCCTGATTCGGTGGTAACCGAATCCAGTGATGTAGAGTTCTGGCACCATGGTCATACTCATCTCTGAGTGTCACGGGAACCACAACAGGCGGCAGTGGGTTCCCGGCTCCTGCTTTGAGCGCAACGATTTCAGATCGCAACTCATTCTGCACTCTAAACTGGTCTCAAATCTGAAAATTCATCTGCTATAATGTATCGAGAATCCTGAACGTGATATCTGCAGCTGGATCTGGTCTTCCATCAACGTGATTTTCCTCAGCTAGTTGCTCCTCTACTTGTCCCTTCCCGTGAGCCATCTGCTTCAAATCTTCTGAGAAGGAAAACTTTTCGTAATAACATAGAGAAAAAAATGTTTGGATAAAGCGACGATAAATTGAGGCGAGGGTCTACCTCAAAAGATGGGCTGGGAGGCGAGGGAGTCTAGGTCTAACTCTCCTTGGTATCAGATGGGATCGACTCGAGAAGAGGGTCATACCAAGTCTGTGAAGACGTACGACGGACGGTGAAAGATTGAGAGCTCATGGAGTCTGAGCAAAATAGCTGTCGAGTCATCATCTTCAATATCAAGCAAATGATTGGGAGAGCACGATATTAAATCAAGAGAATGAGAGAAGGCGTATAAATTGCAGTATCTCATGCCTCACAAGTAAACACAAAACAAACCCCATATTCACCAACATAGCTTGATGATGACTGTAAAAGTTCGGTCATTTATCTTGTCGATTTTAGGGTTATTTTGGCATACAAGTATATTCATAAATTAACGTGAGATGATAGGTGCCCGAAATCTCCCCGAAACATTGTCCCGAGTCCTTACAGAAAATCGTTTATTCTCAACCAGTAGGGTGTAAGTACGAACCATTTCCGGCTACCGATGTTACTTGAGGACTGAGCCTTACGTAGTGTCCTCTAAACCTCACACCCTGCTAAGTAAACTCGATCTGTTTCCGGCTACCCGAGAGTGCCCACTGAAGAACAACGATTAGGTGCATGGACTAAGTAATATTTCTATGGAGACCCGGACTTTGGCTCTAACCTTAAGTGTCGTCTCTCACTCACAATCATCTGGAAATGTACCTGTAGTTGAAGTACAGGGATTACTCTCCCAAAGCAAATGATCCTTTATGTGTCTTTTAGGTCTTATATTTAAAGCAGTCCTGATTTTATTTTTAGTTTTCTCTCTTTTTGGATTTTTTTCAGTCAAGCGTCTAACGATTTTCATATTTTTTTATTTAACCTAAAAACATGTACATATGTCGCGAGTCCTAGAACTAACTAAGGAGGCACAAACAGAAAGGAAAAAAAAGCGAAAGGAAAATACCTAAGCAAGCACCTAGCCTCATGAAAAGCTGCAGAAAATCGATGATGCGAGAAAAAACCGTGGTGGGTGCCTTGCTCCCCCGAATGCACGACTCTTGGTGAAGAAGACCCCGAGAAAATGGGAGAGGAGGTACAAGTTGGGATACCCGTACGGGGCCCCCTTCTACAAAATAGAAACATGGGCACGTGCCTTTATTTTTTTATTTTTTTACAAAAATATTACAAGAAAATGCAAAACCCTAACTAACTTTTGCCATCTACAACTCGAGAGCGAAGGGGACGATATCTGCACTTTCAACTGCTTTGGCTTCCGAGGAAACCGCTGAACCTACAAGCCCTTCAAAAATTAGTGAGACAAACAAACACAAAAAGTCGTAAAAAATCAAACAAAAACCGAAAGAAATTTAAAGAAACACGAAAAGCCATAAAAATAAAAAAACTATAAAATGAAAATCAATCGAAAATCGAAAAAGAAACAAAATTTGTAAAACCAAGAATATTGGGAAATTTTGAAATTAAGGTCAAAAACCGATGTAGAAATAATGCCTCCCCAGTAACGACGTCATTTTGGTGACTCGAATCCGACCCACGGTTAATTGTTAATGATGATGTCGGTTGTAGAGGAAAAACCGCAAAGAGGGATTCGAGTTGATCAAACAAAAATCGACGAAATAGGAGAGAAGCTTTTTCTTCTCTCTCCTATTTCATCTACAGTATTTTATTTATCCAAGTAAGTGTGTCTGGGTCGAACTCGAGGAGGCAAGATATTAAAACTTCCGTTTTCGATGCAAGAAATCAATATCAAAAACTTCTCTTTATTGTTGGTTTTACAACAAACTTCAAGAAAAGACTCAAATTTCACTCAATTTTACAAAAATCAAATCAAAGAAACGAAGCGATGAAAAACTACGAAAAATGCCTAACAATGTATCTTGGGTAGTTATGGAACTACATTCAAAATTCGAGAAGAAAATAGAACAAAAGGGTCCAAATTATCCCTACAACCTAGGGGCAGAAGTGTAAAAAAAACTATTAAAGTATGTTACAAATGGGTCCTCGACAGGGACTTATATGCAAAGAAAACTAAATTTATTACAATTAGGTCCCTGCACGGGGACCTAAATGTAATTATGGAAAGTTCTTGGAGAGGGAGTTAAAGTTTGGAAGCTTGCAAGGTTTATTGTTTAATTTTTCTATCGGTTCATCTTCGACGGTGGAGGTTATATTGCGTGGTTGATTCTGGAGCGTCCACTTTGTCCATGTGTCGTGAGCTTGTATCACACAAGTTACTGAGTTTGTTCTTCAGTTCTCCCTGTGGCTGGCGATGGTGGCCGTTTCCCTAGCTTATCCCTGTCGACTGGTGCGGTGCTTGTGTCTCCGACAAGGCCAAGAGGGAGACTCAGTGGTTCTCCTTCGTAGGTGGTGGAAGGCGGCGGTTCTTGGTGTTTGAAGATGGTGGTCCGGCAAGCCTGGAAGCTGATGATGATTCTCTTGATTTGATATTCCTTTGATCTTGAAAACTGCAGATGATTGAAATGAAACTCCGAATAGAAGATGGACCTGCAAATGAAAAGGTTCTTGCTAATTCATAAGTGAATCAACCAAAAAATTAAGGAATTGCAGATTTTTAATGTACTTTCCAGAAAGATGTTAAACAAAGGAAATGTGAGCAATGGGAGGTGGATTTGGAACAAATCAAATCAGATTTGAGGGTTGAATTTGGTAGGTGTCTAAGGGTGTTGATTAAGGATACCAAGCACACGATTAATGATGCTAAAAACTGCATGGATATCGAGAAAGAAATAGTAAAAGATGGATGATTGACATGTGAAATCTAAGGTGTATGACCTTCTCATAGTAGCTCGATGAGCAGTCTTCTTAGAGCTCGACGTGGCGGTGTGACGCGATGCATGGTGGCGGTTTGCCTTGGAACTCTCCTCCGATGTATCCTTTTCCACGTAGAGCCTTCCTCGAGTCCTGCCACGGACGGTGTGAGGTGGATCATGGTGGGGAAGTAGAGTCGATGGCCAGGGGAATCTGGAACCTTAGTTTAGGAAAAGTTTGTTTGAAAATGGCGATTTGAAGAGGATTTTACAAGCGAACGAAGAGGGTTATTTAGATGATCAACGATGAGTGTGGATTTGGGTTGTTAGAGAAAGAAGATCAAAGGTTTAGAATGGAGGAGGATGTTAGGAGTTAGCGTGGAGAAAAAGGAAAAGATTGGAAGTTGGAACAGAAAGCCGGCCAGCCTTGAAGAAGAAGGTCTTGGCCAGGATAAGTTAAACCTAATTAAATACGAATTAAATAGTAAATAACCTTATTTTTATTAGATATAAAAATGTATATAATTAAATTATATAAATTATAGTATAATTAGTTTTTAAAAAAAAATAATTATTTTACGAATCATAAATATTATGTTAATAAATAAGTATAAATAATACTTATTAAAGAGGTTTTGTAGTTTCAATTAAATAAATTAATAAATAGTATGTTTGTTTTTATATTTAATTATTCACTTAATAAAGAAAACATGTACGAATTTTGTGAATTTAATAAAATTAATTTAGATATATTAATAAATAGGTATATAATATAAATAGTTCATTTAAACCTATAAATTAGGGTTTTTGATTTATTTAAAGTAATAAATAATCTCAAAAAATTATGAAATAAATTAGGGGTTAAAGTACAAGATCTAGAAAATAGTTAAAAATTATAAAATCATTAAAATAATAAAAATTGTGTCTTAAATAAAATAGATAGCCCAGAAACCCAGTTGTGGTTTGGTTCCAAAGCCGACTTTTTACAAACAGACCCCGATTTTAGTGAAATCACCTTCATTAATTAGAGAATATTGTTTTATGAACTTTAAAGGTGAGTAAAGTGAAATTGGAGTTTGTATGAGAAAGTTATGATGTTCAGAAGTTTGGATTTTGAGATTTTTCAAGTTGGATTTCTTGGCATATATATAGGGTAATATTTTAACTTATTTTTATATTTTTCTATATATTTTTGAAATATTTAGGAGAAGAGTTTGGTAAAAAATTTGTTCATTTAATTAAAATCTTTAAAGTTTTGGTATTTATTGGATAATTAATGAAGAATGCCTGAGATGTAAATTATTTATTTTTCTTTGTTTTCTTCATTATCTCCCCCTACTTATTTATTTGTCGACAAATCCTTGCTGACTTGGTCTCGAGGATTATGTTATAAATATGTCTTTCAGCTATATTTTGTTAGTAATGTGAGCCCGAGGCGAACCATTCCTGCAATAAATATTATTGTAATAAATGATTTATCAATAAAAGTTATTGATTATGTTTGTTTTACTCCCTTTTCTGATATTGAATGAATGAATGCACTATAAGGTCCCTCTGTACAATATGGGTTATGTAACATGGCCAACTTTATAATCATACAACTGTTGATTCATTAATCATAGAGGCTGATGCTTTGTTGAATATCTAATGAGTTAGATAGAGGACTCATCAAGCATCAACAATGATTGACAAGTGATGATCTCCAACCTGAGAAGGAGATGGCAATCCTTTTCTCATTAGGCTGATATCTGATCGACCTCTTGATGCAGGTCCTCTGCATGGGAATAGTGATTCGGAGGTATCAGATTAGTTGAGTCAATGGGTTGACTTGACGAGATCGAGATAACCAAAGACCTATGATGAATACTGTCACATCACAGGCAAACATCCTCTGACCAGAGACAGATGTATTTCTATATGTCTAAGTATGTACATTTGGCAGACCATTAGATTGCTGACCTAACCAAGGTATATACACCGACGAACTGGTGTACATATATAGGCATATGAGTAATATGATCTCTCAAAGGGATCATACAGGTTCACTTGTGAACCGGGAGACATGAGCTCACTCATGAGGTATTGGGAGTGATCAAATTCCATGCATGGTCGTCATGCTTTAGAAGCATGACATGAATTTGAAGGTAAGATATATGCTTTGTGAAAGCATATGATCTGTACCATATCCCAAGGACCAAGATTGAGAAACTTAGTTATCAAACTATGAAGATGACAATGTAAAAGTGATCTATATCTTCAGGATGATCATGAGTCTTCCAGTATGCAGGATGTACATGTATTGAGAATACCTAAGGGTGATTTGATCATAAACGATTGTATAACCATGACGCTTCCATTCTGAGGGAGTGATGAAACATGTCTGGATTTTAGTGACTCCTCTCAGTAGAGAAGTGACCTAGTTTTAGTCCATGTATTGGACATTGATCTGAATGAGATTCAGATGCAATGAGAAGATTAGGTTTACGATCTTGATTTAATCAAGCATTTATGAAAGGTCCATGGGATCTGGATTTGAGATGTGATCTCAATATCCAAGTCACTATACGTGGAACAATACAATCGCCCTGTCCTTATCTCCAAGTATCTGAGGAGAAATAGCATTATTCTTGAAAGGTTCAAGAATAATTCCATAAAATCTAAGCATTGAGAAATTGATAATTAAATGTGATTTAGTTATCATGATGTATGAGGAATTATTCAATATAATTAAATGTGATTTAATTATTATGGATAAGAATAATGTGGATAGAAATATCAATTATTCATAATATATTATAAATGTGATTTATAATGTATTAGAGAGAGCTAATTATAATTTATATTTGTTGATTAATTATTAATGTGTATTGGATACACATTGTCTAATTAATTGAAAATGTAAATTATATTTTGTTTTGGGTTGTGAATGTGATTCACAATTTTCCATTGTCAAGATTGCAATATTCCCAAAATTAATTGTGAATTATTTTTGGTGAATAAATCCCAACAAAAGTTGTTGGAATAAATAATGGAGAAATTCAAGGAGATATGCAATCTCTTGGAAATCCATGAGATTGCCCCCACTTGGAAGGTGCCCTATTTCTTGGGGAGGCATGATCTCCATTGTAATCTTCTCCCTATTTGATTGGTTTAATTTTAAGATTTATGTATATTTGATTTATCAAATATATTTAATCTAAATTAAATCATAAGTTGTTGGTTTTTACCAACAACAATCTTGATCATTGGATTGACATAAATCAATATCATCCATTGATTTTATATGTCCCATGGATTGAGATCCATGGATCCTAAAACCCTATAAATAGAGAGGCATGCTATGCTCTCTAATACATGCTATTGGTAGCACATCTCTCTCTATTTTCTCCTCACACGCCAACCCTCTCCCTCCCTCTCTTGGTGGCCAACCACCAAAGCCCTAGGGAAGGATTTCGTCGTCATCTATGCCACCGCGCTGCCGCTTCACGCTCTGCGGTTCTCCGTCTGTTTGGAGTGCTACGCTCACAAAGGAGACGTTCGATCTCGTACGACGAGATCAGGAGTTCACCGTGCTTGGATCAACTCGTTGGATTACAAGGACAACGTGACTCATCCCCGCGCTCGCCAGCCACTTCTCCGACATTCAGACTTGAGATAGGAGGTCTCTTTTCGTAGAGACTCGAACAACCACGCTTTAAGAGGTATTGCATTATACTTGTTGTGGTTATAGATGAAACGATCCGAGAATCGTTCTTGGATCATGTGGTTTCATCGCATGAAAAATTTTAAATTCCGCTGCACCGAACAACTAGTACGACTAGTCGTTCTCTGTCGTATCCGATACGATGATCACGCTTTCGTGATACGCTTGAGGATTTTTCTCATATCCTTCAAGTGGTATCAGAGCCTTAGGTCGAAGGTTTTGGATACGATCCACAAACCTAGGACGACTTGGGTTCGTGGAAGTTGCGAAAGTTTTTTTATCGCATTTGATTTTCGCACTTCTATTTAGTGAATACATTCGGCACTGTTAAAATTGTTTAAACACGAATTTAACACTTAGATTTTCCCCATTAAATAAGGAAACCATAGGATCTGAGTTTACGTAATTTGGATTCCGTTTGCTCGAGATATGGTTGTTTTAATAAACATGTATGCACTGTTACGAGAGCTACAAATTTTAACATGATTAAAGAGTTAATTACTTGCCTTGAAATGCATGAAATATCACTTGGGTTCTGTCCTAAATCAAATTAGCAATCTATGAAAATTGATTTGTCTAATTTGGATTTAATATGATTGAGATATGTTAATTTTAGTAAGTAGGGGTCACTGCTGAAATTACAGTCCTAATCAAGAACCATGTGATTGTCAATTAATGAAATTAACTGTTAATTTCAAGAAATAATTATGGAAATTATTTGAGAAATATTGGAAGATGATTATTTCCTTAATTGACTTGGCCTCAACCAATAAATTGATTAGATTTGATCTAGATCAAAATTGGAAACACAATCATCAAACTCCTTTCTTGAATAGGATTGGGAATTTGTCTACCAAATTTCATTATAATCAAAAATATTTTGATTATTACTATATGGTATAATTTTGATAGAAGAACCGATGATCATCTCAAGTACAAATTGATCTATTTGGCATTATCCTTTCTCGAGGCAGATATGGTGTCTAGTCGGAGATCGCTGGGGTAGCGGGTTGCAACTTATGTGGTCCGTCCCACTTTCGCCAGTACTGGCCATGACAGCAGGTAGGGACTTGATAATGCCAAAGAAATCAAGATGTATTTTCTAATTATTAAAATACGAATTAATACGTACTTTGAGAATAATACCATATATATTCAAGTATAACAATCAAGTTTGATTGATTGAATTGGATTGATAATTAATTTAATATGATTGAATTAATTATGTCCAATTAAAAATTACTCTGTTATGAATAGAGTTGATAATTCCCATAGAAGAATTAATTATATGAATGTGATTCATGATAATTAATTAAATTTGAATAAGAGGTGGAGGATCACATAAGTGACATCCATGGTCTCCCGTCAAGGCGAAGGGTTTCCATTGTCAGGGATTGTATATAGCAGACGCATGTACGAAGTGACAACTCCTATATGCAAGCGCATCTGGATCGGACTCTTTGCTTCTCGAAAGAGTAAGGCCGTATGCGTAGTGACCCCAATATCGGATCCTCATATTATTGGGGAGATATTGGATTGCGCATAGTAAGTTCTATTCCTGTCGACAGTTGGTTCAATTAATGACGGGTCAACATCACCTTAGGGGTGGTGGGCCCGGGTATTAAAGATCGAATTGGGAAATACAAGTTGGACTTGCAAGGCGGAATGTGTTCCCGCTTCTCTTTATTGGAGTTGCAGTTTCTCATATTATTGGGATGTAACAAAGATATAGAGGAGATCCCAATTCTTGCTTGAGATATAGCGGTAAGTATATATCTTACTTTGAAAGTGATAGGGAATGAACTTTCAAAGTTGACAATGCAAGAATAATTTGATTTAAAATCCTTAATCAAATATCATAAATTTGAATATATGATTATATGTTCTAATATAGTGCATTCTCAATTTCAGAAAATGAAGTCCATGAACCCACTAAGCAGGCTTCTAGAGGTCAGCCAGTTGACCGGGCCAAATTACTCGGATTGGATCCGTAATTTGGAGCCTGTACTCTCGGCTGAGCGCATAAGTTATGTGCTCTCAGAAGACAAGCATGAAAACCCTAAATCAAAGGAAGGAAAAACATACAATGATAAGTATGATAAAGATCATGTCTTGGCTATATGCTACATCTTGGGTTCTCTCTCCAATATTCTTCAGAAACAACATGTGGAGATGAGTACTTGCTAGGAGATTATGCAGAATCTGAAAGATATGTTTGGTGACATTAACCACACCCAGCGGTACAACGTTATGAAAGAACTCGTTCGCTGCAAGATGTAGGAAGGGACTTCGGTCCGTGAACATGTACTCAAAATGTTTGGGTACTTATTGGAGCTGGAGACTCTAGGGGCAACCATGGATGCAGGCATGCAATCTGATTTCATTCTGCTATCATTACCCAAGTCTTTCAATAACTTTGTGGTGTCATTCCACATGAACAAGATGGAGCTGACAAATGCTAGGCTTCTTGTTGCATTAAAGTCTGCAGAAGACGTGATTGGCTTCTTGTTGCATTAAAGTCTGCAGAAGACGTGATTAAGAAAGATGGTCCTGCTGGCAGTGCAATGGTTGCACAGGTCAGAGGGAAGCGCGGTCGGAAGCATGGTTCTCGGAAGGGCCCAACCCAGATGAGAAAGAAGAAGGGACAAAGTGTTGGCTCATCTTCGAATACATCCACTCTAATGGCATCAATGCACAATTCATAGAGTCCTCCAGAAGTCAAAATGCCATCTGCAATATATTTATCATAACGATTTATGACTAATTTATTACAGAATAGGAACAAATATCCACTTCTAACTAGCTTAGATACAGATATTAAATTCCTTCTAACTTCATGTACATAAAGACACTCTTTAAGTTCTAGGACTCTACCACTAGATAATGATAGCTGACAAGTCCCGACGGCGACTGCTGCAACACTTGCATCAGATCCCATCTGGATGACTATCTCCCCTTCTTCAAGTTTTATAGTTTCCTGAAACAAATGCAAAAAATTGCATACATGAACAGAAGCACCAGAAGCAACAACCCAACTTCCTTCTCGTCCGACGAGAAAGCTGGTTTCAATAATAAAAGTATATTTCATACCTGTTGGGGTTTTACCTTTGTTGACCGACTTCAGGTAATCTGGGCAATTACGCCTCCAGTGCCCCGGCTTTTTGCAGTGGTGACAGAAGGAGGATGAAAATCTTTTGAATGAGATTTTGCATCAAAGGCTTGGTCTATATATGTTGATAAGATCAATAGATTGATAAAGGATGGACCTTTAGATTTTCTACAGGTTCAATCTTTACCTACTTGCAAGAATTGCATTCAAGGAAAAATGACCAGGATGCCTTTCCGTAACAAGGTTACAAGATGCGAAGGTATTATTGACCTAATACATACTGATGTATGCGGTCCCTTCAGTACCGCGGCTCGAAATGGATATCGATATTATTTGACGTTTATTGATGACCATTGACGATACGGGTTTGTCTTCCTATTACGCCATAAATATGAAACATTTGAAAAGTTCAAAGAATTCAAGGCTTTGGTTGAGAACCAAACCGATAGGAAGATTAAACGAATTCGATCTGATCGAGGTGGCGAGTACCTCTCAGATGAATTCAAGGAATACCTTAAAGAGAATGAAATTGTTTCCAATCTCACTCCTCTTGGAACTCCCCAACTTAATGGTGTTGCTGAAAGACACAACAAGACCATCATGGATATGGTTTGTTCAATGATGAGCAAAGCACATTTACCACTTAGTTTCTGGGGATATGCAGTAGAGACTGCAATATATATCCTGAATAAGATTCCTAGCAAACCTGTACCTAAGACTCCTCACGAGCTCTGGTATGGAACCAAACCTAGTGTTAATCACTTGAGGGTTTGGGGTTGCTTGGTCCATGCGAAGAACGTGGATGCAAGTAAGCTAGAATCTCGCTCTCGTGAGTGTTACTTCATTGGGTATGTTAGAGATGGTATTGGATACCAACTCTATGACACTGAGACTCAAAAGGTTTTTGTTTCTAGAGATGTGAAATTTCTGGAGAATGATTTCCTTAAGGGTCAAGATAAATATGAAATAAAGGAACTCATTGAATCCCTTGAGGATTCTGATCTTCCTGAGCCAGAAACTGAAGAGATAAATAAAGATGAAACACCCATACCTCTTCGAAGGAGTTTGAGGGTGGTTGCACCACCTGAAAGGTATGGATTCCATGTGTCAAGTGAAACTGACAATGATCCTACTTCATTTGATGAAGCACTCGCGGATCATGACATGGATAAATGGATGCTAGCAATGAAGTCAGAAATTGACTCCATGCATAAGAATGGTGTATGGACCCTAGAGGATCCACCTAAAGGGGTAAAACCCATTGGGTGTAAATGGATCTTCAAGATAAAGAGGGGACCTGATGGGAAAGTAGAGACTTTCAAGGCACGGCTCGTAGCCAAGGGCTACACACAGAGAGAAGGCATCGACTACAATGAGACATTCTCTCTTGTGATTATGCCTAAATCCATTAGGACATTGCTAGCTATAGCTGCATATCTTGACTACGACATCTGGCAGATGGACGTCAAGACGACATTCCTAAATGGATACCTCGAGAAGGATATCTACATGGAGCAGCCCCAGGGCTTCATGACTGAGGATGGCAAAGTATGCAAGCTGAAGAAATCCATCTATGGGCTCAAGCAAGCTTCTCGTAGCTGGAACATTAGATTTGACGAAACCATAAAGAGTTATGATTTTGTGCAGAATCCTGATGAACCTTGTGTGTACAAGAAGCTTAGTGGGAGTGCCATTGTTTTCATCGTGCTTTATGAAGATGCCATCCTTATCATTGGGAATGATACATGGATGATGACTAGTGTGAAGATTTGGCTGTCCCATACCTTTGATATGAAAGATCTTGGAGAAGCCTCTTACATCCTGGGTCTGAAGTTGTTCAAAAACCGAGAGAAGAGGATATTGGGATTGTCACAACATGGATACATTAAGAAGATTCTTGAACAATTCCATATGGATAGTTCCAAGAAAGGATTCCTACCCTTAAGACATGGTATCCACCTGTCTAAAGGAATGGCTCCTCAAACTGTTGATGAAAAGAAAGCCATGGCTGGATGCCCTTATGCATCAGCTGTAGGAAGCTTAATGTATGCCATGATGTGTACTAGGCCAGATATCTGCCATGCAGTGGGAGTGGTAAGTCGTTACCAATCCTGCTATGGAGAACAACACTGGAATGCAGTAAAGAACACATTTAAATATCTAAGATGGACGCAAGATTACATCTTGATCTATGGAGATGGTGATCTCCAATCTTAGGATATACAGATTCTGACTTCCAATCAGATATTGATGATCGAAAGTCGACATCAGGGTATGTATTCCTGTTGAATGGTGGTGCTGTGAGCTGGAGAAGCAAGAAGTAGGACACTACATCAGATTCAACAACAAAAGCCGAATACATTGCCTCATCAGATTCTGCAAAGGAGGTGGTGTGGGTGCGCAAGTTTGTGCTGGAACTTGGCGTAGTTTCCTTTGATACTCCCATCCCGCTACTCTGTGATAACACGGGAGCCATTGCCCAGGCGAAGGAACCCAGATGGCACCAGAAGAGCAAGCACGTAGAAAGGAAATACCACATCATTCGGGAGATTCAAAAGCATGGTGACATAATCATCACCAAGGTGGCCTCTGCCAATAACGTTGTTGATCCTCTTACCAAACCTCTGACACAGAAGGTTTTCGACCAACATGTAATGAATATGGATTTAAGGATTGTTCCTGAATTGTTCTGAGGGCTAGTGGGAGATTGTTAGCAATGTGAGACCGAGGTGAACCATTCCTGCAATAAATGTTATTGTAATAAATGATTTATCAATAAACGTTATTGATTATGTTTGTTTCACTCCCTTTTCTGATATTGAATGAATGAATGCACTATAAGGTCCCTCTGTACAATATGGGTTATGTACCATGGCCAACTTGATAATCATACAACTGTTGATTCATTAATTATAGAGGCTGATGCTTGGATGAATATCTAAGGAGTTAGATAGAGGACTCATCAAGCATCATCAATGATTGACAAGTGATGATCTCCAGCCTGAGAAGGAGATGGCAATCCTTTTCTCATTAGGCTGATATCTGATCGACCTCTTGATGCAGGTCCTCTGCATGGGAATAGTGATTCGGAGGTATCAGATTAGTTGAGTCAATGGGTTGACTTGACGAGATCGAGATAACCAAAGACCTATGATGAATACTGTCACATCACAAGCAAACATACTTTGACCAGAGACAGATGTATTACTATATGTCTAAGTGTGTGCATTTGGCAGACCATTAGGTTGATGACCTAACCAAGGTCTATACACCGGCGAGCTAGTGTACATATAAGGGAATATGAGTAATACGATCTCTCAAAGGGATCATACAGATTCACTTGTGAACCAGGAGACATGAGCTCACTCATGAGGTATTGGGACTGATCAAATTCCATGCATGGTCGTCATGCTTTAGAAGCATGACATGAATTTGAAGGTAAGATATATGCTTTGTGAAAGCATATGATCTGTACCATATCCCAAGGACCAAGATTGAGAAACTTAGTTATCAGACTATGAAGATGACAGTGTAAAAGTGATCTATATCTTCAGGATGATCATGAGTCTTCCAGTATGCAGGATGTACATGTATTGAGAATACCTAAGGGTGATTTGATCATAAACGATTGTATAACCATGACGCTTCCAATCTGAGGGAGTGATCAAACATGTCTGGATTTTAGTGACTCCTCTCAATAGAGAAGTGACCTAGTTTTAGTCCATGTATTGGACATTGATCTGAATGAGATTCAGATGCAATGAGAAGATTAGGTTTACGATCTTGATTTAATCAAGCATTTATGAGAGGTCCATGGGATCTGGATTTGAGATGTGATCTCAATATCCAAGTCACTATACATGGAACAATACAATCGCCCTGTCCTTATCTCCAAGTATCTGAGGAGAAATAGCATTATTCTTGAAAGGTTCAAGAATAATTCCATAAGATCTAAGCATTGAGAAATTGATAATTAAATGTGATTTAATTATCATGATGTATGAGGAATTATCCAATATAATTAAATGTGATTTAATTATTATGGATAAGAATAATGTGGATAGAAATATCCAATTATTCATAATATATTATAAAAGTGATTTATAATGTATTAGAGAGAGCTAATTATAATTTATATTTGTTGATTAATTATTAATGTGTATTGGATACACATTGTCTAATTAATTGAAAATGAAAATTATATTTTGTTTGGGTTGTGAATGTGATTCACAATTTTCCAATGTCAAGATTGCAATATTCCCAAAATTAATTGTGAATTATTTTTGGTGAATAAATCCCAACAAAAGTTGTTGGAATAAATAATGGAGAAATTAAAGGAGATATGCAATCTCATGGAAGTTCATAAGATTGCCCCCACTTGGAAGGTGGTGGGCGGCTACCAATTCCTATATGGAATTGGTGGCCGTCCACCCTATTTCTTGGGGAGGCATGATCTCTATTGTAATCTTCTCCTTATTTGATTGGTTTAATTTTAGGATTGATGTATATTTGATTTATCAAATATATTTAATCTTAATTAAGTCATAAGTTGTTGGTTTTTACCAACAACAATCTTGACCATTGGATTGACATAAATCAATCTCATCCATTGATTTTATATATCCCATGGATTGAGATCCATGGATCATAAAACCCTATAAATAGAGAGGCTTGCTATGCTCTCTAATACATGATATTGGTAGCACATCTCTCTCTCTTTTCTCCTCACACGCCAACCCTCTCCCTCTCTCTCTCTTGGTGGCCGACCACCAAAGCCCTAGGGAAGGATTTCGTCGTCGCCTACGCCACCGCACCGCCGCTTCGATGCTCTGCGGTTCTCCATCTTCTTGGAGTGCTACGCTCACGAAGGAGACGTTCGATCTCGTACGATGAGATCAGGAGTTCACCGTGCTTGGATCAACTCGTTGGATTACGAGGACAACGTGACTCATCCCCGCGCTCGCAAGCCGCTTCTCCGACGTTCGGATTTGAGACAGGAGGTCTCTTTTTGTAGAGACTCGATCAACCACACTTCAAGAGGTATTGCATTATACTTGTTGTGGTTATAGATGAAATGATCCGATAATCGTTCTTGGATCATGTGGTTTCATCGCATGAAAAATTTTAAATTCCGCTGCACCGAACAACTAGTACGACTAGCCATTCTCCGCCGTATCCGATACGACGATCACGCTTCCGTGATGCGCTTGAGGATTTTTCCCGTATCCTTCATATTTAACTCATATTGTACATATATACACATCTACAATTTGTCTTTATTTTTATTTTCTTTATTTTTATTCTTTTATTTATTTACATGATTTTAATGCATAAAAGTGCATTTTTATTCATGACTATGGTTTTGTTAAAAAGTGAAATTTAATGGATATCTACATGTATTTGTTAAGGGTTTTAAGACAAAATGCAGACAGAATGTTAATGAATCGTGGATTCATCATATATACTCTGTATATACTTTAACCATAACTCATACTTTCACATTCTTAATAATAATTATGCTAAACATACAATTAAATTCATTAAAATCACTTAATAAAAAGTTGTTTATTATTCCTCAAATTCTTTTGTGCTTACTGATTAATAAGTCAGGTTAACATATTTTTTGTAAAATGTTTGAAAAATAGTTTGAAAATCTTTTTGAAAAATCTTTTGAATACTATCTGGAAAATATTTTGTTCAATATTTTCAAACTTTGTAAAATAATTTGTTTGTAAAATTATTTTCTTTGTGTGAAATAAAAATATTTGAAAAATGATTTGCAAACTGTTTGAAAAATGGTTGCAAAAATATTTTGAAAAATCTATCTATACTGTTGAGAAAACCTTTGCAAAATGATTTTAAATGTGTAAAACATTATTTGTAAAAATTATTTTAGACTATAATTTTCAAAAAAAATTTGAAAAATAATTTTTTTAAATAATTTAAGGAATATATACATCCCACTAAAATTCTTTATTATACCATATATACTTATAAAATTGTTCACTCACCCCCTGTAAAATTTTGAAAACCCTAATTCTTGTAAATATAAGAAGCATCCCCGTGTAAATATTTGTTCCTAGTTTTTATCCAAAATCTTCTTATTTTCAAAAAAATCCCAAAAATATTTTTAAAACCTAAAAAATACCAAAAGCTTTTGAAAAATCTTTTTGAAAAATAAAAAATTGCATTTGCATCATTTTTTTCAAAAATCCATAAAAAGTTAAAAATCCTTTAAAATTGCATCACAAAAATATTTTCTGCATTTTCATAGCATTCGCATTTTTCGGATTGAGTTTGGTTAATTAAACAAGTCTAAGTAAAATTCAAAGAATGGAGCTTGGTTGGACCTTAAATCTACCTAATAAGAGGAACCTTATAGGGGCTGGAATTGAGGAACTTCAGGTCTAGTTGAGTGAATTCTTTGAGGATCACGAGACTTGGTTCAATAGATTCTTGACTGCCTATGTAGAGTATTTTGGAACACACGCACGACTCTTGTTGATAATGACCTAACTTGGACATCTGCACCTCTCACATGGCTCAACTCAGTTGGAGTGGTGAGGGGATTGGATTTGCCAGTATGAGACGTACACAAGGGGAAATATTTGTCCTCCTCTAGGGAGGGAAGTGCACCCCAAACCGCCCAGTGGCGTTGATGTCTAAAGATAGGAGAGTGTGGGTTGCAATAATGCTTCAATAGAGGGATAGTCTACTAGATCAAGAGGAAAAACTCCTTATGTAAATGCTGCTGTAAATAGTATTTCAAAAAAACTCCAAAAAATTGGACAAACCTGATTGAAAATAAAATGCCTGCCGGAGTGTATGTATTTGTATAGTCACTAAGCAAAATTGAACTTCAAAGTCAAATCATGTGAGCCTGCAGCGGATGACTTGACTACACTGGTCTTGCATCCTAGGATAGGTAGCTACACTAGCTACCGTCCATTCTTCTCTTCACTCCCTCCTCTTGAGCTGGTTGTTACTTGAACTTAGAAAGGGAATACCCCGCTCTTCGAGGAAGGAGTTGCTGGATTGGAGAATCACTGGGTTGTCATGCTGGAGAAGTCAGACTCTTTGTCATTTCAGTTGGGGAGAGCCACTATCACTTACTCTGCACGAGTCAGATTCATAGTCGTAAGGGTTTGCATATGAGTTGAAGTATTCTGACCTGGCTATTGAGGAGACTTGAGCATAGTTTTGGGATTCTTGAAGGCTATTAGATTCAAGTCTGATTTCTAATGAGCTTCCGCCCGCACTAAATTCCAAAGGTCTGACTTAAGCTCCAAACTTTGATTTTGTGAAGACAAGTTTGATAATAAAACTTAATCCAATTCTTTCTTTTACTTTTCTTTATTTTTATTCAGCACTTATTGCATAAGTGTTTGTTAGGGACCAGCAAAGGCAAGTATAGGGGGTGATGAATCTCCATTTCATCATCTTTATTCTATCATTTTGGCCTTAAAAACCCTAGTAAATGCGTGTAAATACCTCCAATTCATGCATCATTGTGTAAATATTGTATAAAATACAGTTTTAATGCCCAAATTATAGAATAAAGAAAAGAAAAATGATAAAATATTGAAAATATTTTATGATCCTAAACCTCGAGACCTAGGCATCTTGATGACTAGGTCGACAAGGAATAAAATAGGGGGAGATAAGGGTCCAACATACAATAAAAATCCATTTTATTTATTTATTACTCATTTTTGGGACCTATTTTATTTTATACTTTTTACACTTCAAATAAAGAAACTTTAAACATGAAATTAGTAGATAATAAGATATAGAAAAATACAAAATTGATTTCATACAAAAATAATATATAGAGAAAAAGTTATACTCAGAATATATTTCCAAAATCCCAACTTCCCAGACTCATATCTCTCAAATAAAAATTCAAAATATATCAAGATCACTTTAATTGTATGTATCTTTTAATATGCTATTTAATGAAGGTGGTTTTATATTTTTTTGGAGTTAAGGTGTGAAAGTTAGGTTTTGGACCCCTTTAGTATAGTTTTCCCGATTAAAATATTCATTTTATTTATTATTTATTATTTTTATACTTTTATATTTTTTTTATAATTTTGTAAGTATTATTTATATTATACATACATATTAAAATAGGAATAAAACAATAAAGAAAACATTAAAATAAAACATGTAAAGAAAATACATAGGTAAAATGCATATATCTATACCTATAAATAAATATACCTATTTATTTAATTATATATATTATATCAAAAAACTATAATAAAAATATATTCAAGTATATAAAAATAAGTTATATTTTTATAAAATAATAAAATCAAAAATTTAAAAAAATAAAAGATAGAAAAAACACAGATGAATATACCTATAATGTACCCCTAGAAAGTAATTTGTTATTACAAAGCTCTAGAAAATAATTAAAAATCGTAACAAAATATTTTAAAAAATAAACTTTTTTATTTTATAACTTAAAATTAATATAATTATTTTATATTTATTATCAAAATTTTAATTATTTTTGGGCTGGTCAGGTCAACTGCATGTACTCGACCCTCGCCCATTCTGACACCTCGTCGCTGCCTTCCTTTCTCGATTTTTTCACCACTGATCCACTGATCGAGGAGGATGGGACTCTTCATAACAAAGTTCCCTTGTACATCCCAGATCCACGTCCTGTATAGATCTCTTTCCATATCTCCTTGCATCGCTCGTGATCCCTCCTCGAACATCGCCCATCACCGCGCATGTAAATACTTCCCTCATCTCCATTTTTATTTTTTGGCTGAGTTTTTCCCTTGTCTTGGACCCCTTAGAGATCCCTACATTGAGCCCTCATGACAGGAGGTGCTTGGTCGCTCTTCGCAGCGAGGAAGGAGCGAGGAGGAGCTTTGTCCAGCCACCTCCGCTGACCGCCGGCATGAAGGTCCATCTCGTGGTTTTCAGAGCCATTTGAGGTCCCCTTTTCTTCTGTATTTCTTTGCTTTTTAGTGTATTTAGCTTTAGGTTTCCATTAGCATATTTTATCTTGCATTTATGTCTTTGATCTTAGCTTAATTAAATACAAAGTTCTCACTGGAGCTCCTGAGCTCCGGCCATCCCATACTATGCCCATAACTTGTCAATAAAGGCCAGATCTCTATCCCCATGCGCTATCATGTTTGCTTTTGTATTTGCAGGATCTGAAGGACTCTTCTACGGGTCTAAGGCATCTAGCCAACCACTCCCAGGTGGCCGGATGAAGCATGAGCTCCAGGGGGGTTAGCTTGCCTTCCCCGGAGCCATTTGAGCTTCCTGGAGGGTTCGTCGTCATTGCAAGAGCATCTTGGCCCTACCGGAGCGCTACAAGGAGGCCGGAGGAGCAGGTGGTGCTCGATTGAAACTCGCCCTAGGCGAGTTCTTCTGCTATTCGTCTTGACCTTCTTTCTGTCGTCCGATCCTTCCGTTCATACAAGCAAGCAGTTGCCATTGGATCGGGCGCGCCAGAGCCGTCCATCTGTTGGAAATCATATAATCGTGACCGTTCAAAGATAAAGGGGTATCAACGTGCGTAAGGGCAACACGTGTTCAAGTGGCCAGATCTCAACTATTGCCCCACGCCTTTGTTTGGGTATTTTGCAACATTAGCCCAAAAACTTTTTATATTTAATCTCACATGCTCAAACTTTCATTTGCAGCTCTTATTATTTTGTTATATTTACGAGTAGATCCCTAAACTTTCTCATATTTGCATCTGGGTCCTCGGCCATGTCACCTCACGTGCATGGCGCGCGTGAGGTGCATGCATTTTACGAGGGGGCCCTCGTAGTTTTGGGAATTTCTGATTGGTCCATGAACTTTTAAATTGTTTCATAATTTTTGCGAAACTTTCGCTGAGTCCCCTGAACATTTTGATATTTACATTAATGCCCATGCTAGTGTTGCATTTTCTCTTTGATGTTTGTATTTATTTAAATAGCAATTAAACTCGAAAAAAAATCTCAAAAAATTGGTACAACTTCTTGTTGATTTGTACTTTCATGCACACAATTTAGTTTTGAAATTAGGATATTTTTAATATTTATTAAAAAAAATAAAAAACTTCCAATTTTGTCCCTTTTGTAATAGAAAACCAATAAAAAATAGAAAAAACATTTTGAAAAACCACCAAGAAATATATTTTATCTATTTATGTAATTTTGACCTTCAGACCAAAAATCCCTAAATATACAAAGAAATCTCTAAAAAATAGAAAAATCCCTGAAACCTTTTTTAAAAAATAAAATATCCTTAAAATTCTAAAAAAATCTATTTTCTTTTCCTGAATTTTATTTATATTTTTATCTTTATATTAAAATTAATTTGGAGAAATTTTGATTTTGTTTGATATTTTATATCTCCATTTTATTTGAGTATTTGTTTAAACCTATTTTAGAGTATTTTTGACTTTAAAAATATATAAAAATTAGGAAAATTTTCTAAAAAATCATAAAAATAGTAGAAAATATTTTAAAACCCAAAAATATTTTAATTCTTTTATTTTGATGTCTTTTATTAGTGTATATATATATATCTATATTAGTCCTTATTGTATATATACTCTATATATAGTTCGAAATATATATTTTAAAAGAAAAAGAACTAAAAATATATATAAAAATATAAAAAGAAAATATAAAAATAGGAAAATAAAAATCAAAATACAGAAATATAAAATCAAAAATAAAATAAAAAATTTAAAAAACCTACATTAAAAATATAGACAAATGACTTCACAATCATCTTTGTGCTTCATTGCCCCGATCTAGCCATTTGCTCACGTGTTTGACACTCTACATACTTACACTATGCACACATTTTATAGAGTTAAATAAAATAAAATTTAAGTCCACATTGATTTTTATCGTTTAATTATCATTATGGGTTAATTGTTGTCTGAAGTAGGGTTTCTTGCGGGTCGCCATAGCAACTACGTCTTCGCCCTGTATGAGACGTATTTCAGACCCATGAAAAATCCTCTTCAAAATTGGCATACCGACATCGTGAACTACCTCATTTTAGGTGTCATCCCATAAGATTGGACAAAAGTTAAGGACAAATTCTTGTCCATCATCCATTTCTATCAATGGGAAGACCCACTTCTATTCAAGGAAGGAGCATATTGAATTGGCAACGGTGTATCCCTCAAGAGGAGCATCATAGTGTCCTCGAGCACCATCACTCGCTCGAATCTGGTGGACCCCACTCTGGAGATAGAGCGACAACGAAAATACTGCAGTGTGGCCTATGATGGCCCACACTATTTAAGGATGCTGCAGCATTCGTGAAGCACTGTACTGACTGTCATAGATTGGGAGGCACTAATGAAAGAGGAGAATCAAGGGTCGTATTAATCCACAAGGCGGATCAATAGTCGATGCGGTGACTGCTCAATAATCCTCAAATCAATCAACAATTAACCCACAATAATATATGCAATAAATATCAGAAAATGTGGAGTTAAAATTTATTATAACTCTACATGCAAGTGTGTATAGGTGTAAGCACAAGTAGAGGTCGAACACTGGGAGGCGAAAGGTTGTATGGTGAAAATTGTTGTGCGATTATTCAATTCAATGATCATGTCTAATCCTTTATTGTTTTTGTGGGTTTTTTATATATTTTTTTAAATTTTTAATTTTATTTTTTTCTTTTTCTTTTTTTTGGCTTTTTATATTTTTATTTTTTTAATATTTTTTGTTTTAAATTTTTAATTATATAAATATAAATAAATATATATATATAGATATATATATAAGGAGAGAGGGAAGTAATATGAAATATGGATATTTATATATAAATACTCAAAACATATTACATATAATATATATATATTTTATTTTATTTTATATTTTTATATATTTTTTATTATTTTTATGAAAATTTTCTAGTTTTTATGTATTTTTTTAATTTCAAAAATGTCCTCAATATGGATCAATTAACTAGGCCGAACATAATTTGGGTTTGAAGAATATAAAATAATTCCAAAAATTACCCAAATAAATTTTAATACATTAATAATAATATATAGATAATTATAAAAAAGAAAAATATATTTTTGGGATTTGTTAAGCGTTTTTCTATTTTTTTGTTGGATTTTGGAGCTTTCTGATTTTTTTGTTTTTCTTTTTCTTATTTTTAGGGTTTTTCATTTTTTGGACTCAATATATATATATAAATATACCATATATAGTTTTTTTGGGATTTTTCAAAAACATTTTATAATTTTTTTGTATCTTATAATTTAAACAGTACAAAAATGGCTGTTTTTAATTTTTTATAATTAGGAAAAATGCAAAAAAATGTAAAATAAAATATGGGAGTGAAAGAACACTACATGAAGCATCTATCCTAATTTTTCTGAATTTTTAGGAGCAACATAGGTATTTTTAATAAATAGATAAAAGACAAAAAAATTACACAGCCTGACAGGGGCATTTTTGCAAATAAAATAACTATCATGGGCATCAGAGCAAAAATCACTACAGAAATAAACATTTATTTTCATTTTTGGAAATAATTTACAATTTACAAAATGCACCTGGTCTAAAGTGCAAAAATCACGCGCCTTACATGGGATTGCACGTGAGGCGTGGAGGGACCATTTTGTAATTTCAAGAAACTCAGGGGCCCTTTTACAAAATTTGCAATTTATTTTATAGCGTGAAAGTTTATTTACAGAATTAAAATATAAATACAAAAAAGCGGGCGACATATCTGAAATTTACCCCCTCAGGCGCTGGATCCGACGGCTGCGATTGATCCACTTATCCACGTGTCGTTTCCTCAGCACCCGATGACGCTTCGCGGATCCACGGTGAGGATTAGATCTCCAAGAGAGATCTGGCGGCTAATGCGTGCGTAATCCGACAGCTGATCTTCAGTCTGGGCCTCCACCTTCATCCAACGGCGGGGGCGATGGCTGGATGAATAGGGAAGAATGCTCGCCGGGGCGAGCTTCCTCCGGTGATATCTCGCACCTCCTCCGATCTTTGCCGCTCTTGAAGGTCCAATGGGCTTCCTGGAAGAGTCCTCTAACTCCTGGAGCTCTTGGATCGGTCAGAGACACACTGGAGCACCCTTGCGAGGTCTGGGAAAGCAAGGTGCTCCAGGTACCTCCGATGGAATGTAACTTCATCTCCTAGTGCTTGGCAACGCACCTAACCTGCTCAGGAAGAAAGCTCGGCTCGAGGCGACGCTCCTCGGCCAAAAATGGAAGCTGTTAGCATAAAAATGGGTGAGGTCGGCGATGCTCCAGCGAAGCGGAGGAGGTGAGCATCGATTCGCAGATCTAGGGAAGATCTGGTTGGTTTTAGGTGTCCTGGAAGTGGAGAAGGCGGTGAGGAACGGAATGACGGTGAAAGGGAGTCGGGGCACAGTCGAGAACACGGTGGCGAAGTCACCGGAGCTGAGCTCCGGCGAACTTCGAATTAGCTAATCTACGCTATGCTAACGATCTAAATGCTAATTAAAATGCAGAAATGAAATGCAGGAATAAAAATCTACCTAAGAAACGTAAATGCGTAGCTCTTATACCTGGAAAACTCCAGGGAGCAGGACGACTGCCAGAGCGCCGCCGTGGGCGCATCTCCTTCCTCCGTGAGCTTCCACAACCATCAGGGGACCTCCAGCTGTCACCTGGATGCACGCTTGGCCGACGGTTGGGGCTCGAGGGCTAGGGAAATGGCCAAAAAACTCGGAGGAGGGAGATGGAGTTATTATAAACATGAGGGGATGCCCTTATTGATTAGCTAATAGGTGGCGGTACAAGCTATGTACAAACGAATAAAATGTGCGGCGAGGATCATGATGTTTCTCGGAGAAAATTCCGTGAAGGGATCGTTGTCAATGGAGTAGTAGATCGAGCGGTAAAAATGGAGGAAAAATGGGGAGTGGACAGTTCTGACGGGAGTTAGAGGCGCAGGGGGGAGTTGATCGGAGGTCAACATTCCCTGGCCTCTGATTGGTCCACGTCGACCAGATATTGACCTATTTATTAAACGTAATAAATGAATTTATTAGATTTTGCTTATAAAATAAAAAATGTTTGTTAAATAATGTAGTATTTATTTATGATTTTTATTTATTTTTTGATGTATTTTATTATGGTTTTATTTTAATAATGTATTTATGCATGTATTTACATATATTTTGTTTATTTTATTTTTATTTGTTTATTTTATTTTATTTTCTTATTTTATAAATTTATAACTTATTTTTGTGAGTGTAGATATATTTTTGTTTAATTTTTATGAGTTTTTTAAATTTTTAAATAAATAGGTATATGTATATGTAGGTGTACTTATAGGTATTTTACCTGTATTTTATATATACTTTATTTATTTAATGTATTTTATTTGTTTTTATTTTGGATTTGTATTTTTATTAAGTTATATGTAATATTTACATTATTATAAAAATATAGATGAATAAATAATAAAAGAATAAGGTCCCTTTTTATTTATATACATATAGATAGCATAGGTATTTTGTCTATGTATTTCATAGACTTATTTTATTTTACAAATCCTTTTTGGTTTTCTTTTAATTTTAATATGTACATGTATTGTATACATTATTTACAAAATTCTAAAAATATGAGTTTATAGAAATAATGAATGAAGAATAAATTGAATATTTTATTCGGGTAGATTGTACAATGGGGGCCAAAAACCTAACTTTCACAGATGAACTCCAAAAATTATGAAACCAATTTTATTGAGTAGTCCTTGGAAAGCTATATACAATTAAAGGTGTTTGGGTGATTTGGAGTTTTTATTTGCAAGATATGGGTCTGTGAAGTTGAGATTTTGGCTTTTTATTCTGGGTATAAAATGTACAATGTATATTATTTTTGTACAAACTAAATTTTTTAATTTTATTCACATTATTATCTATAACTTTCATGTACAAAGTTTCTCTATTTGACGAATGAATAATTATATACAAAATAGGTGTCAAAAATGCATAAATAAATGAATAAATAGATGAGGTATTTATTGTACTGTTGGCCCTTATCTCCCCCCCACTTTATTCCTTGTCGACCAATTCCATGCTGGCCTTGGTCTTGGGGTTCAGGTCATAAAATATTTGCAATATTTTATTCCCTTTTCTTTTCTTCTCTTTATTCTATATTTTGGCATTAACAACCTTATTTTATGTACAATGAATGCAACAAATAATGAATGCTTTTATAGACAAATTGATGTTATTTACATGCATTTGCTGGGGTTTTTAAGGCCAAAATGATAGAATAAAGGTGATGAAATGGAGATTCATCACCCCCTATACTTGCCTTTGCTAGTCCCTAGCAAACACTTATGCAATAAGTACAGAAGAATAAAGAATAAGAAGAAAAGAAAAAGCAAAAATAAAGAATAAAACGAATAAATTAAATTGATCATGAGGATTAAACTCATCTGTACAAAATCAAAGTTTGGAGCTCAGGTTAGACCTTGGTGTGAAAATGTGTGTGGAACTTAATCGGGAACCAAATTTAAAACACAACAGCCTTCGAGAGTCACAGAACTCGGTTCAAATTACCTCAATAGCGAGGTCAGAACTAGCCTACATCATACGCAAACCTTTATGACTATGAAGCTGACTTGTACAGTGTAAGTGATAGTGGCTCTCCCCAACTAAAATGACAAAGAGACTAGCTTCTCTAGAATGACAACCCAATGATTCACCAATCCAACAGCTCTTTCCTCGAGGAGCGGGGTATTTCCTTCTAAGTTCAAGTGGCATCCAACTCAAGAGGAGGAGGTAGAGAAAAGAATGGACGGTAGCCAGTGTAGCTACCTATCCTGGGATGCAAGACCAGTGTAGTCAAGTCATCCAGCTGCAGGCTCACATGGTATAACTTTGATGCTCAAGCTTGCTTATTTTCTATACAACATCTATACATTCTCCGGCAGGCACTTTATTTTATTTTCAAGCCTGTCCACTTTTTTGGAGATTTTTTTTCAACATACTATTTACAGCAGCATTTACATAAGGGCTTTTTCCTCTTGAGCCAGAAGACTATCCCTCTTTTGAAGCTTTATTGCAACCCACACTCTCCTGTCGTTAGACCTCATGGCTACTGGACCAAGTTGGGGTGCACTTCCCTCCCTAGAGGAGGACGAATGTTTCCACCCGTGTGCGTCTCAGACTGGTAAATCCAACCCCCTCACCACTCCAACTGAGTTGAGCCAAGTGAAAGGTGCAAGTGTCCAAGTTAGGTCACGACCGACAAGAGTCATACGTGTGTTTCAAAAAGTTCTAGTTAGTCCACTGAGGTGACTTGAACCCAGCCCTGATTTCTCAAAGAATTAAGTCTGAATAGACTTGAAGTACCTTAAACCTAGTTCCCATAAGGTTCCAGTGCAATTAGGTGCGATAAGGTCCAACCAAGCTCTAATCTTTGACTTTATTAGACTAGTTCAATCATCAAGCTCAATCAAAGAATATAAATGCTATGCAAATGCTATTTACAAATATGCAAAGAATAATGCAATTTTTCAAAGAATTTGAAAGCAAAGAGAAAAATTTTATACAAAGAATTTTTTTTGCAAAATAAAAGAATAAACTATGTACAACTATTTACATGGGCGTGCCGCTTTATTTTTATAGGACTTAAAGAATTTTAAAGAATTTACAGGTTTTAACAAGGTAACTTATTCAGGTGTATATACAAATAAAGAATTTAATGTATTTTTATTTTATTTTTTTAAGATGCTTTTATTCCTCAATTTTAGAAAATATTTTGAAAACTATAGTACAAAATAATTTTTGCAAATATTTACACATATTTGAAAGCCATTTTGCAAAGATTTTGCAAACACTATATATACATTTTTCAAAATATTTTTACAAAATGTTTTCAAAACCATTTGCAAATAGATTTTCAAATCCTTTATTTCACACAAATAGAAGAATTTTTTGCAATCAAAATATTTTACAAAGGTTGAAAATACTTCACAAAAAGTTTTCCAAACAGTTCACGCCATTTTTCAAATCATTTTGCAAAAATATTTTTAACCTGATTTATTAATCAGTATATACAAAAAGAATCTGAGGATTAATCGCATCTTTTTATTAAGACTTTTTAATGAATTTTAAAGAATTATTAGCCATATTATTAAAAGAATAAGAAAGTACGAGTTATGGCTAAAGTATATACAAAGTATATACGACCCCCCTATACTTAGCTGAGCTATGTCCTCATAGATCGGAAAAGAGAAAGAGAAGACATAACTCGTACTGAGTATAGACAAGTCTAAATAATATACGAATAAGAGATGAAGGAAATAGAAGTTGACCATCCCCCCTATACTTAGGATCAAGTAATGCTAAGTATAGCAGACTGTACACAAATCAGGGAGGGTCAAGGGTGGGAATAAACAGATGAACAAATCAGGGGTACACCCCCCTATACTTAGGACAAAGTACATCCTATGTATAGGAAACTGACACAAAGGGGAGACACCTTTTATTTAGATAAAGAAATATAAAAAGGAAAAGAAGAAAAGAAGAAAAGAAGAAAAGATAGATTTATACAGATAGATGAAATGATCGTGGAGAATATACGCATCACTCCCCCTATACTTAGGGTGAGCTATCCCTAAGTATAGGCAACAACAGGAGTGACGAAACTGAACGACGAAAGAACAACACGGTATGTACCCCCCTATACTTAGGACAAGGTACGTCCTAAGTGTAGACACAAAGATATGGCAATAGATATGGACACACATAACATACGGGAGAAAGAATGCATAAGGCACACATATATACAAGTTGTGAAGAACTGGTGAAGTACAGGACTGTATCTGACAAGTGAATACCGTACTCTCGTCGTCGTCACCCTGTGAGAACGAGGACGCAGTCAACAGGTGAAAAGAGACCCTGATATACAGTCATGTGGGTGTCGGCTACCGGAGTAAAATAGATTGAAAGTACAGATATCGTGCCCGGTAGCATGAATCAGTCAATCGGCTCGAAGGGTCAACATGAGGAAACAGAGCCGATACTATAAGAACGGGAGGAAGAAGGAACAGTACAGATTCCTCCGGTCAATCATAGTCTCAATAAGATATGGAAGATAGAGAATAGGAGACATCATGGCATTCGGTGGTCATAAGGTCGGAAGATCACAGAAAACACCGAATACCGCAAGACATGGCTCAACCCT
Source organism: Ottelia alismoides (assembly GCA_037367405.1). NCBI lineage: Eukaryota > Viridiplantae > Streptophyta > Magnoliopsida > Alismatales > Hydrocharitaceae > Ottelia > Ottelia alismoides. The sequence goes on along the minus strand of JAZKJV010000532.1, from coordinate 815,091 downwards.
GCGCGGGTCGTCAAGGTGAGCAGGCTCAAACGAGTCGGGAATCGGATCATAATCAGAAGACTTGGTCCAGTGATTCACAGATCAGATATACCATCAGAGGGGGGACCAAGTACATATCAGGAAAATCGGCTCCGTGCTCCATAGATTGGAGACACAATCATACGGAGACCGAGTAGAAAGCTCAGAAGACTCGGCTTCGTGCTCCAACAGATAGGAGACACCAGAAGTGAAACCGAGTACCTACAAGGTGATGTACCCTCCCGCAGATAACCCTCGGGGAATGGTACATACTAGTCAATGAATAAAAAGACTCGACCTTGCGAGGGTCGTCAAGGCGAGTGGACGCAAAGGCGTCAGTGATCCATCAGACGGGTCATCAGGTACGGTCTCGGTAGGTGACATATCGGCTACCAGCAGAAGAGACCAGAAAGTCTAAAGAATGTGGCAGCGTCCCATAGACAACCCTCGGGGAACGTGCTGCCAGCTAGGCATGAAAATAGCAGATATCAGGAGCTGAACCTTGCGAGGACCGTCAAGGTGAGCAGACTCAAACGAGTCTAATCAGATGGGTCCCATGATCCACAGATCGGATAGGCAACTCAGGATGGGACCAAAAATTATGTATAACAGATGACTCGATTCCGTGCTCCGCAGATCGGAGACACAGTCAGCAGTGGGAACCGAGCGTAAAGAGAGTGTTGCATGCTCCCGCAGACAGTCCACGAGGAGTAATGCAATCTAGGCAAGGAATAGTCAGAATGTGTCTCTACCTTGCCAGGGTCGTCAAGAAGAGAAAAGGGCTCGAAGGAGCTGGATCCATCAGACGGACCCACATAGCGGTCTCAGTAGTCGACAAATCGGCTACCAGCAGCAGAGACCAGTCAGATCGGAAATGTGTCGTAGTCTCCCGCAGATAACCCTCGGGGAGCTACGAGCTAGTCAAGGAATTAATCAGAAAAGAGCTCATCCTTGCAAGGACCGTCAAGGCGAGCGGACTCAAAGGAGTCTGATCAAGTCGGTCTCATGCCCCAATAGATCGGGTGCACAATCGAAAAGAGAGACCGATTGCCCATATTCCGCATATAGTCCTCAGGAAGTGATGTGAGCTATATAGTGAATAATCAGAGTACATCTCATCCTTGCAAGGGTCGTCAAGGAGAGAGAAGGGTGCAAAGGAGCCGGATTCAGACGGATCCACAGATAATGTGGTCTCGAAAGACGGCAGACCGTCTATCAGCAGAAGAGACCAGGGAGCTAAAATGTGTCATAGCCTCTCGCATATAACCCTCGGAGAGCTATGAACTAGGCGGTGAATAATTGTAAGATCAAGGCTCGTCCTTGCGAGGACCGTCAAGGAGAGCGATCAGTCATTTAGCCTCAGGTTGGGTATACAATCAGAAGGGGGAGACTAATCAAGCATATCATCTGACTCGGTTCCTGGTCCCAGCACAATGGCGACCCTAGCAGTGGATGAAACCGTAGTCCAAGAAATTGTTGCATTCTCCCGCAGATAGTCCTCGGGGAGGAATGCGAGCTAGATCAAAGTAGGTCAAGGGAATGCTGGCAAGTCATATCAGGTCCTCAAAAGCATTCACTCATTCAATCATCCGAAGGGCATAAGATCATGTGAGGGAGAAAATCATCAGGTCAATCCCAAAACATCCCCCGGGTCAATACAATCTGGCTGAGATGGCACAATATTATCGGGAATCCTCAAAGTGCCATAGATGGATCAAAGAGTCAGGAGATCAAGGAGGGTTTAATAAGGAAGATGAGAGATCATGCAGGATCCGCACACCTTTATCAGGAACTCCAAGTCAGAATAATCATTCAAATCCTCAAAATCAAGATGGGTGGAGCCTCAAAATAGATAGATCAATCAATACTCATGAAATCATCACCAAGTCATCGCATCATATCACATCCTCAATCCGGTGTGCGAGAACTAAAATTCCTCAATAGTGCATCACACCTATGCACTATCCATCATCAAAAATCCTCAATACGCTCGTATGCTTGTATCCAAAGTCAAATCCACCAAATCAATCTCAGCATCCTCAACATCATCGGCCCGTCTTACACAGATAATCAAGGTAATCATGGAATCCTTGATGCGGGCTATCGATGTGCACAGCATTCCCGGGTAAAGGGAGAGGTGATACGAGGGACACAAGGAAGATGGATAAGAAGGGTAACACAATGGGGTGGAGAAGTTGATTGAGCATGCGTGCCAATATCACAGGTGGCAGAAGAGTGATACAGAGGGGACGAGGAGGTCGGACGAGAAGATTGGGGCATGGACAAAATTGGGTGTTCCACACAAGGCGGGAACACCGTCAAAATGGTGGTCCGAAGAGCATGCTCTCCTTGAACCTGAGAAGATGAGGATGGTATGGAGAATACGAGGAAAGTGATGAAGAAGAGGGACACGAAGGACTTGGCGAAGAATGATTGAGCTCAAGCGCCAATATCACGACTCGATGCATATGAAGAGGTATATGTATAAGAGAGGTAGAGAGACTCAAAGAGGAAAAATGCATGACTCACATGGACGGGACCTACTACTCTAATAATGAAAGAAAAGCATAATGGACTCCAAGTCACAATCAAAACACAAGGCAAACCCCCATTCACCTACTCAACACAGTGAAGACCATCAGGTGACGATCATTTATCTTTTCAGTTTTAGAGTGAGGTGAGAATCATAAAGTTGTACAAACACTTAGGAGGCTTGATGGGATTTGGGCTCTACTCCTTAGTGTGTACGTGAGCAATTTAAAACACATACAATGAGGGGGTTGCACTCCCCAAGACAAGGAATCCATTACGTTTTAGTTTTAGGTCCAATAGAGTTAACAGTCCCGATTTTATTTAGGTTATCACTTTTTTGGGTATTTTCAATGCACGTGCCTATCGAGGTTTCAATTTCCATTAAGCATCCTAGGTTGGCAAAAACAGAGGGAGAAGATCGGAAAAGCCATGCAAGTCAGAAATCGATGATGCATGCTAAGTAATAAGACTTACAGTGCCTCCGGCTCTCTCCATGCAGGATGCATAACAGAATTTGAAACCTATGCTATATGCAAATGCAAGCCAAAGAAATCGCCCTAGGTTCAGAAATTGCTATTATCGTGAAGCACCACAAGTCGCTCGCCGGTCTTCCAGCCAGGAGTCCGGTCTAGGCTCACCCCTCCTCCTCTCGACACATCGAGTTCAGGAGAAGCGCTTGGCAGGGTGAGCTCGCGACGCATAGGCTCGAAGATGGCGAGGCGACTGTTTAGAGTTTGATCTAGGTCCAAAGCGAACTATAGGTACATGCAAATATATTAGGGTGTTTGGACCTAACTCTACGAGCAAGCAACTCCTATAGCTAAGGCTCATTCACACAAAATAATAAAAATAAAATAAAGAACGGAAAAGTGTCAAAACCATCGAGGCCCCCAAGGGAACAATCCCTCGGGCACTGGACCTCGGGAATCGGAGTGTACCTGTGAGAGTCCTGTTTTATTACAATTCAAGTATCACTCTCTCACATAAATATACATATTAAAATAAAATGCATAAAATGAGACTGCCATCCAAAAATTCTCCTTCATCTGCTATTGATGTTCTCTCCTGTTGGCCGGCGTAGAACGACCACTCTGCCTTGCTTGGGTGCATAGGTCCTCCTAGAAGGTCCTCCTTCGCTTGGCGGTCCCTCGCATCAATGACAAAGAAAGAAGATGGGTCAGAACAGTCAATCAAATAATGTCAATAAAAATAAGAAGTCAAATAAATAAATATATAATGGACATGAGCAAAGAATTAAATAAATAAATTAAAAATCACACAAAATACGTTGCCTCCCCGGTAACGGCGCCATTTGATGAACGAGGAGAATCAAGGGTCGTATTAATCCACAAGACGGATCAATAGTCGATGTGGTGACCTCTCAATACTCCTCAAATCAATCAACAATTAACCCACAATAATATATGCAATAAATATCAGAAAATGTGGAGTTAAAATTCATTATAACTCTACATGCAAGTGTGTATAGGTGTAAGCACAAGTAGAGGTCGAACACTGGGAGGCGAAAGGTTGTATGGTGAAAATTGTTGTGCGATTATTCAATTCAATGATCATGTCCAATCCTTTATTGTTTTTGTGGGTTATATATATTTTTTAAATTTTTAATTTTTTTTCTTTTTCTTTTTTTTGGCTTTTTATATTTTTATTTTTTTAATATTTTTTGTTTTATATTTTTAATTATATAAATATAGATATATATATATAGATATATATATATATATATATAAGGAGAGAGGGAAGTAATATGAAATATGGATATTTATATATAAATACTCAAAACATATTACATATAATATATATATATTTATTTATTTATTTTATATTTTTATATATTTTTTTATTATTTTTCTGAAATTTTTCTAATTTTTATGTATTTTTTTAATTTCAAAAATGTCCTCAATATGGACCAATTAACTAGGCCGAACATAATTTGGGTTTGAAGAATATAAAATAATTCCCAAAATTACCCAAATTAATTTTAATACATTAATAATAATATATAGATAATTATAAAAAAAGAAAAATATATTTTTGGGATTTTTTAAGGGTTTTTCTTTTTTTTGTTGGATTTTGGAGCTTTCTGATTTTTTTTCTTTTTCTTTTTCTAATTTTTAGGGTTTTTCATTTTCTGGACTCAATATATATATAAATATACCATATATAATTTTTTTTTGGGATTTTTCAAAAACATTTTATAATTTTTTTGTATTTTATAATTTAAACAGTACAAAAAGGGCTGCTTTTTCATTTTTTTTATAATTAGGAAAAATGCAAAAAAAATGTAAAATAAAATATGGGCGTGAAAGAACACTACATGAAGTATCTATCCTAATTTTTCTGAATTTTTAGGAGCAATATAGGTATTTTTAATAAATAGATAAAAGACAGAAAAATTACACAGCCTGGCAGGGGCATTTTTTCAAATAAAATAACTATCGTGGGCATCAGTGCAAAAATCACTACAGAAATAAACATTTATTTTCATTTTTGGAACTAATTTACAATTTACAAAATGCGCCAGGTCTAAAGTGCAAAAATCACGCGCCTTATGTGGGACTGCACGTGAGGCGTGGAGGGACCATTTTGTAATTTCAAGAAACTCAGGCGCCCTTTTACAAAATTTGCAATTTATTTTATGCGTGAAAGTTTATTTACAGAACTAAAATATAAATACAAAAAAGCAGGGGATATATCTGAAATTTACCCCCTCAGGCGCTGGATCCGACGACTGCGATTGATCCACTTATCCACGTGTCGTTTCCTCAGCGCCCGATGACGCTTCGCGGATCCACGGTGAGGATTAGATCTCCAAGCGAGATCTGATGGCTAATGCGTGTGTAATCCGACGGCTGATCTTCAGTCTGGGCCTCCACCTTCATCCAACGGCGGGGGCGATGGCTGGATGAACAGGGAAGAACGCTCGCTGGGGTGAGCTTCCTCCGGTGATATCTCGCACCTCCACTGATCTTTGCCGCTCTTGAAGGTCCAATGGGCTTCCTGGAAGGGTCCTCTAACTCCTGGAGCTCTTGGATCGGTCAGAGACACACTGGAGCGCCCTTGCGAGGTCTGGGAAAGCAAGGTGCTCCAGGTACCTCCATTGGAATGTAACTTCGTCTCCTGGTGCTTGGCAACACACCTAACATGCTCAGGAAGAAAGCTCGGCTCGAGGCGACGCTCCTCTGGCAAAAATGGAAGCTGTTAGCATAAAAATGGGTGATGGCGGCGATGCTCCGGCGAAGCGGAGGAGGTGAGCATCGATTCGCAGATCTAGGGAAGATCTGGTTGGTTTTAGGTGTCCTGGAAGTGGAGAAGGCGGTGAGGAACGGAATGACGGTGAAAGGGAGTCGGGGAACAATCGAGAACACGGTGGCGAAGTCGCCGGAGCTGAGCTCCAGTGAAATTCGAATTAGCTAATCTACGCTATGCTAACGATCTAAATGCAAATTAAAATGCAGAAATGAAATGCAATAATAAAAATCTACCTAAGAAATGTAAATGCGCAGCTCTTATACCTGGAAAACTCCAGGGAGCAGGACGACTGTCGGAGCGCCGCCGTGGGCGCATCTCCTTCCTCCGCGAGCTTCCACAACCATCAGGGGACCTCCAGCTGTCACCTGGATGCACGCTTGGCCGACGGTTGGGGCTCTAGGGCTAGGGAAATGGCCAAAAAACTCGGAGGAGGGAGATGAAGTTATTTATAAACATGAGGGGACACCCTTATTGATTAGCTAATAGGTGGCGGTACAAGCTATGTACAAACGAATAAAATGTGCGGCGAGGATCATGATGTTTCTCGGAGAAAATTCCGTGAAGGGATCGTTGTCAATGGAGCAGTAGATCGAGCGGGAAAATGGAGGAAAAAGGGGGAGTGGACAGTTCTGACGGGAGTCAGAGGCGCAGGGGGGAGTTGACCGGAGGTCAACATTCCCTGGCCTCTGATTGGTCCACGTCGACCAGATATTGACCTCTTTATTAAACATAATAAATGAATTAATTAGATTTTGCTTATAAAATAAAAAATGTTTATTAAATAATGTAGTATTTATTTATGATTTTTATTTATTTATTTGATGTTTTTTATTATGGTTTTATTTTAATAATGTATTTATGCATGTATTTACATATATTTTGTTTATTTTATTTTTATTTTATTTATTTTATTTTATTATTTTATTTTCTTATTTTATAAATTTATAACTTATTTTTGTGAGTGTAGATATGTTTTTGTTTAATTTTTATGAGTTTATTTAAATTTTTAGATAAATAGGTATATGTATATGTATGTGTACTTATAGGTATTTTACCTGTATTTTATATATACTTTATTTATTTAATGTATTTTATTTGTTTTTATTTTGGATTTGTATTTTTAGTAAGTTATATGTAATATTTAAATTATTATAAAAATATAGATGAATAAAGAATAAAAGAATAAAGTCCCTTTTTATTTATATACATATAGATAGCATAGGTATTTTGTCTATGTATTTCATAGACTTATTTTATTTTACAAATTCTTTTTGGTTTTCTTTTAATTTTAATATGTACATGTATTGTATACATTATTTACAAAATTCTAAAAATATGAGTTTATAGAAATAATGAATGAAGAATAAATTGAATATTTTATTCGGGTAGATTGTACAATGGGTGCCAAAAACCTAACTTTCACAGATGAACTCCAAAAATTATGAAACCAATTTTATTGAATAGTCCTTGGAAAGCTATATACAATTAAATGAGTTTGGGTGATTTGGAGTTTTTCTTTGCAAGATATAGGTCTGTGAAGTTGAGATTTTGGCCTTTTATTCTGGGTATAAAATGTACACTGTATATTATTTTTGTACAAACTAAATTTTGTAATTTTATTCACATTATTATCTATAACTTTCATGTAAAAAGTTTCTCTATTTGACGAATGAATAATTATATACAAAATAGGTGTAAAAAATGCATAAATAAATGAATAAATAGATGAGGTATTTATTGTACTGTTGGCCCTTATCTCCCCCTACTTTATTCCTTGTCGACCAATTCCATGCTGGCCTTGGTCTCGGGGTTCGGGTCATAAAATATTTGCAATATTTTATTCCTTTTGCTTTTCTTCTCTTTATTCTATATTTTGGCATTAACAACCTTATTTTATGTACAATGAATGCAACAAATAATGAATGCTTTTATAGACAAATTGATGCTATTTGCATGCATTTGCTGGGGTTTTTAAGGCCAAAATGATAGAATAAAGGTGATGAAATGGAGATTCATCCGGCACCCTTACAACTAAAGATTCCATTCCCCTAAAGTTCATTCAGATTTCAGATATATTCGATGCTTAGGGCATTGATTTCATGGGACCTTTTCCAAACAGTCAGGTATACGAGCACATCCTTCTTGCCGTTGACTATGTGAGCCACTGAGTTGAAGCTATCCCCGCCCGAGCCACATGCATCCATACAATTTGTCAGTTTTTCAGAGAGAACATCATATCGCGGTTTGAATTTCGAATATGAGATGAGGGTACTAATTTCATTGATAGAGAGGTTAGGAAATTAATGAAGGAGTACGAAATCAAGCATCGAGTTAGTTCTCCTAACCATCCACGGACCAATGGCATGGCAGAATTATCAAACAAAGAAATCAAGATGATCTTGCAGAAGATTGTAAAGCTGAACAGAAAGAATTAGTCCCAACTCTTGGACTCCATCATTTGGGCATACATGACCGCTTACAAGTTTCCCTTGGGCATGTCGCCCTACAATCTTGTGTATGGAAAGCCATACTATCTGCCCGTGGAACCGATCTACAAATCATTATGGGCAATCAATATCTGCAACTTGGACTCACAAAAAGGTTGTCAGAAAAGAAAAGAGGATCTGAACAAGCTCCTAGAATTCTGATACTATGCATATAATAACACCTTAATGTACAAGGAGAAGGCAAAATGCTAGCATGATTGGCACATCCGACAAAAAGCCTTCAAGACTGGAAAGAAAGTGTGCTATTTGACGTAAAGTTGAAGATATTTCAAGGATAATTAAAGAGTAAATGGACAGGGCCATTTACAGTGCAAGATGTGCGTGACAACAAAAGCATTATGATATAAGATTTGTCACCTACTACACACCATTCATCATCAACGGTCAGCTACTGAAGTCGTACCTTGAACATGACACTTTCTTGGCCGCTGTCGATTCAGTCCAAATGATATGCAGTGAAGAAGCCGCCACAACCTTGACAACATCGAAAGATTCAGATAATATTCCTAAACAACTTTTCCTTTAGTTTCTTCTTTTCTTCTTCTTCTTTTCATTTGTATTTTTTATTTTCTTCTTTGTTTCCCTCACTAAACGCTTCTATACTTTGGATATACTTTATCCTATGTATGGGGGGATGAGCGATCTTCTTATGATCATTCATTGTCCCATCACTTATCTCCTCATTTTTTGATATTCTTGTCTATACTTACGGATATTTTACCCCATGTATAGGGGGAGAATGGACAAATTGTTGACATTGTTCATTCCCGCCCTCGATCCTCCCTGCATGTAGATATGGTTTGCTATACCTAGGATTATTTGATCCTAAGTATAGAGGGGACGATCGACTTCACATTCATTCTTTATTTATTCTTTAGCCGTTGTACTATATGCTTCTTTATACTGAGTACGAGTTCTGTCTTTTCTGTTCTCTTCAATCTATGAGGACATAACTAAAGCTAAGTAAAGGACAGTCACATATACATTGCATATACTTGAACCATAACCCGTACTTTTGTATTTTCAATAAGTATGGCTAAAATACAATTAAAGTGTAAAAAACATGCTTCTATAAAATTCATTAAAAGTCTTTATATATACCGATTAATAAATCGGGTAAAATTGTTTTTCAAAATGTTTGAAAAATGATTTGGAAAAATTCTTTGAAAAATCTTTTGAAAACTATTTGGAAAATGTTTTGTAAAATGTGTTCAACCTTTTGTAAAAGTATTTTGTTTGTAAAAAATTCTTTTCTTTGTTTGAAATAAAATGTTTTGAAAAATCTATTTGCAAATTTTTGGAAAATGGTTGCAAAAATAGTTTGAAAAATCTATACATACTGTTTGAAAAATCTTTGCAAAATGATTTTCAAACTTTGTGAAATGTTTGTACAAATTATTTGTCAAATTAGTTAGCAAAAATTAGTTTTCAAAATGTTTGCAAAAATATTTTCAAATTATTTTGAGATCATGTACATAATTCGAACAAATAAAGATTCTTTACAAGCCTTGTATATACAATACTACAAATTCCTACAACCCGACCCTTGAAAAAAATTGCATGCCTATGTAAATATATGCACATACTCCCTTTTTATCCAAAAACCTTTTGTTTTTGAAAAAGCTCTAAAAATTCACAAAATCTAAAATCCCAAATACATTTGCATTTTTTTCAAAAATTGCATAAAAGTATGAAAACTTTTAAAAAAATCTATAAAAAGTTAAAAACTAGAAAATTGCATCACAAAAATATCTTTCTTGCATTGTACACAACATTCGTGTTTTTCAGAATAACCTAGACAATTGAAAAATTACAAATACAGTCTGAAGAGTGGAGCTTGAAATAGACCTTAATATGCTTAATTTCAGAGGAACTCATTGAGGACTGGAAGTGGAGATGTTTCATGTCACCTTGACTTAAATCTTTAGGGTCCATAAGACTATGTTCATGTGTCAATTCAACGTGCTTAATAGGACCCTTCATATCATCTGTAAGACTCTTGAGACAATGACTTGACTAGAAACCTCGTGCCTAGCACTTAGCTCAACTCAGATGGACTTTTGAAAAATCTTGGAGTCTAAGTAGGGACGATGCAAGGCCGCTTCATCAAGGGTGACTCAGGAACCATTCTTGGGGATTGCCGACACCGATACTCTAAACCACTTATTTTGGTAATAATGATATCTGAAGATCGGAGATGGATAGAGATGATGCTTCGGATGAGGAATGGTCCGACACAACTTTTTCCAAGACCCTAAAAAACATGTGGCACAAAAAGATGCTATGTCAACCGAGGCGTAAACAAGAATGTTGAAGCTGTACAAAGATAAGGAAAATATCCAAAAAAGTCTATACCAAAAATTCCACAAAATTAGAGCTTCAGAAAAAGCCTTCTTTCTGGTGAAGAATCGGTTACACTAACTGGCTTCACAAGTGAATGAAGACTACGCTGGTCCATTCCCAATTCTTTTCCCATTCTTCTAACCTCTACGCCCATTTGGTTGTAAAGATAGGGACTACGTGACCTTATATGGGAATATCTGTCTCCACAAGGACGAGCTAACAGAAGAGCATGCGCCTTGATGGTTCAACGATTTTGTCTAGGAAGAGCTAAACAAATTCACACACGTGGTTCTATCGTTTCAATTTAGCATGAGTATGCGACTGAGAGAATGGTTCTGACCAGGTTGTGAATTGGACTGAATGATAGGTTTATGGAATCTAAAGGTTGTTATGTCACACTTCCGGACTTCCATGTGGTTCCGACATACCATCAAACCAAAGGCCTTCTCTGAGCTCTAAACTTTGACTTTATTAAGACCAATTTAAAAGTCGACAATTTTCCAAGTTATTTCTTTTTATTTTTCTCTATTTTTTACACTCATTGCAAAAGTGTTTACTAGGGACTAGTAAAGGCAAGTATGGGGGGGGGGAGGGTGATGAATCTCAATTTCATCATCTTTATTCTTTCATTTTGGCCTTTAAACCCTAGCTAAATGCATGTAAATATAATTATTTTGTACACATTATCATTCATCATTCATTTTATAATTATTGTATAAATTACATTGTTAAAGCCAAAATAAAAGACTAAAGAAAGAAAAGAAAAAGAAATAAAATACAAAAGGTATTTTATGACCCTAAGCCCTGAGACCAAGTCAAGAATTGACGTGGTCGACAACGAATCAAGTAGGGGAAGATAACGACAAAAAAGATAATAAAAATCCCATTCTTTTAGTCACCAATAATTCATTTTTGGGACCCAGTTTATTCTCTATTATTTATTCATCAAAATAATAAAATTTGTACAATAAAATGTATAGAAAAATACAAAATCTAGTTTACACAAAAATAACATACAGTGTACATTCTATGCTCAGAACGAAAATCCAAAACCCAAACTTCCCAGACCCATATTTCCCCAATAAAAACTCAAAATGCTCAAAATCACCTTATTTGTATATAACTTTTAATTAGCTATTTATGAAGGTAGTTTCACTTAATTTGGAGTCACAAAGTGAAAGTTATGTTTTGAACCCCTATTGTATAGTATACATGAATAAAATATTCATTTTATTTATTTTTTTATTTTTTTTATAATATCTTATTTTTGTAACTTTTAAAATATCATGTATAATATATATACATATTCAGAATCGAATAAAATCATAAATAAAACACAAAAATAAAATAGTCTATATAAGTATATAGATGAGATATCTATACGTATACCTATATAATATACATCCCTATTTATTTAAGTGTACAAATAACAATAGAAAAATACAATAAAAATATATTTATGCATATAAAAATAAGTTGTAAATACATAAAATATGAAAAATAAAATAATAAAATAAAAATATAAAATAAAATATACAAAACATAGGTCAATATACTTATAGACACACTTGTAAAAAATAACTTGTAATAAATTAACTCATAAAAATAAATAAAATCATATTAAAATACTACATAAAATAATAAATATTTTTTTATTTAACCAAAATTCAACAAAATAATGTACTATTTTTAATTCATTTATTTTTGAAATAAGGGTTGTTTTATCCTGTAGTGGATTCTGTGGACCAATCACAGCCCGCCAGCCGTTGACTCCATGTCAACAACCTCCTCTCTCTTCCTCGAGTTGCCATACTATCAGGACCCCAATTTTCACCCTTTTTTCCACTAGCACTCATGATGTCCTGACTAGGTGTGATGCACGATTCATAGAGATTAAACATCTTTGAATCACTTCCTAGCCAAAGATCAAATCGAAGATCGTCTATTCGGCCGCAATTGCTCGATCAATAAGGACCAACCATCATGTCTATAAACAAACCTCTCCTCCATTCTGCGTAGTTTGATCCCTCTCCAAGCTATGTATTGCCCCCAATCGTGTGCGTGAGAGTTCACTGGTGACAGAGGTCCTTTCCCCGAGGTTCGGAGCAACACAGGAAGAGGAGAGAAGGTCCAAGCGGCACTCCGATGACCGTCCTGCTCCCTGTCTCCGTCAGGTTAGAGCTGCACCATTTCCTTATCTCTAGGTAGTTTTATTTCGTAGATTTCATTTTATGCCTTTTATTTTGAGTTTTAATTACTATTTTTGCCTAGGTTTAGATTTAGGTCTCATTGAATCTCTAGAGCTTCGACCACTATGATTCATCGTTACACAATGTATCTGAAATCCACGACCATTTCATCGTCTAGCACCATCATTTCTCTGCATCCTTGACCATCTATTCAACTCAGACTCCTTCTGGATCAAAGAATCTGATGCTCCTCCTCCGCCCTTCGCCAGAGCATCACCATCCTGCTTCATCTCGCATCGATTCCATTAAACAACAACCCATATCCTATCACCCTCGTCTCGCCATGCTTTCCTAGTCATATGCAGGTCTAGAGGGCCTAGTCTGAGGGGTGTTGAGGTTCAAGAGCACCTCCATGAAGATCGAGACTCCATGCTCTCTCTGATGGGGCCCATACATTTTTGAAGCATCAACTCACTGCGAAAGACCTCCCCGAACCTATGAAGCACTCAACATCAAAGAACGAGCTAAGGGAGGGGAGGATTTGATGATCGAAGCTCAAATATAGGGACCTTTTTCCCTGTACTTCGAGCATAGCAATAGCCATTATATGAAGGGGGCTCCAGTTCTCATCTAGTTGTCTAGTATCCGCAACCCTCGGCCGTTGATGGAGGTTCACGATCAAATCTCATGCGTTGATCGCTAAAGGGGTATCATGCACTGTGGAGCTGTTATGTGTGTAAATGAAGAGATCCCAGTCGTCGGTCCGTGCACAAATAGGGGTAATTTGTACTTAGCTCCCTCCGCCTTTTTCTTATTTGTTTCTAGTATTTTAATTCTTGTCTGGAGTGTAAATATTTGTGTACACATGGCTTGCCATGTGAGTTAGGTATTTTTCAAGCATACCCTTCCGCTTTTGTATATTTATTTTTAATACACATAATATATATTTAATGTTATATTTTTGGAAAATTGTACATGGGGCCTTGTACTATTTTATATTTGCAAAAAGGCCCTTCTAGGGCATTTTTAATTTGATTATTTTGTGGAAAAATTGCATATATGCCCTTAGATTTAGTAATAGGGTTCAAGAATGAATGAAATATTTCTTTTAATTGGAAATAGGTCCCTGCCAAAATATTAAATGTTATTTCTTGTTTATTTTTGCTAAAAATAACTATTGTTTGTATTTAATTTTGCAAAAATGCATGTAAATGCTTGGGATGCCATATTTTCATGTTTTATTGCACTTAAGACATTTATCTATTTATTAATATTCAAATAGTGGGCATTAATTCCCTATTTTACTTTAAAAATGCCAAAAAATATTAAAATGCCTTGAAAAATTACAAAAACAATTATATATTTTTTATTATGTCCTATATTAATGCTAGACAAAAAATCCCTTAAAATACAAAAAGACAAAATTTAAAAGCTCCAAAATCCTTTATAAAAATTTAAAAGTCATAAAAAAATCCAAAAATGTCCATTTTAGCTTTGAATTTTCTTTATATTATATAGTATGTTTTAGAATTGATTTGAGGTGATTTTAATATATTTTCTATTTTTAATCTTCAAACACTTTATACTTATTTAATTAATCTCTATTTAGGGTTGTTTATGATTTTATCAATACTTAAAAATTATCAAAAGTATCAAAAAAATCACAAAAACATGAGAAAAATATGAAAACAAAGCAAAAAATATTTTCCCTATATTTTGAACTATTTATAGATATATATAACATATACTATCTATATGTCTATATATATTATCTATATACTTACATTATGTACTAATATATTTTATAGCAATATATTTTTATTTTATTTAAAAAAACTCAAAAGAAAATATATTTGTATATATACATTATTTATATATCTTTACCTATATGTATATGTGTGTGTATATTTATGGTAATCTATTTATTATCATTATTGAATTACTTATACATACTATTAATTTAATTAATTTAAAAAATCAAAAATAAAAAACCCACATAAAAAGATTTGAAGACAAATGTGTTAATAATACACATTGATTAGCAATAATCATGGGTTTCCTAGTTTGCTCTATGTGGTTCGACCTCTACGTGCTTACATGCTATAAATTTTTATTTGTAGAGTATAATAAATTGTGCCTCACATTTCTGGCTATTCATTGCTTATTATTATATTGTGAGTACTTGTTGATTGACCAAGGATCTTGTGGGTCGCCTCAGTGACAACTCATCCTCGCACTTTGTGAGGGTACATTTTAGACTTGCTTGAAAAACCCTAGTCATCAGACTGTTAGTGCAACCGAAGGAGAAGAGGATAAGGAGTCCAATGGTGATTGTATTTCAGTGGTTAGATGGAGAAGGGGATAAGATAGGGTGGAGTCAGTTACCATTAGGGATAGGGGTGCTCATCAGAGAGGCTCGGAGATAGGCGGGCTGGTGAGGCGGAGGCAAAGATGTTCGAGCGGCGCTTGAAGGGCAAGAGGAGGAATATGGTGCAGCTGGAGGATGAAGAAGGTCACGTGTTGGGCACATGATGGGGTAAAGGGGGAAAGGGAAGATATTTCGATCGTGGGATCTGAGTTGGATCCAACGACGGATACAAATGATGCTAGAAGAAAAGATGAGGTGGTTTGACCTGCCCAAAGTGGGTTTGACCAAGCGATGAAGTAGACCTATGCATGCATGCCACGTGTCTGATTGATGTTGACCGGACTATTGATCGTGATACAAAATGCAAAAGTAAATAGAAATAAAATTACTGGTGAACTTAAATAGAAACATGACCTAAATGAAAAATATTGACCCAAATGTGATCTACTATGTTCATGAAGACCCATAGGCTAACGGAATGAATTGTACAAGATATGATTTCTTTGGTGATATTTTATACATATAAAATATCATTTTTATAGCTTTGTGATTTTTATTTGATTTTTTATAGATGAATAATGTATGCAAAAATCAAACATGAGGTGAAATTTTGTAATATGGAAACAATAACATTTTTTTGAAATTTTTATGTGTTAAAAATAGGTTTGAAAAAAGGGAAGTGGATTATTGTTGAGTTAGATTTTGCGAGGGTCTAAAATGTCTTCGCAAGGCGAAGATAAAATGTTGCTAAGATGACCGCTCACGAATTCCGAATCAAACAATAATTAACTGACAATAAGATAAAGCAATGCAGAATAAAATGTGGAGTTAAAATTTATTATAACTCTACAAATATGTATATAGGGTAAGTAGTTTAGTGTGTCGAACACATGGAGTAGAGGGAATAGACAACAAAATTTAGCAAAAAGTCAGTAATTATTTTTGGTGTTTTTATGAAGATTTTTTATTTCTAGTGGGTTTTTAATTATTTATTTTTAGAATATTTGTTTTCATATTTTGTATTTTTACTTTAGCAATTTTTTATTTATTTTTATATTTTCGAATTTTTAATTTTCTTTTCTCCCTTTTGTATATATAATATAGATATTATATTTATAATATAGATAATAAATAGAAAATAAAGACAAAATTAGAAAAAGACCCTATAGTACGGTCTTTTTATTTTTGTAAGTTATATTTTTTGGTACTTCTAATAATAACAATAAATAAGTAAATATAGCTATATAAATAGATGTAGCCTTTTGATATTTATAAAATAGTTATAAACACTTAAAAATCAGAAAAAAATGTTTTTCTTTTTTTTATTTTCTCTATTTTGATATTTTTTCTCAGATTTTCACTAATTTTTGTATTTTTAATCAAATTATCAGTGACTAAAATAAATGGGCGAACTTGTTTTAGGATTTCAAAAATAGTTAAAAAAACTCATAAATTTCCAAAACTAATTTTTATATATAAAATGTAATAAGGAAATACATAAATAAAAAACATATTTTTTGGACTTTTTAAATAATTTTTATAATTTTTCTAGGGTTAGATAGGGTTTTCTTTTTTTGCTTCTCTTTTGAGTTTTTAATGAATTTTGTGTGCAGGTGTTAAGTACAATAATAAATACCCCATAATTGTTTTACAATTCTTCGAAGCAATTTTCTATTTTTTGGATTTTTTAATGGAAACTTATAATAAATGAAATGTTTTTGGATTTTTAAAAATAGGAAATTAATATAAAATACCCTATGAAAAATATATGTGATGAAATATAAAGTAAGACACTTATATTAAAAATCCTACAATTTATAAATGTAAAATGATATTTTTAATGCAAAGAATGCACACAATAAATATACAATATTGGTAAGGACTAAAGTACAAACAAACATAAATAAAACTTCAATCCAGAACCAATTTCCAAAATATTAGGGAAATTGCGTAAATTACCCACAAATATTTAATTCATTTTGCGATGGTAGGTCTATAAATGCAATTTACAAAACACGATAGGGCATACATGCAATTATCCTAAAAAGTTTTGAACTGGAATACAAAGTTTCTGGATTAAATATAACATAAGCAGAGGGGAGTCCTTGCAAAAATCCCACCACCTGACGTGTATGGGCATGTGAGGTGATGTAATAGAGGACCTAAGTGCAAATAAAACAAATACATGAGGTTACTTGCAAAATAACCAAAAGTTTTTTCACTATAGACAAGTTTTAAGGATTAAAAGTAAAATACAAAATGCCTGGAGGTCTAGGGAAAAGTTACCCAGTACGAGTGCTGGTTGATGGCTCGGATGCTTTCACTTAAACACATGGCGTGCTGGGGACGACGGATACCCCTTCGATGATGGATGATTAAGATTAGATCTCAGTGGCTGGATCGACGATCGAAGACTTCTAGATCTGCTGCTACACCTGGAGCTCCTCGTTGATCTAAGGTGGAGCAAGAGAGGAAGAACTAATGTTTGGGCAAACTTCGACCTGCTCCCCTACGTGACTTCGACAATCTTTGGCTTCAGGAGAGGTGCGAATGATCTTGACGGTTGTGGGTTGCTCCTGGAGGCTTTAGATAGGGCCGAGGGTCACCGGAGTGAGTCCCAGAGGTCGATAAATATAAGCAACTCCAGGAACCTCGTCCTAAACAAAATTTGACCCAACCAGGGTCTTTGACCTCTGATACTTGCAAGGTTAGTTCCAACAGAGAAAAAGGATGGTTCTGATAGTCTTTTAGTTGAAAATGAGTGAAAACAAAGGCCCGAGGAGGTTCTCCAGCATACAACTGAGGAGGAAAACTGATTCCCTAATCCAACAAGGATTAAGTTGAATGGAGTTGCATGTGGCGATCCGAACTCGAAGGGGAAGGTGACGACAGTGACAAGCGGGTCGAGGAACGGTCGGAAGATAGCGAAACAGTGTCCAGAGCAGAAGCTCCGTCAAACATCGATTTCAAATTTTAAGAAATAAAATGCGAAAACAAGCGATATTAAATCCTAAACTAGTCTATATATGATTTAAGAATCGAAAGAATAAAGAAACTAAGGTTCTACTTGAGAAGGAGGGAACCAAGGTGGAGCTCCACTAGCTATTCCAGCAATGCTCGGATCTCCTTCGACCGACCTCTTCCACCACGCCAAGCAATTGGGCAAAGTAGAGCTATGACCAGCGACCTCGGGGACTGAAAAACTCAGGGATTTCTAAGTGGAAGTGGGATCAAAATCAAAAGGTGCCCATCGATTATTTTTATACAAGCAGACTTCGACTAGGGCTACATATCACCTCAATGATCCATCGATCAAGGTAACGATTTTGCATGAAAGGGCATGGATCAAGGAACAAAATCACTGAAGGAATCATCCCAAAAAATGCAAGGAGGAGAGGGGAAAATCCGAGGAAGAAGGGCGGTCCGTGAAGCTACATGACCTAGGGTTGCAAGGGTCTCAATTGACCGGCTGGTCAACCGAGGCTGCTACCCGATTGTTCCATGTATGCGATAACGGGACAAAACTGAAAATAAATTATAAAAGAATTCAAAATAAAATAATAAATGATTTATTTAAGTTTTGGTTAAATTATGAAAAATATTTATTATTTTTAAGGTATTTTTATTTATTTTTACAAGTTTATTTATTTTGTTCTACTTTTGTATGCACATTTATAGGTATATTTACCTATGTATAATGTATTTTATTTTAACTTTGTAATTTATTATTTTATAAGCATGATTTATATATTCTAACTTATTTAAATACACATAAACTTCTTATTATATTTTTCTGAATTGAAATGTACACTGAATTAATTATAGGTATTAATTATATAGGTATAAGTAAATATATTTCATCTATGTATCATCGTTTACATATTTATTTTGGATTATTTTTAATGGTTTTACTTTTGTTTATTTTTGTACATATGTTATAAACAATATTTACAAAGTTAAAAAGATATATAAGTATATAAAATATAAGGACTAAATAAAATGATTATTTTATTCATGTATAGTGTACAATAGGGGTCCAAAACCTAACTTTTGCATCATAACTCCAAAAAACTACCTTCATTAAATATTTAATGAAAAGTTATATACAATTAAAGATGATCTTATGAATTTTGAGTTCATATAGAGAAGATATGGATATGTGAAGTTAGGATTTTGGACTTTTATTCTGAGTGTAGGAAATGCATTATTTTTACATGAAATTATTTTTATATTTTTCTATATATTTTTATCTACAACTTTCATAATATTTATTAATTTGATGGATAAATAATAAAGAATAAAATAGGTCCTAAAATAGACTTATTGATGAATTGAAAATTAGGGTTTATTGGCCCTTGTCTCCCCTTAATTTATTCCTCGACCCAGTCATCATAATGCCTAGGTCTCAAGGTTTTGGGTCATTCAATACATATGGTATTTCATTTCTTTTTCTTTACTTTTCTTTATTCTTGTATTTTGGCTTCAAACACAACATTTTATACAACACTTATACATAAAATAATGAAGGTTATTATATGCAAAATAATGATATATACATGCATTTAGCTAGGGTTTAAATGCCAAACTGACATAATAAAGATGCTAAAATGGAGATTCATCACCCTCCTATACTTGCCTTTGCTAGTTCCTAGCAAACATTTATGCCTATAAAGGTATAAACAAAAATAAAGAAAAGAAAAGAAAGAACTTTGATTGATTTTAACTTTCAAACTTCTCTTCATAAAATCAAAATTTGAAGCTCAGTCGGAGCTTTAGAGATTATGTTTGGTCGGACCCTTATTGGGAAGCAGATTCGAAACACAACAACATTTAAGAACCACAAAACTCTACCCAAATCTCGTCAAAAGCAAGGTCAAAACAAGTCAATGTTATTCGCAGTCCCTTATGATTATGAGTCTATTTTGTATAGTGTCATTGATATATAGCTCCTCTTAGCTGAAGTGGTATAAGTCAGTGTTCTCCAACATGGTGAGCCTAATTCCCCAATCCAGCAACTCTTTCCTAGAGAAGCAGGGTATTCCCTTCTAAGTTCAAGTACAATCGACTCAAAAAGAGAAGGTGGAGAAGAGAATGGACGGTAGCCAGTGTAGCTACTTATCCTAAGATGCTTGACCAGCGTAGCCAAGTCATCCTATAGCAGGCTCACATGGATCTTCGAATTTGAAGCTCAAGCTTGCTTATTGACTATATACATACATACTCCGACAAGAATTGATTTTCCTTTTATTTTTGCGTGTCTGTTTTGTTAGAGTTTTTTATTTTAACATTTTTTTAATAATGTATATATCATCATTTACATAAGGACTGTTTCCACTTGGGCATGTACACTATCCCTTTTTGAAGCATTATTGCAACCCACAAACCTCTATCTTTAGACCTCGTCGCTACTGGATTGGGTTGGGGTACAATGACCACAAATGTGTGACTTCCGATGTCTCCATTGGCTTGTATCTCATGCCGACAAATCTAGCCCTCTACCACTTCAACTGAGGTGAGCAAAGTGTAAGGTGCATGTGTGCAAGTTAGGTCACTGTCGAGACGAGTCGTGCATGTGTTCCGAAATATTCTACTTAGGCAGTCATGATGACACTGAACCTAGTCTTGTGGTTTCAAAGAATTAAGTCTAGTAGACCCGAAGCATCTCAATTCTAGTTCCTATAAGGTTCCTGTGATTAAGTGGATTAAGGTCCAATCAAGCTCCAATCTTCGGACTTTACTTAGACTAGTTTAAATACTATCATCAACCCGGAAGTTACAAATGCAATGTAAAATGCAAGAAAAAATATTTTCGTGATTTGATTTTGTGGTTTTAAACTTTTTATAGATTTTTGAAAAAGTTTTGTCAAATTTTAATGCAGGTTTTTGACAATATTTTGCAAATGTTTTTGGATTTTTGACTTTTATAGCTTTTTAGGGTTTTCAAAATAAAATAAGGTTAATGCAGGGAATATGTATAATTATTTACACAGGAATGCATCTATATTTACAAGGATGGTGGTGCGGGTGAATTTTATACAAGGTATTTTCCAAGTTGAGTGTTAGTGAGTATTTATAAGATTTACATATAAAAAAAGTTTTATACATTGTTGAATTGTTATTTACATAATATTTTCAAAACATTTTTGAAAACATTTCAAAAACTTATTTTTGCAAATAATTTTGACAAATATTTTTACACACATTTACAAGCTTTGAAAATAGTTTTGCAAATATTTTTCAAACAATATATGTAGATTTTTCAAAATATTTTTGCAACCATTTTTCAAATTGTTTACAAGCAGATTTTCAAAAGAATGTGTTTACACAAATAAAAGAGCTTTTTGCAAACAAAAGATTTTTACAAAGGTTTGAAAATATTTTACAATACATTTTTCAAACAGTTTTCAAAAGATTATTTAAAGAGATTTTTCAAACCATTTTGTAAAACATTTTTTACCAATTTGTTACAAGTATTTTCAAAGAATTTTTATGTGGTTTATTATTTGGCCATATTATAAAGTACGAGTTATGGCTAAAGTATATACCATGTGTATACGACCCCCTATACTAGCTTGAGCTATGTCCTTATAGATCAGTGAGAAAAAAAGGAAGGCGTAACTCCTACTAAGTATATAACAACATATACTAAGCTGACTAAAGAATCAACGAATGAGAAGTTGACTGTCCCCCTATACTTAGGATGAAATAATCCTAAGTATAGCAGACTGTACATAATGTAGAGAGGGTCAAGGGTGGAAATGTACAAAATCATCGGCTCGACTTGTCTCTCTACACTTAGGGTAAAATATCTCTAAGTATAGACAAAATATTGATAGTTGAGGGGACATGTGAGGAATCATAGAAATGAATAACTCGAGGTGCTCACCCCCTATACTTAGGACAAAGTACACCCTAAGTATAACAATGATGAAAGGGGTGGACACCTTTTCAGAAGAATTAGAAAAATGAAAAGGAAAAGAAGAATAGAAGAAAACAAAATTGTTTTTTAAAGATTTTTCAGTTGTGAATGTGTGATCCTTCGGTATCTTAGAATCAATAATGAACAAGAATGTGCCATGCTTTAAATATGGCCTCATCAACTGTCTGTTGACTACAAATGGTTGTGCGTCAGGTGACAATTCTGATATGAGAAGACTTCCGTTGTCACACACAGTTTTCACTATGAATGGCCCAATCCATTTGCTCTTCAGTTTGCATGGGAACATCTTCAACTTTGCATCAAATAACCACACCTTCTATCCATGTTTGAAAGTCTTCCTGCGGATATGTTTGTCATGCCATTTCTTGAATTTCTTATTGTACATAAGGTTTTATCATATGCATAGTCTCAAAACTCTAGCAAATGGTTCATATCAACTTTACGGTTCTTACAAGCTCTCTTGGAATCAAGGTTGCACATATTTAACGCCCATAAAGATTTGTGAATTATTCCATGGGTAGGTGGCAGTGCTTGCCGTAGACAAGTAGGTAGGGAGACATGTCGAGAGGAGACTTGTACACCATGCAGTATGCACAATACATTGAGTCAAGAAGTTGTGACCAATTCTTACAATCTGAACGTATAAGCTTCTACAATATGGTTTTGATCTCCCTATTCGAGCATTCTGCCAAGCCATTTGACTGAGGGTGTTACGATGCTACAACAAGATTTCGATAACGTATTCTTTAGTTATCTTCTTGACCTATTTATTGATAAAGTGTCTCCCTCTGTCAGAAATGAGAATCTTTGGTATCTCGAACTGTGAAATGATGTTATCTTCTAGGTAGCGCCAGACTGTGCAACTGTCTACGGTTCGGGCGGGAATTGCCTCCACCCATCTACTGACATAATCGACGTCAAGCAGGATGTATTCAAAGACTCGTCTGTTAGGGAATTGACCCATGAAGTCAATGCCCCATGCGTCAAAGATGTCGGATGTCTGAATATATTTCAGAGGCATTAGGTCTCTCATACTGATGTTTATGGCCATTTGCAGACAGTCAGTACACTTCTTCACATAATTTGTTGCATCCTTGAATAGAGTAGGCCACCAAAGGCCACATTGAAGAACTTTTGCTGTCGTCCTCTTTCCCGAATGGTGTCCACCAGCTTCAAGCTTGTAATAATGGGCTAGGATACCCATGATCTCCTCTTGAGGATTTACCTCCTCCAGATGCAATCCACCCCTTCTCTGAATAGATGTGGATCCTCCCACTAGTAGAAGTGAATGTCTGCTAAGAATTTATCAAGTTTGATTTTCAACCAGTCTGGTAGAGTTTTTTGGAAATAAGGTAGTTCACCATATCTGTGTATTAAGGGAGAGAGAATATAGACAAGATTGCCTCATCTAGAAAGGTCTTTGTTTTAGGAATGTAGTTATACTCATATGGCTCTATTTCAATGATTATGGAAATATGATAAGCCACCACTTTTTTGACGCCTGGTATATCAGAAATTTCCAGGTTAAACTCTTGGAGTAGAAGAACCCAACAAATTAGACGAGGCTTGGCATCATTTTTGCTTTGCAAGTGCTTGATGGTAGAATGGTCAGTGTCGACAATAAACTGTGATTTGGCATCATTTTTGGGCTTCATCTAGTGTCATGCTAGCGTAATGAATCTCAAAATGGTAGCCCATCTCATCGTTTTCCTAACATAACACCAATAGCGAACTTTGATACATCCGTCACGATCTCAAAGGGGAGAGATCAATCCGACAGCTATAGGATAGGAGCATGTGTGATCAGATCCTTCAAGAGATTGAAGGATTAGAGGACCCGATCATCTACCACAAATTTGGCCTCCTTGCCAAGCAACTCGATCAATAGTCAGGAAATCTTGTCGAAGTCTATAATGAATCTGCGATAGAAACCGACATGCCCCAAAAATGATCGGACCTGCTTGGAATTTGTGGGTGGATCAAGTTTGGAGTTAACATCCACCTTGGCTGGGTCAACCTTTATGCCACACTTGGATATGACGTGATCTAGCATGATTCATTCGGTCACCATGAAGTGACTCTTCTCCCATGACAATAAAAGGTTCACCTCACAACATCTTTTCAATACTCGGTCTAACTATCCAAGGCAATGATCAAAGCTATCCCCATAGACCGAGAAGTCATCCCTGAATACTTCAAGAAAACTACCTACCATATAACCAGAAACTGCCAACATGCATCTTTGGAAGGTAGCTGGTGCGTTACACAAACCAAAGGGCATACGAAAGGCATATGTTCCGAATGGGCAGGTGAATGTAGTCTTCTCCTAATCCTCTGGCGTAATGTCGACTTGATTATACCTGGAGTAGCCGTCCAAGAAGAAAAAGTATTCCTTCGTAGTTAGTCTTTCGACTATCTGATCGATGAAGGGCAATAGGAAGTGATCCTTCTTGATTGCAAGATTTATAAGCTTGTAGTCCACATAGACACACCATGAAGTCGACACTCAGGTCAGAATATCCTCTCTTTTTACATTGGTAACTATGGTGATCCTAGATTTCTTGGGCACTACATGCAAGGGACTCACCCATTTACTGTTGGAGACGGGATTGATAAATCATGCATCACACCATTTGGTGATTTCTTTCATGACCACCTCCCATAAATTTGGGTTCAATTTTCTCTTAAATTCATGGGAGGGTTTGTTATCTTATTCATGATAGATGTGATGCAAGCACAATGACGAATTTATCCCATGTAGATATGTAGTATTCACCCAATAGCATTGCGGTTTCTCTCAAGAACCTCAAGCAGACTAGATTCTTGTTCTTCGATGAAATGTGAACTAATGATGACCGGATGCATATCTGGCTCACCCGCAAGAAAGGCATACTTCATGTTGGATGGTAGAGGTTTCAACCATGGGGGAGAAGGAGTCCACTTCGTAGTGACTTCAGAAACTAAGACAGATGCCTGCTCTTTCAATTGAATGTTGTCCACTACTGTACATTCAAATTCGGAATACTGAATATCACACATATCTGTAACGATTTCATCCTGCTCAGACGATGATTGTTGTTTAAGAATATCGGTCTGACCATCATCGAACATCTCTTGATCAAAGACATCAAGAAATTTAACTGCGCTGTCCAGACCCTCCTCAAGAGAGAGGAAGGCATGTGTATCATTGTTATCCATGAATAGATCCGTGTCTCAGATTTCAGCCAGAAAATTGTAGTCTTCTTTGACATCTGGTTCATGCACTCTCGTAACAAATGTCACTTCACCTGATTTTGGTTCAAGGACTATTGATAAATCCCCGATTTATCAGCACAATTTAATATATTTATCTCTTTTGCTTAAGTAATTCAACAATATTCTTTGACAATTAACATTAATTAACAAATTGTTTGTTGTATATAATTGACACTAATTACACTATATTATATAACCTTATTATTATGCTATATTTTATGTATTTATTTATTATTAAAAATCAAATAAAAATAAGTATAATATTATAAATAATATAACATAAAATAAAAACCCAAAAAAATAACAAAAGAAAAATTAAAAGAAAAATGTTTTACATTGTTTTAAATTGTACTAAATTTTTATGTATGTATAGATGATCTTTGATATCTTTGACTTCTACATGAAAGTTGTAGATCTTATTGAGATCTAGAACTTTTATGTTTTGAGTTTTTTTTCCAATTCTTTCTCTAATTAATTATTATTTATTTATCTTGTATTTAATCATTTCTTTGCTTTCCTATTGGGCCACGTGGCCACCCCTCATTGTTCCGATCGTCTGTCACCAGGACCATTGGATCTTGATCCAATGGTCTACGTTGCATCGTCTACCTTCAAATTCCCTTCTTTAAACAATGCAACTCTTCGCGCACAGCCACCTTCTCTTATTTCTGGCAACCACCTCTGACAACCTCTGCTTCCACCGCCACCTACATTCTCTTCACCGTTCGTCCCTGAGTCACGCCAACTTCCTAACACCATCTCATCATTTCTCTCTTAGCCGAAGGTGGTGATTGAAACCACCACCTTTATTCGCCAACCAACAAACTTCCCCCTCATCAAAACCCTTTCTCTGCCTCCATCAACTACCATTTGCCTTCACGCGAGGAACCTCCTAGCTCCCATTCTCATCTGTGATAAAGATAGAGATCGAGCGTAGACAGAGTGTACACCAGCGAGATCCTCGGTCCCTGAAGCTGTGTTGCAGCCCTCTTATCAGTGTTGCTCGAGCTCTACTTCCAGCCGATGTATCGAGCGAAGACCTGAGGTCAGTTTGAACCTCTCCAAGGGCTGAATCATATGCAATCTTCTTCAAAACATTGATCCACATTTCATCTACTGGGTAAGATTTTTTTCACTCGATCTTATTTTTACTAGTTGTTTACTTATTTTCCTAGTGTACACTTCTTAGTCTAAATATGATCTGAACATCTGGATTTCTTCACATCTAATCATACATCCACACGTATCATTCCAGTGATTCTCTTCACTTCTCCATTATCGTTTCATCTCGATTTTTCTCCACCACATCGTGCCTGGAGAACCCATTTAGAGTTCTTTTTCTTCACGGTGTTTGAGCCCTCCATTCCATCTCATAGCCACTTCAAATCGTTTGTTGGGCTTTGTCTTGTCTTTATACCAATACTGCAGGTGATTGAGTTCATTGATCGGAATATGTAGCTGTGCCCTGATCTCCTTCCTCTCTACTAGAATCACTTCATCGACAGGTCATAGCAAGTGCTCCCTCGTCATCCTTAGTTCACCTCCGACATCACAGAGTCTTTAGGAAGGTCATCTGACCTTCAGCGATGGCAGAGGAGCAAGGTAGAGATAAATCACCCTCGTCGGAGCCCAGTCCAAGCTCCATCACTTGTGGAGGAGCAGAAGAACGGAGGAGTAGCAGCCACCGTTGGATACCCTACATTGGGTGTGATCCAACAACCATCATCAAGCCACATCGCACACTTGAAGCAACGGTTCATCCCTCAGGCTCAGTCTCTGAGCCTGCCTCCGAGCCTCTTACGAATCACCAGAGGCAGCCACGTGGACCGATCCTCGGCCCCCGAGCCTAGCCAGGTCATGTGCAACGCGTACGTGATATGGAGAATTTGTAACACCGATCCTGTAGTTTAGCTTATTTGCAGATAAGCCCTTCCTTCTTTGTGCAAATTGCATTTTAGCCCTTATGGCTTATTATAATTGCATTTAAGTCTAATTTTGTCCTTATTTGTTATAAAAACTTGTTATTTTCTTTGTAAAAGTGTTCCTGGATTAAACAGTGAATATCTTTTCATTGATAAATCCAAATGAAATGATTTTGGTCTCATTTGAATGCTTTTTGATGCTCTTTATTTTGGCATGATTTATTGCGAATAATGATTTAAAAATCACACTAGATTAGTTCCTTTTCTTAAGTACTTTGATTGACTTGTAATTAACATTGAAAATGGACTATTTATGAGGATTTTAACTTGATAATCACATTGAATCTTAATGACTCATTTCTAATTATATGTTAATAATGTTTTTCAATCATTACGTGGTTCAATTTTCAGTTAATTAATTTAGCATCAAAGTGAAATTAAATAATTAATCATTATTGAATGCTTTTGATACTTAGACCATCATTTGTTGATTAATGATGTATTTATCCTCAAATCAATTCTGGGTATTTTTGTGATTAATCCAAGTTTCTGTTGTGTCTTGAACCATAGTGAATGTCATAATTATATTGTTTGTGCTTCTTTGCCTTCAATAAAATAAAGTGCATAAAAATACTTTAAAAAATATGTCTTTTTTGTTATTTGTGCATCTGCTCAATATAATCATTCTATAGATTGCTATATTAATATTTGACACTTAAAAATTAATCATCTAATATCTCTGTCTCTGTGTTCGACCCTGGACTTCCTAGGTTTATAAATTCAAACGAGAACATCATCACTGAGATTCTTCTAGGTTCTGCATGATCCGCTAAGTTCCCATGCTACAATGGATACAAAGTAACCTATGCATTTAGTGACTCATTAGATGATGTTGTTGCTGAGAATGCAACACATTTTGTGATTATTTATATGTCAAATCATTTATTTAGTGATTTTTATGTTAATTATTTTGAGCTTCTTTTGTTGACTTTGTTAGTCGTGTGAATTGTTGTTGTTTTTGTTAATGGACTATTTTTTATCTCTCAAGAATTATTTAATATCATATTATTCCGTGGTAGGCTTGTGGAGCCAGTGACTTTCAGAAGACCCCAGAGGCAAGGAGCTTGGGGTTTCTTGATGGATAGTCCACGAAGTAGGATTTTAGAGAAAATTAATTTAGTAATTAAGTCCCTTTTGTCGTGTTGTAATTAATTTTCAACTTAATTACCTACTTACAGCGGGTCTCAATTGAGATCTCGCGTGTGTAGAAAAGGTCTGTTAACTTTATTCTTTGTGATGGTTGTGTCAAGAGTGATTCTCGACTTGAGTAACGTTTTAGATCAAAGCACTATGCCAAATTAGACATATTGTAGGTCATCTTTGCTTGATCTATTTTGTAATTTAGGACACATCACAATCTCATAAGATTCACAATTGCAAAAACCTTAGGAGATTTATAGGCGCATATAACATACGTTCAACTTAGCCAAATTAAATTGATTTCTTCACCGCTAATAGAACTTGTTGCTTAGGTGTAATTTTAAACTTGCATCATACAGATAGATTTTAAAATTTAGTATGTGCATCCACATGGATAGTGCTGGGAAGTGCTGTAAGTATCCATATACGATTACATGCATCATTGATTTTCGCTTGCATTCCATTTTTTTGCTTTCTCCCTCAGTTTTACCAAATTAAGGAAAAAGTAAAAGGGTCTGTACGTTAGGTGATGCTTGTGGTCACATAAATTCAAAGCGATAACCCAACTCTTAAAATTGGGACTGAATTATTGCAAGTTGGCCTAATTAATTTGGAATAAAATCAACCTTGTATTACAAGCAGTAAAACCCTCATTGTTTGCAGGTACTTACCCCCAGAAAGAGTAGGTGAGGATATAACCCCTAAGGAATAGAGCCAAAAATCGTTGAACTTGTGCCCTAAGCGCTTGGACTCACTTTTAAGGTCATGTTATTGCTGCAGCACTTGCCTCCGACCATTAGAAGAAGTAGTCTTGTTCCTGTTGGTGTGTTCCGCCAGCTTGAACTTGAACTGCCTTAAGGGACTACACCTGTGAGATTGCATAAGATTGTTTTGAATAACTAAATTAGAATTGACAATATAATAATGCCATCATCCCGACCTTCAACGTTGAGTTGGTGAATCTATTCAAAGGGGTTTGTATTGATTGCTTTGTGTGAGTAACTCTGCACATTCATGTGCCCCGTAGTACCAGAATATTTTTGGATCGAGCATGATCAATTTCTGTATCTCTTGAAATTGAATATGGATAATTTATCATATATTTGCTCAAACTTTGTGAGCTTGTCGTTGGACCGCTCAAATATCATGTCTTCATCGATCCAGTCTCCTTCTTCATCTTCTCCATCTAGACTATCCCGATTTAGAAATAATCCTTGTTTCGAACTGGTGTATCGTGATTCCCTCCTTGGGAGTGGTTACATCCCAACCAACCCCTTTTCTTCTTTACTCACCGAGGAAGATCATTGCCTTGACAAGATCGATTTGATTTCATTATCTTCATCTAGATCTCATTCCAATCTTTTGTTTGATGAAGGTGAAAAAACACATTAGAGATGCCTCCTAAGAAACAGAATAAAGCAAAGGAAGAAGAAGAGGACCCAATGCATGCAGTACTGTCCAGGTTAGCAGAATCTGAGCATAATCAAGCATTTATTAGAGCACAACTTTTCCAGTTACAATTGGGTAGAGATGCACCAATGGACGCGACATACAACCCTGGGTAATATCAGATGTCTAATCGGTTGAGCCCAGTAGAGCTTGAAGTTGAATATGAGTTGAAGAAGTAGTTTCTTATCTTTTTGCCTCATTTTCATGGGAATGCACATGAAGAGCCATACTCATTCCTTAGGGACTTTGAGTTGGTTTTTACCAACCTTAGGCATCCTAGGGTTAGCCAAGACTACATTAGACTCAAAGACCTTCCTTTTACCTTTAAGGATAAGGTTGATTATTGGATGAAGAACTTGGGGATAGCTGTAACTACCTTTGTGCAGTTCAAGGACCTCTTCTTGAAGAAGTTCTACCCTTTGAGTAGAACTAACTTGATGCGCTCACGCATTACGAGCTTCTGCCAACTTCCTAATGAAACCTTCTTGATACATGGGAGAGATTCAAGGATCCCTTACAGAAGTGTCCTTGTCACTTAGAGCCTACCATCCTGGTTCAATCTGTTTACTGCAGTCTACACCCTGAGGTGCAGGGTCTAGTTAGTGTTGCTTATGGAGGCAACTATACTTCATGAAGTGCGGACACTGTCTGAAATGTGTTTGAGAAGATGGTCGAGATGAATAGAGTACAAACCACAAGTAAAGCTCAGTTAGAGACCCCCATTCCATTCTTATCCAATGGGGGAGTGAAGGCTACATTGGCTTTTGACATGGGCCTTATAGCAGATGAACTCATAGTGGTTGAGAGGATCGATAAGCAGATGGATGAGTTGGACATCAACTTATCCAAACTGCCTAAGAAGATGGCAGAGCTTTATGAGAAGGTATCCAAGATTAGGATACCTTTTGTGACTGCATTTGCAGCTCCCATTTACCATGTTCACCATATTCAGGAACAACAGGTGTCAAGTCCATTCTAGCCATGGGTTAAGGACCAGCCTCTAGCCCATTATTTTCAGCAGCAACTATCTTTTGTAGAGACAATTTTTTAGGAGTCTTCACAGGTGTGGGAGGTAAATGGTGTGTGGTACACTAATTACCCTACCAGGAAGGGGATTTCTAGGGACTGTTTCTCCTACCAGCGTCCTCAGACCTTTTACAACACATCATTTACTCCTACACCTCTTCCAGCACCACAGATACCTAGAGTGATCCCTTACCAGGCACCGAGGCAGCAACAACAACAATACGAGCATCAACAAACGTACCAGACGGACCAGCATGGCCCACATGTTCAACATCATACCAAGCATCAACAGTCTTATGGAAATCAGGTCCAATCTTCACGTTCTTCTTTACCTTCTTCTTCTTCTTCACATCAACAACATCCATCTTCAGGTCCGACTGATTTTCAGAGACAGATTTCAGAGGAGTTGCGTTCTTATAGGAATGAGGTACAAAATTTGAGGGTTGATCTCAACCGTCTTTCCCATTGACATGACGAGCGCACTGCATCTATTACATCTATTCCTGCCCAAGTTCACGCTAATACCAATAGCCTGAACAAACCTCAGCAACAACAATAGTTTAATCAGGTATACTACTCAGATTCTCACTAATCTAGGCATGAGATCTTTCCGTTTGATTGTGTTAGTCATATGTTTCAGACAGACCGTGATCATACCTGATCGGATAAGGGACATGGAGAGGACCGACTCCGAAGCTCAGCCTGAGGAGACTTTAGAGGATGTTGAAGCCATGCATCTTCACAGAGAGGTTCACCGGCGAGCAAAGAATTCCAGGAGGAGATTGGGGAGGAGTACAAGAGTAGCACGACACGCATCAGATTTAGAGTCTACGGAGGACCTTACACTTTTGGTCGAGGAGAATGCACATTCAACAGACATTCCTGTACCTGTATTAGATGATTCAGTTATTATTCCAAATGTAAAAGATTTGATTGTGAAAAACTCACTTTCTAAGAAAAATAAAGTGCATGTTTCTATTTATGATTCTGAGTCTTCACATCCTTCTTTAGTTATCCCTTTCCCCGTGCTCTTATGACTAGAAAGCGCATTATAAATAAGATTAAAAAAGATGAACCTAAAATGACATGATTTTGTAGATATAACATTATGGTTAAGGTGCCATTTTATGAGTATAGGGCCAGTCATCCTACATTTCAAAAATACTTGAAGGTGAGATGCACACCTAGCAAAGTCAACACGAAGAAACCAAATAGTTATTTCAAGACACATGTTCTCTCGGTTGCCACTACCTTTTGTCTCAAGAACCAAAAGTTGCCATAACGAAGAGAGATTTAGGTGCACATTATGTGGTGAGTCATATAGATGACATAATGTTTGCACACACTCTCCTAGATAATGGCTCTTCGATTAACTTGTTACCCTTTGCCTTATATGAGAAACTGAAGTTGGGACCTTTATGTCGATCTAGAGCTTTACTTCAGTTTGCGGATAAATCAATGAAAAAGGCTAAGGACGAGGTCAAGAATGTCATTATCTTAATTGATGGATAAGACTACATGGTGGACTTCACTGTCCTTGACATGGATATCCCCAATCATTGAAGAGAGTCACATATTATTCTTGGATGGCCCTTCCTTAGGATCATTGGAGCAACATTCGATTATCTGACAGGGATGATGAACTTCCATTCTCGAGGTAGAGAAGTGGAACTACATATGAAGTAGACGAAATGACCGACCTGATTCAGAGTCTAGCACAGATTTAGCATAGTTGGGATTTGGAGTCCGAACCCGATATTTCAGAGCGAGACCCTCTCATATGAAGAGGACATGGTACATAGAGCAGTTGTTGAGACATTGCCACAGTTCTTGAGTTCTGCATCCCTTTGGACTTGTCGGTTCCTTCTCCTTTGGAACAATCAAGTGAATCCGATGATGAATCGGACATGGCTTTGTCTAAATTACCATGTTTCGTTGGCAATCCGATTCCTTATTCTTCAATTCAGTCGGTGGACAGTATTATAGATGATTCATCTCCATTATGCAGCACAAATCCAGATTCAATGGTAGTTTAACCTGATGTTCCTAACGATTTTTCTTTGCCAGAGTTGAAGCCACTACCTCATACACTCTAGTATTCCTTTCTTGCGGGACCAAAGAATAAGTTTCCTATCATTATTAGTTCTAGGCTGGCTGTAAACAGGAGACTAGGTTGTTAGAAGTGTTAGAAAAGAACCGCAAGGCCATAGGATGGACGGTGTCAGATCTTGTGGGTATAAACCCCACACTCTTTTCACACCATATTTTTGTTGAGGATAATGCTAGACCTTCCCGTGAGTTTCAAAGGAGACTTAATCCCAATCCACTGGAAGTATTTAAGAAAGAGATCGAGAAGTGGGGTGGAGCGGGTTTTATTCACCCAATCTCAGACTCCAAATGGGTGGCTCCTTTACATGTTGTCCCGTAGAAGTCTGAAATTTAAATGGTCACCAATGAGGAGGGAGTTGAGATTGCGACAAGAGTACCCACGTCGTGGCATGTCTGTGTCAATTACATATGCCTGGATATTGCGACCAAGAAAGATCACTTTCCTCTACCTTTCATTGATCAAATTTTGGAGAGATTAGCGAGGAAAGAGTTGTCCTGATTTATTGACAGGTACTCAGGACAGGAAAAAGACCACTTTTACATGTCATTTCGATACATACACATTCATGCGCATGCCTTTTAGGCTATGCAATGCCTTGTGTTTTTTTCAGTGGTGCATGATTGCCGTGTTTGCCGAGATGGTAGGGGATTTCCTGGAGGTCTTCATGGATGATTTCTCGGTCCATGGTGATTCATTTGACTCTTGTTTAGCACATTCAGACCGAGTCCTTCAGAGAGGTGAATCTAGTACTCTCCTGGGAAAAAAGTCATTTTATGGTTAAGGAGGGTATCGTGTTGGGGCATGTCATCTTCAAAAAAGGAATGCAGGTTGACCCTACCAAGGTGGATGTGATCAAGAAAATTGATCCACCAACCAACATCAAGTCAGTGAGGTCATTTCTAGGGCATGCTGGATTTTATAGATGATTTATTCAAGATTTTTTTAAGATTGCTCGATCCCTGACTAAGCTCTTAGAAAATGACACCGAGTTTTTTGTAGATCACAAATGTCTTGAGGCCTTTGAGCTCCTTAATAAGAAGATTTGTGACTCGCCGATTCTGTAGGCTCATGATTAGTCTCTTCCCTTTGAGATCAAGACCGATGCTTTGGATTTTGCTATAAGAGTTATATTGGGGTAGCGACGAGATTGGATTACGTTCTCTATTCAATGCAAGAAAAGTTTTGGACCCAGCACAGAGAAATTACACAGTGATCGAATAAGAGATGCTTGAAGCAGTATGGGATTTAGAGAAGTTTAGGTCTATGATTCTTGGCTCAAAAGTGACAATTTACACCGATCATTCAGCCATTAGGTATCTCATGGAAAAGAAGGATGTGAAGGTGCGCTTTCTTAGGTGGCTATTGTTACTCCAGGAGTTTAATTTGGAAATTAAAGATAAACCTGGAGTAAAAAATGTAGTGGCTGATCATCTTTCAAGGATCAAGATAAAGTATTCCCCTGATTCTGAGCCTATTAGAGAAACCTTTCTAGATGAGTCAATTTGCCTTATTGACTTACTTTCATGGTATGCCAACATGGTGAAATACTTTGTCTCCAAGCAAGTTCCACATGGTTGGACTAGGAGCAGTACAGAGCGACTCAAATCAGATTCGAGGAAATACCATTGGGAGGATCCGTTCCTTTTCTTTGAAGGACCAGATTGTGTCTGGAGGAGGTGTATTCCTCAAGAAGAATACAAGAGTGTCCTCATGTATTGTCATTCCCTTGAGGCTGGAGGACACCATTTAGGAAAAAGAACCGCTCACAAGGTGTTACAGTGTGGTTTGTTTTGGCTGACCTTATTTAGAGATGCTAGTGACTTTGTATGGTCGTGTCATGTTTGCCAGAGGATGGGAGGGATTGTTGGTTCTAGAGATGAAATGCCCATGCATCCTGTGATTTTTTGTGACGTCTTTGATGCTTGGGGCATCGATTTCATGGGTCCTTTCCCTAATAGACAAGGTTTTGAGTACATATTGTTAGAAGTTGATTACTTGTCAAGATGGGTGGAGGCTATTATAACCCAAGCCACATATAGTAGGATTGTCTTCAAGTTCTTAAAGGATCATATTATTTCAAAGTTTAGGGTACCTGGAGTTTTGATATCTGATGGTGGTAGACATTTTGTGAATAGACAGATGAAATCTTTAGCAAATGACAATGGATTTGAGTATAGAGTAACTAGTCCTTACCACCCACAATCGATGGTACGACAAATGTTTCAAATAGGGAGGTGAAGAGCATTCTTCAAAAGTTAGTCCATCCCGATAGGAAAAACTGGTCTCAGTTGTTAGACCAAGTTCTGTAGGCTTACAGAACGACCTACAAGACACCTCTTGGCACTTCACCTTTTAGGATGATTTATGACAAGCCATGTCATTTGCTCACTGAGTTAATTCACAAATCTGAATAGGAAAGAAAGAAGATTGATTGGAGCTGTCACTTAGGGAAGTTGTGTAGAGACCTTGACCTGAATGAGTTGGTGGAAATCCATAACCGAGCATATGACAACAACATGATCTATAAGGACAAAGATAAGAAGTGGCATGATGCGCATATTAGATGCACGAACTTTATCCCGGGATAACAAGTATGGTTGTTTAATGTAAAGTTAAAGACTTTCCACATGAAGCTTAAATCAAAGTTGATGGATCCTTTTATAATTAAGGAAGTGCATGGAAATGGCAGTGTAGTGATTTCAGAGCTTTCAGAGAATGCAACTTCCTTTGTGATCAACGGGCAGTTACTTAAGCATTTTATGGAATCAAGGGAAAGATTAACTTCTGTTGACACAATTGACTTCATACCTAGTGATTTAATTCTAGATTTTTCAGAAAAGACATGATTCATCAGTACAGATTCACATCATAAGATTCTGCATCATCATATTCTCATTCTTTCTGACTTCATTATTTAGATTTACTTTGACTCTTAATCTTTTCCTAACTACACTTAGGCTACTTTTAACCTAAGTATAGGGGAGACCATCCATGTTTATTCATTCTGACTTATTTTTCTCATTCCTACACTTATATTATTTTGGTCATCAGTTCTGACATTCTTTTATACTTAGTTGAGCTATAGCTTAATATCACTTTGTGCTATGAGGACATAGCAAAAGCTAAGTATAGGGGGGGTCTACTGTATATATTACATATATACTTTAGCCATAGCTCATAATTTTAAAAATTTTCAAACTTTTTGAGGTTACAGGTATCGTATTGTATTCTTGGAACTAATTTCTATACAAAGGATTTTGAAAATGATTGTGAAAATTATATACATATTTTACATGTTTTCAATTGTTTTATGTGATTTGAAAAATACAGATTGACATGTTTTGAAAAATCATTTGTAAAGTGTTTTGAAAACCTATATCTATGTGACAATGTTTGCAAAAATTTTTCAAAAATCTTTTCCAAAAGCTAAGGGTGTATGGGAATTAACCTAACTCTTGTAAATAATTTCTAACTTAAAGTAAAAAAAATAAAAATCATTAATTCTGTTGTGTCTCTTTAGTCTTCTTTAGTGTTTCAAGTTTCTAAGAGGTCGCGACGGTTTACTGAACTATCTTGTCCTTATTCTGTATAAGGTTGTCCGGCCTTAGAGTCTTATAGAGTACTATATGGAGGAAAGTTCGGATTTCAATTCTATATTTTGGAAGATCACTTGATAAAGAGTTCACTGAAAATAGTAATGCCGATTGATGAAGATGATTTATTGATAGAAGAATTAGACATGGAGGTGCCCTTACCTTTTCTTAAAGATGTTCAGGTCTTGGATTCTCACATTTCTTGTAAGTTGGGTCATCCTTGTGTGTCTAGTTTTTCTCTTCTACGGAAAACTCAAAAGTCTATTGTAGGATTTCAAGGTTTGATTTGTCTTCCCATGATTGTGGAGAATTTTGAGGCTTCCCATGTAGATATGGACATCACTTTTTGAGGAAGAATGGAATCATTCTAAAAGACTGAAATTACAAGTCAATGACGATCCTTCTTTTTCGGATTACGATGTGTTCTTTGTTAAGAGGAAGCAATTGAAACATAAGGCGACCTGTGATTTTAAACCTAAAAGATCCAATCTTGATTTTTTAAAGGAGCTGAAATTTGTAGTGTTGTGAATGGGTATCTTATTGTTGTTCTTTATGTGTCTCTGTGTCCATTCTCTTGTTCTTGTCTTAATAAGTTAATAATTCCTTAATTCTTTTGTAAATAACTAACTTGCTAACTTATTAATTAGTGTTCTTCTCTGACACTTTCACTATGCACTCAAGGCTTGAGATAATCTTTAACACTTTGTTTAAGGAGTCCATAGACTTAAAGTTATCTTGTCTTAATCATTAGGGTCTTTGACTTAAAAGTTCATACTTCCCTAGTTAGAAGATATGTGTGCTACATTGCATGCTTAATCTCCCTTAAAAGAATTTGACTATCACTCACATGCATGAATGCATTCATTATTGAGATGAGTCGAGGTATCACTTAAGGGACTGGGATTTGAGGCTTGAATTTGTGCTTGATCTATATGATGCTCAAGGATGTGATAAAATTAATGATGGATTTATGAAACCTGAGTACCAGCATCATAGCTAGTACGGGGCATGGTTCTCATGCTATCTCTTGACTTTGAACTAAAGTGTCAGGGTGTGATGACATAAATTAATAAGTTGATCAATATGCGCCAATCCTTGGTAAAAAGTAGTGGAGCTAGCCAAAAAATAAGGGAAGTTCCCTCACAAAAAAATGATGATGATAAAAATGATTACGAAAAGCTCATTATACTAAAAAGCTATATCATATGAGATTACACTCAAAGAGAGAGCTCCCAACCCTTAAGTGTCCACTTGGACCAAATCATTAAGTTATGAGTCGGGTTAGTACCTCAAAAAGGGCTCTGCATTGTTAGCGCTACAAATATGGGTGCAAGTATATTAGATACTTTAAAAAGACGCACCCCGTTATTCCCAGAAAAACACGTACAGACGACTCAATCTCTTTTGACGAGCACATTGACTGACATTAAAAATATACAAATGTGTTGAGTATTAGCACTTGAGAGAAACCTTGTTCCAATAAGAGGAAGAGAAAATGAGTACACAATCTTATATCCTCCATAATTTGGCCTTCCATCTTTGCCTTTAAAGTCTGATGAACTAAAGAGACGGTGGATTGAGGCAAGACTAGATTTATTTCCTAGTGTTGAGGGTTGGGTCTTTAGGAAAGCTTCTTAGATTGGAACTTTTGGTGAAATTTTTACTCTACTCTTGTGGATGTAGGCAACACTAAAGTCATACTTTTATATACATGTATCTTGAAAGTCTGACAATTGGAGGAGTTGAATTCCTTTTGATCAATATTTGGATCAACTTAGAGTTCTCGGATTTCTAAAACCTAGTGTTCTAGGTCTAATCGAGCCTAGCATACTCACTTGCACATGTCAGGGATCTCACTAATTAAGCCAAATATTTAACTAAATTCTTTATTTATTAGCTCGAGGAAGAGCTTAACTTAAGTATAGGGGAGTCATAAATCCCATATTTATCAGCATAATTTAATATATTTACCTCTCTTGCTTAAGTAATTCAACAAGATTCTTTAACAGTTAACATTAATTAACAAATTTTGTGTTGTATATAATTGACACTAATTACACTATATTATATAACCCTATTATTGTGTTAATATTTTATGTATTTATCTATTATTAAAATCAAATAAAAATTAGTATAATATAGTAAATAAATAATATAACACAAAATAAAAACCCAAAAAATAACAAAAGAAAAATTACAAGAAAAATATTTTACATTATTTTAAATCGTACTTAATTTTTATCTATGTATAGATGACATCTCACCTCTTTGACTTCTACAAGAAAGTTGTAGATCTCGATGAGATCTACAACTTTAATATTTTGAGTTTTTTCCCAATTCTTTCTCTAAATAATTCTTTTTGATTTGTCTTGTATTTATTTGATTTCCTATTGGGCCATGTGGCGCCTTCACAACCGCCCATGTGGCCGCCCCTCATCGCTCCGATCGCCTGTCACTAGGACTATTGGGTCTTGATTCAATGGTTCACGTTGC
Organism: Ottelia alismoides; assembly: GCA_037367405.1. NCBI lineage: Eukaryota > Viridiplantae > Streptophyta > Magnoliopsida > Alismatales > Hydrocharitaceae > Ottelia > Ottelia alismoides. Next base: position 775,876 of record JAZKJV010000532.1, on the reverse strand, counting down.
ATCATTTACCTCAATTTCCTTCTTCAAATGGCGCAACTCTTCACGCACACCAACATTCTCTTCTTTCTGGCAACCACCTCTGGCAACCTACGCTTCGACTGCTATCTCCAATCTCTTCACCGTTCGTCCCTGAGTCACACCAACTTCCTAACACCATCTCATCCTTTCTCTCTTAGCCGAAGGTGGTGATTGAAACCACCACCTTTCTCTGCCAACCATCGAACTTCCATCTCCTTAAACCCTTTCTCTGCCTCCATCAACCACCATCCACCTTCATGTGAGGAACCTCCTAGCTACTCTTCTCAATCTGTGACAGATAGAGAGAGAGAGAGCATAAACAGAGTGTATCTACGATGAGATCTTCGGCCACATGAAGCCGGGTTGAGCTCTTTTGAGTGAGGAGCTACAGTGCTAGACGAGTCAGATCCGAGGGGCGATAGATCAAGATCCTAAATTAGAGAGGTTTGTCCTCTCAGATGCACGGTGATGGAATCGGGTTCCCTGGCTTGGATGGATTGCGATGAACTCCTGAACTCAGTCAACTATTCCCCCACAGTTATTTTGCCTTAATCTCAGTCCTCCGCTCCTAAACAAAGAACTAGAAGAGGAGAGGTACCAAAAGAGAACAACTAACTCTACCCTGTAGTTGTCATTCTTGCACCCCTCAGGTATGAGACTCATCTCCAGCCTTGTAGTTGTCATTCTATATGCGGTGGAGGAACTTGTGGTTCGATCAGAGGAAGGGAGATAAAGTGTATGGGTAAATGTAAGGAGTTGGTTCCTCCTCCTTTCCTTCCTTGCTGGTGGTTCAAGCATGTCGCAAGTGTCTTCGATAGAGCTCAGGAAAGGTGTGGTGGAGCTGGTGTTGGTGGACAGAGATTGGCCGTCATATCTGACTTCTTGGCGTCAGGTACACGGAGACAGGCTTGTGTTTATCCTTCAAGCAAGTAGGTCATTCTAATGAGTGGGTTCGATTGGGGCTCAAAGGAGGAAGTACGTTCTTTATTCTCTTCTCTTTTAGATGCAAGATGGACTTATATGCTCGAAAAACTCCTCTCCATCCTTGATAGGATCTCATTGGAGAGCTCCTACTTATGCAGCAACAAGGGCTCTCCCTTCTTGATTAGAGGCCCCAATTACCTGCAAAATAATAGAGGCTACACTAGCAACCTATTCTTAGTAGAAAACAAGCACGGAAAAGGGGGAGGAGCAGAATCACCTGATTTGTCTTCATATCAGATGAAATCAGGGATTCAAGCTGCTACTGATGGTTTGGTATCGTTCCAGGATCACTTGCACAAAGTTCAAAAGCTTGTCGTGAAGCTTTCTGGATGTTTGATGAGCGGATCCTCTGCTATGCAGTAGTGATCTGCATTAACATGGGAGTGTGCCTAAGCCGCTCAATCGAGATCGAGCAGTTTGCACAAAATTAAGGTTTTTGTGGGCCCTTACCGTGCGAACCACTCAATCTCGATCGAGCAGCTCGTGCATAATCACAGGTTATAGCAGATCCCTACTGCACAACTGAGGATGCGCTCCTTGATGTTCAAGGAGTGATAATTGATGCGATTAAGGATGCAAACATATGGATATGGATATTAAAAAATGGATACTGATCGTGGGTAATGTTGAAATACTCTATAGAATCGACTTAAATATATACTAATTGGATGAAAAACACATGATATAATTTACTAAATATGTTTGTATCAAAAAAATTATATAAATATGATAAAAGAAGGTATAGAACTATGTTATACAAGGTTAAAAATAAGTCTATGACTGTATTTATCTATATGAAAATGAATATACGAATATAGATAGAGATGCTTGCAGATATCAAGAAGATATCCATATCGATATCCATTTTGAAATGAATACGTCTATAGTTGTCAAAATCAGTATAAAATGGATACGGTGATAGATTGGATACGGATATATCCGTAACCGTTTACATCCCCATATGTGATGGCTCCTGTAATGGTGATCGTAAAGAGCTTACTACCGGCTACGATCTGATCTTGGCCTTTGATATTTTAACCGATACGAAAGAAAGATACGAAAGAATCCCCTATGTTGAACGTAACTGATTAGAATTGGATTAGGATCCATTCCTGTTCAAGATCAATTCGAGATTTATTGTATGAGATCTTAAAGTACCTAATGATAAAAAAATAAAAAATATTGAAGTAAACCAATAGATCCCCTCTTCGGATGAATTCCTCATTTTGCTTCTCAGCCTATGTGGTGTTCTGAATCGTTTCAGGTTGTTGTTTCTCTCTCAAGAGTAAGTTTTTACACATGAGAGTTTTCATCCTTAAGTCATGATCAAACTCTCCACGAGGTTCACCGTCGATTCTTGTCAACCCTTGATTTGTATATATATCACCTAATCTACGCTCGAATTTTAGCATGTTCCTTATTAAAGATCCATTCCTTAAGTAGATTATGTTTGCTCATATTGTTATCATGGTTATATCTAAGCAAAAATATTCTGACATTGGTACGACAAAGAATCTCGAATGTTGGGTTGATTACGTGACATATACAAGTATATAAATTGGAATTAATATATAAAAGCAGGTTGTAACACCACAAAATAGTCTCATCTAATACTCACTATTTAATAACTTGAATGTAAGCATTTTGTGTAGTTGTCAACAGTTAAGTTAGGTTCAAACATAATAATTTGTCAGAGCTAGTTATCCTCAATATTAACTTCATACAAAACGATTGTCTCGAATGCTTTTGCTTGCTAGATAAACGCAGTGTAAGAGTCAATGTTTTGAAAATTGGATTGGATCGACTGGTTCAACCGGTGAACTGGGCCTAGACCAGTTCGATTAATCGGTTCTTATCGGTTCGGCTTGAAAGTTTAAATTTTAATAAACCCATCGATTCAGTCTATTATTTAAAAACCAGTTTAACTAGGTTCAATTGAAATTGAACTACATTAAATTTTTAATTTATTCAAAAATAATAACAGTGGAGGGAATTGAACCGTTGTCCTTTGGTTACTTATCTTGAACTCCTAACCAACTACTCTAACTTTAACAACCGTGACTTTTCAAGAAACAAAAAGATAAAAAAAACAAATCTCTTAATTTCCTCCAAACAAGTTTTCATCTATTCCATATTACCATTATTGCATTATTGAATAGCCACTTAAATGAGTTTTATTACCCCAATTATAACCTAATTGTCAACTATTAGAAGACCACAAGGCTTTAAAATTCACACGTCACCTTTCCCACATTCATGTGCAAGGGGGGAGAGAGAGAGAGAGAGAGACAGAGAGAGAGAGATCTTACAAGAGATTATATTCATCACGAGAGATGACAGTGTTGAATCGGAGAAGAAGAAGAGTGTGGATACGAGGCCGGAAGAAGCCACAATGACAATGTCGAAGAGAGTCAAGCTTTGGACCTAAGGTATGCATCGATTTAGGATTATATACAAATAAAGTTCAATTCCGAGATAAAAATGTATGTCTCAGTTTCGTTAGTTGATAGGTATATGCAATGACCTTATTTCGAATAAGATGTCAGAATGTATGTGTCGAACCCGTAGGGACGTTATATACTGCCTTTACTCAATTTCAACAGTATGCTCATGATTGTAAGGAATAAGAAACGTCTTTTTGATAAGTAATGAACCGGACAATTTTTTTTAAGCATACGTAACAGTTTGCACACATCCATATACCACATATTCCAGAAATTTTTTAGTATATTCAAATAGGGAGTTGTCAAATCGGTAGCATAACTAGCGAGTCCTATACATACAATGGTGGGAGTCTTGAGAGTAAAATACATATGCTATTATTAGTTTGGTATGCTTTATAAATTCCTATGCAATTATTTAAGATGTTAGTTGTAGATCTTAGGGTATGTCTTTTGAAGGGTTATGGTATTCCAATTACATCAAAGATGTAGCCTAATTAATTGGATTCATTAACTATTTTTTCTTGTAAGCGAGCGATATTTAACAGTGCACATTAAATGTTAGAGATGGTTAATGATATTTATGATTATATTAAGAATCAGTTGTACTTAGGAAGCTAATGACCACTTTCGTAAATAGACTTAGTTAATCTCACAAACACTTGCTGATCATTTAAACAATTCGATGCATACATTTCGTTGTTGAAATCTATTAATAAAAACTATTTACTACGCAAATGGATATTATGAGTAATAAATCATAAACTTGATTATTCCTATGCAATTACCTATGTGTAATTGAATAATAACATGCATCTACTTCTGTTCATGTGGGGGAAAATGAACATATGATATTCCTATACCCGCAAATGTACGGTCTTTTACTGGTTGTATATTTGGGAGCATGTTCATACTTTTAAAATAAATTCTAGATATATCTTTAATATATTTGCTTTACACATACTTATAATTTAAGTTAACCACATGCTGAATTTAGTGATTATTATATATTCATTCAGTTCTGTATTGATCAAGCAAAATATATACTTATACTTACTATACAATGTTGAAGAAAAAAATATTATCGAGTTCTTAAGATAATCATAAGATTTTGGTACCAACTTGAATTAAGGAGAGTTATTCTCAACATTATGAAAGAAATTGGTTAGTGGAACTGAAAGGTTCACATGAACCACTATTGTATGGATAAGAAATGGCATTAAGGGAAATATAAATTTCTTAAGTAATGACACGATACCGATAAGTGGAGTTAAGTGTTGCATCTAATGGTGGGAGTAGCCTCTAAAGTCCAATTATCGTGTTAGCCCAAGGGACAACGTTGCAAGAAGCATATGGTTGCGAGGTACCACAGAGGCAAAAGCTAAGTCATATACAGTTGTACCTAACTGTCATGTTATCGCCGCAAGGAGTGTATGGTTATAAGGAACCATAGAAGCAAAAGCTAAGTCCTCTATAGTTGTAGCTACACTGTCATGTCATGTCATGGACCGCAAGTATCAGCTGTTGAAAACGTATAACAAGATACGTATATGAAGGTTATGCAAGAAAATTGGTTTATAAAAGCAAATCATTACAAGTATGCAAGGAAATGATTTATAAAGATAAATCATTACAAGTTATGAAATAAATAGTTTATAACGGTAAACCATTACAAGTATGTAAGGAAATGGTTTATAAAAATAAATCATTACAAGTTATGAAAAAATGAATTATAAAGATAAATCAGTACATGTTATGTGAGAAAATGGTTTAATTGAAGAATAAACCACTATATGTTAGCAAGGAAATGATTTAAGAATAATAAATTGTCAAGGCATGCAAAAGCTAGTTAAAGGGTTAATCTGGAAGAATGATTTAAGTGTGAAAGGATACATATACATGTTATGGATTTCATGAAACATACCCCTTATGATGAACAATGATAGTTTATGTAATTTTATGTATATTGCATATGCATACTCATATTTATGAAAGAACCAATATGGAACTTGTTGGAATGACTTAGACATGCATGAGACATGCAAGCACGCAATGATATTTTTTATGGGTACTCAAGTATATGAAATGTAACGGGTTAAAAGATAGTTAGAATTCTCATACACGGACCCCGATGTATACTGGGCATTAGGCTCAAGTAAAATTATATTTATTTATTTCAAGTAAAGAACAAGTTCGACTGAGCACTCAAGTTCGTGCAGCAGACTCAACGAGACTTTTAGCATGGTATGAATAATTACATGATTTATGGTGGATATGTGTATGCCCACTGGAAGAAAGAACCATGTTGTGAAATTATTTAGTTTTTTTGCAAGTATACTTTTATTAATGTTGTAATAATGGAACTTTTGGTTGAATTAGATTTTATGGATCCTTTTGAGAATGATTTTTGTATGCTAGTTGATTACCATGCATGAATCGGTAATGGCTCAGATGCATGATCTTTTATCACGTGCTTCTACCGGCGACCCGTTCCGTTACAAATGGTATCAGAGATAGAGTTTCTATGGACATAGGATATCCAATAGAAAATGATCCAACTGAGATGAATAGAGTCAAATATAGGTATTGCATGCAACTAGTTGATCTTAGTATTTCCTGAATTAGATGTCCCCTCGTTTAGGAATTGAGGTTAAGGGTAACCGTGAAACATCACCATACAGTTAGATGGTCAAGGACATACAACAATAAGTACTACTTGAGTTGATGATATTGATGACTCAATAGTAAAAACATCAATCATGTGGCTTTGATAGACTTATTTTGAGATTTTTTATATATGACAATCCATTCATCTTTGATGGAGAACAAGAGATGGAAAAAAAATAAGCATTGGATATAAGAGCAAACATCAACATTGAATGTACCAACTATCTTAAGGAGAAGAATATAATCTATGAGACATTTTACGTAAAAGATGGATCAAATACATGATAAACTGAGTGCAAGAACAATCTCTTTTTGGAAATGCTTGACATTAAGTGGATTTATTTTATTTAACACTCTATTGAATGTTATTTTTATTACCCAAATAATGGTAAGAGATCAAGATTCTTACACCTTTGACATGTGAATAAAATGATTAAAGAGTACGTGACAAAATTCAAGAGTCCTGGAGAAGTACAAAGGAGTATATGTGCATATAAGAAGCAAGTAAACCATCATTCAAGTGTTAGTCCATAATCATGCCTTGGAGGTATGGATGTGGTATGGGAGGTTGGAACATCAATTTAGATAAGTTTTTAGGATCACCTGCTTATATAGAGATTGATTTCTCCATTGGTATTTTTCAAGATTACATTCTCATAAGGAAACGGTTTCCCCGTTGATATTTTTTTGGGAATGACATCAATTTCAAGGTATAGAATGACACATGGAGAACTTAAAGAGTTAAGAAACAATTACAAAAATAGTTGGATATGACGACTTGAGGGATTAATATCTTTTACTTTGGATCAATGATCTATTTATTTGATGATGGAAAGAAAAGATTTTCTGAAAATCGACCTGCATCTAAATTGTCATTAACTTTGGCTAAAAGAGAAGGAGATTTCAGACAGTTTTAAGATTATTGGTTGTCCATTCTCAATTGTTTTATCATACATTTTTATCTCACAAGTGCTCTTGTAGCTTTTACAGAGCATATGAATAGGATTTTTTCAAGAAGATCATGATAAATTTATGATCGTATTTGTGGATGAAGTTGTCTATATACTTCGGTGATCTAGATAACTACCAAGTCTCGATACTGTATTCAAAGCCTTTTGTCCGCATTAGCTCTATGTGAAGTGCTCTAAGTGTCATCGAGTTAGACAAAATAATATTCCTTAGTATTGTCATATTTAATGATCGATGACATTGAAGCTAGATGAAATAAGATGAAAGCTATATTATCTTGGAGTCTGTTGAGAAATATTTTAGAGATTCATGGTTTTCTAGGGTGACAAGGTATATTGGTGATCAATGTATACTTTTTATCATGTATTGCAATAATGATGACAAACCTCATCAGAAAGGATGCAAAGTGTGTACATTCAGAGGAATGTGAATTAACTTTTCCAAGATTAAACTAAGAATTAACATGACTCTGTCTTGAAGCTTACTATTATACACCAAAGGATTAGTGGTTCACATTGATTAATTCGATACAAAATATGAGAGTGCTTCTATGAAATGAAAATGTTGTTTGTTATACATTGTGCCAATAAGAATTTTAAGAGTGTAACTACCATACTTTTGACTTGGAGTTAGCAGTAGTAATCTCTAAACTAAAAGTCTAGTGATGCCGTGGGAAAAGGTTGGTAAAATTAGAAGGACTTAGATGATGTAAAAATGTGTCCATCTCAAAAAAAAAGATTGAAACATCCAAGAAGGAAGATTCTGATTTCATAATCGGAGTCGATGAAAATGTGATATATCATGATAGGTTTTGGATTCTGGATGACAACAAGTTAAGGAAATAGATCTTAACTGATGCTCATAGGTCAATATACACTATTCACCCATGCATAATAAAAAAATGAATAATGGATCTATAGTGAAGTTTATGATGATGAAGATATAGATATGCATTGTAGAATTTGTTCTCGAATGTCTGGCTACATGAGGTTCCTACATTAGTGGGGTTGCTTATTATAATAACTACACTTTGAGCATCAGATGACTCCCTAGGAAGCATTGTATTGGAGACTTTATAGATCACCCTCATGCTGGACTGATACTGACGAGAAACATATTTTGGGATAAGAGCTAGTTCAGACTAGTACGAAGGGTGTTGATCTATTTAAAGAACGATTGTTAACATTATAAAGTAGACAAAAATCTTATAGTAATTGTCATAGAAGAGAGCTGAGTTATGCAGTTAAGAACATGTGTTTATGAAAATCTCCCAAACCAAAGATGTTTCTTTTTAGATATAAAAGAAAAGATTGTTGAGATGACGTATGTCATTGCATTGTCACATGAATATTCAAAGGTACATAATGTGTTCCAATGTCGATGCTGAGAACAGTACGATCCTAGCACATCACATGTGATTGATTACAAAGTTCCCTGACAATATAGTCCAATTTTACTTTTGATGAGAAGTTATACGGTTTCTGATTGAAAAGATGACCAACCGTATCAGTGCATAATAAAAAAAAGAGACTACTTGGAAGATAGAATGTAAGATACAAGGGAATATCCACACCTCTTCGGTATCATTAGATTCTAAGAAATTTCGATGATGAAATTTTTATAAGGGTGGTAGATTGTAACGACCGTGACTTTTTCAAGAAATAAAAAGATAAAAAACTCAAATCTCTTACTTTCCTCCAACCAAATTTCCACCTATTCCATATTACCATTATTGTATTATTGAATAGCCAATTGAATGAGTTTTATTACTCCAATTAATTTACCACATTGTCAACTATTAAAAGATCATAAGGCCTTAAAATTCACACGTCACTTTGTCACATTTGTGTGCAAGGAGAGAGAGAGAGAGAGAGAGAGAGAGATCTTACAAGAGATTCACTTCGTCACGAGAGATGACAGTGTAAAATCGGAGAAAAAGGACAGTGCGGATACGATGTCAGAAGAAGCCACAATGACAATGTCAAAGAGAGTCAAGCTTTGGACCTAAGGTATGTATCAATTTAGGATTATATATAAATAAAGTTCAAATCCGAGATAAAATGCATGTCTCGGTTTCATAGGTTGATAGGTATACGCAATGGCCTTATATTGAATAAGATGTCAGAATGTATGTGTCGAACTTATAGGGATATTATATACTGCCTTTACTCAACTTCATCAGTATGCCCATGATTGTAAGGAATAAGAAACGCCTTTTTAATGAGTAATGAAGCACACTTTTTTTAAGCACATGTAACAGTTTGCACAAATCCATATACCACATATTCGAGAAATTTTTTAGTATATTCAAATATGTAGTTTAGTCAGGAATTGAACAAATTAGTAGCATAACTAATGAGTCCTATACATACAACGGTGAATATGTGGGAGTCTTGAGAGAGAAATACATATGCTATATTAGTTCAGTGTATTTTACAAATACCTATGCTATTATTTAAGATGTTACTTGTAGATCTTAGGGCACGTCTTTTGAAGGGTTATGCTATTCCAATTACATCAAAGATGTAGCTAATTAATTGTATTCATTAACGATTTTTCCTTTTAAGCGAGCGATATTTAGCAGTGCATATTACATGTTAGAGATGGTTGATGATATTTATTATTGTAGTAAGAATCAATTGAAATTACGAAGCTAAAGACCACTTTCCTAAATAGACTAAGTCAACCCCACAAACATATGATGATCATTTAGACAATTTGATGCAAGCATTCCATTGTTGAAATCAATTAGTAACAACTATTTACTATCCAAATGGATATTATGAGAAATAAATCATAAGCTTGATTATTCCTATGCAATCTGACATGTGTAATTAAACAATAACATGCATATGCTTCTGTTCATGCAGGGAAAAAATGAACAAATAATATTCCTGTACCCGCAAATGTACGATCTTATGTTGGTTGCATATTTGGGAGCATGTTCTTACATTTAAAATAAATTCTTGGTATATCTTTAATATATTTGTTTTACACGTGCTCATAATTTAAGTTAACCACATGCTGAAGTTAGTGATTATTATATATTCATCCAGTTCTGTATTGATCAAGAAAAATATATAATTACCGTATACTGTTAAAGAAAGAGAAAATGTATTATTGAGTTCTTAAGATAATCATAAGATTTTGGTACCGACTCAAATTAAGGAGAGTTATTCAAAACATTATGAAAGAAATCGATTAGTGGAACTGAACAGTCCACATGAACCACCACGTATGGATTAGAAATGACATCAAGGGAAATATAGATTGCTTAAGTAATGGCACGATACCGATAAGTGGAGCTAAGTGCTGCATCTAATAATGGGAGCCACCTATAGAGTCTAATTATCGTGTTAGCTCAAGGGGCAATGTCGCAAGGGGTGTATGGCTGCAAGGAACCACAGAGGTAAAAGCTAAGTGCTCTACAGTTGCACCTACACTGTCATGTTATCATCATAAGGGGTGTATAGTTGTAAGGAACCATAGAGGCAAAAGCTGCTAAGTTCTCTATAGTTGTAGGTACATTGTCATGTCATCCCATGGACCGCAAGTACCAACGATTGAAAATGTATAACAAGATACATACATGAAAGCTATGCAAGAAAAAATGGTTTATAAAAGCAATTCATTTCAAGTATGCAAGGAAATGATTTATAAAAATAAATCCATTACAAGTAATGAAATAAATGGTTTATAACAGTAAACCATTACAAGTATGCAAGGAAATGATTTATAAAGATAAATCATTACAAGTTATGAAAGAAATGGTTTATATAGACAAACCGGCACATGTTATGTGAGAAAATGATTTGAATAAACCATTATATGTTATGAAAGAAATGGTTAAGAATAATAAATCGCCAAGGCATACAAAAGCTAGTTAAGGATTTAATCCGAAAAAATGATCTAATTTGATAAAGGATACATATACATGTTACGGATTTCATGAAACTTACCCATTATGACGAACAACGATAGCTTATGTATCTTTATGTATATTGCACAAGCATACTCATATTTATGAAAGAACTAATATGGAAATAGTTAAGGAACGACTTAGACATGCATGGGACATCTAGGTACTCAATGATATTTTTCCATGGGTACTCAAGTTCATGAAATGTAACGGGTTAAAAGACCGTTAGAATTCCCATTCATGGACCCCGATGCATATTGGGCATTAGGCTCATGCAAAATTATGTTATTTATTTAAGGTAAAAAACAAGTTCGATTAAGCACTCAAGGTCGTGCGGCAGACTCAACAAGACTTTCATCGTGGTATGCATAATTACATGATTTATGGTGGATATATGTATACCCACTAGAACAGAAAGCCATGCTGTGAAATTATTTACTTTCATTTGCAGGTATACCATTGTTAATGTTGTAATAATGGAACTCTTGATTGAATAGGATTTTATGGATCCTTTTGAGAATGATTTTTGTATGCTCATTAATTACCATGCATGAATCGATAACGACTCGGATGCATAATCTTTTATCGCATGCTTCAGCTGGTTGACGCGACCCATTCTATTACACAAACACACCTTTTTACATGTAACAGATTATAAATATAATTAAATTATTTTTCTATAGAGCATCTATTCCAAATAATATATATGCTACTGTAACATATATACATTGTCTATGTATTTTATTTTTTTAAGTATGTTTTATTGTATATTCTATATACATATTATTTCATTTCAGTTTAATTAGTCGATTCAACCACTTTTTCTCACCGATTCAATTTAATCCGATTTCAAATAATGATTATGTGATCATCTGGTTGAACAGATTTGATTACACGGTTTAAGTTGATGTGACCATTTCGATAAAGTTTCTGATTCAGTATCCAATTTGATTTCGAAAACATTGGTAAGCGTTCTTTATCCTTAGATAAGCTATCATAAGACAAAGTAATCACATCAAAATCACTTCGTATACTATACAAAGGATAACAATGGTAATCCCCTGCAAGAGAAGAATATATTAATGTCGCAGAAGAAGCATCAAGTCTTAGACTATTCTATATTAATTGGAAAAAAAAATATAGATACTAAGATAGGCACACACCGTGCATCTCGAGAAGCAAATTGAGGTTTTTCTAAGCCACGTAGTGCGGTGAACGCCGAGAAAATTTTTGATGAAAATTTCCACGATACGTCTCTCGATCCACATTCTCTCAATGCACAGCTCTTAGGGCCTGTTTGGTTACTGGGTTGGGCTATTCTCTAGTGAATAGTAGTTGTTTGGAGGGTTGGGATGGTTGGAATGATAATTATGATGTGATGTGACATTGATTATATGTTGTATTAACATTTTTAATGATTATAATATACTTTTTATGTTAATAAGTGTATTTGAACAAGATTAAAAACCATTATACAAAGAAATTGTATGGTCAATACAAGTAATCCCAACCCTGGAATGCAGGGTAGGAGCTAAGGGTATGCCAAGGTACTCGGGGTACCCTAGCAACCAAACAAGATGGTCTGTTTGGTTACTGAGATGAGATAGGTTGGGTTAACCACATGTGAATAATAATTGTTTGATTGTGTACGAGGGTTGAAGAGAGTTGGAATACGGAATGTGATAGGATGTCACATTGATTTGAGATGGAATTCCAATACATGAATGGACCACAGTAAACCGGGTTACCCCGATAACCAAACAGACCCTTAGACTATTTCAATGCCTTCGTGCACAAAAATAAAGCCTAACGTTGATAAAAAACGACGGTAAAATTCAAATTAAGTCCGTCCTTTTATTTACGATTACAAATAGCCATAAGGAAATTTAAATTGATTCACTTTACATTTGTTTGTTTATCAGTCTGGATTTCTATAGATGATAATAATCAATTATAGTTAAAATTGATTTCAAATTATATGTATAATGGTCTATTAATAGGTTTTAAAATTGATTATTCGTAGGTGAGTTAATAATAAGAAAATAAGATAAAATATATACACGAGACATTAAAAAAATACAGATTTCATATAATATTCATTACCTAATTGCGCCAACGAAAGTTAATGTATATTGAGTTAAAAATGGAGTATATATCAAATAAAGTAAGGCGGATGTCATACAATCCCCCTGCGATGAAAGATGGTTTTTGGCTCTTGTTCAATGAGATCTGAAGAGAAATTGAACCAGCCCTGCAATGTCTTAATCGTGTTACATTATGTTTGCTCTTGGCACATTCTCCATCGCCTTATAAAAGGGTCCGGAAGGAAAAAGAGACATCAAAGTGTACAAGGCCCTTGCAAGACCTGGCATCGCCACCATAGAAAAGAATGATTCTGATCACCATGTGCTGAAGGCAACTCTCGCCTTGGATGATATGCCAACCACGCACAACATTCATACCACAACGCAGGGACGAACATGTTTGTTACACCTTTCTGACAGACCCCCAGCTGGAACACTAACTACAACTCGCCTCCTTTAGCTTTACTCATCATACATCCACTCGAGTTCCTAAGAAGAGTTAAGATAGGAACTCACTTAAATGATCTCTTAGTAGAGCAATGTCTTCCACCTAAAAGAACAGGTTCAAACCTCAACATGAAAGAGCCTTCTAAACTCCTCGGCAGAAGATCAATGAAAGTCAAAATTTCTACGGTCAACTTCCTCCGACTCCGAGGAGCGAATTTCTAGTCCAGGTGTCCACAAGGGATGACACTAGAAGCTTTATCTTCTATTTAATTTAAACATCATACATGCACTACAAAGAATCCCAAAAGCAAAGTAGGTACCAGGGGCAACAGCGGCAAGATTCCTGGTGTAGACACCACTAGGCAGGACTGAAATCAAATTGCTAAAAACAACTTTCAATTGGACTGCAGAATGAAAAATACTACATAACCGCAGGATTACCCAATCTTAGCGACTAGTTCGGACTTATAACAATTCTTCTAGTTAGCATCCTCGATGCAGAAAAGTGTGCAAGACAGTAAAATTAAGAATACATTTAAGGATGTCAACTGACAATAAAATCCCTCATACGTGCAAGTCTGGTTGAGAGTTTTGCCTTTCGTACCGAAACAGGGATTTCCCATCATTGATGACTGCCCTTCATGTGAGAATCGCTCTCCTCCGCATCCTCAAAACACTCATCGTTGATCTGGAGCTGAAAGTGGGGGGAAGTCAGCAAATGTTAAAAATACGACAATAGAACATGGCCAACCAAAAGTAGAGGAACGTTTCTGTCCAACTTTACAAATCTGAAGTAAATCGCTGTTGCTATCCATAGTAAACAAGAGCTAGTTTTATGATAATTCAATAAAGAGACGTAAATAGAGTATAAAAGAAAGTGAATTTTTTAAGCCAGTGTTTGTTTCATTTTGTTGTTATTCTTTACAATGTTTCTCAACTAGGGAAAGAATTATTTGAGCACATTATACATCCCTCTAATGAATTTATGCAGAGAAGGTGCAAATTATTGGGAAATGATATACTCCTATAAGCATGGCATCCAGAAACAGCAGTCTCCCCTAATGGATGGATAGTTATCAAGACTCTCCACTTAATACACCCAAATGCATAGAGTTAGGCTAGCAAGTGAGACCCAGCTATTTGTAGATTATTGCTCATGAACTCCAATGTTCAAATCAATTTCGTGCTTTAAGTACTAAAACCAACAACAAATCAAACCTAAGACCATGTGCAGACGAACAAGGCTTTATAATGCATGCATGTTGTAACACACAAACCCTCAAACAGAATCCAACGTCTAAAATTCAAGAAGTGTATGTGTGGGTTATAAGTGGTGGGGATTCCTAGTTGACATTTCAGGCTTATGCATTTTGGGTGGTTGCCAATGGGTCCATTCGGGCTCGAACCCAACAAGTTGTAACGGGTTGGGGACCTAAACCTGGGACATTACAAATGGTATCAGAGTCAGGTTCTCTTTGATAGTGGAAATGGCTGCCCGAGTGGTGGAGCCACCCTACAAAGAGATAGGAGGAAAATGCTCCCGGAGCGTGCAACAACCACTATTACTGGGAATAAGTGATGGGTCGGCCATCTCACAACGACGACGTTGTGAATATAAGTGGATGAAGTTGTAACGCCCCAATCCCGAAAATAGTCCCACATATAAAATTCACTAAGTGTGGGTGTGGTTCATAAGTGGTGGGGATTACTACTTAACAACTTGAGCTTAACCATTTTGGGTGGTTACCCATGGGTCCATTAAAGCTGAACCCAACAAGTTGTCAGGACCAATTTTCTTCGATAACGAACTGGAACCTCTGCTCCGAATGTCACACACACGTATATGCTAGAACTAGAGATAGTTTTAAAGTGCACAAAACTATTAAAATGAATTACAGATTTACAACTAATATATATTGAGATGGATGCATGTCTTTTACTCTTTTGAAGTGTAATCCTTCTTCGTTCCTCATATTTATGCATATGTTTTTTTCACTCGTGAACCTTCCGAAGGAGAAGTCATCCATTTACTTTTGTATGTTTCTAAAACTTAACAGATCCAAGTCACAATGACTGAACTTAGATTGAAATGAAAAACGAAACATCAAAATGAACCAAAAAAATTGCATATGGTTTCACATGGTTAATAATATCCTATTTATGAGAGAACATTCACTATGGACTCAATTTCTTCATGTACTTCCTAGCAGAGAAAACATACAGTATGTTTTCCCCGAAAAAACTGAAGAAAGGTTATTCAGCGAACGAAATCGGAAAAAAACATCAAAAAACAAACCCTTGATGTGTGTCTAACTCAAACAAACACCCACAAATACTACAAAGGAAACAAACTAAACAAGACATCTTCTACATATCGAGCCTAGACCCAAGCCATTGTCGAGGATAACTGTCCTTTACAACTTGTTAGGCTCAACCCAACTAGGTCGTCAATCACTTTTGAAAATGCTTAAGCTCAACATGTGTAGTGGTAGTTCCCATTACTTATAATTGTGGGACTATATTTGGAGTATTACAATGCCCACCACTTATTACCATACACATCACTTATTCCCAATAATAGTGGTAGTTGCACGCTCCAGGTAGCCATTTTTTCATATTTCCTTAGAAGTGTGGCTTCATCTCTTGGGTAGCATTTTCCACTTAGAGGGAACCCGTTCGGATACCATTTGTAGCATTCAGTGCCCAAACCTAAATCATTGTTGATGATAAATGACCTTAACAACTTGGGCTCACGCCCAAGTGGATCTATTGACCACTTTCAAAATGCTTTATGTTGGAAGAAAAATAGAGAGAAATATTTATTCCAGGAACCCTAGGCTCTCATATATAGAGGAGAGACCTATGGGTAAATTACATAAAGATAGACATAAGGAAATAAAATAACCGAAAAGGTACATTGAATCATAGAAATATCTCTACGCTCCCCCTCAAGATAGAGTATAGATGTCAATCATGCTCAGCTTGGACAGACACTTCTGAAATGGCCTCCTGAGTAATGCCTTGGTAAAGACATCTGTTGTTTGCTCTCCTGAGCTAACATGGGAAGTAGAAATCAAGCCCTTTTGGATTATATCTCTCGTATAATGGCAGTCTGCATCAATATGTTTCGTTCTCTCATGGAGTGCGGGGTTGTTTGCAATGAATAAGGCAGCTTGATTATCACATTGTAACTGCATGGGTAGAGGAACATCTACATGCAAATATGCTAACACTGCTCGAACCCACATCATTTCTGTACTTGCTTGTGCCATAGCCTATACTCGAATTCAGCACTTGATCTGGTCACAACTGTTTGTTTCTTGCTTTTCCAAGAAACAAGAGAACTGCCAACAAGTACTGCAAAGCCCGAAGTGGACTTCTTATCCTTAGGACACCCTGCATAGTCAGCATCAGCACACACAGATACAGAGAGAGTTGCTCCTTTCTTGAAAACAATCCTGCACCTGAAGAAGATTTTAGATTTCTCAATATCATGTATAAAGCGTCCATATGTACTTGCCGAGGTTGCTCCATGAACTGACTCACTCGACTCACTGCAAAAGAGATACCCGGTCTGGTAATAGTAACATACAGGAGCTTTCCCACCATCTCTCTATATCTCCTCGTATCCACTTCATCCATGTCATCATCATATAATTCCACGCTAGGAATCATAGGAGTAGTAGAGGGTCGACGTCCAATCATGCAGGTCTCAACAAGCATGTCTATAACATATTTTCTTTGGGTCATCACAAGACCATGCTCATTCCTAGCAAATTCCAACTCTAAGAAATATCTTAGAGTGTCCAGATCCTTAGTAACAAACTATCGGCCTAGAAACTCTTTTGTTATCTTTATCACATGCATATCATCTCCTATAACAAGAATATCATCAACATAGACCATTATGACCACAGTACCTCTAGGCGTCCTCTGCACAAAAAGCGAATGGTCTGCATTATACCGCTTGAACCCATGTTTCTAAATCAAATCCGAGAGCTTTTGAAACCACACCCTTGGACTTTGCTTAAGGCCATATATCGCCTTGTGGAGTCTACAGACCTGCTGATTTGACACTCCCCCTCAGCAGCAAACCCCAAAGGTTGTTGCATGTAAACTTCTTCATGTAGATCTCCATATAGAAATGCATTTTTAGCATCCAACTGAAATAAAGGCCAGTCGCGTACCACTGCTACTGGAAGTAGGATACGTAGTGTAGAGTGATGAGCCACTGGCGGAAAAGTGTCCAAGTAATCCACGCCGTAGGTCTAAGTAAATCCATGTGCCACTAACCTTGCCTTGTAATGATCAAGGCTACCATTAGCATGATGTTTAACAATAAACACCTATTTACAACTGACTACAGATGCCCCAGGAGGAGCATACACCAAACTCCATGTATCACGGGATTGCAATGCAACCATCTCTTCCTCCATAGCTAAGCGCCAACAACTATCATTTAATGTCTCCTGATAATTCTATGGAATTTCTACGACAGATAGAGCTACTGGAAATCTCTGAAAGTCTCTTGTTAGTCGATGAAAGGACACCTGAGAAGCAAGAGGGTAAGAAGCACAAGATCGCTTCTGCTTGCGAACTGCAATAGGAATATCCAGGTCATTGCTAACCTTCTCCATCTGTTGGCCATTCTCCTGCAAAGATTCATGTATAGAAATATCTCCAGACCCATCATTAGGAATCATATTATCAAAACAAACCTAGGGCATACTGGATGATGGGTGATGACCATGAGCAGAAATTGTCCGACGGGTATAGAATTTAGGTAATGGTGGAACAATTGGCACATTCAACTAGGTAGTAGGAGGGAGTGGAGTAGGAGGAGGTGGTAGTGGTGGTGGTGGCACCACTGGCACAAGAGGAGGTGGTGAATAACCCGTAGGAGGTGGTGGCATGTAAACCTCATCGTTTGAGTCTGATGAAGCCAACCTGTCACCTCTAGGAGAGAAATACATCACAAACTCAAAAAATGTGACATCAGCACTGATATAGTATTTCTTGCGCAAAGGATCATAACAACGATATCCCTTCTGGGTTTTGGAGTACCCAACAAACACATTTGACAACTCTAGGAGCGAGCTTGTCAAGACCTGGAATCAACTGGTGAACAAACGCAACAGAGCCGAGCACATGAGGAGTGAGTGAGAATAACTGGTGAATAAACGCAACAGAGCTGAACACCCAAGACGGACGATGGCATACGATTCACCAAATAACATGCTGTAAGAACCGCATCACCCCAAAATGAATGTGGGGCACGACTGAATGAGAAGAGTCCGAGTAACATCAAGAAGATGACTATGCTTTCTCTCAGCAACACCATTTTGCTGAGAAGTGTAAGCACAAGATGTTTGATGAATAATCCCACGAGATGAAGAAAAATGGGATAGAATACGAGTACAGAATTCCAAAGCATTACCCGTTCGCACAAACTCACAGATGTAGAAAAACCATTCTACACTTCATTAATAAAAGTTTTGATCACATCTCCTGCTTCAGACTTATTTTTCAAAAGAAACACCCATGACAACTGAGAAAAATCAAGGTTGCAAAAGTCGGTAGTCGGTACTCGGTCGGTTGGGTCAATGACTAAGGATTAATCGGCAGTCAGACGGCTAATCGGATTTAGTCAGACTTTAATCGGGTTTGAATTTTATGATTATTTTAAATATATAACTTATTTTTATACATATATTTACATAGATTTTATACATTTTTATACTACCATAATAAAATAAAAGAAGTAATTGAATTTAAATAAATCATTAAGCATATTATGATAAGTTTGCTTATAAAAAGCAAAACATTAAAAAAGCATGGTATCTCCAAGCAAAAAATGGCCGATTAGCGTACCTAGTCGGAATTAGTCGGTACTCGGTCGGCCACCCCACTGACTAGACTAGTCGGACCTACTAGTCGGGCCAGTCGGGCGACTTTTACAACACTGAGAAAAATCATCCACAACCACAAGATAAAACATGTGTCCCCAGTGATCATAAACACGACTCGGACCCCAAATGTCTACATGAAATAAGTCAAAAAGTGAGCTACTGCTCCGACTCTGACGACTAAGAAAAGCAGATCGATGATGCTTTCCCAACTGACATGCCTTGGATTGGACGAAAGAACCGGGTGAAATTTAAGGCATCATGTGACACATCTTCTGAAGAGGTAGATGACCAAGTGAAGGTGCCAAGTGAATGGAGAGACTGATCCAGACGAATGAGAAGATACATCTGCATAGGGAGTCCGAACCAGGCGATAAAGGCCACCCTCCTCACGACCACACCCAATCACTCTTCCCATAAAAATGTCCTGAAAAACAAGAGACGATGGGTCAAAAATAGCTCGACAGTGCAAATCATTTATAATATGACTAATAGAAAGCAAGTTCATAAAGAAATCAGGAGCATGCAGAACATGTTGTAAATGCATAGAGGGCGTCAAAGTGATCTCCCTCTGTCCTGTTATTGGGGAATGAGTTCCATCAGCTATCACAACTAGTCTCCCGGGAGGAACCTGTCTATATGAGGCAAGTTGTTGTCTATCTCCACATTAATAAGTGTCGCACCGGAGTTCATAATCCACTCTATAATCTCAGATCCATGATAAGATGTAAAAGCATAAGTACCTAAGGTGCTAGTTGTAGCAGAGGTACTAGCAGAAGCAGAAGCTGCAACATTTGAATGGCCTCTAGGAGATGGTGAAGTACGAGCCATTATGTCCCTCAATCTAGTCACGAGGTCATCAAGTTGCTGATCTGAAGTAGGAACTGCATGAGATTCAACATGTTCCGCTACCTGAGCCGATGGAGGAAACCCATGCTTGGAATAGCATGTATCCTCTGAATGGTTGAGACGATGACAATGTACATAACTGACGGATTCGACCCCCTCTGCCACGGGGTCCACGTCCACGAAAAGTAGACGAGCCTCCTCTACCTTGGGAGGCAGCCATCGCCGAGGAAGTTTGACCACTAGTAGTAGACGCAACAGTAATCCTGTTAAGCCTGCGGAAGGCTTCCTCCACTGGAGGAATTGTAGCATCTGCGAGGATTTGGGAGTGGGCAGCATCATATTCAGGATCAAAGGCAGTTAGGAATACACCAACCATGGTAGCATTCCTATATGTCTTCTGTTGCTCAGGGGTGGTAGTAAGAGGCAAGAAATTGTGCAGCTTCTCAAACATCCCTCTCAAGGATGTATACAACGAATGCAGGGGTTGTCCATTCTGCTTGATAGTGAATATATCATGCTGGAGTTGGAGGATCTTCGTCTCATTCCTCGCCTGAGAATATGTTGTTGTGAGGATGTCCCACCTCGCCTTAGCAGTAGTCTGATGTAACATGTCATTGGCGATTTCAACCGTCAATGTACCAGAGAGCCACACTTTGGCATAAGCGTCGTCCGCCTCCCATGAGGCGTTTACTCCAGTCTTCTCCACCGGCTCCTCCTCGGTAAGAATATGTTTCTTACCATTTAACTTCATAGGGCTCATGAACTACATAGCCCAAAGCTCATAATTTGTCCCGTCCACTTTGACAATAGGCGTTGGACCTCTGAAAGCACCTGTGGCGGGTACATCTACTTTGTTCCCAGACATGATGCCGGAGGTAGAAGACTAGGTCTTGTGAAGATCAAAAAGTGAATGTCTACGCAGACATGTGGGTTTGATTGCATATGTAGACTTATGCACTCAAACCTATCAACAAAATGAGCGAACCAATGCCGACGTGCAGAGAACTGTGTACGGAGGCTACGCGCTTGAGCGGCGCATGCGGGTGGCACAGTACATGCTAGGGTTGGGCGCTGGACTGCGCGCACGAGTGGGCGCCAAGGTTGCACGCATGCACGGGAGCACGTGAGGGCTATGCGAAGGCGCACAAGGGCAACACAGGTGGGTGTTATGCACGACACGGGAGCACGTAGAGGCGGAGGGGCGACACAGGGGCGTAGGGGTTGCGCTGGGAGGTGGCGCGCGGGGCTGGTTGGTGAGGTCTAGGATTTTGGATACCCAAGCTCCAGCTAGGACCGCTGCTCTGATACCACTATGGAAGAAAAATAGAAAGAAATGTTTATTCCAGGAACCATAGGCTCTCTTAGATAGAGGAGAGACCTATGGGTAAATTACATAAGATGGACATAAGGAAATAAAATAACCGAAAAGGTGCATAGAAACATAGAAATATCTCTACACTTTAACACAAGTAGTGTAATAATAGTTCCTGTAGAGATAGATATTATTATGCTATGTACATGTTCGTTATTTCTTTGTTTCTCTGGACTACTATGTACTTTACCCTTAAGGTTTCTCCCTATATAAGAGAGCCTAGGGTTTCTCTGAATAATAAATCACTGTTTTCTCCCAACATGGTATCAAAGCCCAAGCCCTAGGGCTCTCCACCCGCCGCCCAACCCCACCTGCCGCCCACCCTCTTCTTGTCGTCGCCGCCAACCCCCAGCGCCCGACGCCGCCGCCACTCTCGGCCCTTCCCCCCCTTTCCTTCTCTCAGCCACTAGCCCCCAGTCGTCGGCCCCCTACACCGCCGGCCCCTAGCCCAACCCAACCGGCTCCTCATCGCCGTCGGCTCCAAGCCTTGTCGGTCTTCAGCCCCGACGTGGTTTATCCCATTGCTCTTTTGCTCTAGCAGCACCGCTAGGGCGGTTTTCCTAGTGCCTTGAGCCTAGCCGTCTCTTTCTCAAGGTGTATGGATTTGGGTGCGTAACATCTACATACGCACTCGAATCCTATGCAGTTTGTGTAGACATCTGTCACTTTGTCTACAAACCCTAGTTCTTCTCCAGTGGCGATATGTCAGAATCGAAGGTTGATATGCCCTCCATAGGCGCATTCAAAGGTCCTGCACCAATAGTCAAGATGGACGGGTCGAATTATGAGCTCTGGGCGATGCAGTTCAAGAGCCTCATGAAGTCGAACGGTAAGAAGCACATTCTTACCGAGGATGAGCCAGCAGAGAAGACATGGATATATGCCTCGTGGGAGGCTGATGACTCGTATGCAAAGGTCTGGTTATCAGGTACATTGTCGATGGAGATTGCCAATGATGTCCTTCATCAGCCCACTGCCAAGGCGATGTGGGATATTCTGGCTGCTACATATTCCCAGGTGCGAAATGAGACCAAGATGCTACAGCTTCAGCATGACATATTCACGATGAAGCAGAACGACAAACATCTTCACTCCTTATACACATCCCTGAGGGGGATGTTTGAGAAGTTATACAGTACTATCCCACTCACAGCGACTCCTGAACAGCAGAAGTCATTCCGGAATGTCACCATGGTGGGTGTTCTACTTACGGCCCTTGATCCTGAATATGACGCCGCTCGTTCTCAGATTTTAGCCGATGCAGTTATTCCTCCAGTGGAGGATGTTTACAGGAGGCTCAGTCGCATAACAGTTTCTTCCAGTTCATCTACTCCACCCCCATCGACGATGGCAGTTTCGCGTGGGAGAGGTGGTCCGTCTTCTGGTCGTGGACGTGGACGTGGACCCCAGGGTAGGGGTGGTCGCTTTAGTCAGCCATGTTCATACTGTCACCGCACAGGCCACTCGGAGGAGACATGCTACTCTAAGCATGGGTTCCTAGCATTGGCACGTGTAGCGGAGCACTCTCAACCCCAGTTGGCATCTACTGCAGACAACCGTTTTGAGGAACTTGTGGCACGTCTACGTGATATTATGCCACAATCATCAGGTGATTCTTCTGGTGGACCTTCAGATGTTGTTGCTACAGCCTCTGCCAGTTCATCTGCTGCTGCTAGTACCTCAGGTAGATCTACTGCATTTACACCGTCTCATGATATCTCTGATTGGATTATAGATTCGGGTGCAACACATCATCTCTGTTGAGATCGAGATAGACTTGAGTCCTACAGGGACATTCCTCATGGCCGCTCAATGCAGATCGCAGATGGTACTTATTCCCCCCTTGTTGGACAGGGGAAGGTCTTCCTATCCTCTACTATGCATCTACAGAATGTCCTACATACTCCTGAGTTTTCGATGAATCTGTTGTCTATTAGTCAGATTACGAAGGATTTGCATTGTCGTGCTATATTTGACCCGTCTTCTCTTATTTTTCAAGACATATGGCTCTGAGCAGAATGGTCTATATCGGTTGGTTCGGAATTCTTATGCTGGCGTCTCTCATTTTGCCGGACCAGTTTCTCCGTGCATCTTGCATCTCCGTTTTGGTCACCTCCCGCTCTAGAAAATGCGCCATCTTCTACCTCAGATCTCTCCCAGTTCTTCCTTTCGCTGTGAAGCATGTCAGTTGGGAAAGCATCATCGGTCGAGCTTTCCTAGTCGTCAGAGTCGGAGCAGTAGCTCCCCGTTCGAGTTGTTTCATATAGATATATGGGGTCCAAGTTGTGTACCCAATCATCAGGAGCACAGATTTTATCTAGTGGTAGTGGATGATTTCTCTCGTGTATCTTGGGTCTTTCTTTTAAAGAATAAATCTGAAGCAGGAGATGTGATCAAGAATTTGATTAATGAAGTGCAAAATGTGTTCTCTTCTACTGTCAAATATGTTCGTACAGATAATGCTCTAGAATTTTGCACACAGTCCCTCTCTCAGTTTCTTTCATCAAAGGGCATTATTCACCAAACCACTTGTGCGTACACATCTCAGTAGAATGGTGTGGTGGAAAGAAAGCATCGCCATCTCCTTGACATTACTCGAACCCTACTGATTCAGAGTTGTGCTCCTATTTCTTTATGGAGGGATGCTGTTCTTACCGCGTGTTATCTGGTCAATCGTATGCCATCTTCTGTTCTTGGTAAGAAAATTCCTCTCTCTATCATTTTTCCTGACAAGGAATTATTCTCACTTACTCCTCGTGTCTTTGGTACTGTGGCATTTATTCATCTTCTGACTCCTGGACTTGACAAACTCTCTCCTAGAGCTGTCAAGTGTGTCTTTGTCGGTTATTCTCGGACTCGGAAGGGCTATCGGTGTTATGATCCCATAAACAAGAAATACTTTGTTAGTACTGATGCCACATTCTTTGAGTCTGTTATGTATTTTTCTCCTGCAGGTGACAGACTGGTACCATCCACTACCAATGATGATGTCTATGTGCCTCCACCTCCTACTTGGAGTTCACCTGAGTCTACTCTTGTTCCTGCCTCTACATCATCTTCACCACCACCACCTCCACCTCCACCTCTTCCACGACCTCCCATTCCACCTCTACCAAAATTCTATATGCGTCGGTCAGGTCCTGCTCAGGCTACATGTCAGCCACCCATCACGCCTCAGGTATGTTCAGATGGCATTACTACTGACGGGTCAGATATGGTACATGTGCAGGATTCTTCATTGCAGGAGGAAACTACACCATCCAGTACAGAAGAAGATGATCTTGATATTCCTATTGCTATCCGGAAGCAGAAGCGAACATGTGCCTCTTATCCGTTTGCTTCACAGGTGTCTTTTCACCGTCTCACTGGAGACTTTCAGAGATTTACTGCAGCGTTGTCTTCCGTGGATATACCACGGACCTACCAGGAAGCTATGAAGATTGATTGCTGGAGAATGGCTATGGAAGATGAGATGTGTGCATTGCAGTCTCGTGGCACATGGTCTTTGGTTATTGCTCCTCCTGATGCATCTATTGTGAGCTGTAAGTGGGTCTTCACAGTTAAATATCATGCAGATGGCAGTCTAGATCGGTACAAAGCACGTTTGGTCGCGCGTGGTTTTACACAAACCTATGGCGTGGACTATATGGATACTTTTTCTCCAGTGACTCAACATTCTACCCTTCGCATTCTCTTATCTGTGGCTGTAGTCCGTGACTGGAGTATATCTCAACTGGATGTCAAGAATGCCTTCTTGTATGGAGATTTGCAGGAGGAAGTCTACATGCAGCAGCCACCAGGGTTTACTGCTGAGGGGGAGAAGCATATGGTGTGTAGACTTCACAAGGCAATTTATGGCCTCAAACAGAGTCCAAGAGCGTGGTTCCAAAAGCTTTCCAATCTTATTGAACAATAGGGATTCAAGAGGTCGAATACAGACCACTCATTGCTTGTTCAGAAGTCATCGGCAGGTACGATTGTTATCATGGTCTATGTTGATGATATTCTGGTTACAGGAGATGATATTCAGGGCATAGAAAGGGCCAAGGCATTCCTAGGCCGTCAGTTTGCTACGAAGGATCTTGGAACCCTAAGATATTTTCTGGGGTTGGAATTTGCCAGGAATGCACAGGGTTTGATGATGACCCAACGGAAGTACATTACATACTTCTTGATTGAAACAAGCATGGCTGGATGCAAACCATCAAGTATTCCCATGGATCCAAGCACGAAGTTGTATGATGATGATACTGCTGAAGTGGATAAGAGGAGATATATAGAAATGGTGGGTAAGCTCCTTTATATTACTATAACTCGACCCGATATTGCCTTTGCAGTAAGCAGGGTGAGTCAATTTATGGAGCAGCCAAGACAAGTTCATATGGATGCTATACACATGATATTGAGGTATCTGAAGTCTTCTCCAGGTTCAGGGTTGTTTCGAAAGGGCACAGATTTGTCTATCTCAGCATGTGCAGACGCTGATTATGTAGGATGCCCTAAGGATCGAAAATCACCCTCAGGATTTGCAGTGTTTGTTGGAAGCTCTCTGGTTTCTTGGAAAAGCAAGAAACAAACTGTTGTGGCAATGTCCAGTGCTGAATCCGAATATAGGGCCATGGCGCAAGCAAGCACGGAGATGATGTGTGTTCGATCTGTACTAGAGGATCTACATGTAGTCGTACCTCTACTCATGCAGCTTCAGCGTGACAATCAGGCAGCCTTGTTCATTGCCAACAATCCAGCTTTTCATGAAAGAACCAAGCATATAGAAGTTGACTGCCATTACACTAGAGACTTGATCCAGAGAGGATTGATATCTACAACTCACGTGAGCTCAGGGGATCAGACTGCGGATGTATTCACCAAGCCGTTGCTCAGAGGACCTTTTCAGAGATGTTCATCCAAGCTGAGCATGATAGACATCTATGCTCCACCTTGAGGGGGAGTGTAGAGATAGATATTATTATGCTATGTACATGTTCGTTATTTCTTTGTTTTCTCTGGACTACTATGTACTTTACCCTTAAGGTCTCTCCCTATATAAGAGAGCCTAGGGTTTCTCTGAATAAAAAGATCACCGTTTTCTCCCAACAGTTCCAACTACTTATAACTCACTATCACAATTTGTGATTACAAGATACGACACTATGTTAGGGGTGTTATGCAAAACTAAAAGAGGTCATGCAACTTTAATCACATGGAAAGAAAAGAAGCCGACCGTACTATTTGCAATTTCGACCGTAATATTTTAGTATGGTAATTCCAGTGAGAAAATGTTAAGGTTTGCAAATCATCCGTACTTTTTATGAGTGTGTAACTCCAAGTCACAACTTAAAATTAATAGAAGCCAAGTAGTCTCCTTAAACATCCCTAAATACAATTTATGTGCATTTCCATAATTTAAGTGGTGCTAGATACATGATACACTGCCTCCAAATATATCTAATTAGAACTATACAAAGGAATAGATCCAAAAATGTAAAGATTTTTAATATTTTCCCTCCAACAATTTAAATTAATCTTCCCATCCTCTCTTGTAAGGCTTGCCTTCTAACTTTTCGGACCTTCAAGACTAATGCACTAGGAAACCAAACTTACACATGTCCAAACCACATTAAACTAGTCTCTCATAAAATCTTCTATAAGTGTTACATCAACCTGTACACAAGAGCATCTTCATCTCAAATATAAAAATTTTCCACAAAGGTAATTAACTATCTAGAACATAACCAATAAGTGTTGGAAAACTCACTGAAAAATTAAGCACATATATCATACCTTTAAATATCTTCTTATCACAAACGAAAGCTCCTCCTATCCACTTCAACCAATCCGCATTAATCTCATGAGTGGCATTTCCATTAGTTCTTCTATCTTGTTAAATTAGAGAACATGAGTATTTAAAAACATTCTCTAAAATGCAGTGTTCAAAGTTTTTGTCCCATTTCTAAATTGTGTATTGCACCTTGTATTCCGTATACTTGTGTTCCCTCCACTTGGTAACAGTTACACTCAAGCGCACTCCTTCCAATGTTTTTTAAAGCCATCTAGTGGTAGTGCAGTGTGTCTACCAACCAAAAGACAAAGGTTCAAATCCCTCTTTTTTAGGGTGTGTTAAGTAGCTGACGGCCGATGTAAAAAAATAATCGGATCTTTCAACATGGATTTGAACAAGAATCCATGTAGCCGGCCCTACTTAAAGTGGGAGAAGGCATCACTATTTTTTTTCAAAGGACGACTATCTAAAGTGAAGTCATCCAAAATCTATTAAAAATATAGAATTGATAAAAAGCGTCACAGTACATACATCATGAACATGACCAAACCCACATTGTATACAATGCCTTTGAACTTTGACCAGCATTATCAACATAGTGTCTCCTTTATGAATACTATAATACTCCTCTCAACTCCAGTGTCATCTTATGTAGGTGTGACCACTATCCACCAAACTCAAAACTCATCAAACTTTGTGGTGTTCACCGCCATCACTCACCAAACCACGATGGAAGTGGTGAGGCATAGCCTCCGGGTGGTCGAGGCGTAAGCCTTAATTTCTTCCAAAATTTATTAAAATAACCAAAAAATATTATATAATTTCACCAAAACCATATCATAAGCGATAGACAAGTATCCACCAAACCCTAAACCCACCTGCTACATTGGCTCCCACCCCATGGGCGATTGAGGAGGCGATTGGGGGTGACTCCCCAGCGCCCCATTTCTTCCGCCAGTTTGGCTGATCGCAAGGACCGAGCTGGGATCTGGTTCCAGATTTGAAGAGCTCTCCCAAGGGGCTTTCGCTCAATGTAAGGCTCGACGGGATCTCACTCAAAGATTTGGAGTTCTCGAGTTTGGGGATTCTAGGATATCAAGAGCTGGTGACTCTGACTCCTGAGGACTCACGAGGCACGGAAATCTCACGGGTGTGAAGGAGGAGGCCCTTTCTTGGCAGCTACTTCTCTGTGGAAGCTCTCTACTGCGATTCAAGGGCTTTGGGTTCCACCTTGTTGAAGGTAAAAAGTACTGAAGCAACTGAGATTTGCTCTTGAGCAGTGGTGGCTGGTTTCAACTCGGGGGGTCCAAGACTTAGTGCTGAGCAGCTGCTACTGTTGCAGAAGATGGGTTTCCTGGGGATCTATTTTACTCATTCAGAAAGGAGGGAGGGCTATAGTTGCTTCTTCCTTCAGTGTGAGGCTGGTTCGCAGTTTCTTGGGCGAAGCAACGTGTGCATGGCCATATTTGTCCTTAAGTGCTGCAAGTTTGGGCATTTTGGCCCGTCTTTTACAGGGATCTTGTTGTTGTAGAAGGGGTGTTGATTGTTCTTGTCAGAAAGGACTGAGGTTGAAGGTGCAGTCTTGGTTTTCGACATAATGCCTGAAAGAGGTAGGGAAGGGTGTGCTCTTCAGATGCTTTTTAAATGAGGCTAATGCATGTCATTTACTTGAGAATCTGAAAGCAAAAGGTAGAGATTTTATCTGGAAAAGAATGAATCCAATTTCCCTCATTTAATGCTTACTTTCTTTGGGGGAAAATATGAGTTGAAGAAGGCAAGTTGGGGTCTTGGTTAAAGAAATCTATTGTGCTTCCTCTGTGAAAGAGATCCATGCCGCACCTTCATTTGGGAAAACCATCCCTGTTAAGGAGCCTTCATTTGAAGATCGAATTTTTTGGTAGAATTCACTGAAGAAAGATCAAGCTTTTGCAAAAACATTTTATATTGAGTGTAGTTGGTCGACTTCAACGATCAAGAGCTGAACTTAATGCATTTAAAGCTTTTTTGATGGGAAGATTGGTATAAAAATGTGGCATTCACTTGAGTGCATTGACATCTTGATAAGATTTGATGAAGAAATTGACTTTATGAGGTCTATGCATTGGGGGACTTTAAATTCCTTAATGAGTGGGTCAATTCTATAAGGTGGTCCCCTTACTTTTGTCCAAATTTAACTACAACCCATATAGCTACCTGGGTCGGTTTGCCATGGTTGAATATTCACTTGCATAATTTGGGAGTTGTCCAATCCATCGCTGGAAAGTGGGAAATTTATTTGTATTGATAAGAATGTTCTGAATCTTTTAAAGCCTTGATACATTAGAATCTATGCGGAGGTGGATTGCCTACATTTTGCAATAATTGCTGTATTATAGGCCATTCTATGGAAGAATGCAGAACTGACAAACAAGAGGTTAAGACATTGCAAATTAAATCTTGGGTTGTTAAGAATTCTCAAGAACCATCACTGTTGACAGTGAATAAACAAGCACGGCTGCAGCAAGATCTCCATTCTTTAGAGGGGACTCAAAGGTGCAACCGAAGGTGCAAATGCTGCAGCAGCTTCCACAGCTGCTGAACAACTCTGTGCAGCAGAAACAAAAAGGCATAGAAGTTGAATTGGCTTCACAGCAGTTGTCAGAACCTTGTCATTAGAAACTGAATTCCAGTAGTAGTAGAAAAAAGGGATTTATAGCTTTGAAAATTTGAGATTCCATTTCTTGCAACATGACACTTGAGAAGGAGCAGAAGCCTCTTCAGTTGAAGCAGCAGATCCCAGAATTACAACAGAGGCAAACAACCCTAGTGGGGGATACTAAAGCCACCTTTACTATGCAGCTGCATCTTAGAGGTAGTTGCCAAGCAACCTCAGGTGGAGCAGCAAACCACCGTTCCCTTGTCAAAAGTGGGGGGATCACAGCGATTGAAAACATCACTTCAAAAGAAGCAACATCAAGAGATGGTTATCCCTGTGCAGCAGAACAACTTACCAACTTGTTGAAGAAACAAGATGAATCTTTATCTTCACAGTTTGAGGAATTGAGATTTAACAAGTATCAATCTCAAAACTTTCCACCACAGCAACAGCAAGGCTTTAAGCATGGTATTCAGCAACAGAACATCGAGAATGTTTGCCCAAAAGTGCAACAAAATCTCAACAGACACAATTGGAGGGAACTAAGCTGTTTTGCAGCAGCAGGTGCCAATGGATGGGGCTTCACTGGAGCAGCAGCAGCAGCAATTGGTTGCTATGATGCAGCTACAGCAACCTACAGTGGAGGATGCTTTAAAGTTATACTTAAGCAGCAATCAATGGTTGCAACCCCCATGGTGGTGCAGCTTTGTGAGGTTCAAAATCTACAGCAGGAGCAGCGACTGAAGACTCACCACCCTTGCAGCGAAAGCTGGAGGCTGCTGCTGAGTTACAGAAGCAGCCACCAGTGATTGCTCAACAACATACATGCGCTGCTGTTACACAAAAGCAGCAGCTGCATATTGTTAATGCAAGTAGTAACATGGATGGTACTTTGGACACATGGGCATTGAACCTAAGCAAAATCAAAGACAACAACAGGGGCACAAGCAAAAACTTTCTGATGTTTTGGATGTATCTAAGTGTACTCAAAACCCTCAGCTTCCTTCTCAGCAAGGAAGTCCTTCAGTAGAGATTATCCAAGAGAGCTGCAAATCAAGTGGACGAATAAAGCCTGTTAGAAATGCTTATCTCCTTTGGATTGGGTTTGGGAAAGAGCTGGTATAATGGAGTATAGGAGAAAAGTTTTTAGGTTCTCAGATTTCTATGAGGGCATTGAATGGGGAGACTACAAACATGAGAGACATTAAAGTATCATATTTCATAAAATTTCAATTTCCCACCCGATTCAGTGTCCAAATTAGACAAATGACAACTTTATCTTGTAGTAACTCGTCGAGATCTTTCCAAACGGACATCGTATGAGAAAATTACGCATGTTTTAAGACGGTTGACAACTTTTGGATACGGAACCGACTCCGAATCCAAGCCTGTATAAGCCCAAGTGGGTTGAGCCAAATAGACACCTAACCAGGAGACCCCGTCGGAGCGCCGCTGCTCCTCACATAAGCTCCACCGCCGATGATATTTTCCGTTCATTCGACGATCCAAAGGTGCCGAGGCATAGAGCACATGTATTTCACACGAAGCTCCTCAAAACCACATTTTCATGCGGTAGAAGGAATCTGGGGGAACAGCCTCAAAGGTATGGATCTTGGCACCACTCCTTGTTATTGGCTATTCGATCATACTATAATGGTGTGTCGCATAAACGTCGATTTGAGTCCATTTTGGGTTTTTTAGCGTCATTTTTCCATGTTTCCGAGAACATCAATGGGTGAAAATTTATGAAAATTACGTCATTGTGATCAGGGTTGAATGGCGATCACACACAAATGGTTAATTCTCGAATCTGGAGCAAAATTTTGATGATTTTATTGAGTTTTACTCATTGTCTACAGTATGATCGATCAATAAGTTGGACTGATCGATCATATCATGTAATTGTTCGATCAGCGAAAGTGTCTGATCGATCAATACCTGATCGATTGACTAACCAATCAGTACTTATCTGATGGGATCTATTTGTGTTTTAAATGAATTAATTAAAATACAATTACTATAGACACCTGTAAACGAAATGATGTGTGTTTGATTCTATTAAATAATGGCCTACTAAATGAAATGAAAATTGGGTCCAATAAGGAATCGGATAAAAGATCATATAATGAGCATTACAAGTGATGTAACATCGTATATATTCTATCAAGTATCTAGATCTGTGAATACCTTATGAATCTGATGCAATTTAATGTATGTTGCCGCAAATGAAATTTCCGTGTTGGCTTTGTCTTTCCCACGGATATAGATGTGAATCTTTCGATATGCACACGGATGGAGTTTTCGCGATGCGTATGCGAATGGAGATAGCGACCGCAAGTGATGGGCTTGCACCTTTGAGTCCCCGAATAGACTTCTAGATTGCCGCAACCCCAGTTGCGTTTACTGGGTGACACTTAGTCCTTGTGTGCATCAATGTAGTTCCGGTGTTGCTCGGCAGAGTTCTAGGATGTGTGGTTGGTAGTCTAGCATTCGCTTTCAAACATAGAGTTGGCATCGAGATGCTAATTAGGGATGATCACGTGAGTTGGTTTCCTAGTATTAATTCTGAGGAAATTCTAGGAGGTTGTTAGTGAAGGAGGAATTGTGCCGATTTCCCGTATCCAGAGAAAAACAGAGGTAGTCGTAGGCATTTCTCGACTGCTTAGAATAAGGTATTTGATATGATCAACTACTTCTGATCTCGTGTCCTGAATCGTGCCATATGCCATTGAGGACCTTTACTGATGAGAAACAGACTCGGGAAACTTCCACGAGAGTTTTGCTTTTGTCTCACCTTTTGGTTTCAGTCTCAGTGAGAAGAGACATATGCTTAACTATAAAAATCGAATTATAATATCCCACCATAAAAGTATTCTGGTGAGAAAAGTTGCTTAATAAAAAATATAAATAATGGGAGGATTCTTAGAAATATACCGATGCAAACACGCATTCCAACAATGAAAAAATAATTTTGACAATGGAAAAATATTCAGTGGAAGAAATTGGAGGGCGAAAGAAGAGAAGATTCACCGGGTGCAAGGGAATTGGGAGAAGAACCATGAAGACCACGTAGAGGGAGAGACAAATGAGATAAATATCAATTTCAATTAAATTTCATTTGTCTAAAAGAATAGGCTAACATCCCTTTATATAGGGGGTGAACATACAAATATAGAAAAGGAATAAAAATCAAATCCAAGCGTACCCTACTTGGACTGTAATTATCTCTAACTAATTAATTGAACATCACAATTGATCTCATTATTTAATTAAAAAATGGCATTGCAACAGACACGATTGGATGTATATTAACCCTATCTCTAATTAATTTATTAACTCTAATTAAACGAACGAAAAAATAAAACCATAATTGATAAAATCGAATGGACGAAAAACCCTAGATGAGCCCTAATTTTTCGTTCCAAAGCGACATCAGCTTTCTGCCACTTCGAAAAACTCATCTCCTGATGAGTTATCTATTTTTGTGGGCAACATGCAAGAATTTATTCGAATTCGTCAAACCAATCTTCCAATTATGAGCCAGTTCGTCTTCAATTCGACAATATGTTTGTAGCTGTCTTCCATGAGGGGCATAGTCACAAATTTTCTACCCCTTCAAGTAAAATATCTCTAACCCTTAGCTTCCCCTCAACTTTAACCTTTTCATAAAAAGGTTTTCGGTAAAGGTCATCTTCATAAATTATCCAAGAGATATTTTAGCTTCCTTCATTTTTGGATTTCAATCCCCACTAGCTAACCCTTTCGTTTCTGCTAGGGTTGGGTCTATTCCCGTTGGTGGCGCTGAAGCATGAGGAATGAGCGGCGGCGACGTGCCCCCTCAACTGGAGTTGTGGCTCCGACATTGTTGATCGAGCAACCAATGGAAATGCAGCTTTTCGAGGGTGTGACGATGATAGCTTGGTGGTGGACTAATCAATAGGTGGTGTTGCGGTATTGGGTGAAGTCGATGACGAGGGTGGCCACCTCGGTGGGCGCGGCAAAAGCTTGCTCGATGGCGTGAAGGGATCGAGCTCCAATGTTCGGTTTAGGGCAGCAACGACTAATCGGTAGTGACGAGGGGGATTAATGGAGGCGGCAATATTAGAGTAGGGTAGGGTAGGTTCTATCGGATGAGGAATCTACAACGGTGCACTTGGGGGGGGGGGGGTAATGGGGACCTGCGAGGGTGAGAATAGTGGCATTGGGGTTTGCGTGTGGGGTGATTCCGGTGGAGGTGGCGATGGTAAAGGCAGGGGGTGGTGAGAAGGGGTGAAGGAGAGTCTATTAGGGTGGCGTAGGGGAATGCAAAAGGGCTAGAGAGGTTGGTGGACTGGATGGAGTTGCGAGACAGTCGGCTTGTAATGTCGAGGAAGGGGGAGAAGGTTCGAGAACCTCATGGACAACAACTTCATGGACGGGCAGTAGGGACTTTGTACCTTCTTGTGTAGCATGGGATTCTTCAACTTCTACCATATTGAACCACAAATCCAACCATTGTTGCACCTTGATGCTTGAATAGAGACGATGTTTGTACTTCTTCTGCCATGAACATGCCCATGGTGACAACTCAAGTTGAGTGAAATTCACCAAAAATCAATAGGGTCTTTGGCTTGCCAAAAAAAATTCTTTCCCCAAACGGATTGTCAGATCGCGAGGACGATCTGTGGAGGGTGTAAGAAAAGATTCGACGGATGCGAGGGATTTGGGAGTAGAACCACAGAGACCACGTAGAGGGAGATAGATAAATAAGATAAAACTCAATTTCAATTAAACTTCAATTATCCAAAACAATGGGCCATCATCCCCTTTATAAGAGAGGGGTGGAATTACAAAAATAGAAAGGAAATAAAACCAAATCCTAACATACCTTATTTGGACTCTAATTATCTTTAACTAATTAATTGGAGATCACAATCGACCTCATTATTTAAAAAAGATTACATTGCAACAGACTCGATTGGACGTAAATTAATTCTAACTCTAAATAATTTATTGACAGACGGAAAATCAAAACTATATTTGATAAAATAGAACAGACGAAAAACTCCAATTGATCCCTAATTCGGTGGTCCACACTGCACCATATACACACCTATATATGTATATGTGTGCGTATAAATGAAAGATTTGAGATGATAAAGATAAATGGAGTGTTGGGAATTTAATTACGATGCGCGTACTTCAAACGCATGCATGCAGTAGCACCCCAACCCTTACAAGCTAAGTATGTTAGAGTCATAGCGTGAGGCCTTTTATTGCTCAAGACCGCAGACTATCCAA
The DNA here is from genome assembly GCA_037367405.1 of Ottelia alismoides. Lineage (NCBI taxonomy): Eukaryota > Viridiplantae > Streptophyta > Magnoliopsida > Alismatales > Hydrocharitaceae > Ottelia > Ottelia alismoides. Next base: position 740,526 of record JAZKJV010000532.1, on the reverse strand, counting down.
TTGGCTAGCTGAATAATTAAATAAATGATTGTACCAAACAGTGTTTAGGAAAGAGGCCGAGTAAACCGCATACTCGCCCGCATACTCGTATTCGATAGCATTGCTGCTCCGAGTATGATGAAACAACACTCGATCGAGTATACCCCGTGTATGCGACTGCCTACTCGATCGCTTTTCTAATAGAAGTTTTTTATTAACCTAAACCAAAATAACCCCACCCGCATAATAACAAAAAACTGCATGCTCCCCGCATAAAACTGCATACTCTCCCGTATAAAACCTCATGCTCCTCGTATACTCTCTCGACTGAGGATATTAACATAATATTAATTTTTTTATATTTTTTTAATAATAAAATATACCAAGCCGCATACTCCTGGCATACTCTCCCACATACCACATACTTTCTATGCAGTGACCCCTCCAACTCAATACCGCATAGTGCCTTGCTGAACATTGGTACCAAAAGAACTCGAGAATGGATGTTTTTGAGTTGTGTTTAAGTACTTGCTTACCCGGTTACATTTATTTTATACTAGTAGTTAGTGCAGCGTCAGTACTGAGAAATTGCTCTTAACATGCCCTTTTTGTGTGGTCCAACAAGTGTTCAAGACCCACCACCTCGATAGTAGCGACATTGACTTCGAGAGCTTTCATGATTGTTCTGCACCAAATAGTGTGTGTGATTACATTTTGGTAGTTTTACGTGACCAATGCTTCTGCTTTACTTATGTTATACTTTTGTTTTACTTTTGAGAGATAGCTAATGATACATGTATTTTGTTATATACTGTTAGCATATATGTATTTGTGGATATCATCATATCATATGCATGTTATATCTTGTGAAATGTTAAGGGATAAAGTAAATGCAGATTTTACTTTCGATTACTTTGTTTATTCTTATGTTTATTCGTTTGTTGTATTTTGAAAGTGAAATTGATGCTTGTGAGTTGTTTTGTTGAGTATCGAGGTTCTAAGGAGCGGGACGCTACAAAACATTCTCAATTTCTCCTAATGGGAGAGAAAAGGAGATAATTGTCAATGCTCACGAAGGAGATAAATTTGAAATAATTTATGATCGTTTTGTAAATGCATGGTTCAAAGAGAACTCCATAACATTTGGTGAATAGGATGGTGGTTTTTCAATACTTATGAAGAATGGGGAGAAGGAAGAAGAATTTGATATGAGTGAAGACCATTCGGAAAACTCAGTAGACATATAATGTAAGGCACCTAAACATGCAATTTCCAGCCAAGAAGAATCAAGGATTTTTGGATTGGCGAAGATTGGAAGATCATGGAAACAAGATTTCTTGAAAATTGATATTGAGAAGGAAAGAGGTACCAAATATACAAGCTAGACAAAGAAAGAACATGAGGATGTTTCTAGAAGAATTAGAATAAGACAGAAGAACAACTATTCTCATGCATGACCAAACAATCACATTTTAATAGATATAAGTTTTGGTAGCATTATAGCATGCATGACCATGGACTTTTTTTAAATACTATTTAGGAAGTTGCCTCATGATAGTTGGATCTTTTCAACATGGATTTAAGCAAACATACAGATTTCGTTGGGGCGTTCCCTACTTGCAACGCGTTGTATCGCCCGAATGCAATGAAAAATTGGCAAGGGCCACTACATCGCAGCCTGGATATAGTTCAAAATTTACAAAGGTTCTCGCATTAGGGAAGCATGCAGGAAATTAAGCCAGTTCTGTTGCATCACCGCCTGGATGCAGTCTAAAATTAACAAGGGTTCTCGCATAATGGACGTATGCGAGTAAAGAAGTTAGTCCAAAAGAGATTGCAAAAGAAGGTGCGGATTGGTAGTTGGAATGTTGGCACTTTAACTGGAAAACTGATGGAGATAGTGGATACAATGGAAAGAAGGAAGATTCATATACTATGTCTTCAAGAGACTAAATTGGTTGGAGAGAAAGTAAGGGAGATGGAGAAGGCAGGCTTTAAACTTTGGTACTCAGGTAAAGATAAGGGTAGAAACGGTGTTGGAGTGATTGTTTATAAGGATTTGAAGGATTGTGTGGTTGAGGTGCAAAGATTCGGGGATCGGATTATTTTACTAAAATTGGTGCTTGAAGAATCCATGTAGCCGACCCTACTTATAGTGGGAGAAGGCTTAGTACATTTTTTTGTGCTTGAAGAAGAAATTCTGAATATCATCTCAGTTTATGCACCACAAATTGGTTTAGATGAAAGGACTAAACAAGCTTTTTGGGAGGATCTGGATAAGATTTTACAAGGAATGCCACAAAGAGATGATTTGCATAGGTGGAGATCTTAATGGACATGCGGGAAAAGATGCTTCAAGGTATGCTAGTGTTCATGGAGGACATGGTTTTGGGGATAGAAATGAAGAGGGAAAAGTCATTCCGGATTTTGTAACAACATATGATCTTTTCATAGCAAGCACTCTTTTCAAGAAGAGGGAGGAGCATTTAATTACTTATAAGAGTGGACCAACTAGAACACAGATAGATTACTTTGCATTGAGGAGAAGAGATCGGTTGTGTTGTAAAGACTGCAAAGTAATCCCTGGAGAGAGTTTGACAACCCAACATCGCTTGTTAGTCTTGGATGTGCAAATGAAAGGGCTTATAAAGAAAAGGAGGGTTCCTAAGATCACTAGAAGTAGATGGTGGAATCTTCCACTAAAGCAATCGAGCTTCAAGGAGAAGGTTTTAGAAGACTTATCTTGGGATTGTAGTGGGAAGTGCAAACGAGATGTGGGAGGCAGTAGCATCTTGTATAAGAAAGGTAGCTAAAGAGATATTAGACGAGTCGAAGGGAGGAGATCTAGGTCAAAAAGAGGCTTGGTGGTGGAGTGAAGGGGTGCAAGAGAAGCTAAAAACTAAAAGAGCATGCTTTAAAGCTATATCTAAGGATAGAACAGCGGAAACTGTCACAAACTACAAAATAGCGAAGAAGGAAGCAAAGAAGGCTGTAAGCAAAGCTAAGCCAAAAGCTTATGAAGTTTTTTTATAAAAATCTCGACTCTAAGGAGGGCCAGAAGGATATATTCAGGTTGACCAAAGCAAGAGAAAGAAAGACCAAAGACCTTTCTCAAGTGAGATGCATTAAGGATGAGGAAGGTAACATGCTTGTTACTCAGAAGAACATAGAGATTAGATGGGAGCAGTACTTCCATAAACTTTTCAATGGGGAAGGAAATAGAGAGATCACTTTGGGTGATCTAGCTAGTAGTGAAAGTTACTTGAATCGTGCAAGCTATAGATGAATACAAAGAAAGGAAGTAGAGGAGGCTTTGAAGGTTATGAGACCTGGGAAAGTTGTAGGACCAGATGACATCCCTGTAGAAGTATGGAGAGCTTTAGGTGAGCGCGGTTTGACTTGACTTACGAATCTATTCAATGTTATTTGGCGAAGCAAGAAAATGCCTGAAGATTAGAGGAGAGTACCATGGTGCATCTTTACAAGAATAAAGGAGACATTCAAAATTGTTTAAATTGCAGAGGTATTAAGCTGATGAGTCACTATGAAAATTTGGGAACGTATGATCGAAAGAAGGCTGAGGAAAGTTTCCAACGTAAAAGAAAATCAATTTGGATTCATGCCAGGTCACTCGACTATTGAAGCCATCCATTTGCTGAGCAGAACAATGGAGATTTATATAGCTAAAAGGAAGAACCTCCATATGATCTTTATTGATTTGAAGAAGGCTTGTGATTCTGCCCCACGAGAGATATTGTAGAAAGTTTTGGAGAAGAGACAAGTACTTGTCCTATACATTAACCTCATAAAGGACATGTATGATAGGGCTCTATCTTGTGTAAGGATCCCGTCTGGGAAGACTGACTATTTTGACATCAATATTGGTTTACATCAAGGTTCAGCTTTGAGTTCAATTCTTTTTACTTTGATTATTGACGAGTTGACAAGTCACATTCAGGATGAGTTACCTTGGTGTATATTATTTGCTGATGATATTGTGTTGATCGAAGAGACTAGAGATGGAGTAAATGAGAAGCTCGAGGTCTGGAGACATGCATTGGAGACTAAAGGATTTTGTATAAGTAGGGCTAAGACAGAATATATGGATTGCACCTTTAATGGAAGCAACGGTGAAGGAATTGAGGTGAACATTGGTGACAATAACATTCAGAAGAGAGATTCTTTTAGATATCTGGGATCTATTTTGCAACAGGATGGGAAAATTGATGGAGATGTTACTAATAGAAAAAATGCAAGTTGGCTAAAGTGGAGAGGAGCCTCTACTGTTCTCTGTGATAAGAAAATTCCTTTAAAAATTAAAGGAAAGTTTTACAAAGCAACCGTTATGCTCTATGGATCTGAATGTTGGCCTGTGAACCATAGATATGTGCAGATAATGGTTGTAGCAGAAATGAAAATGCTAAGGTGGATGGGTGGACACACACGTAAAGATCGGATTCGGAATGATGCAATTAGAAAGAAAGTTGGTGTAGCTCCGATCGAGGATAAAATGCGAGAAAATCGCTTAAGATGGTTTGGTCATTTGCAAAGAAGATCAACGGATGCACCAGTTAGGAGATGCGAGTGTTGGGATGTTGAGCCGGCTAAGAGAGGGCGAGGACGGCCCAAGAAGTGTTGGAAAGAGACCATACGAAGGGATCTCAGTTTTTTGGATATAAGCCCGAGATTGACCCAAGATAGATCTGAATGGAGGCGAGGAATCCATGTAGCCGACCCTACTTAATTGTGGGAAAAGGCTTTGTTGTTGTTGTATAGCATGCATGACCACACAATCACCTATAATTTTTCATGACAAATATTTAAGTATTTAGAAAAAAAAAGTGTAGTACGAGAAATTTTTTTGAAAAAAAATAAATACTTTTCATATCTCCTTATCTATGCATCTTAACCATTTACTTTTCTTTGAAAATAAATACTTTTCTTATCTATGTATTTTTTTGAAAATAAATACTTTCTTAACATTGTCAAAACGGATCTATGTATCTTAACCTTTTACTTTTCTTTGAAATCATTTTTCTCTTTAGGCAACCTTTATTATATGTAGAGCTCCTCCTAAAGTAGAGCCGCCCTTAAATTAGGGCGCAATGGCTCCCCTTAAGATATAAAGAAATCAAGGGTTATGGCAAAAAAAGCAACATGATATGCATGCTACCTGGACTAAATGCTACCTCGACAAAAAGGCTAAGAAGTCGCCTAAAGTCCTCTGAGATGGACTTTTGCAGTCGTAGTGTCTTCTTGGTAACAATTTCTCCTAATGGGAAGAGAAAATGAGAAAATTGCCAATACTCACGAAGGAGCTAAATTTTGAAATAATTTATGATCGTTTTGTAAATACATGGTTCAAAGAAATCTTCATAACATATGGTGAATAGGATGGTGGTTTTTCAATACTTATGAAGAATGAGGAGAAGGAAGAAGAATTTGATGCAAGTGAAGACCATTCGGAAAACTCAGTGGACATATAATGTAAGGCACCTAAACATGCAATTTCCAGCCAAGAGGAATCAAGGATTTTCGGATTGGCGAAGATTTGAAGATCAAATGGAAACAAGATTTCTTGAAAATTGATATTGAGAAGGAAAGAGGTACCAAATATACAAGCTAGACAAAGAAAGAGCAAAGAGCATGAGGATGTTTCTAGAAGAATTAGAATAAGACAGAACAATAGCTATTCTCATGCATGACCAAACAATCGTATTTTAATATATATATATATATAAGTTTTGCTAGCATTATAGCATGCATGAACACACAATCACCTATTATTTTTCATGACAAATATTTAAGTATTTAGAAAAATAAAGTGTAGTACGAGAAAATTTTTTGAAAAAAAAAATTAAATACTTTTCATCTCCTTATCTCTATACTTTCTTGACATTGTCAAAAACATGGCCTCAAATTTCAGCGAAATTCGGTCGAATTTCTGTCGAATATCGATATCCAATCGAAATCGAAATTCGACCGAAATGACCGAAATGATCGAAATATGGGGGTCCTAGTACAAAAAATGACCGAAATGACCGAAATTTCGGTCGAAATTCCATCGAAATTCTGTTTTGGTCGATACCGAAATGGTGACCGAAACCGACATTTAAGGCCTTGGTCAAAAAGGATCCATGTATCTTAACCTTTTACTTTTCTTTGAAATCATTTTTCTCTTTAGGCAACCTTTATTATATGTAAAGCTCCTCCTAAAGTAGAGCCACCCTTAAATTAGGGCCCAATGGCTCCCCTTAAGATATAAATAAATCAAGGGTTATGGCAAAAAAAGCAATATGATATGCATGCTACCTGGACTAAATACTACCTCGACAAAAAGGCTAAGAAGTCACCTAAAGTCCTCTGAGATGGACTTCTGCAGTTGCAGTGTCTTCTTGGTGGCAATTTTTACCCTTTAGTCAACATCTGATAAGTTCTCGGCATCGAGGGGGTTCACCATTAATGCAATCACTTCTCCATGTATTCTCTTTCGCTCATGAACTTTAATACCCGCATATTTCTTTGGTATTCCTCACCAAATCCATTTAGCCTTCTTTTTAGTACCAAAATTACCTACTTATTCATTTTCTTTTCATTACTAGGCAAGAAAGTGGTTTTCTTTCAAGCTCGAAAATTATTTTCTAAACTATCAATTTTATCATTAAAAATATTTAAGTCATTCTTAAGTAATTCATTTTTATTTAAGAACTTAAGAGTGTCTTTTAAAGAACAAAGAGTATTCTCTTCTACAAGTTTATTATTTAGATCCTTTAGTAGATGTACTTCCTTTCCATACTTCATAAGTTGTGTAAAAGTTCTTGAGATGCATTAAAAAGTTAATCATGAATGGGATCAACCTGATTGCCATTGACATTGATGATCTGGATCAATCTCATGCAAGCCCTTTCTTTTTCATTATTAGTGCTTCGATCATCCCCAGTTGCATACAAAGCTTACTTAGACTTCTCGATTTTATAGACCTTTCACAATGACTAGGCTTTTAAAATCTCCCCACATATTGCATTCAAAACATCTCATTTCTTTGTTTACCTTCTTTTTTTTTAGTCTCAAAGGAGGGTATCAAGCATAGGTTCCCACCCCAATCTTTGTTTACCTTCTTTACCTTTTTAGAAATGTCTTGAACTTTTCTGTAATAAAGGGTCAAGGCTATGTAAATATTATCTTGCCCAGATTCTACATTTGCATCTTTGCAAGCCTTGAAGGGTATGATGTTCTTGTTCTCCAACTTGGTTTCATAGACTATGTTCCCACTTAGATTCTACCTTTCTAATGACTTCAAGCTGGAGTTGGTTGATTCCTCAATTACGATCACCTTATGTTCCCACTTCAGCGTGTGAGAAAATAAATTTTTCACGAATTCTCCATGGAGGAAAATGCTTCTCAAGCTCCTCAAATGATTCACTATTGCACTAATCTGAATGCTCATGTCCTATATGTTTTCTCCTTTATGCATTCATAAGGGTGGATTATGGCTCAAATGTATTACCCGACCCGCTTTACAAATTTATTCTAACTATCACCGAATTCTTAAGATTTTAGGTGGAATTGCAATTCTTTCCACTTCTCAAGGTATAATGACAAATCGAAAAGCCCAAATAAAAGGAATTGGGGGGAAAATGTTGTCATATATATACACCTTCTAGGAAATCGAGGGTTCATATCCTTTATGAAGTATTTCTCCATTAGTACCTTAAACGCATGGCATCCAAAGCAATCATCAATAAATCACCCACAAATCCACAAAAAAACTAGATGCAAGGTTGATTCCACCCATTTCTTGTGGGTGATTCGCAGATAACAAAGTGATGTTGAAATCACCATCTACAATCCAAACCAGTTTCGGAAAGCGAGCAAGCGCCAATCTAAGCTCATCCCACGTGTCTGCCACTATTGGGACCCCTGAAGGGCCATATACCAAGGAGACCAGTAAAAGAAAACTATATGAGTCCGTCTCAAAACAACGCCAACGTATCATACACTGGGTCCCTAAAGAAAAAAGGGAGTGAAGAAAACTACGATAGGAGTTTTATTCATTGCCTTCACTGCCTTGTACGAAGGTCTTAGGTTTTGCAAATCACTCATTAATCTGAAATGAAGAATAACTAGTTTGCATAATAGATACCTTCGTATAATTAGGGTTATGTAACATGGTCATTTGATATCATACAACTGTTGATCCAAATGTAGGATCATAAAGGCTGGTTCAGGATTGAATACCTAAAGGGTTAGATTGAGGACTCAACCACACCATCAAGTAGATATCAAGAAAGAATCTCCAGTCTGAAAAAGAAATATCAATCCTTACTCTATATAGGAATACCTAAAGGGCTGACATCCAACTGACCTCTTGATGCAGCACCTCTATATAGGAATAAAGATTCCAAGGTGTTGGACGAGTTAGGTCAAAAGAGTTGACTAACGAGATCGAGATAACCAAAACCTATACCGTATGTGAAGGATATAGAAGAATCGTTAAGCGCATCATGGAAGCATGAAGATCGCATCATATACGATCGAGAGCGACTACTCGCACTAGTTGCTCGATGCAGCGGAATTTAAAAAATTTAATCGATGAAACAACAAGATCCAAGAACACTTCTTGGATCGTTTCATCTAAACCACATACTAGATAAAGGAATACCTCTTGTAGCATATTTGTGATCGAGTCTCTAAGAGAAGAGATCTCTTGTCTCAAGTACGATTTGTCGGAGGAGACGCTTGCGAGCGCGAATATGAGTCGTGTGCCTCTTGCAATCCAAGTAGTTGATCCAAGCAATGGGTCTCCTGATCTCGTCTCACGAGATCGAACGTCTTCTTCACGAGCGAGGCGCACCAAAGAAGATTGAGATCCAAGAGTTGTCGAAGCGGCAGCACAACGGCAATGCGACGACGGCAGCGACCTTCTCTCTAGGGATAGAGTGGACGACCACTAAAGGGAGAGAGATAGGTGGCATGAAAATGAGAGAGAGAGAGCTATTGATGTTGTAACTTGAAGAGCAACGAGTGCCTCTTCTTATATAGGGTTTTGGGAGTGCATGGAAATCAATGAATGAGATTGATTTGTGTTTCTTTCAAGGTCCATGATTTTGTTGTAAAAACAAAACAACAATTAGTTTAATTTAAATTAATATATATTGATAAATCAATATAAATTAATTCCAAATTAAATCAACTAATCTTGGAGATAATGGAGAAGGAGATTGCTCTCATCCCTAAAAAGGGAAGGGCGACCACCTAATCCCCTTAGGACTTGGTGGTCGTCCACCTCCTTGAATTGGAAGGCGGCAATCTTCTTCCAATTCATGAGATTACATTATCTCATGAAATCTCCATGATTTACAACACTTGTTGCAAATTATCTCATAAAAATAATTTATAATTATCTTGTGAATATTGCAATCATGCCATTAGAAATATGTGAATCATATTCAGAACCCAAAATAAAATATAAACTATATTTTCAATTAATTAACCAATATGAATCCAATTCACAACAAGAATTATTCAACAAATATAAATCACAATAGTCTCTCTAATACATTATAAATCACATTTTATAATATATATATGAATAATTAGATAGTGCTATCCACATTATTCTTATCTATAATAATTAAATCACATTAAATTGTATTGGATCATCATACTTATGCATTAGAATAATATGAATCAAATTCACATTATCATCACATTTAATTATCTATTTCTCAATGCTTAGATATACTTCAACAATGGAATTATTCTTGAACTCTTTCAAGAATAATGCGCTTTTCGCAGATAGTTGGAGATAAGGATAGGGCAATTGTACGTTCCACGTATAGTGACTTGAGATCACATCTCAAATAAAGATTTCATGGATCTCTCATAGATGTTTAATTAAATCAAGACCGTAAATCTAATCTTCTCATTGCATCTGAATCTCATTCAGATCAATGTCCAACACTTGGACCAAGATCAGATTACTTCTCTACTGAGAGGAGTCACTAAAATCCAGACATGTTTCATCACTCCCTCGGAATGGAAGCGTCATGGTTATACAATCGTTTATGGTCACATCACCCTCAGGTATTCCTAATACATGTACATCCGGCATACTGGAAGACCTATGATAAACCTGAAGATATAGATCAATTTACACTGTCAACTTTAGGGTTTCATCATCAAGTTTCTCATTATTGGTCATTGGGAGTTGGTATCGATCATATGCTTTCCAAAAGCATATATCATACCTACAAATTCTTGCCATGCTTCCAAAGCACGATGAGTCCCATGCATGGAATTTGATCGGTCCCAATACCTCATGAGTGAGCTCATGTCTTCCGGTTCACAAGTGAACATGTATGATCCCTTTGAGAGATCGTATTACTCATATGCCCTCATACGCACACCAGCTCGTCGGTGTATAGAACTTGGTTATGTCATCAATCTATTGGACTGTCAAATGAACATACTTAGACATAAAGTAACACATCTCTCTCCGATCAAAGGATGTGTACCTATATCGTGACAGTATACGACATAGAACTTTGATTATCTCGATCTCGTTAAGTCAACTCTTTGACCTAACTAATCCGACACCTCCGAGTTTCTATTCCCATGCAAAGGACATGCATCAAGAGGTCGGACAGAAATCAACCTAATGAGAAAGGATTGACATCTCCTACTCAGGCTGGATATCATCTCTTAATAATCATTTGACGATGCTTGATGGGTCCTCAATCTAACTCCTTAGATATTCATCCAAGCACCAGCCTCTATGATTCAACTATTGAATCAACAATTGTATGGCTATTAAGAATAAGATGGCCATGGTACGTAACTCTAATTGTACAAAGGGACCTTATAATGCATTCATTCATTTAATTTAAGATAGAGAGTGAAATAACCAACAACTTATATTGATAAATTGAATATTACAATAACACTTATTGTAGGAATGGTTCGCCTCGGACTCACATGGCTAATAGTATGTTGTCACGATACATGCACGCATCCTCTAACCAGAGACAAATATATTACTATATATCTGAGTATGTACATTTGGCAGACTATTAGGTTGATGGCTTAATCAAGGTCTAAACACTAGTGCATTGGTGTGCTAGGGCATATGGGTAATATGGTCTCTCAAAGGGATTATACAGATTCACTGCTGAAGTAGAAGACATGAGCTCACTCATAAGTTATTGTGATAAACAAAATTCCAACCCTGGTTGTCCTGTTTTGGAAACGAGACAGCATTTGAAGGTATGATATATGTTTTTGAAAAGCATACGATTGATATTGACTCCAAATGATCGAATGAGAAACTAAATAATAAATCAATGAAGGAAACAATCGAATATAGGAACAGAACTTCGAATTTAATCACAATCGTCCAGTATGCAAGACGAGTACCGGGAACATAACCTCAAATTTCAACGAAATTCGATCGAATTATGTCGAATATCGATATGTCGAAATCGAAATGGCCGAAATGATCAAAATATAGGGGCCTAGTACAAAAATGACTGAAATGACCGAAATTTCGGTCGTATTTCAACCGAAATTTGATCAAAATTCTATTTCGGTCGGTCACCGACATTTAAGGCCTTGATCGAGAATACTCAATGGTGATGTGATCATAATCGATTATATACCATGACAATCCCATTCCGAGAGAATGATGAAACATGTTTGGATTTTAGTGACTCCGCTAAACGAACTACTTATCCAATCTTAGTCCAAAGGTTGGAAATTGATTTGAATTAGATTCAGATATAATGAGAAGATTGGGTACATTGACTGACATGATCAGACATCACTAAGAGCTCCTTTAAATCTGGATATGATATTGAATCTCATTATCCAAGTCACTATACATGACATATTACAATCACCCTGACCTAATCTCTAAGCATCCACGAAGAAGGCATACTATTCCGAACAGAGTTCATGGATTATTCCAAAAGAGATAAATAAATGTTGGGTAATGACAAAAACTTAGGATAATTAAATTGGATTTAATTATCATGGATAATAATATCCTAGATAGTGTTAGCCACAATTATTCAAGAATATTGTGGATAAGATTCACAATATTTTTAGAAATGAGAAGAGAGGATTCTGATATAATTAAATTATATTTAATTATCCATGATAAATTTAATGTGGATAGTGTTATCCGCAATATTCTTGGATACAAGTGTGGATAAAATTCACACTATCCTATTGCGAGTTAATTATGAATAGGATTCACAATTTTAATGTTAATATGAATAGGATTCACATTATACCATAAATGTAATTATGATTTACATTTAGTTTTGCACTTGTGAATATGATTCATATTTGTCAAAAGCCTATGTGCAATTATCACAATTAATTTGAAAATATTTATGATAATAAAATTTCGAAATTAATAAACAAATAATAATATCATAGCTAAAATATTACAACCATGATAAATATAAAAATATGGTGAAGCCTTCTCCCACTTTAAGTAGGGTTGGCTACATGGACTCTTGCTCAAATCCATGTTAAATATCCGACTAGTTTTTACTGTGGTTGTCAACTACTAAACGCAACTCCTACAAGGAGGTATTTGAACCCTAGTATTTTAAGTGGCAGGCACACTGCACAACTATGATAATTATAAAAAGAAAAAAAATAAAAAGGAGCTCCCCTAAAATGGGGGGAAGGGGACGATCATGGTTGTTGCAACCATAGTGGTCGTCCCCAACAATTTAAGGAGCAATTTAAGGAGCTTGCTATTATTCTTTTTCTTTTTATAAACTGTATATTTATTGGTTTAAGTGTTGAAAGGATCAAATGGATAATTAAGTTGATAATTGTTATCAATTTTTATCCTAACATGTTATTCTGAAGGTAGTTGTGAGCTCTTTTAGTAATGATCATTGTTCAACAATCAAGATTGTAATAATTGCCATGCAAACAAATATAAAAGGAGAGGCAAAGCATGCCTTCATCAAGTTGTTTTCAAGAGTTGAAAACCCTAGTCTCTCCATCTCTAGTTGTGCCCCTAGTACTCTTCCAAACAATGGTTGTCTCCCTGCTCCAGGGTTGACAAACACATACAGGTTGTCCCCTCGTGGCCTTGCCTACCATTATGCTGTCAGATTAGTTTGACCAATCCCATGTGGAGGATCTTCCCTTCCGATGCTTCGTGCTCTGGAAGAAGGAAGAGGATTTCGTACAACAAAATCAGGAACGAGGACATGAAGGATATCTAGTTGGATAATAGAAAGCATGTGGTTCATCTCCGCACCAACAAGTATTAATTCCATTTGATCAGACTTAAGATAGGAGGTCCCTTATTTTAAAGACTTAAAGATTATGATCACGCTTCAGAGATATGTTATAAACTCGTGTGACCATGATGGAATGGATTGAGAATGGTTCTCAATCCATGTGGTTTCATCGTTTTTTTAATTCCGTTGATATCACGATTCATATGATGAGTCAATTTTGATTGAATATGATATGATCCACACGCTTCCGTGATACACATAGCCTATCAATCTCCCTTCACCTACTCCATTGCTAAAAGCCCTAGGGTGATAGCTTACTCCATCCCTAGAAACCCAAGGCAATAGCTTACTCCACCAGAAGCCCTAGGGCAAGCACCCTTCTGAAACATCGTGATATTACGACGGGGATAACCATTTCATCAACTCACCTTTGGTTTCTAGAAAAATACAGATCATCTAGCCTCAGGAACCGCATGATCTCTTATAATACCCCAAGCCACCACTTTAGCGACCAATCTAGGATGCCCCTAACCTTTACTTCAAAACCCATTTTCGAGATAAAGCTCGTACTACTGATGAGTTGACTACATTAAAAGAGATTGGTTGAAGGTTCAAGTACATGGAAAAGCCTAGTGAATGATCACAAACATCCTTCGAGTACGGTTCTCGACAAGGGTGAGCTTTAATCCCAGGAATCAAGTTGGATCCCATCCGATTCGAGTAACGGAAGGACCCCCAGACTCGAAACCAAGGTCACGGTGTTGAAAGGTCGAACCAACAAATGCATCCCCTCGTATGAAAATAGCAGAGAATCATGCATTGTGATCTCCATTAACAACATTGTCAAAATCTGCATCTGCAAAAGTCATCGGAGAAGGAACCAGGTCTTGCGTAGCATCCTCTGTCATCTCTTATGTAGTCACCTCATCCTCAGTGGTTGCAGTAAATGTTAAAGAAATCGGTAGACGGTACTCGTTCAGCAAGGTTGCTGATTAAGGATTAATCAGTGGTTGGGCGACTAGTTGGATTTAGTCAGCTTTTAGTAAACTTTGATATTTTTAATTATTTTAAATATATAAATCACTTTTCTACATAGATTTGTACACTATGCATATTGGCATAATGAGATAAAATAAGTAATTAAAGTTAAAGAAAATATTAAGCATATTAGAAAAGTTCGCCTTCAAAAAAGGAAAAAACTGAAAAAAAAATTATTGAAATAGTCGGTCGACTACCTCCCGATTAGTTAGGTGGCTGACTATTGGTTGACTAGGCCTAGTCGAGTCGGCTACACCCTCCCCCTCCCCCACTCGACTAGCCAATCAACTTTACAACAGGACTCATAGTTGGCACCTCCCTCTCGATTTTCCCCTTGGACACTCCCAACACCTTGAGGTTGAAGAAGATCTGTCCCACTGAGTACAAAACATCAATCAGTTGGTAGCAAAGACCTACAAGGTTCGTATATTGATATAGAAGCCAAGAAGAGGCCATTCGAGGATTGAAAGTTAAGGGAAAAATTCTTAAGCATGTCATGGAAGCGTGAAGATCGCATCATATGCGATCGGGAGCGACTAGTCATACTAATTGCTCGGGGCAGCGGAATTTTAAAAAATCTAAAGTGATGATGCCACATGATATGAGAACACTTCTCGAATAGTTTCACCTAAACCACAACGAAGATATCGGAATACCTCTTGAAGCATGGTTGCGATCGAAGCCTCTAAAACAAGAGACCATCAGTCTCAAGTCCGACCCGGCGAAGGAGACGCTTGCGAGCACGTTAATGAGATGCGTCCTTCTTGCAATCCAAGATGTAGATCTAAGCGACGAATCTCATGATTTCGTCACATGAAATCCAAGGTCTTCTTCGTGTACAAGAAAAATCGAGGGAGACAGTCTTCGAGTAGTCAAAAGTGGGCAGCTACTTCAGAGAGAGGGGGGCGTGAATGATGAGAGAGAGAGAGAGCTAGTGAATCCTATGATCTAAAATATGAGCTAGGGTTGTGAAAAGGAGGAATTTCTGCGAGTATAATATGTCCTCACAAGGCGAAGACAAAGTCGATGTGGCGACCCACGAAAAATCATATTAATTCAATAATTAACCCACAATATAGATCAAGCAATGAAAAATAGAATGTGGAGTTAAAATTTATTATAACTCTACAAAATGTGCGTATAGGTGTAAGTATGTGTAGAATGTCGAACACAGGGAGCAAACCTGATTGATTGTGAAAGAGAATACAAAAATTGTCCTTGTCTTTTTATTTTGTTTGTATGCGGGCTTTTAATTATATAGTTTTTGGATTTTAATTTTCATATTTTTAGGTGTTTTTAATTTTATAATTTTTTATTTCCTTTTTTATATTTTTTAAATTTCCTTTTCTTTTTAATATAGAATAAATGCTTATATATAACTAGAGAAAAGGGAGTATGCACCGGCGGGTGCAGCCAACTGGCTGCACCCGACCATTTTTTTCATTGGTTTTTTATTTTTTTTTTTGAAAAAAAAACTTATGGGGATTTACTTAGTTTATTGTGTGGAATATGTGTTTCAAATTTCATGCAAAACAAACACTCCTAGCATGCCCATCTAGATATGGTCAATTTCAATAATTCTAAAACCGTTAAAATGTCATAGCCTTGATGGAGATGATAGAAATGTCGAATTTAGTTGAAATTGGTATGATATCATGGTGATATATAGTGATTTAAATCCCCCTAGGTTTCATTTCAAAAACACAAAAAATCAAAGAAAAAATGGTCGGGTGCAGCTAGTTAGCTACACCCGCCGGTGCAGCCTCCCAGCCCTCATATAACTATATAAATAATATAAGTTATACAATTATAAATAAACTCCAAAAATTGTTAAATAAAATGTTTTTGTATTTTATATATTTTCCTATAGTTTTTGTGATTTTCAAGAAATTGTTGCTAATTTTTAGGTATTTTTAAAGTCAAAAATATCTCAAAACATGGATTAAATAAATAGGCCGAATTGTTTTGGAAATTAAAAATATTAAATAAAGTCAAATTTTCAAAACTATTTTTAATTAATAATATATAATGAAAAGAAAATTCAGAGACATTACTATATATTTTTGGATTTTTAAAAGATTTTTTATAATTTTTATAAGGATTTTAGAGCTTTTAAAAATTTAGTGATTTTCTTTTCCTATTTTTAGGGATTTTTGGTCTGGAGTCATAAAATAATATAATAAACAAAAAAATTTTTGGAATTTTTTTGACAAAATTTTATATTTTTTGGAATTTTTAATTCAAACAAGGACAAAACCGTGTTATCTTGATTTTTAATAAATAGGAAAATGCTTAAAATGCAAAACTAAAAATATAGTGTTAAAGAGCAAGCAAACATGCACTTAACCCTATTTATTCATAATTTTGTGGAGCATGGACGGTATCTATAAAAATTAAATAACAAGCACAAAAATTAATGAACTAAGAAGGGTACATTTGCAATTAAAATAAAAGTCAGGGGCTACAATGCAAAATACCCAAAAAATTACAACAATTATTTAAAGTTTAAGTACTAAACTAAAATACAAAACCTCGCAAGGGGTTTCTTGCAAAATGCCCACCTCACGTGGCCACCCACGTGATGTGAGCCGGCACGGACCATCATATAATTAACAATAAAGCTAGTGGAGGTCCATACAAATTTTCCATATTTACTTAAACTATGAACATTATTTACAGGATTAAAAAATAATATAAAACAAAACAAGGGGTATCTGTACAATTTACACCTTATTTTGCGCGATCCAACCGTTGGAGATGATTCACTTAGGCGCGTCGGACGGTGGAGGATCCACCATACCGCTTAGCAGTCGGACGCACGCAATCAGATCCGGCTTCTGATCATACGATGGAGGATGCTCGGATCGGACGATGGCTGTAGTGTATGGAGCGAGAGCTCCATCGGATGGCACGGCTTCATTCCTCAAGAACAAGGAAGAACACATGTGTGTTCTTCCCTCTTCCTTCGATTCCTTGCACCCCAAGGTTCAATTCAACTGTTGAAATGCTCGGAAGGGTCCTGGTGATGCTCCGCAACGAGTGATACCATTGGGAAGATCCAGGATCCACCGATGGGGTCCTAGCCGGTCGATGACGCAAGGGCACCTACAAACTGAGTTCTTGGGGGCAATTAGCCCCAGTTGGGACTGCCTCCTCTAGGGACCTGCAAGATTAGGCACGACAAGCAAAGGTGATGGCTCCTGAGACAATCGAAAGGGGAGGTGTAGCGGCAATGCTCGGGAGAAGGCAGAGGAGTCGATTCACCGATCTAAAATGGATCAGGTTGGTTTGAGGTGGTCGGGGGGTGCAGAAATAAAAGGGATTGGTGATGTTATGGTTAGGCGGTGAGACAAGGTGCTTAGTGTGGTTGCGCAGTGATCGGAGCTCTAGAGCTCCGGTGTACTTTAAACCCTAAAGATTACGCTACAGGAGATGATAAAAATACGAAATGAAAACTATATGCACGGAAAAGAAGTGTGAAAAAAATATCTAAGTTATCAGCTCGAACCTGGTGGTGAGACCAAGGAGCATAGGGCATCACCGGAGCAAGCTCCGGCAACAGGGTTCAAACCAAATGTGGCCTTATGCACGTTGCAAACCTACTGCAGAGCGAGCTGTCATCAAGCTCAACGCGGTTGTGCAATGGTCTGAGGGTTCCAGCCAACGAATGCGAGCCAAAAAAGCAAAAAGGAAAAGGAGGGGTATTTACAGACAAAAGTTCGAGGCTCAAAAGATCGACGATGCACGACCGATAGGTTGTATCTACAGGAGATCTAAGTGTATGGCGAGAGTGAGGGTTGTATGGGGAACATATTTGTATGGGGACTCCCATTGGTCCACCTAGGAGCAGAAAACAAATAATTTTCTATTTTATTATTTTATTTGCACCATTTATATATTTATAGCTTATTTAATTATAAACAAATATATTTTTATTGTATTTTTAGATGTTATTTGCACACTTAAATAAATAGATGTGTTAATTATATAGGTATAAGTATAGTATATTCATCTATGTATTTTTTGTATATTATTTTATTTTAGTGTATTTTTATAGTTTATTTTATTCCAAATATGTACATATACTATAAATAATATTTACAAAATTATAAAAATATAAAATGATGAAAAATATAAAGAATAAATAAAATGAATATTTTATTCATGTATATAGTACAATAGGGGTCCAAAATCTAACTTTTGCATCTTAATTCCAATATAAATGAAACCACCTTCATTAAATAGCTTATTAAAAGTTATATACAATTAAAGGTGATTTTGGTACATTTTGATTCATGTGGAGAAGTTTGGGTTTTGGATTTTTATTTTGAGTATAAAATGAACACTGTATATTATTTTTGTACAACCTCAATTTTGTATTTTTTATGTATTTTTATCTACAACTTTCATGTATACAGTTTCTTTATTTGCGGTATAAATAATAAAGAATAAAATGAGTCTCAAAAATGCAATATTGAAGGCTAAAATTCGAGGTTTTTATTGTGTATTTGACCATTATCTCACCTTATTTTATTCATTGTCGACCCATTCATCATGATGCCTAGATATCGGCTTTTATGCTTATAAAATACCTTTGGCATTTTATTTCTTTTCTTTTTTTTTCTTTGTTCTTTTATGTTGTCTTTAAACAATGTATTTTAGACAATATTTATACAATAAATAATGAATGTTAAATTTATGTAACGCAATGATATATACATGCATTTAGCTAGGGTTTAAAGGCCAAAATGAAAGAATAAAGGTGATTAAATGGATATTCATCAGGTTGCCGCTACTTTTATAATATTTTGGGAGTCTATAAATCACAATCCATGACAACACAAAATCAACAGTTAAGATTGTTTTGTGTTTCTTTCAATGGCCATGACTTTGTTGTAAAAAAACAATAATTAATTAAATTAAATTAAATACATATTGAATAATCATCAATATAAATTAATTCAATCAAATCAATATACCATGAATGATTAGGAAGAAGGCACGCCTCCTTCCAATTAAGGGGAACGGACACCGTGAGTCCTAAATCAAGGGTGGTCGTCCACCCTCCCATTATGGAAGAGGGCATCATCCTTCCTATTATATGAGATCACATATCTCATATAATCTTTCATTATATATAATAGCTTTCATTGTATATTATTTCAGAAAAACAATTCCATATTATTTTGTGACAATTTCAATCATGACATTGGAAATTGTGAATCATATTCACAGACCCAAAATAAAATGTAAATTGGATTTTCAATTAATTGTCCAATATGAATCCAATTCACAACAACATTTAATTTGTAAATACTATTTACAAATAGCTCTCCCTAATATATTATAAATCACATTAATAATATATATAATTAATATAGATAGTACTATCCACATTATTCATATACATGATAATTAAATCACATTTAATTATCTTGGATCATCATTCTCATGCATCCAAATAATATGAATCACATTCACATTATTCATGAAAAATAATCACATTTAATTATCAATTTCTCAATGCTCAGATATACACTACATCAATGGAATTATTCTTGAACTCTTTGAAGAATAATGTGCTTTCTCCGCGAATACTTGGAGATAAGAACAGGGCGATTGTACGTTCCACATGTAGAGACTTGAATATTGGAATCACATCTCAAACCCAGATCTCGAGGCCTCTCATAGATGATTGATTAAATCAAAACCGTAAATCTAATCTTCTCATTGCATGCATATCATATTCAGATCAATGTCCAATATTTGGACGAATATTAGATTACTTCTCAATGAGAGGAATCACTAAAGTCCAAGCATGTTTCATCACTCTCTCAGAATGGAAGCGTAATGGTTATACAATCGTTTATGATCACATCACCCTCAAGTACTCCTAATACCCGTACATCATGCATGCTGGAAGACCTAGAATAAATCCAAAGATTTAGATTAATTTTAAATTGCCTTCTTCAGAGTTTTATCATTAAGTTTCTCAATTCGGTCATTGGGAGTTAGTATCGATCATATGCTTTCCAAAAGCACATATCATACGTACAAATTCTTGTCAAGCTTCCAAAGCAAGATGGCCACACATGGAATTTGATTGGTCCCAATACTTCATGAATGAGCTCATGTCCTCCGATTCACTAGTGAACATGTATCATCACATAGAGAGATCGTATTACTCATATACTCTCATATGTATACCAGCTCGCCGGTGTATAAACCTTGATTAGGCCACCAACCTATCGGTCTGACAAATGTACATACTTAGACATATAGCAATACATATGTCTCCGGTCAGAGGATGCATGCATATATTGTGACAGTTTATGACATAGGTCTTAATTATCTCAATCTCGTTAAGTCAACTCTTTGACCTAACTTATCTGACACCTCCGAATCTCTATTCCTATGCAGAGGACCTATATCAAGAGGTCAGTCAGAAATCGACCTTTAAAGAAGGATTGTCGTCTCCTATTCAGTCTGGAGATCATCTCTAAATAATCATTTGACGGTGCTTGATGAGTCATCAATCTAACTCTTTAGATATTCATCCAAGCACCAGCCTCTATAATTCAACCATTGAATCAACAATTGTATGATCATTAAGATGTCCATGCAACATAAGCCTAATTGTACTAAGGGACCTTATAGTGCATTCATTCATTTAATCTCAGACAGAGAGTGAAAATAAATCAATATATTTTATTGATATATCAAAGATTACAATAACATTTATCGTAGAAATGGTTCGCATCAGGCTGACATGGCTAACAATCTCCTACTATCCCTCAGAACCATTCAAGTACAATCCTTAAACTCATACTCATTAGATGTTGGTCAAAAACCTTCTGTGTCAAAAGGTTTGATAAGCGGATCAGCAACGTTGTCGGCAGAGGATATCTTGGTGACGACGATGTCACCACGCTTTTGAATCTCGCAAATGATGTGGTATTTCCTTTCCACGTGCTTACTCTTTTGATGCCACATGGGTTCATTTACCTGAGCTATGGCTCTCGTGTTATCGTAAAGTAGCGGGATGGGAGTATCAGAGGAAAATATGCCAAGCTCCAGGATGAACTTGCGCAACCACACCGCCTCTTTGCAACATTCGATCCGGCAATGTATTTGGCTTTTGTTTTTTAATCAATTGTAGTGTCTTGCTTTTTACTTCTCCAGTTCAGAACACCACTGTTTAACAAGAACATAAACCCTGATGTCAACTTTCGATCATCAATATCAGACTAGAAGTCGGAATTTGTGTATCCAAAGACTTGGAGATCACCATCTCCATAGACCAAAATATATTCTTGCGTCTGTCTTAGATACTTGAAGATGTTCTTCACTGCATTCCAGTGTTGCTCTCCATAGCATGATTGGTAACGACTTACCACTCTCATTGCATGGCGGATATCTGGTATTGTGCACATCATGACGTAGATTAGGCTTCGCATAATTGATGTGTAGGGGCAACCAACCAAGGATTTCTTATCCTCAATACTTTGAGGAGTCATCCCTTTAGATAGGTGGATACCATGTTTTAAGAGAAGAAAGCCTTTCTTGGAATTCTCCACATGAAAACATTCCAAGATCTTCTTAATGTATCCATGTTGGAATCCTAAAATCCTCTTTTCTCTTTTTCTGAACAACTTCAGACCCAAGATATAAGAGGCTTCTCCAAGATCTTTCATCTCGAAGGTATGAGATAGCCAAATTTTAACATTGTTCAACATCCGTATATCATTCCCAACGATAAGGATGTCATCTACATAAGCATGATGAATAAACAGAATAGAACGAATATCCATTTCTAACGAACTTAGATACAAATATAAGGTACATTCTAACATTCGAAACATAAAGACGTTATTTAAGTACTAGTACTCTTCCACTAGATAATGATAGTCAAAGGATCCCAACGACGACTGTTGCAATAATTGCATTAGATCTCATCTGGATGACTATCTCCCCTTCATCAAGATTACATACATGAATAGAAGCACCAAAATCGATGATCCAACTACTTTCTTGTCCTACGAGAAAATTGATTTCAATGATGAAAGTAGAATTATTACCTGTTGAGAATTTACCTTTCTCCGTAGATTTAAGGTATTCTGGGCAGTTACACTTCTAGTGCTCCGGTTTCTTGCAGTGATGACATACATTGGTTTTCTTCGATGCCAACAGTGTAGAAGCATTAAAAGAAGAGCCAACACATTGACTCTTCTTCTGGGTCGGACCCTTCCGAGACCCTTACTTCCGACCGCGCTTCCCTTTCACTTGTGCAACCATTGCACTACTAGAGGGATTTTCTTTCTTTATTATGTCTCCTGCAGACTTTAATGAAGCCATGAGTTCAATGCAACTATTATAGGATAAAGTAGGATTTTCATGAAACATACATTCAATGGCCAAAAATGATTAATCAATTATTTTCATAATTATTAGGCATCAAAATAATCAAGGCAAATTCATAATTTCCATGATTTCCAATGAATGATAAACATATTAAGCAAAGAGAACTGATGATCCAATTATCAACCCACTCATCTCCACTAAATATGAAATATCTAGGGAAAACAGAGTCAGAATCGCGTGAAATAAATTCGAGTGGTTTGCCAGTTTGATTCCCTACTTAATTCAAGTATTTATTTCATATTTCATGACGAGAAAACAGTAAGCAAAACTCATTTTCTTACAGATCTGTGATTACATGCAAAAATAATATCGTAGCGGGAACTTTTCGAATTTCATTCATGCACTTTCGGTACCATTAAAAGGCTATTATTTGGGGACATATTTAGACTTTCTAGATATATTTTAGTTACCAAAAACACGCCCAAACAGTGCACAAACAGTAGGTTTCATTTTAGCTAAAAAACCAATTCGAAATTTGCTTTCAATGCAAAACAATGAGTCTCTGCGCATCCGATTCACAAAACTTTGTTGACCTAAGGTTTTGGATCATATCCAAGACCTCGACCAAGACTCCGATACCACTTGAAGGTTATAGAAAAAACCTTAAGCGCATCACGGAAGCGTAAAGATCGCATCATATGAAATCCGGAGCGACTAATCATACTAGCTGCTTAGGGCAACGGAATTTAAAAAAAATAAAGCGATGAAATCACATAATCCGAGAATATTTCTCGAATCGTTTCATCTAAATTACAAAAAAGATATAAGAATACCTCTTGAAACGTGGTTGCGATCGAAGCATGTAAAGCAAGAGACCACCTGTCTCAAGTTCGACCCGATGGAGGAAACGCTTATGAGCACGTTGATGAGACGTGTCCTCGCAATCTAAGATGTAGATCCAAGCAACGGATCTCCTAATTTCGTCACACAAAATTCAAGGTCTTCTTCGCGTACAAGAAACATCGAGGAAGATGAAGATCCATGAGCGATCGAAGAGGCAGCACGACGACGATTCCTCTCTAGGTCAAAAGTGGACGGTCACTTCAAAGAGAGGGAGGCATGAATGACGATGATGAGAGAGAAAGAGCTTGTGAATTCAATGATTTAAAAGAAGAGCTAGGATTGCCTCTTCTTTTATAATATTCTGGGAGTCCATGGATCACAATCCATGGGCAACACAAAATCAATGGTTGAGATTGTTTTCTGTTTCTTTCAATGGCCATGATTTGCGGTAAAAAACAATAATTAATTTATTTAAATTAAATATATATTGAATAATCTTCAATGTAAATTAATTCAATCAAATCATCAAACCATGAAGGATTAGTATGGAGGCAAGCCTCCTTCCAATTAAGGGAGGACGGCCACCTTGAGTCCAAAATCAAGTGTGGTCATCCACCCTCCCATTATGGAAGGGGTCTCCTTCCTATTATATGAAATCTCATATCTCAAATAATCCTTCATTAAATACAACTTTTATTGTATATTATTTCACAGAAATAATTCTAAATTATTTCGTGACAAATTCAATCATGCCATTGGAAATTGTGAATCATATTCACATACCCAAAATAAAATGTAAATTATATTTTCAATTGATTATCCGATGCGAATCCAACTCATATCAACATTTAATTAGTAAATACTATTTACAAATAGCTCTTTCTAAGATATTATAAATCACATTTCCAATATATATAAGTAATATGGATAAGTACTATTCTCATGTATAAATCACATTCACATTATTCATGATAATTAAACCAAATTTAAAATTTTGGAATATTGAGATCACGTCTCAAATCCAGATCTTGGGAACCTCTCATAGATGCTTGATTAAATCAAAGCCGAAATCTAATCTTCTCATTGCATCCGAATCACATTCAAATCAATGTCCAATATTTGGACTAAGATTAGATTACTTCTCTACTGAGAGGAGTCACTAAAATCCAAACATGTTTCATCACTCCCTCGGAATGGACGCGTCATGTTTATACAATCGTTTATTATCACAACACCCTCGAGTATTCCTACGGTACATCCTGCATACTGAAAGACCTAGAATAAACCCAAAGATTTAGATCAATTTTATATTGTCTTTTTCAGGGTTTTATCATTAAGTTTCTCATTCAGTCATTGCAAGTTGGTATCGATCATATCCTTCCAAAATCATATATCATACCTACAAATTCTTGTCATGCTTCCAAAGCAAGACGACCATGCATGGAATTTGATTGGTCCCAATACCTCATTAGTGAGCTCATGTCTTCCGGTTCACTAGTGAGCATGCATGATCCCCTTGAAATCGTATTACTCATATGCCAACATATGCACACCAGCTCGTCGGTGTATAGACCTTGATTAGGTCATCAACCTATTGATCTACCAAATGTACATACCTAGACATATAGCAATATATCCGTCTTCGGTCAGAGGATGCATGCATATATCGTGACAGTTTACGACATGGGTCTTATTTATCTCAATCTCGTTAAGTCAACTCTTTAACCTAACTTATCTAACACCTCTAAATCTCTATTCCTATGCAGAGGACCCGCATCAAGAGGTTGATCAGATATCAGGCTTTAGAAAAGGATTGACATCTCCTCCCCAGACTAGAAATCATCTCTTAATAATCATTTGACAGTGTCTGATGAGTCTTCAATCTAACTCTTTAGATATTCATCCAAGCACCAGCCTCTATGGTTCAACCATTGAATCAACAAATGTATGATCATTAATATGATCATGATACATAACCCTAATTGCACTAAGGGACTTTAAAGTGCATTCATTCATTTAATCTCAGACAGGGAGTGAAAACAAATCAATAATTTTTATTGATATATCAAAGATAACAATAATATTTATTGTAGAAATAGTTCGCATTGGGCTCACATGGCTAACAATGACAAGTGATCCACCTCCCCGGTAGTGCTACTAATGCCCTAATGTCGTGGATTTATCTGCATATGAGTAGTAAACCAACAACTCAGACCCAATGACGACAGTTAAGGGGCATGGCTCCATCCCTAATGCGAGAGCACCTCCAAGAAAACATCTCACCCCATCAAAAACAACTAACTAACCTTAATTTCCAATAAATACTAGCGAAGATCCTCCCCACCCTCTCACCAAGAAAGATCGTGTCGTCGTAGGGAAAAAATCAAGAACCTCATTTAATAGAAAGACTGGTCGTCATGGTTTTGTTTTAGAACTTGTTAGAATATGTCACATGTATAGATGAGCAATTGGATCCATCCAAAGTCCAATTACCACATCCACAGATTAAGTCCCACATTGTAAGTGGGACTCTGGTGTGTCTGTGGTGCTATATAAAAGCCCCACACACATTGTAACAAATGAGAAAGATCAATATAGACATCAGTCCTTTGAGACAGTTCTCCCGTGATTTATCTAGCTCCTCATGGAGTAGGGTTCTACATTAAATTCCATTATTCCTTCCATTGTTCAATATTTCTTTATCTCCAATACGCTTTTGCATTATCGTTTTCTACATGGTAAGGAAGGATTCTGAGCGTTCTTGAAGATTTATTGTTGAAGATTCAATTCGATTATCAAGATTTTGGATTTTTTGTTCTTGAAGATTATTGTAGAGATAGTTTCTAGATTTGTTATCACTTTATGTATCTTGTCGTTATTTCTTTATCTTAAATAGACATCTATGTAATTTACCCTTAAGGTCTCTCCCTATATAAGAGAGCCTAGGGTTTTCCTGAATGAATTATCGAAGACTCTTTTCCCAACATGGTATCAGAGCCGCCCTAGGGCTCTCCACACCCGCCGCCCCCTTCCCCACCCGCCGCCCTCTCCTCGGCGCCTCTCACGCCGCCGCCTCTCTCTCCGGCTCCGATCTCACGCAGCCACAGGCCACCGCCAGAGGCCCCCAGGAGGTCCCACCAACTGCCAGCGGTTCCACCCACTGCCAGCGGCCCCAGCCCACCGCCAGCGGCCTCTGCGCGGTTCCCAGCCCACCGCCAGAGGCCCCCAGGCGGTCCCAGCAAGCCGCCGAAGGCCACCAGGCGGTCCCACCTGTCACCTTAGGCCCCCAGCCCAGCCGCGCAGCCTCTAGGCGGCCCCCAGGCAGCACCCAGCCAGCCGCGTCAAGGGCTGTAAGCCTTCTCTGAGGTGTGCCCTAGTCCTCTCTTCATCCGATATATGGATTTGAGTGCGTAAACGTCTACATACGCACTCAAATCCGATGCAGTTGGTGTAGACATTCATCACCGTGTCTATATACCCTTGTTCTTCTCCAAGCAGCAGTATGTCAGAATCGAAAGTCGAGTTGCCCTCCACCGGCGCATTCAAAGGTCCTGCGCCAATAGTGAAGATGGACGGGTCTAACTATGAGCTCTGGGCTATGCAGTTCATGAGCCTCATGAAGTCTAATGGTAAGAAACACATTCTTACCAAAGATGAGCCTGCAGAGAAGACATGGATCTATGCCTCATGGGAGGCTGATGACGCATACGCAAAGGTCTGGTTGTCTGGTACATTGACGATGTAGATAGTAAGGCAATGTGGGACATTCTTGCCGCTACATATTCGCAGGTGCGAAATGAGACAAAGATGTTGCAGCTTCAACATGACATTTTCACAATGAAGCAGAGCGACAGACCTCTCCATTCTCTATACACATCCCTATGAGGGATGTTCGAGAAGTTATACAGTACCATTCCTCTCACTGCTACTCCTGAACAGCAGAAGACGTTTCGGAACGCCACCATGGTGGGTGTTCTACTTGCGGCTCTTGATCCTGAGTATGATGCTGCCCGGTCCCAGATCCTAGCAGATGCAGTTATTCCTCCAGTGGAGGATGTTTACAGAAGGCTCAGTCGCATTCCAGTTTCCTCCAGCTCTTCTACTCCACCCCCATCAGCGATGGCAGCCTCGCGTGGGAGAGGTGGACCGCCTTCTGGTCGTTGTCGTGGACGTGGCCGTGGACCCCAGGGAAGGTGTGGCCGCTTCAGTCAGACGTGCTCCTATTGTCACCGAACTGGACACTCGGAGGAGACATGTTATTCTAAGCATGGGTTCCCAGCATCGGCACGTGTTGCAGAGCACTCTCAGTCTCCATTACCGTCTACTGCAGATAATCGATTTGACGAACTTGTGGCCCGCCTCCGTGATATTATGCCACATTCATCTGGTGATTCGTCTGGTGGTTCTTCAGATATTGCTGCCACAGCCTCTGCCAGTTCATCAGCCGCTGCTAGTACCTCAGGTAGATCCACTGCACTCACACCATCTAATGATATATCTGATTGGGTTATAGATTCCAGAGCCACACATCATCTCTGCCGAGATAGAGGTAGATTACAAGCCTACAGGGATAATCCTCCCGACCGTTCAGTGCAGATAGCAGACGGTACCCATTCACCCCTAGTTGGACAGGGGGAGGTCTTCCTATCCTCCACTATGCAGCTACAGAACGTTCTACATGCTCCTGAGTTCTCAATGAATTTGCTATCTATTAGTCAGATTACGAAGGATTTGAATTGCCGTGCTATATTTGACCCGTCTTCTCTCATTTTTCAGGACATACTCACGGGCAAGGTGATTGGTTGTGGCTCTGAGCAGAATGGTTTATATCGGCTGGTTCGGGATTCCTATGCTGGCGTCTCCTCTCATTCTGTTGGACCAGTCTCTCCATAAATCCGGCATCTCCAGTTTGGTCACTTCCGCTCCAGAAAATGCGCCATCTTCTGCCCCAGATCTCTCCTAGTTCGTCTTTTCGCTGTGAAGCATGTCAGTTGGGAAAGCATCATAGGTCGAACTTTCCAAGTCGTCGGAGTCGGAGCAGTAGCTCCCCATTTGAGTTGTTACATATAGATATATGGGGTCCAAGTCGTGTTCCCGATCATCAGGGGCACAGGTTTTATCTTGTGGTAGTGGATGATTTTTCTTGTGTGTCATGGGTCTTTCTTTTGAAGAATAAATCTGAAGCAGGAGATGTGATCAAGAATTTGATTAATGAAGTGTAGAATGTTTTCTCTTCCTCAGTCAAATATGTTCGGACGGATAATGCCCTGGAATTTTGTACACGCTCTCTTTCTCGATTTCTTTCATCAAAGTGTATTATTCACCAAACCACTTGTGCATATACACCTCAACAAAATGGTGTGGCGGAAAGAAAGCATCGCCATCTCTTGGATATTACTCGAACCCTGTTGATTCAGAGTTGTGCTCCTATTTCATTCTGGGGTGATGCTGTCCTTACTGCATGTTATCTGGTCAATCGAATGCCATCCTCAATCCTTGGTGAGAAGATACTCATCTCTCTTATTTTTCCAGACAAGGAGCTTTTCTCACTGACTCCACGTGTCTTTGGTACTGTGGCGTTCGTTCATCGTCTATCTCCCGGACTTGACAAGCTCTCTCCTAGAGCAGTCAAGTGCGTCTTTGTTGGTTATTCCATAACCCATAAGGGATACCGGTGTTATGATCCTACAACCAACAGATACTTCGTGAGTGCTGATGTCACTTTCTTTGAATCGGTTATGTATTTCTCTCCTGTCGGTGACAGAATGGTACCATCCACTACCACTGATGATATCTATGTTCCTCCACCACCTACATGGAGTTTGACTGAGTCGTCCCCTGTGCATGTTCCCACGCCAGCACCACCACCACCTCCACCTCCACCCATTCCACGGCCTACCATATCACCGTTACCTAAATACTATACGCGTCGGTCAGGTCCTACTCAGACTACACATCAGCCAATCATCACGCCTCAGGTATGTTCAGATGGCATTACTACTGACGGGTCAGGTTTGGTACACGTGCAGGATTCCTTAGTACAGGAAGACACAGATGATGATCTTGATGTTCCGATTGCTATTCGGAAGCAGAGGAGGCATTGTTCATCCTATCCATTTGCTTCACAGGTTTCCTTCCACCGGCTCACAGGTGATTTTCAGAGGTTTGCCACAGCCTTGTCTTCCGTGGATATACCACCGACATACCAGGAAGCCTTGAAGAATGATTGCTGGAGATTAGCTATGTAAGAAGAGATGAGGGCCTTGCAGTCCCGTGACACATGGTCTTTGGTTCCTGCACCTCCTGATGCATCCGTTGTGAGCTGTAAATGGGTCTTCACAGTCAAATATCATGCAGATGGCACGTTGGATAAGTACAAAGCACGCTTGGTCGCCCGTGGGTTTACACAAACCTATGGCGTGGATTACATGGATACATTCTCTCCAGTGGCGAGACACTCGACCCTCCGTATTCTCCTATCCGTTGTTGTGGTCCGTGATTGGAGCATTTCTCAACTAGATGTCAAGAATGCCTTTCTGTACGGGGACTTACAGGAGGAAGTCTACATGCAGCAGCCACCTGGGTTTACTGTTGAGGGGGAGAAGCAGATGGTCTGTAGACTTCACAAGGCGATATATGGCCTCAAACAGAGTCCGAGAGCATGGTTCCAGAAGTTGTCCAACCTAATTGAGCAACAGGGATTCAAGAGGTCAAATGTCGATCACTCGTTGTTTGTCCAGAAGTCATCGGCAGGTACGGTTGTCATTATGGTCTATGTGGATGATATTCTTGTTACAGGAGACGATGTTCAGGGCATAGAGAGGGCGAAGGCATTCCTAGTCCGTCAGTTCGTTACAAAGGATCTTGGAAGTTGGAACCCTAAGATATTTCTGGGGTTGGAATTTGCAAGGAATGCACATGGTTTGGTGATGACACAATCGAAGTACATTACAGACTTCCTGATTGAGACTGGCATGGATGGATGCAAACCATCAAGTATCCCCATGGACCCTAGCATGAAGTTGTATGATGGTGATACTGATGAAGTAGATAAGAGGAGATATAGAGAAATGGTGGGAAAACTCCTCTACATTACCATAACTCGTCCAGACATTGCATTTGACAGGTTCACATGGATGCTATACACATGATACTGAGGTATCTGAAGTCTTCTCCAGGGTCAGTGCTGTTATTCACAAAGGGCACAGACTTATCCATCTCAGCGTGTGCAGACGCAGATTATGCAGGATGCCCTAAGGATCGAAAATCAACCTCAGGGTTCGCAGTGTATGTTGGAGGCTCTCTGGTTTCTTGGAAAAGCAAGAAACAAACTGTTGTGGCAAGGTCCAGTGCCGAATCCGAATATAGGGCCATGGCTCAAGCCAGCACGGAAATGATGTGGATTCGTTCCGTACTAGAAGATCTACATGTAGCTGTGTCCCTACCTATGAAGCTTCAGTGTGACAATCAGGCAGCATTGTTCATTGCCAACAATCCAGCTTTCCATGAGAGGACCAAGCATATTGAAGTTGACTGCCATTACACTAGGGACTTGATCAAGAGAGGATTGATATCTACTGCACATGTGAGCTCAGGAGATCAGACTGCAGATGTATTCACCAAGCCACTGCTCAAAGGACCTTTTCATGGATGTTCATCCAAGCTGAGCATGATAGACATCTATGCTCCACCTTGAGGGGGAGTGTAGAGATAGTTTCGAGTTTTGTTATCACTTTATGTATCTTGTCGTTATTTCTTTATCTTATATAGACATCTCTGTAATTTACCCTTAAAGTCTCTCCCTATATAAGAGAGCCTAGGGTTTTCCTGAATGAATTATCGAAGACTCTTTTCCCAACAATTATTATATTCATGTTCGACTTCAAGGGTTTTTCGGAACCCTAATTCTGCTCCAACAAGCAAGTTCGATTCTAGTTTATGCGTGAGTTCTCACGAATTCTGAAGATCATCATCTGTATGGTGAAGAGGAAGAAACATTAGTTCTACGTGTATATAAAAAGCTAGTGTTTCTTGGAACCCTATTTTAGCATGGAAAGCAGGAATCCTATATACAACTCCTTGATGCGCATTCTACATCAACAACGCTTCCATCATCTTCAATAAGCATCAAGAACCCTAAATCTATACGGCAGGAGGTGCCAGAGCATGCCCAACGATCTCCTCCAACCACATGATGTAGGAACTTCCTCGCATGATTCGCAACAGCAATGCGAGAAGCCTCGCACCACTCCAGACCTCCAAATAGATGCCTCCAATGCCACACCGCAATAGGCCATCACCGCCTGCATCATCTCGTGCGCCACCAGAAGCCATCATCGTCTGTCAGTGGCACTCCTCGCAGGTCTCCTCTCCAGTACGACCTCCCAACCTCGCCTCCAACTCCACAGTGTTCGTTGTGTCACCTCACGTAACCAGCCAACTCCCAAGTGCGAAGGCCTTCTCTTAAAGAAAATCCTCGATTGCCCCGATGCCCAGTTGCAGATCTCAAAGGAAGAAGATGTAGGTGGCATATCCCTCCAGATCGCGCGATGGTGATCCCCTTTCAGCTGGAGGCGGCAGCACAATCGCAGGCGAAGGCGACGATGCAATCTCGAGAAACCCCATGCGGTGATCTGAGCGACATCAATGGGCAATGGGAGTTGGGTTCCCATGAGGGGAAACCTAAGTAGCGATGGCGTGTGGGGGCTTTAAAGGGGCAATATGTTATTTTAAAAAAAATGTACAGGTACAGTTCAGCCAAAGTATGTAAAAAAAGAAAGAGGTTGTTGGAAATGTTTTGAGCCCTATTTGGGCCACAGTTTAAAAGAAAGAGAGAGAGAGGAGAGGTATGTTTAGTAGTAAGTTTTTTGGGCAAAAAAGGCATCGTACAAAAAAACGTATGAAAAAAAGAAGGTGAAAAAAAGAGAGATAATGACTTAAAAATAGAAAAGAAAAGCAGGAAAAAAGAAATAGCTGAGAAAAAAATAATTTGAGATTTTTTCTCTCCGCATCTTCATGTATTCTCCCAACTTGGTCGATGTCATCTCTCCGACTAATCTGGGAGAAAGGGAAAGTACGTGTAGAGCATTCAGATTTCAGACTCTACAGGTTGTTAACATCAGACTCTACAGATTAAGTTTTAAGGTCTACAGTTCAAGGTGCACAGGTGTACACTCATTGTTTGAGAGGTCTTCATACTTGATCTGGTCAGCTCAAGGTTTTCATGTGGATCATAGGGACTCCGGAGTAGCGATCCACCAATTCTCTAAGCCATTGCGAGCTTAGGATTTTCATGTGGTTTTCATAGAGACTCCAGAGTAGAGATCTCATTCTCTGAACCAATATGGAAGAGACTCGGTTCTCCGAAGAGGAGACTCCGTTCAGACTCCATATTCTCCAGCGATCATGGAACCCAACAAGGATATTTCCACGGCTTTTTTCCCAGTTTGGCCCTTTAACGAGATGGAGTAGTTGCGGGCCAGAGTTCTCCAAGTGGAGACTCATTTCAGTTTCAGTGACTTTGACAGCTGCATTATAGAGAACAAGTTCTCCGACGAGGAGACCCGATTCGTTTCACACTCCATCCCTTCGGTTCCTCCTCACCAGCACGACATGAGTAGCTACGTCCTCAGCAGACAGCTAGTAGAGTATGCGTTGAGTTGATATTGTATGTAGTGTCTTGTAATGTGAGTGACCGATTTCTTTCTATTTGTCCAAGTTGAGCATCGCATGTTCCAATTAGAGGGGGAGTGTTAGAGTGCGTGTCACACGTATAGATGGGTAATTAGATCCCTCCAGGGTCCAATTACCAAATCCACAAGTTTAGTCCCACATCTATTGTTAGTGGCACTATGATCTGTCTATAAGGCTATATAAGAAGTCACACACCCATTGTAACAGATGAGAGAGATCAATATAGACATCAGCCCTTTGAGACGGAGCATGATTCCACGTTAGATCCCGATGTTCTTTCCATTGTTCTATATTTCTGTATCTATGATACACGCTTTCGTATTATTGTTTTCTATAAAACTCAATTATCAAACTTGTTACTATTCTAGTGAGCGCCACCCACACCAGTTGTCAATAATAAAGTATATAATCACCCTCGTTTAGGATTTGTTCGCTATGGTTGTGCTCTGAAGCAAAAGACCCTTTAGTTGACTATAGAAGCTTGACCAAAATCCCTAGAAGTGGTGGATTGGTCTCTTTGGTTGCTTTACCACAGGTTTCAGCCGGGTTCACTCTATCTTCAAACTCCCCTGGGGAGTAGCTTGCCCAACTCTTCTTATGTACCACAAGGAATCGCATCTACTTAGCTCTATTGAGTAAAATAACTAGAACAAAATTAGGAGGGATCAGACAAGAATAGAGTGGGAGAAGGCAAGGTTTTTAGCCTATTAAAAAAAGTGCGCCTTTAGCCTCTCCAATGAGCTTTTGTCAATCACCTGAAGTCATCATTCCAACCAAAAGGCATGTGAGCTGGAGGTTCGAGAGGAAACGTTTGGCCTGAATCCGAACGAATGTCCTGGACCGGATGATTTCCCGGTCTTCTTTTTCAGAAAGTTTTGGGATATAGTTGTAGAGGAGGTAGTGAATGTCGTAGAGGAGTTCGTTGAGGGTGATTTCGGGCTAGATCGGCTCAATCAATTTCTTACTTTTCTGCTTCCTAAAAAAGAGGTTGCGGTGAGAGTTGAAAACCATAGACCTATTACATTATCCAATGTGATCTACTTGATTTTGGCAAAAGTGTTGGCCAACCGGTTAAGGGGAATGTTGAACAATATTATTGCACCAGCTTAGAGTACTTTCTTGTCGGGCAGATATCTCAAGGATAGTGTGGTTATGGCATTGGAGATTGCGGATTATAGCAGACTGGTGCAAGAGGAAAACAAAGGGTGTTCTATGGAAGGTGGAGTTTCTGAAGGCTTATGATTGTCTAGACTGGCATTTCATCAGGGCATTGCTACAAAGACGTGGCTTCCCAGATAGGTGGATCTCATGGATGAAGAGGTGTGTGACGATCTCATCTTGTGATGTTCTTGTGAACGAACAACTCAGGGGGAGGTACTTCCAGCCTCAGCATGGTGTTCGTTAGGGCAGCCCACTGACACCGCTTCTTTTTGTGCTTGCAACGGATGCTTTGACAACTATGGTGGATCTCATCGTTTCGAAGGGATTTTGAAGTGGTTACTCAAAGGAAGATCTTTTTGAACCCATCCTTCAATACGCGAATGATACAATGTTGTTTCCGAAAGGTGGTGTTGACAGTTACAGGGGGGTTAACGGTAGTGTTGGATATCTTTGGTGCGGTATCCGAGCTGAGATTGAACAGGCATAAAGGAGTCTGTTCCATTTGGCTTATTACATATGGAGATTGAAATATGTGCCAGTTGGCTGCAATTGCTGCACAGGGATTTTTCGTTGTGTTACCTTGGAGTACCTCTTGTGCCTTCGGAGAATGTGTGATGCATATTGGTTGCAGGTTGTGGAGAAGTTGGAGCAGCGATTAGCAGGATGGAAATCGGCTCGCTTATCTAGGGGAGGAAGACTAGTGTTGTTGAAGTCGATCTTGTCTGCAATCCCTATTTTCTTCATGTCGTCTAACCTTATGCATGTTGGGGTGTAGAGGAGGATAAAGACTATCAAGTGGGTTTCTCGCATTTGGGGTGATTGCAACAGCCTGGTTTGTACATTTATAAGGAGAATCTACGATTTTGATCGTTCTTTTACTGGTCCTAGCGACATTGTCCTTGCACCATCTTTTTTTCTGGAGGGGAATGTGTGGCGTGGCCCAAGAGGTCAGTCTGTTTCTGAGATCTATTGTTGGTGATGGCACTAATTTTCGATTCTTGATGGATGATTGGACTAAGGATGGGCCCTTACATATGAGGTTTCCATATCCGAAGGCTTTGGCGGTGCACCCAGACTCCTAGGTAGTGAAGGTTTGTGATGGCCATTGTTTCTTTCCTCAGTTCAAATCTGAGCTTTCATATCAAAGGATGAAGGAGGTTAAGACTATGCTTGAGGAGCCGGAGACTGTGGCAGGACCTACTGATGGACTTGACTACTAGACATGGTGTGATAGATACTTTTTCATCGGAAAGGCGTACAGAACTTTGAAGGGTCTGGTGATTTTCGACCCAGCGGGGTGTGCAGCGCACTGCAAAAGGATATGGAAATGAAAGGTTCCAACTCGTGTGAAGGTCTTCTTGTGGCTATTTAGAAGAGAAAGACTGGTGACTGGTGTCAAATTTGCGAGGTTCGTTCAGGGTGACCTAACATGCTCTAGGCGTCTGGTGGATAATGAAGATGTTGATCACGTTTTGTCACTTATCGGAGATCCGTGGAGGTGAGGAACACTTTTGGGAATCAGACGGTGCGTACCTATAGTGTTTCTGAATTCTGGCGTTCCATTGGAGAAGAGTGGACTGGCACGGAGAAGGAGAGGTCGGGATGTATTACAACGATGTGAGACTGTGGCTAGCTAGAGATGGGGTGGTATTTAAACAAGATCGTTTCTACGGAGATAATGTGGTGTTTCACACGTTGAACGAGAGTTGGAACCTGTAATCATGTGTTACCTTATAAATGCAGTAGGATTGTAATAACTTTTTGGTGATAAGGGGTGAAGTTTTAGGGCATTCGCCTAGACGGTGGAGGCCCTTTTTTTCTTTAAGAAAAAAACTTCCTTAGCTAGATATGAATCTTGCCAGTGGTGAGCCATCTTCCTCCTTCCAACTAGTATATAAGTCGATATCTACATACTTCTTGGGGGAAGAGAGCTTAGCTTCTCACCCGCATGATTTCTCTGTCTTAGCCTTCCCGCTTCGCCCACTTAGATGGGTACCTGACCCAAACTTGCATCGTCTTTTTGTAGCCTTTTTCTCCCCTCCGCTACACTTCGAGTTGTTGGGTGCGGACCATCTATTGTTTTCTATTTACGCCTTGAGATAATAGAGAGGTTCTGAGTACAAGGTCGATTTGCAACTTTTTCAATTTTTTTTGCCACAATATATAACAAAGAGGGAGTTCAAAACTTCAAATCACTTGATTCAAATTGTTTGTTCTGCCTTGCACCTTTCGTTCGTCACCATATGCTGCAATCAACTACACAAATTGATAAAGCTAGGCTTGCTTTTTGACCATGGGCCTAACTGGTTGTTAATGCGAGGGGGCACCCTAGGACGTTGATTCACGACGCACTAAAAGAGGGGGCGAACGGAGGAGCTTTGATTAATGACTTTGATTCCCATGCATCATCACCTATGATATCGAGTTTAGCTTTTGAGCAGGAGGGTGCAAAATTCTGAATCACAAGTGAAGCCAAGGACTCACTATACTGAACTCGCATATAGCTTCATTATTAGAGTTTTGAACAGAATAGGGAGGCAGAAAGAGGCTCTAACAAACCGTCAGAAGTGAACAAGTGTAAGCTTTGCTCCCCAACAGCGCAGCGTATGGACCACACCGAGGGAGAGGCCATGAAGTGAAGGATGAGAGCGAGCGGAATTAACGTCTTGCAATATGTGGCCTTGCACCTATTGTAGGGAAAATAAGAGTTCTTATTTAGAGCGTCAAAAAAAAGAGTTCTTATTTATTCCATCAGTCCTAGGCTCTCTTATATAAGAGAGTAGCCTATGGGTAAATTACATAAAGAGTCCAATGGGAAAGACAAACAACAAAAGAGATACATAAGTGAATAATATATATCTACACTCCTCAAGATGGAGCATAGATATCAATCATGCTCAGCTTGGACGTGCACTTCTGAAACAGGCCTCGCAGTAATGCCTTGGTAAAAATGTCTGTTGTTTGATTCTCTGAACCAGGGTTGTAAAAGTCGCACGACTGGCCCGACTAGTAGGTCCAACTAGTCTAGTCGGTGGAGTGACCAACTGAGTACCGACTAATTCCGAGTAGGTATACTAGTCGACCAATTTTTTGCTTGGAGATACCATATTCTTATATTTTTGCTTTTTTATAAGCAAATTTATTATAATATGCTCAATATTTTATTTAAATTCAATTACTTTTTTATTTTATTATGGTAGTATAAAAATGTACAAAATCTATGTAAATATATGTATAAAAATGAGTTATATATTTAAATAATCATAAAATTCAAAGTCGATAAAAGTCCGACTAAATCCGATTAGTTGTCCGACTGTCGATTAATCCTTAGTCAGTGACCCAATCGACCGAGTACCAACTACCGACTTTTGCAACCTTGCTCTGAACTAACATGGGATCTAGCAATGAATCACTTCTGAACCATGTCACGTATAAAGTGACAGTCAACTTCAATGTGCTTGGTTCGTTCATGGAATGCTGGATTATTTGCAATGAACAAGGCCGCCTGATTGTCACATTCCAAAGCCATAGAAAGTGGAACTTCTATATGTAAATCTGTAAGCACAGCCTTTACCCACATCATTTCTGCGCTAACCTGGGCCATAGCCCTATATTCAGATTCAGCACTAGACCTTGCCACAACAATTTGTTTCTTGCTCCTTCATGAGACTGGAGAATCTCCAACATATACAGCAAACCCAGAGGTGGACTTCCTGTCCTTGGGACACCCTACGTAATCTGCATCTACACAGGCTGAGATAGTAATCATCTTGCCTTTCTTAAACAGTAAACCCACACCTGGAGATGACTTGAGGTACCTGAGTATCATATGTATGGCATCCATGTATACCTGACGTGGTTGCTCCATGAATTGGCTTACTCGACTCACAGCAAAGGATATATCGGGCCTAGTAATAGTGACATAAAGAAGTTTGCCCACCAGTTCTCTGTATCTTCTCCTATCCACCTCCTCTGTATCACCATCATATAGCTTCATACTTGGATCCATACGTGTGGTAGCAGGTCGGCAACCAAGCATTCATGTTTCACTCAACAGGTCAGGGACATATTTCCTCTGAGACATTACCAACCCATAAGGATTTCTGGCGAACTCCAGTCCCAGAAAATATCTAAGAACTCCACGGTCCTTGGTAAAAACTTCACGGCCCAGCATTTTTTTCGCCTCATTTATTCCCTGTTCATCATCACCTGTAATCAGAATGTCGTCTACATAGACCATTATTGCAATGATGCCTCTGGAAGTCCTTTGTACAAACAAGGAATGATCAACATTAGAACGTTTGTATCCTTGTTTCTCAAAGAGATCTGAGAGCTTCTGGAACCACGCTCTGGGACTCTGCTTAAGGCCATAGATAGCCTTATGAAGTCTGCACACCTTAGGATACTCCCCCTCAACAGCAAAACCAGGTGGTTGTTGCATGTAGACTTCCTCCTGCAAGTCACCATATAAGAACGCATCAAGGCCCTAAATGTCAGTTTCGGTCACCATTTCGGTGATGATCGAAATGGAATTTCGATAGAATTTCGGTCAAATTTCGACCGAAATTTTGGCCATTTCGTTCATTTTTTGTATTAGGGTCCCCACATTTCCGTCATTTCGGCCATTTCGGTCGAATTTCGATTTCGACAGGATATCGATATTCGACAGAAATTCAATTGAATTTCGCTGAAATTTGAGGCCATGGAACGCATTCTTCACATCCAACTGGTATAGTGGCCAATCACGAGTGATCGCAACAGAAAGCAGGATCCGTAGAATGGAATGGCGGGCCACCGGCGAGAATGTATCAAGACAATCCACTCCATATTTCTGTGTAGAGCCACGAGCAACAAGACGAGCCTTGTATCTGTCAATACTGCCATCTGCATTCTGCTTGACCGTAAATACCCACTTGCAGCTCACTGGAGACACATCGGCAGGTGCAGGAACCAGACTCCAAGTTCCTCT
Source organism: Ottelia alismoides (assembly GCA_037367405.1). NCBI lineage: Eukaryota > Viridiplantae > Streptophyta > Magnoliopsida > Alismatales > Hydrocharitaceae > Ottelia > Ottelia alismoides. Next base: position 701,214 of record JAZKJV010000532.1, on the reverse strand, counting down.
AGACTGAAGAGCTGTCATTTCTTCCTCCATGGCTAGATGCCATCTGCTATCCTTTAGTGCGTCTTGGTAATTCCGTGGAATAGCCACTGCTGACAATGCGACGACGAAATTCCTGAAATCTCCAGTTAGACGATCAAATGACACAGAAGCTGCTAAATGATATGACGCGCAGTTCCGCTTCGACGTTCGTAGAGCTATAGGAACATCTAAATCATCTGTGTCCTCGTCTGGCCTCTATAACACATCCTGCTCAGAAAAATCATCAGATTCATCAATAGTAATATCTTCAGAACATACCTTAGGCGAGCTAGGTGATGAGCGATGACCATGAGCTGAAGCAGGCCTACGGGTATAATGAAATGGTAATGGTGAAACATGTATAGTGACAGGAGGTGTAGAAGATGGTAATGGTTCTAGTGGTGGTGGTGGTGGTGGTGTTGATGGTGGTGGTGGTGGTGGTGACATGTAGATGGCATCAGTATTAGCAGGGGGTATCAACTGATCACCTGAGGCTGAGAAATACATAACAGATTCAAAAAATGTAACATCAGCACTGACAAGGTACCGCCTGCGCAATGAATCGTAACACTTGTACCCCTTCTGAGTTCTGGAGTACCCAACGAAGACACACTTGACAGCCCTAGGAGAGAGCTTGTCAGTCCCGAGAGACAACTGGTGGACAAAAGCGACCGAACCGAACACATGAGGAGTAAGGGAGAACAATTCCTTTCCAGTGAAGATAAGAGAGAAAGGAATCTTCTCACCTAGAACAGATGACGGCATACGATTGATTAGGTAACATGCTGTAAGTACAGCATCACCCCAGAAAGAGTGAGGAGTATGACTCTGTATAAGGAGCGACCTGGTTACATCCAGCAAATGGCGTTGTTTCCTTTCAGCAACCCCATTTTGTTGGGAGGTATAGGCACAGGATGTCTGGTGGATGATCCCTTGGGATGAGAAGTAACTAGATAGTAGGACATGAGTACACAATTCCAGGGCATTATCACTTTTCACAATTTTAACAGATGCAGAAAAAACATTACGAATCTCATTAAGAAAATTGATGATAATATTCCCTGCTTCAGATTTATTCTTTAACAAAAATACCCATGACACACGAGAGAAATCATCCACAATCACTATATAAAACCTGTGTCCCTGATGATCAGGAACACGACTCGGACCCCAGATATCGACGTGAAACAACTCAAACTTGGAGGTACTACTCCGACACTGACGACCGGGAAAGGTAGACCGATGATGCTTTCCAAACTGACAAGCCTCACATTGAATAGACGTGTGAGGCGAACCTGAGGTAACACACGACACAGTTTCTGAAGCGGTAGATGTCCAAAGCGGAGGTGCCATAGTAGAGGAGAGATGGGTCCAACAGGTAGGGATGAGGTTCCAACAAAAGGAGTCTGACTGAGGCGATAGAGGCCTCCTTGCTCATAGTCATGCCCAATCACGTTGCTCGTAAGGATGTCCTGAAAAACAAGAGAAGATGGATCAAAAATCGCACGACACTGTAAATCCTTTGTAATTTGACTGATAGACAACAAATTCATTGAAAAATCAGGTGCGTGTAACACATTCTTGAGATGCATAGATGACGTCAGTCTAATATCCCCCTGACCAGTAATTGGGGAATGTGTATCATGAGCAATGACCACTGTTCGACCTGGAGAGATCTGTCTGTACCCTGTAAGTAGACTTTGATCACCACATAGATGACGTGTGGCGCCAGAGTCCATAATCCATGCTAAAGTATCTGATCCACTACTAGTAAATGCATATGTGCTACCTGATGCACCGGTAGATGCAGAGGCGGATGCGGCAACATCAGAGTGGTTCTCAGTAGTGGGTGTTGGGCCAGATGGAGGAATGATGCCCCTTAGACGGGCGACAAGATCATCAAAGCGTTGATCCAAAGAAACAGCAGATGGAGGCTCGATCTGCTCAGCGACTCGTGCAGATGCAGGAAATCCATGCTTAGAGTAGCATGTGTCTTCGGTATGTCCAGTGCGATGGCAAAGGTACACGTTGGCCGAACACAACCTCCTTTGCCATGAGGGCCACGGCCACGAGTCTGATGATGGTGACCTCCACGACCTCGATTGGCTGCCATGGCTGAAGCAGTCTGATTCGTAGTCGTAGAAGTGACAGTGATGCAGCTCAATCTGTGAAAGGCTTCCTCCATAGGAGGAATAGTAGAATCCGCCAAGATCTGGGAACGTGCGGCCTCATACTCAGGATCAAGGGCAGCAAGGAAAACTCTTACCATAGTAGCATTCCGGTAGGTCTTCTGTTGCTCTGGTGTGGTTGTCAGGGGCATGAAGCTATAAAGCTTCTCAAACATTCCTCGTAGAGATGTGTACAGTGTAGAGGACGTCCATTCTGCTTGATAGTAAATATGTCATGCTGGAGTTGCAGAATCTTTGTCTCATTCTTCGCTTGAGAATATGTAGCAGCCAGAATATCCCACATTGCTTTGGTTGTGGGCTGATGAAGAATATCATTGACAATCTCGATTGCCAGAGTTCCAGTTAGCCATACTTTGGCATATGCATCATCTGCCTCCCATGAGGCATTGACTCAAGTCTTCTCAGCAAGCTCTTCTGCAGTAAGAATGTGTTTCTTACCAGTTGACTTCATCATACTCATGAACTGCATAGCCCACAATTCATAGTTCGAACCATCCATCTTCACAATCGACGCTGGACCTCGGAAGGCGCATATAGATGGAATATCTGCCTTGCTTTCTGACATACTGATAACAAAAGACTGGAGTGGTAGACTGAAGATATGATCGTCTACACGGACATAAACGGGTTTAGTTACATGTGTAGACTTCAAGCAACCAAACCCATTACTTTGGAGGCGCGCGCGCTTGACTTAGGGTGTGCGAGTCAAGTCTTTCATACAGTCACAGGCGCGAGACACCCACGAAGATCACGCGCGTCAGAACGCTAGGTTGCCGTGCAAATGTGCATGGAAGGCACAAAAGATGCACGGTCACTGCTCCCCGCGCTAGGTCACGCATAAGACCTACTGCACGAGATCAAGGACTACTTCGCGAGACAGAGGCGAAGCAGGGAGGCGTGCGATGGCGCACAGGAGCGTGCGGGGGCACACGGAGGCGCACAGCAATGCGCGGAGGCGTACAGCAATACGCGCAGAGATGCGCGGGGGTGCGGGAGGCGCACAACGATGCGTGTGGCGATGCGCGCGGCGGTGCGCAAGGGTGCGCGGAGGCGCGCGGCGTTGCGCAGGGGTGCGCGGAGGCGCCAAGGGTTGCGCGGAGGCGCATAGGCTTGAGGGTAAGGCTAGGGTTAGGGTTTGGCTCGAGAACTCCGGTCTAGGACCGTCGCTCTGATACCATGTTGGCAAAATAAGAGTTCTTATTTATTCCATCAGCCCTAGGCTCTCTTATATAGGAGAGTAGCCTATGGGTAAATTACATAAAGAGTCCAACGGGAAAGACAAATAACAAAAGAGATACATAAGTGAATAATATATATCTACACCTACCATCCAATGGACCATAGACTATCACAACGTCATTCAATGTCGAGGAAACGGACTATGATAAAACCTCATCTTGCTCACATTCTTCCACATAGTTTCCATGATGCTACACAACAAGGTTTTGTCACTCTGCATCAAAAGCAAATCATCGAACCAATGCATAACATCATCAAATGACCCTCGCCACCACATTGGCAACAACTCCTTCGGCATTCATGCACACAAGTGTACCTTCAAATCTTCGGCGTTGCTTGCTCCTAACCGTCTTTCAACCATCCTTCGCGCCCCTTGACAGACGAACCTCTCCTTCCTTATGAGCCTCCACCTTCTCCTTCCCTTTCTCAGACCTCTCACGACCTTACCGATCCTCTCACTCTTGCTCTCACGACCTAGCCACATCAAATCATGTATGGGCATTGTAGGTGTAAATAGCAGCATTTAGTAATTTCCCTCATTCCACAATAGACATCATAGCAAAAAGGCAAGTTAAGAATAGTTGTCCCTCGAAAAGGTCCAACATCTGCGGAATCTCTCCAACCCTCTGATTTAATAAGATTACTAAAAGCAGCACCCTGTTACCAGGACCACTTAGCATGTGATTGACCTTGATTTTGTTTCTGGTTTCAATAATTGTATGTTAATTTGAAATTGGTTTATCTGGTTGAAAGATCAGAGATGTTTCAAGAATTTTCTCCCCCTAAATACTGTTACAAATTGTACACGTTAGAAGCTCTTCCCAACTTTTCCCAATCTGCCCTTCCTCGCTAGTTGGGTTCTTTATTTTCTAATTCCCCGCATAAATGTGTCGTCTTCAAATATGGACATAGTAGCAATTAGTACTGCAGGTTATCCAAAGATTCTACCCTATCAACTTAAATGTACATGTTAACAGAATACCACATCTATCCTTGACGCAAGCACTTCTGAATTATACCAAAGATTGCACCCAAATTCTTAAAAAAAATAGATCAGCAAATAGAGGACCATTTCAAGGCATAATAAGTTCATGGTTAATATACAGTGTCGAAAATAAGCGAAGAGCTTTATGCACGAATAAGCCCAAGTCTTGACAATCAGTATCCAGCATAATTAACTAGAGCATAGAAACAAGCCACTTATATTAAATCATATAGAAATCCCCTAGCATATCACCTCAAGCACCGTATCAGCTAAATCACAGTTCCCATTGGCATATCCTATTGGATTGGCATGTTCTTCAGAAAAGTGCCAATTTGAATCACCCTGTAAACCTGAAATGAACGTTAAAACCTTAAATAAGATAAGGAAGCACACTGAATCAAGCAGGAGTAGGAGCACCGGTACTCCTAAACTGGATGGTTATGGTTCTGCGCAAAGATAACAAAACTTATACCTTCTCCTGTCATCTGATCATCACCAAATACCCATTCGTTCTCGTCATCTGTTTCTGTGGGCAAAAAAAACTGAATTTGTTATCTTCGGCGTCATGTAAATTGCAATTTTAATAAATAGCAATAACTCGTCACCTGCATTAGGATCAGGATTTAGCTCTGCACACTCGCAGAAAACTCTGAATAGAGTGTCGACTATTGACAAATTTCTTAAGGGTTCCAAGTTAAACGATCATGGAATGAGTACCTGACCTAAACAAAAAAATAATGCTACACAAATATTCTGCTGAAAGCAATGGCCAACGAAGGTTTGTGCTTATCCATAAATAATAACAACAAAGCATTTTCCCACTTAAAAATTTATTAAGGCAGAAAAGTTACAAAGAGTTACAAGTCCCCTACCCAACCCCCAAACTGTATATACTGAATAGTGAAGGTTTGACTCAAATAGGCAATAGGATCTTTTACCAAGATCCATTTAATGTGTTGTAAGGGATCTTGCATTACATCTTACATCACCTTTTATGAAAGAGTTGAGTGCGAATATGGCCCATAAGAATCAATACAGAAATACAACTTTAAAACCGCCAATCAAGGAAGGACGTATCGATATCGATATCATTTCGGTCCGCCCGAAAATGGATATATCGCCGATATATCAACGATATCGGTGGAAATGTCGGAATTGGCTTAAAAAAGTCATTTTTGTCGTTTTTTCATAAATTAAGATCATCCAAGATATTTAAACAACAAATAACTTACAAATACACACTTATGACACACATATCGGTCATTTATAGCCCATATATCGCACATATCGGTCATATAGAACATACCACCGTTAATGTGTATTCCTGACCTATAGATATTGGAAATAAATTTCATTCAAGTTCTTACAACATTAAATAACTTACAAACATACACTTAGATGATACATATAGATCATTTGTGAAGACTATGATCCATATATTGCACATATCGGTCATATCGAACATATCGTTGGTATTGTTAGTTGCTGACCTATATATTGAAAATTGAGTTCATCCAAGTTCTTAGATCACTAAATAACTTATAAATATACTCTTAGATCACACATATCGGTCATCTATGAAGCTTATATCGCATATATCGATCATTTCGAACATATCGATATTAATGTCGATTCTTGACTTATAATTATTTTTTTGAAGAATTGACTTATAGATATTGGAAATGGATTTCATTCAAGTCTTATGACATGAAATAACTTGCAAATATACTCCAAGTTGAAGAACCATTGTATAAACCATTGTGTGTTTTAATACTAGGTGTAGCTAGATATGTGTTTTAATACTGGGTGTAGCTAGATAAGTAGTGGAATCAATCTTGCATGAATAATAGCATTGATATATAGCGATATCAGCGAAATATCGGCGATATCGATCGATATCCAGGATTTTTTAAACTGAATCCAGTCATTTTTGACCGATATGAGCCGATATGGAGATATATCGTCGATATCCATGTAAAAGGGTAATCTGGATGATTTCGATACCCCTATCCTATATAAACCGATATATCGGCGATATATCACCGATACGGCCTTCTATGCCACCAATACTGTGGAACTGAGCAGTCATCTTGATCATCTCAAACCACGTACTTAATGTTTGAATACCTGTATATCAGTAGATGTGAATTATATTGTATCATCGGTTTCTACAAGGTATCCGAGCAAGTTGAGATTATGGCATAAACTCGAGATTCAAATTTTATTTCAGCAGTTATTCAAGTACATCGTTAGGTGATTTCACATGGAAAATTATGCACCGACCACATGAGCCAACGAGACTAATACATGCTAAAGTGGTGTTAGAGTTGTAAACACCAACGCATGGTCCATAGTTCTCATTACCAATTCAAAGATGCCATAATTTTAAGAAGATGCGCAAGGTCGCACGGAGTCTCTAGGTAGTGCAATCTTAGTGAAGATGCAAGAAGGCAGAGGCTATTCTACCCCGCCTAGTTATCGGACGACATGAGATGGTGGCAATTCCATCGAGCAAGAACATAGTAATGCATTGGCCAAAGATATAGCAAGAGTCATATTGACGTTGTGCTTGTGATGGCATTGTTATGCTATAAACACCAATGACTTGAGAGATCTGTTAATGGCATTGGTGATGCATAACATTAAAGGGTGATCCCACCTGAGACAGGAGATGAGACGATAGCATCGAGTTGTGCACGACACATAGATAGAAATATCATGATATATCGACGATATATCCATATCGACAAGTCAAGGATAACGATATTACGCTATATATCGATATCGTCCGATATCAAGCAATATATCGTCGATATGTTATCTAATGAATTTAAGTATTTAGTGCAAACTTTCGATCATTCAAGTTATATCATTGGTACCATGACAATATAGATGCTCTATCATCGATATCAATTATGTTAGTCAAGTTCATTGCTTGTTGTTGGGAAACGTGAATGAGATGCTCTATTCCATAGCCCTAGGCTCTCTTATATAGGAGTAGCCTATGGGTAAATTACATAAAGAGAATAACAAGAAAATAAAATAACAAAAAGATACAATTCTCTTATATGCGTCAACACTCCCCCTCAAGATGGAGCATAGATATCAATCATGCTCAGCTTGGACGCACACTTCTGAAATGGGCCTTTAAGTAAGGCCTTGGTGAAAATATCAGTGGTCTGATTCTCTGATGTGACATGAGATGTAGCAATGAACCCCTTCTGAACCATGTCACGTATGTAGTGACAGTCGACCTCAATGTGCTTGGTCCTCTCATGAAAGGCTGGGTTATTTGCAATGAACAAGGCGGCCTGATTGTCACATTCTAACATCATAGGAAGAGGTATATCAAGATATAGATCTGCAAGTAGGGATTTCACCCACATCATTTCTGTGCTAGCCTGGGCCATAGCTCTGTATTCGGATTCAGCACTGGATCTAGCTACTACTGTCTGCTTCTTGCTCTTCCATGAAACTATAGCATCTCCAACATAGACTGCAAATCCTGATGTTGACTTCCTGTCCTTGGGGCATCCTGCATAATCTGCATCCGCACATGCTGTGACAGGGATCTCCTTTCCTTTCTTAAATAGCAAGCCTGCACCTGGAGATGATTTTAAATATCTCAAGATCATGTGTATTGCATCCATATGGGCCTGACGTGGTTGTTCCATGAACTGGCTCACACGACTCACTGCAAATGATATATCAGGTCTAGTGATCGTGACATACAGTAGTTTACCTACCAGTTCTCTGTACCTTCTCTTATCCACCTCTTATGTGTCATCATCATAAAGCTTCATGCTAGGATCCATTGGTGTCGTAGCAGGTCGACACCCTAGCATACCTGTCTCACTCAGTAGATCTGTGACATACTTCCTCTGTGACATGACTAATCCATATGGATTTCTAGCAAACTCCAGCCCCAGAAAATATCTAAGGACTCCCAAGTCCTTGGTGACGAACTCGGTCCCTAGCCTTTCTTTTGCCTGCTTAATGCCCTGGTCATCATCACCTGTAATCAAGATATCATCAACATAAACCATGATTACAATGATACCTCTCGCCGTCTTCTGTACAAACAAGGAATGATCATCATTGGATCGTTTATATCCTTGTTTCTCAAAAAGGTCTGAAAGCTTCTGAAACCATGCTCTGGGGCTCTGCTTAAGGCCATAGATGGCCTTATGTAATCTGCAAACCTTGGAACACTCCCCCTCAACAGCAAAACCAGGTGGATGTTGCATATAGACTTCCTCCTGCAGGTCTCCATACAGAAATGCATTCTTCACGTCTAGTTGATAGAGTGGCCAGTCTCTAGCAACTGCAACTGATAACAGGATCCGTAGAGTGGAATGACGCGTCACAGGGGAGAATGTGTCCAGATAATCTACCCCATATGTCTGTGTGAATCCCCGTGCAACTAGGCGTGCCTTGTACCTGTCAATGGAACCATCTGCATTGTGCTTAACTGTAAACACCCATTTGCAACTCACCGGGCTAACATCTGGAGGTATAGGAACCAAACTCCAGGTTCCTCTAGACTGAAGTGCTGCCATCTCCTCTTCCATTGCTAGCCGCCATCTAGCATCCTGCATAGCATCCTGATGGTTCCGTGGAATGTCTGTAGCTGAAAGTGCCAAAGCAAACGTTCTGAAGTCTCCAGATAGCCTCTCAAAAGACATAGCTGCTGACAATGGATATTTGGCACAGCTTCGTTTCGGCTTGCGTAAAGCAATTGGAACATCCAGATCATCTGTGTTATCACCATGCTCATGTAATGCATCCTGCTGAGAAATGCCGTCAGATTCATCAACATTAATATTTTCATTGCATACCATAGGCGAGCTAGTTGACAGATCAGGACCATGAGCTGGAGGAAGCATGCGGGTGTAATGGAATGGTAGCGGGGATACTAGTGATGGTGGTGGTGGTGGCGGTGGTGGTGGTTCCATGAATACGGCATCAGGAGGTGTAGGTGGTGGCTGCATGTTTCTGGATTCTGAGAAAAACATAACGGATTCAAAAAATGTAACATCTGCACTGATCATATATCGTCGACGCACAGGATCAAAACACTTGTACCCCTTTTGTATTCTGGGGTACCCCACAAAGATACACTTGACAGCCCTAGGAGAGAGCTTGTCAGTACCAGGCGACAACTGGTGGACAAATGCGATTGACCCAAACACACGAGGGGTAAGAATGAACAGATCCTTGTCAGGATAAATGAGTGAAAAAGGAATTTGTTCATTCAAGACAGACGAAGGCATACAATTGATAAGGTAACATGCAGTAAGGACTGCATCACCCCAGTAGGAGTACGGAACATGACTCTGAATAAGAAGTGACCTTGTGACATCAAGTAGGTGACGGTGTTTTCTTTCTGCAACCCCATTCTGTTGAGATGTATGAGCGCAAGATGTTTGGTGAATAATTCCTTTTGAGGAGTAGTAATTGGCTAGAATGTTGGTGCACAACTCTAAGGCATTATCACTTCTCACAATTTTGACAGATGTCGAAAAAACATTTTGAATCTCATTTAGAAAGTGGATAATAATATTTCCTGCTTCAGACTTATTTTTCATTAGAAATACCCATGATGCTCTAGAGAAATCATCCACAAAAACAATATAAAACATGTGCCCCTGATGATCGGGAACACGACTCGGACCCCAGACATTGACATGAAACAACTCAAACTTGGAGTTACTACTCCGACCTTGACTACTGGGAAAAGATGACATGTGATGCTTTCCCAACTGACACGCCTCACACTGGATAGGTGTGTGAGAGAGACCATAGGGTAGAACTAGACGCAACTTCTGAAGCGGTAAATGACCAAAACGCAGATGCCACAGGAGAGGAGATACTTGTTCAGCGGGAGAAGATGTGATTCCGGCAAACGGGGTCTGGTTCAGACGATAAAGGCCTCCTTGCTCATAGCCATGACCAATCACGTTGCCCGTACGGATGTCCTGAAAAATCAAGGAAGATGAATCAAAAATAGCTCGACAATGGAGATCCTTCGTGATCTGACTTATTGACAACAGATTCATAGAAAAATGCGGTGCATGTAAAACATTCTTGAGCTGCATAGAAGACATCAATCTAATCTCCCCCTGACCCGTGATAGGAGAATGCGTGCCATTGGCAATAACTACTGTCCGTCCTGGAGGAATCTGAGTGTATCCTGTAAGTAGACTGTGGTCGCCACATAGATGATGTGTAGCGCCCGAGTCCATGATCCATGGCAATGTATCAGATCTACTACTGTGGAGTGCAAGTGTACTACCTGAAGTACTAGTAGAGGCCGAGGCAGAAGCAGCAGCATCAGTATGACTCTCTGTAGTCGGTGTTGGACCAGATGGTGGGATAATGCCCCTGAGGCGGGCAACTAGATCATCAAATCGTTGATCCAATGTGGCAGCAGACGAGGGCTCTATCTGCTCAGCGGCTCGTGCAGATGCAGGAAATCCATGCTTTGAGTAGCATGTATCCTCAGTATGTCCGACTCGGTGACAATATGAGCATGTTGGCCTAGTGCGGCCACCCCTTCCACGGGGAGTACGTCCACGGCCTTGGTGATGAAAACCACGGCCTCTGTTGGCCGCCATGGCTGAGGGATTCTGACTCGCAGCTGCTGAAGGCACTGTGATCCTACTCAATCTGTGAAAAGCCTCCTCCATGGGAGGAATAGTCGAGTCCGCCAAAATCTGTGAACGTGCTGCCTCATATTCTGGATCAAGTGCAGCGAGAAACACACCCACCATCGTCGCATTCCTGTATGTCTTCTGCTGTTCTGGTGTGGCGGTAAGAGGCATGAAGCTATAGAGCTTCTCAAACATCCCTCTCAATGATGTATAGAGAGAATGTAAAGGACGGTCGTTCTGCTTTATTGTGAATATATCATGTTGTAGTTGCAGGATCTTCGTCTCGTTCTTCGCCTGAGAATATGTCGCTGCCAGGATATCCCACATGTCTTTAGCTGTGGGTTGATGTAGAATATCATTGGTGATTTCAATAGCCAATGTGCCGGATAGCCACACCTTGGCATATGCATCATCGGCCTCCCATGAGGCATGGACTCCAGTCTTCTCTGCAGGCTCGGGCTCGGTAAGAATGTGCTTCTTACCTGTAGACTTCATCATACTCATGAACTGCATTGCCCACAGTTCATAGTTCGTACCATCCATCTTGACAATGGGCGCTGGACCACGAAATGCGCCAATAGACGGGATATCTGCCTTGCTGTCTGACATACTGGAGACGGAAGACTGGAGCGACTGAGAGAAGATAATCTTTGTCTACAATGACATAGACGGGATTAGCTGCGTGTGTAGACTTCAAGCAACTAATCCCATGTAGATCAGGATGTGTGCCCTAGGGTTTTGGGGCTTAGGGCACGTAGGCACGTGCAAGGAGCACGTGCGCACGCACCTGGAGGATCACGCGCGCACTCGAGCACGCAGATGGAGGATCACGCGCGCACTGGCGCACGCAACTGTGCACGCAACAGTGCGCGTAGTAGTGCGCACAGTCGCACAGAAGCGATGCGCACGGTGATGCGCGAACAGGGACACCGCAGGCACGGCGATGCGCACACACGCGCGAGGCGATGCGCGAGATGCGCGCACAGGCGCGAGGAGATGCGCGAGATGCGCGCACAGGCGCAAGGCGATGCGCGCACAGGCGCGATGCGATGCGCGGCGCGGAGAAGATCAGAGACGATCGCCGATCGGTTAGGCGGCGCCGATTCGAGAGAGAGAGGGAGAAGAGAGGCCGGCGGGTGGGGTGTTAGGGTTAGGGTTTCGAGAACTCCGGCCTAGGACCGTTGCTCTGATACCATGTTGGGAAACGTGAATGAGATGCTCTATTCCATAGCCCTAGGCTCTCTTATATAGGAGAGTAGCCTATGGGTAAATTACATAAAGAGAATAACAAGAAAATAAAATAACAAAAAGATACAATTCTCTTATATGCGTCAAAACTTGTTTTATTAGGAAATAAGCTTGGAAGGTAATTTTTTACTCCGTAAGCTTTAAAAGTTGATTTCTTGGTATTTTCTAGCCACATCCTATATTAACGCATTTCAAAAAATCTGACATGAATAAATAGCCAAATTTATGATCTGTAGCATGGCTCGAATATTGCGATATATTGGCTATATAATGGTATCGCTAGAGGGATGGTTTCAATATTCTGATGTATATCTAATTCCATGATGTAATAAGATGTAAGGTTAATTTGTTAGATATGCAACTTCGATGTCAATAAGTTATTATTTGAATTTCATCGTTTCCTTTCTAATATCTCTCAGAAGTCAACAGTCAGCATTGACAATAGCATATCGTTGTTGCATATAAGTGTATTTGTATGGTATTTATTATTTTAAGAACTAGTATGATCTTAATTTACGAAAATAGTCGCTTTTTACGTCATTTCTGATATTGCCACCGATATCGTCAATGTATCCCTGATATATCCGTTTTCAAGATGAGTGATATGATATCAATGTCGATATTTCGATCTTTGACACGACAACTCATTGCACGAGATGATGCCAACGGTGTATGCATCCCTCATGAGGAGATCACTAGATGTAAATGGGTGCTTCTTGCGTGGAGGCGGCGTGGGTTCCATCTTGAACCTAAAGCAAGTAGCAGGATACCCGATTATTATGTGCATTCACCATGGAGTGTTGGCTTTCAGCCCAAGTGTTCTTTTCTACATTTTTGTCGATTTATAACCACAAGGATGTAGCTTTTAAATTAATAAAAAGGGGTTAGCGATCAAGGGTTAGTGAAATACCCGAAACTAGCCCCATATCAAGTACTCACAAAGTATAAGAGAGGCTTATAAAAGAATCAGATTACTATTTCACAACTTGGGCTTGAGCATTTTGTGTGGTGGGGCAAACAAAAGGTGAGTGTAAGTTATCCTCAATAATGGCTCGAGTCTAGGCCCCGAAAGTTAAAGTTAGGGGTAAAAAAAGTTTAAGAAAAATAAAAGAAAAGGAGACAAATTTTGAAAAAAAAAAAAGCAAAAAAGATTTATAAAAGAATTTTTCTCCCAATTTGGTCGAGCATCTTCATGATAACGACAAATGTCGTAGTATATGGGAGTATGAGTAGAGTTTTGAGCTCAACATTTTTGTATGGAACAATGGGAATGCACAGAAAATGGTGCATACCCTAAAATGTTCAAGTTGAGAGGAATGACGGAATGACTTCATTAGAATAAACCACCCTAGAATCATTATATAAGCGGAACCATGGAACTAGGGTTACATAAGCAGTCGCCATACAAAGAAAAGACAAGCGCACCCATGAGTAGGTGAAAGACAAATTATCTCTCAACACTCCCCTTTAATATGGAGCATGTATATCAATCATGCCCAGTTGTTATACTAATTTTCAAACTGTATGTGAGCGAGTGGTTTGGTGAACAAGTCAACAGTTTAATCTACAGAAGGTACACTAGTGGTACTAAACAATTCTCTGTATACCATTAATCTGGAGTAATGGCAGTCAACTTCCACAAATTTAGAACGTTCATGATGCATTGGGTCGTTGGCTATATGCATTGTTGCATGATTGTTGCATTTGAGCTTCTTAACTTCAATATGAGTGATGAGTGAAGATCTATAAGTAATGATCGAGTCGATACTGATTATGTGGTTGCAGGGGCCATGGCTCTATACTCGCGTTTAGCATTGAAATGGGAAACAATAATTACTTTCTTGTTCTTCCAAGTAAGCAAGTTTCCTCCCAAACAGATACAAAACAGGCAGTGGATCTTTTATCCAACACGCAACCCCCATAGTCGACATCAGACTAGGCTACAAGGTTAAGGGTATGCTTTTGTGTGTCTGTGTGCATGCATGTATTTACGTTGTGCATGTGTATGAATATGTATGTATGAATTTGTGCATATTTCTGTGTATATATGTGTGTATGTGTATACATCTCTATGTATGTATGTGTGTGTACATGCGTTCATGTATGTGTGTGTGTGATTGTGTGTGGGCATAGATGTGGGTGTGAGAGCAGTTGTGTACATGGGGGGTTAAGGAATTCGTGGGGGTGCGGGTTTAGGCGCGTGCGTGCATGTGGGTGTATACGTGTGCTTGTGCCCATGCATTTGTGTGCATGTACGTATGTGTGTGTGTGTGTGTGCATGTGTGTTTGTTGGAGTATATGTGTCATTTGTGTAAATGGGTAATTGGATCCCTCCAGGATCCAATAACCACATCCAGTGGTTTAGTCCCACATCTATCAGTGGTGGGACTTGGACACTCGGTGAGGCTATATAAGAAGCCCCATATCTCCAATATCATATGAGAGAAAGTTCAATGAACACATCAGCCCTTTAGGGCATTCTCCCATGGTTCCATCCACTCCTTAGGGAATAGGTTTCCACGTAAAAATATCATTTTTTTATTTTTTATTCTGTATCTTTGACATTATGCTTCCGCATTCTTCGTTTTCTAACATAGTATCAGAGTGGGTTCGATTCTCGGGGATTTAATTTTATGTCCTTGATTTATTCGAGATTCGATTATCAGAACAAGTACTGTTCTAGGTTGATTCGTGAAGATTTGTTCTGATTTTTATATCCAAGATATGGTCGAAGTTCTTCTCCAGTTCTAGGCATCTAGGGTTTTTTGAAACCCTAGTTGTTCTTGAAGGGTTTCGTTGGAAACCCTAACTCAACCGCGAGCAGCCCTCCATGCATTGAAGAACCTCCAGGAGATAGGTGACTCCATCTCCAAGCCTCGAGATCGAGAAGGAGAAAAAGAGGAGCAAGCGGCGACACCTCTCCCCTTGTGCGCTTCACGCAAGCCACCAGCTCTAGGCGGAGGTGGTGGCATCTCCCCAACGTCATCCACAGCCAGGTGGCGAAGATCGCATACCTCCAGGGTATGGACAGCCGGATCGAATCCCATGCGGCCTATCTTTGGTCGTCTTCTCTTGCATAGGCGGCATACTCCAGGCAATCTCCAGACATCTGCTCCAAGCTATGGATCCCCTCTGTAGGAAGCCTCCTCGAGGTGGCATCCCTTCGAAGCACACCTCCAAGCTCGAGATCCCTCCATGCACCTCCAATTCGATCCAGGGGCAATCCTCTTCGCCTCCAGCTCCGGCATCCCTGGAGTATCCTCCACCACCCGAAGCCGTTGTTGATCCACGACGATCAGCCCCATTGCACGATCCCTCGATGTCATCATGAGCAGTGGTGTGCACACCCTTCGAGCCTCATCCTACCATGTGGCGGCAATGGGTTCCACTGTGGGAACCATAGTTCTCTATACTCTCCAAAGGATCTAATACCCCTACCCTTTTTATAAAAAAGGGGGAAGGGAAGAGAGAGATATGGCCTGCGACTGTATCTAAAATCTGATCAATGGGCTTTGTAATAAAATATAGAGAGAGAGAGAGAAGAAAAGGGGCTGAAGGTGTCGGGTCCATAGTGGGTTGATGTCATAAAATATATATAGGGTAAAATGTGTATGCCCCCTAGGGGGAGCTAACTTAGCTCCCCCCGCCCCATTTTCACGTGTTTTTTTTAAAATAAAAATTATGTAAATTCATTATTATATCCCTATATCATGTCATTCAAATTTCATGCAAAACAGAGACTCCTACGACCTCCATCCAGACGGGGTCGACTTAAAAAAACCGGAGACCGTTAAAAAAATGACTGTCTGGATGGAGGCCGTAGGAGTCTCTGTTTCACACGAAATTTTTATGACATAATATAGGGATATAGTGATGAATATTCACGGAAAAAAATTTCAAAAAAAATAAAAAAAATGAAGAAAATAGGGTGGGGGGAGCTAAGTTAGCTCCCCCTAGGGGGCAGCCCCATTTTCCTCATATATACATATATATATAACGGAAAGAAAGATACAAAAGGAGAGGAACTACAAGAGAAAAAAGGAGGGAAGTTTTGATTAAAGCAAAAGGCAACCGTACAAAAAAAGAAACACAAATTGTATGCAAAAGGAAAATTTTGCAAGAAGAAAGCCATAAAAAACTAAGACGCCTACTAAAAAAGGAAATAGCTTATTATAAAGAAAAGCCAAAGAAAATTTGTCACGGCTTATTGTTTTTTCCCTCCTGATTTATCTTCTCTCAACTTGATCGATGTCATTGTGTTTCAACAAGTATGGGAGAAAGAGGGAGTATGGCGTAGAGTTAGAGGTCGGATTCAGATATCGGATTTCTCATACTACAGCCAGTCAGATTTCAGACACTACAGATTTTCATATTTAGACTAGACAGATTGGTTCCGAGTCTTCGGTTTGATGCGCACATGTATGCATTCATCATTTGTGTGGTCCCCATCTTTGTTTTTATTCTCAGAGTTTTTATGTGATCCATAGTCAGAGTAGAGATAATATTCTCTATGCCATTGTAGGCTAGAGTTTTCATGTGGTTTCATCAGGACTCCAGAGTAGAGATCCTATTTTCTGAGCCAGTAAGGGAGAGACCTAGTTCTCTGACGAGGAGACTCTTCAGACCCCATTCTCCAACAACCATGGATTCCGACGAAGATGTTTTCCATAGCTTTTTCAGTTCGGCCCTTCAGAGATGGAGCAGTTGTCCACATGATTCAGTCTTCTACATGTGACGGGCCAGAGTACTTCTACGAGGAGACTCATTCAGTTTCAGTGACTCTGACAGCCGTAGTTCAGAGCACACGTTTTTCGCCGAGGAGACATAGTTTGACTCACACTCCAGTCTGTTTGTTCCTCCTCGCATGCAAGGCATGACAAGCATCGTCCTTGACATCAACCGATAGTTGTGTTTGCGTTGACTTGATATTGTCCGTACTGTCTTGTATTGTGAGTATGAGATTTCTTTCTGTTTGTCCAAGCAGAGCATCGCATGCTTCAACTTGAGGAGTGTTGGAGTGTATGTGTCACTTGTCTAGATGGGTAATTGGATCCAATTGCCACATCCGGTGGTTTAGTCCCACATCTACCAGTGGTCGGACTTGAAGACTCGGTGGGGAGCCCCATATCTCTTGTATCAAATGAGAGAAAGTTCAATGAACACATCATCCCTTTGAGATATTCTCTTGTGGTTCCATCCCGCTCCTTTTTTAGCACTAGAAGTGTGGTTGGGGGGAGGGGGCATTCGAATCCTAGTCTATTAAGTGGGAGCCACTACTTCTACCATTGAACCATTAGTGGGAGCCACTGCTTCATCCCGCTCCTTAAGGAGTAGGGTTCCACGTAAAAATCCCACCGTTCTTATTGATTATTTTGTATCTCTGATATTACGCTTCCGCATTTTTCGTTTTCTAACAGTGTTGTTACGTATTCTATGTGTGTGTGGGTGTTTTTGTGTGTGCACGCACGTGCATGTGGGTGTGTACGCGTGTGCGTGTGAAAGACAAATTTTGATTTAAATTAAGAACATCACCAAGTCCTTGATTAATAATCTCGGGGAGCATTTAGTTAGTGGGGTACCTTAGCAATTACCGAGGTACTTTTACAAACCTACTGGTTTAAGATGTAGGGGAGCAAATTGGTGGGTAGGGACATAGATTGGGAGCCTTAATTGCAGGTATCTTCCAGGCTTCCACTTGTGTTGAACGATGTGAAAGGTCATGTTGAGGGTCATCTTTCTCTCACTTTCTTCCATTCGGTCATCCCTTTGTTTTCCATCAACTTAATACTTCATTTTCTTAATTCTACAAACACATCAATCATCCATTAGTTTATATCTATTTAAATGTTTTACATGTTTATCTAGATAGTTTTTTTAAAAATGCAAATTTCAATTGAACTCTATGGATGGATCTAATTTTATACGAACATATATACAATAAAAGTTTATTATTATTCTTCAAAAATAATACTTATTCAAAAGATCCAACTTTAGAAAAGTACGAATATAAGGCTTCTGTGAGGCTAAATATATCTTGTAAATTGTATTTTCTTTGTTTCTTTCACTTTCATTTGATAATAAAACTTTGCATATGTATGTTATTATATTTAAAGTATATTATTTTTAAATTAATAAATCATCATTTAGAAACAAAAATTAAAATATCCAACCTTATGATTGTAGTTTAGAACATTTATAATAGGAACGTGTCGAAATTACGAAGGCCAAACATCCTAAAATAGGATAAACTGTAAATCATATTTTATTTGTCACTGTTGTATCAATTTGGCCCTCCGATATTATAAATGGATTCAATTATACTAAACAGAAAATACATCAAAACATGAAATTTATAATTCCAAAAAGTAACTGTAATAAAATCATATCTAGCAAAAATATTAACATGTATATATCGTATCAAAAATTATGATGATCCAAACATCAAAACATACAAATATGTTATCCACCAACTTATCCCACCAAAATATGCTTACCACACTACCAGTTTAACCTTGCATCCAAACAATGACAAAATAATTAAACAACAATAAAGGGTTTACATATGTACAGGATGATAGGAGAATCACAAACCAGCAGCATATGTAATGATCAAGGTTGCAAAAATCGGTAGTCGGTACTCGGTTGGTTGGGTCACTGACTAAGGATTAATCGGCAGTCGGACGACTAATCGGATTTAGTCGGGCTTTAATCGGTTTTGAAATTTTAAATTATTTTAAATATATAAATCATTTTTGTATGTATATTCTTATATATTTACATAGATTTGTACATTTTTTATATTATCATAATGAAACAAACAAAGAAATCAAATTTTAAAAAATATTAAGCATATTAGAATAAGTTTGCTTTAAAAAATAAAAAATAAATGGTATCTCCAAGTAAAAATCGATCGACTAATCGACCTTAGTCGCAATTAGTCGGTACTCGGTCGGCCACCCCACTGACTAGACTAGTCGGACCTACTAATCGGGCCAGTCGGGGGATTTTTACAACAGTGGTAATGATAAAGACCTGGTGAAAATTAAGAGTTGAAGGGATAGTGTAAGACCTTGACTTGAATAATAGTTAACTTGGGAAGAAGCTAACTCAGCAATAAGAAATTTGATACACCAATACAGGGAGTAAAAGATATAGGTTTTACCATATCCTGAAGAAACAGATATCGATGTAAAGAGGATACACATCGCGTACGAATAATAAAAGAAATACTCCATTGTTAAGCTTAAATATCTACATATTAGATGGAATACACATGATATATATATACACACTAAATTTACTTGTGTCATAACAACTATACCAAATATGGTGAACGAAGGTATCAAATTATGTTATATATGTTGAAAAATAAATCTACAACTAAATTTAAATAAATACAGATATACTGATATTTATGGATATCAAAATGATATCCACACGTGTATCCATTTTAAAACTAGTACTATATAGATGTCAAAATCTGTATGAACGGATACGGTGGTGGATCCTACATGGATATATCATATATCCATGTCTGTCCGCATCCCTGCCTGGAACTCCAGGAATCATGAAATGGGAGTTATGATAGGAATCCAATCGCTTCCAGTTATTACTCATACCCCGAGTTCAATCCATTTAATATTGTTATATTTTGAATAGCGTGTTCAATCTCTTTAATGATGTTCTTCAGTGATCAGGATTGTGGCCACATGAATTGCATATGAGGTAGGATGAATTGCATTCTCTAGATGTGGCATTATGCGGTCTAGCCATATATTTAGTTTGCATAGCCCCACATTAAACCATTATAAACACCATAAGTCAGTCCTCATTCTAGAAGAGTTGATATAACTAAACGAAAACATTTAATTTTTGAGTATTTACATATTTGTAGTTTTCGTAACTTGTGCCATGGAGATTAATACATGTATTTAAACCATCTATGCATTGATCTTATTAACAAAAACTATATTAAAACTTTCATAAATACCTTAAATCTTATTCTTAAACCTTTGGGTGTCTTAACTTAAAAATGAAACATTAATAATGAATTACCGTTCTTTTAAATTTAAAATACTAAAGCATGTTCCCCCATAACCGCACAGTTTCTATGCGGTAACCTCTCTAAACGGATCCGCATACCCCATTCCTTAACCTTGGTATGAGATCTTGTGTCTCGTCGCATTTCCTATAGTGTGAGAGTTGGGTTGTGGCCTACATACAAGTACTACAAGCTTCGAAGAGAAGAACTTATAAATAAATATGGCTATTAGGTTGCATTTCCCAATAAAGTAAGATGGCTGTGATGAATGTCACAAACCATGTAAAGAATGCTAAAAGTTCATGAATGTGCATTAATCAACAATATCGTTTTATATGGTTACCAAGGAAGTGCAACAAATCAAACTAACACAGGAACACTTGAAGTTGTATCTGATTTGTGTCAATTGGTTACCGAATCCTCATCCTAGACCAAAAATGTTTTTACTTGATGTTTGCTCATCATCGCCGAAAAAGCAACCTTGCAAAAACTTTAACCATTAAATACAGTTCTATTACTATATAACTTTAGAATAAAAAGGAAAGAATAGGCATCTGCAGTTACAGCCTGTTCTCCCATCCAGAGTATAAGTAATGGTTCATCTTATGAAGGTTTTTGTAATTTTTTTTATTTCCCTGCAGATTTTTCAAATTTCTCCCTTCTAAGTTCTAATCTGTATAGGTAGAAAGTAAAAAACTACAACAGAACACCCAAGTCCAGATATATGTGCACTTACATTAGATAGAGAACCAAGCACTCCGTGCAATCAAATATTTAGCATAAAAAGATCAAATTACAAGTTGGAGACTATCAATAACTACTATGTCACACAAAGCCCCAGAATAAACCCAATGCCTATGGGCACCTACACCTAGAAGAGAAGTTCTGCAGACGGTACTATTTTTCAATGCATGCAAGTGGAGAGAGGTACCACTGGCAAAAAGAAGACCGGTGGACAAGTTAATCCAAACTTGTATTATGGTTCAATGCAGCTACATGCAAGTTGCATCGATGGAGTAAGGCACACTTTTTTCAGTCAATGTATGACACACTTTACATCACAAACACAAGGATCTGAGTTAAGCACAAAGATTTGGTAATACTGTAATGTTAAGAAGAAAAATATATTAGGAAATGGGTAAGCAGACTTTTCACATAATTCATGGGGGGTTATAAACATTCTAAAATTAATGAAGCACAGACACGTGCTATTATGAAAATAGAGATAATTGAAGGATACGTTGACTGGGATCTGAAGGCACGATCCTCATTTCAGTGACCATACTTAAATCAGCAACTTCATTGCACTCTTCATCTGAATCCGCTGACTCACTTTCATCAGCATCTCTCTCAATCTTAGTTAAGAAAAGAAATGATAGTTAAATGGTGTAAGCACTTGCGAAGTTGTCATCAACTGCTCCCAACATAAGTAGGATAGATGTGCGTGTATCTAAGATTTGACGACCATATACAACATGCCGTTAAAATTTGGACCAAGTTGTAATTTGAAAACGGTTTACATGGTGCAAACATGCAATACAATGCCCAAAATATCAAATTTTTCACTTCACCACACACAGCTAATAATGACAAAAAATGAATTAGCCACAGACAAGTATAAATAAAAAAGGGTCTTTCCAGAAGAAGTGGTGCAATAATAACCAAGTATTTTCCCGCTTTAAGTGGAACTACGTGGATAAGTAGCCTCCAAATAGATCTCATAAATCACGCCCAGACTTAAAACTGAGAATTTCATATCATTTCTAATAGTTTCCCCCCAACAATCCTTTCGTACTTAACCCCCCCCCCCCCCCCATATCCCACACCTTCAAACCAGAGCATCAAGTATTAAATGAGCTTCTTTCCACAAGTCCAAACAACCTTCAATAAATTTCCTTCATGTATCTTCTGATGCTACACTTAAACAACCCTCAATAAGTTTCCATCATTTCTCTTCTGATGCTACGCTTACCTTTTGCCTAAACTCCCTCCAATTCTAATCATCCTTTATGTGAATACTCATCCATCAAAACATAGTTACAGACATTTGGCATTCACGGTTATAATTATTTATCCAACAATAAGGCTGTCCAAAAACAATCGAGAATCGAACCAGATACCAAACTGAACCAAAAAATCAATTTTCTGAAGGACCATGTTTGGATATCAGGTCACACGGTTTTATAATAACCGAATAACCAGTTCAGCTATTGGTTCACAGTTTTAAAATTTAAATAAAAATGAACCAAGCCAAATACAAATGTATATATGTATAGGTATATATCATTTTATTAAAATACTTCAACCAAATTTATTTTATTGACTTCATTCCATTGTGTTACCTCATAAAGGACATGTATGATAGGGCTTTATCTTGTGTAAGGACCCCGTCTGGGAAGACTGGCTATTTTGACATCAACATTGGTTTACATCAAGGTTCAGCTTTGAGTCAATTTCTTTTTACTTTGATTATGGACGAGTTGACAACTGACAAGTCACATTCAGGATGAGTTACCTTGGTGTATGTTATTTGTTGATGATATTGTGTTGATTGACGAGACTAGAGATGGAGTAAATGAGAAGCTTGAGGTCTGGAGACATGAGTTGGAGAGTAAAGGATTTCGTATAAGTAGGGCTAAGATAGAATATATGGAGTGCACCTTTGATGGAAGCAATGGTGAAGGAATTGAGGTGAAGATTGGTGATGATAACATTCGGAAGAGAGATTCTTTTAAATATCTGGGATCTATTTTGCATCATTATGAGGAAATTGATGGAGATGTTACTAATAGAATAAATGCAGGTTGGCTAAAGTGGAGAGGAGCCTCTGCCGTTCTCTGTGATAAGAAAATTCCTTTAAAAATTAAAGGAAAGTTTTACAAAGCAGCCGTGAGGCCTGCTATGCTCTATGGATCTGAATGTTGGCATGTGAACCATAGACATGTGCAGAGAATGGTTGTAGCAGAAATGAAAATGCTAAGGTGGATGTGTGGACACACATGTAAGAATTGGATTCGGAATGATGCAATCAGAAAGAAAGTTGGTGTTGCTCCGATCGAGGATAAGATGCGAGAAAACCGCTTAAGATGGTTTGGTCATTTGCAAAGAAGATCAGCTGATGCACCAGTTAGGAGATGCGAGTGTTGGGAAGTTGAGCCGACTAAGAGAGGGCGAGGACGGCCCAAGAAGTGTTGGAAAGAGACCATACGAAGGGATCTTTGTTTTGTGGATATAAGCCCGGGATTGACCCAAGATGAATCCGAATGGAGGCGAAGAATCCATGTAGCCGACCCTACTTAATTGTGGGAAAAGGCTTTGTTGTTGTTGTTGCTGACTTCATTCCATTGTGTTAATTTGGCATTCACCAAATTAATCTTCATCATGTTTGATTGAAGAACATTTTTTTAGGCTCAAAAAAGGGGGAGACACTCATTGGTGTTCGCCCCAAAATTATATAATAGAAAATAAAAAGAGGTAATTACAACGAAGGGGAGAAGGAGGGAAGAAAAGTGAAGAAAATCCAAAAGAGGAAAAGAAATAGTAACCGAACAACGCCAGCCCACAAAAACAAGACCCAAAGCCTACACCGTACACCAGTCATCGAGAAAGCGCGAGCAGAGGACAAGAATATTTTCCCGATAGAACCGTTGACCGGAGAAGAGAGCATCGTTCCTTCCCAACCAAATGCACCACAACCTTGCAATGGGGGCCAAGAAGTCCCTCCTAGCCCTGTTCCTGTTGCTCCAAAGAATCTCGCAGAAAGCAGAAAGGTTGTCCGAGCTCGCCCAAGACAAATCATCCCAGATCCCACAAACCAAGTGGCACCCAAAAAAAAGGTGATCAATAGTTTCCACCTCCAAATTACAGAGGATACAGTTGGCATTGATGTTATCGAATAGTCTAACACAACGATCCTGCGTCATCAACCTCCGTCTGCGAAGAAGCCAAAGGAAGAAACCAATGCGCTCCGGCAGCCGCAGACCCCACAAGAACCCACAATCGCATACAAGGAGAGCGTCATCGGGAGGAGGTGGAGTACCCAGTGCCCGATAAGCCTTGCGCGTGGAGAAGGGACCGTCCTTCCAACTCCAGTGATCCACACCCTCGCTCGGCCTAGCAACGTCACGAAGGGCATCCAACAGAGAAACAAAATCGTCAAACCGTTGATCCGAGAAGTTCGCGAGAAAGCGCGGACACCAGCAACCATCCAACCAACAATCTGCAACCGACGCATCTTTATGAGACGCTAAGGCAAACAAGCGCGGGAAACGCACCTGCAAAGGACCTCTTCCCGACCAATCATCAAGCCAAAACTTGAAGGAATCCCCTTTCCCCAGCACCGGGATAAACAGTGAAGCATTCCTCGCAAAGGCATCCAGCACATTACGCCAAAACGGAGAATGACGAACGTTGTGGGCCCCCCGCGCCAACCCCAGCCTATCAACGCCCAAGAACTCCCTGAGAACAGAGATAAAGAAGTTATCACCCTTCCCCCAAATTCTACTCACCTACTTGAGTAAAAGAGCATCATTCACCACCTCCAGCCTCCACACACCCAGCCTACCATTCCGCTTAGACTTAGTAACCTCATCCCAAGCGACAAGATGAAGACCCCTACCCTCCTCCCCTTCTTCCCCACAGAAAGCGACGCATACAACGTTCAAACCTCAATCGAATCCCCGCCGGCATACGACGAACAGAGAGGAAGTATATCGGAATAGAGGAGAGCACAGACTTAAGAAGAACAAGACGCCCCCCTCTAGAGAGCAGAGCCGTGCACCAACCAGCAAGGCGCGTTTCCACGCGCTCAACAATCAAGCGTCAATCCCGGATCCTGGCCCGACCCACCACCAAAGGTAAGCCAAGATATTCAATAGAAAGCTCATCTGGAGGAGATCTCGGCAACCGACCGCACTCCGCCGCCTCCTCGTGCGACAAGCCGAAGGGAACCACCTTGGATTTAGAACAATTAATCATCAATCCTGATAATTCGTTGAACAGGGCGAGAGTGATCGCCATACCGGAGACCTCAGTAATACCACCCTCAATAAAGCATATTGTATCGTCCGCAAATTGGATCAAGGGCACACAGAGATCGCCCTTACAGAATCCGTTAGACAGCCCAGCCTCAATAATGCGGTCCACCATACGCGTGAGTACATCCGAGGCCAACACAAAAAGGAGGGGAGCGAGGGGACACCCCTGGCGCACCCCCCTTCTTGGCTGGAAGAAGCCACTGACCGCCCAGCCATTGATCAGCACCGAGAGGGAGACGGTGGTGACGCACCTACGCATCCACGAAATCCATATCTCAGGGAAACCTCGCCTTCTCAGAACAGACCACAAAAACCGCCACTCCAAGCAGTCGTATGCCTTAGCAAAATCGACCTTCCAAAGAACCCCCTTCTTAGAGTAATGGCATATTGTAATTAGACTTCTTAGAACAATAAATTTTGTAATTAGACTTCTCTCCATTTTTAACGTCATGTAATGGCATATTGTTTAACTCACAACAATTGAGCTCACTGATAAAATTAGTTATCTCCTGCATCGTATTGATTTAACCAACTCAAAACTGAACGGACTGCAACATGCTTCAAAACCGAACCAAAACTTTAATTATATCTCGTGTGATTCCGAGTCACGATTTGGATAAACAAAAATTCCAGTTTGGTTTATGAAGTTCAGTACCAATTTTGGACACTGCAAGATTTATAGTTATCTTCTTACCACGACTAACTTTCATAACATCGCATAATGTTTAACAGCAAGACTGCTCAGGGAGATCTTAGAGCTCTATTTTTACACAAATTTTACCCCTAACACCAAGTAAGAGTGAATGTGTTTAAATCAGAGAGTTAAAACTTTTTTCATACCCCGAAGAGTTGATATGTGAATCTTGGACACAGTTCCGAGACCTACTAAGGAGAAGTCCGATTCACGGGTTTTTAAAGATTGATTTACTTCAAATCTTCTACAGGGGAAGAGCCGCAGAAGTTCAATCCTTCGTTGATGCATCATGTGGTGGCTCACATTTGAACCGAGTTTATGACACATGTTGGGAAAAATGAAAGAGATGTTTATTCCATAAGCCGTAGGCTCTCTTATATAGGAGAGTAGCCTATGGGTAAATTACATAAAGCATACAGCTGAAAATAAAAATAACAGAGAGACACAAAGAACACTAATATATATGTTAACACTCCCCCTCAAGATAAGGCATAGATATCAATCATGCTCAGCTTGGACGCACACTTCTGGAATGGGCCTCGTAGTAATGCCTTGGTGAATATATCAGCAGTTTGATTTTCTGAGGTAACATGTGATGTAGCAATGAACCCCTTCTGAATCATGTCACGTATGAAGTGACAGTCAACCTCAATATGCTTGGTCCGCTCATGGAATGTTGGATTGTTTGCAATGAACAAGGCTGCCTGATTGTCATATTCTAAGTTCATAGGAAGTGGTACATCTATACATAGATCTGTAAGCACAGCCTTTACCCACATCATCTCTGTGCTAGCCTGGGCCATAGCCCTATATTCAGATTCAGCACTAGATCTGGCTACCACCGTCTGTTTCTTGCTCCTCCATGAGATTAGAGAATCTCCAACGTAGACTGCAAACTCTGAGGTGGACTTCCTGTCCTTGGGACAACCTGCATAGTCTGCATCCGCACATGCTGAGATAGAAATCCCCTTGCCCTTCTTGAATAGCAAACCTGCACCTGGAGATGATTTGAGGTATTTAAGTATCATATGTATGGCATCCATATGAACCTGATGTGGTTGCTCCATGAACTGGCTCACACGACTCACTGCAAAGGATATATCGGGCCTAGTGATCGTGACATACAACAGTTTGCCTACCAGTTCTCTGTATCTTCTCATGTCCACCTCCTCTGTGTCATCATCATATAGCTTCATGCTGGGGTCCATTGGTGTCGTAGCAGGCCGACACCCAAGCATACATGTTTCACTCAACAAGTCAGTAACATATTTTCTCTGCGACATTACTAACCCATACGGATTTCTAGCGAATTCCAACCCCAGAAAATATCTAAGGACTCTAAGATCCTTAGTGACAAATTCGCTCCCCAGCTTCTCTTTCGCCTGCTTTATGCCTTGCTCATCATCTCCTGTAATCAAGATGTCATCTACGTAAACCATAATTGCAATAATACCTCTTGAAGTCTTCTGTACAAACAATGAATGATCAGCATTAGAGCGTTTGTATCCCTGTTTTTCAAAGAGGTCTGAGAGCTTCTGAAACCATGCTCTGGGGCTCTGCTTAAGGCCATAGATAGCCTTATGAAGTCTGCACTCCTTGGAACACTCCCCCTCAACAGCAAAACCGGGTGGATGTTGCATATAGACTTCCTCCTGTAGGTCTCCATATAAGAACGCGTTCTTCACATCCAACTGATATAGCGGCCACTCTCGAGTGACTGCGACTGACAGCAAGATCCGTAGAGTAGAATGATGGGCTACTGGCGAGAATGTATCAAGGTAATCCACCATGTATATATGTGTAAAGCCACGTGCAACAAGGCGGGCCTTGTATCTGTCAATACTGCTATCTGCATTTTGCTTCACCGTAAATACTCACTTGCAGCTCACCGGGGTCACATCTGCAGGTATAGGAACTAGACTCCAAGTTCCCCTAGATTGAAGTGCCGCCTTTTCTTCCTCCATTGCTAGACGCCATCTACTATCCTCCAGAGCATCTTGATAATTCCGTGGAATATCTACAGCTGACAAGGCCACCACAAAGTTCCTGAAATCCCCAGATAGTCGCTCAAATGATACAGAAGCTGATAATGGATATGTAGCACAACTCCTCTTCGATTTGTGTATAGAAATAGGAACATCTAAATCAGTTGCGTCCTCATCTGGCCCCTGCAACATATCCTGCTCAGAAATATCATTAGATCCATCAAGAGAAGTATCTTCAGTACATACCATAGGCGAGCTAGGAGATGAGTCATGACCATGAGCTGGAGGAGGCATGTGGGTATAGTGGAATGGTAGTGGTGAAATGGGGGTAGTACGTGGAGCTGGCGGCGGCGGCGGTGGTGGTGGTGGTGGTGGTGGTGATGGTGCTGGAGGTGGTGGTGTCATATATATGGCATCGGTAGTCAGTGGAGGTAGTTGCTGATCACCTGAGGATGAAAAATACATTACGGATTCAAAAAATGTAACATCTGCACTGACCATATACCGCCTACGCAAAGGATCAAAACACTTGTACCCCTTTTGAGTTCTGGAGTACCCAACAAACACACACTTGACAGCCCTAGGAGAGAGCTTGTCAGTACCAAGAGACAACTGGTGGATAAAGGCAACTGAACCAAACACACGAGTAAGAGAAAACAGATCCCTACCAGGGTAGATAAGGGAAAAAGGAATCTGTTAAACCAAGACAAAGGACGGCATACGGTTAATTAGGTAACATGCTGTGAGAACCGCGTCACCCCAGTAAGAATAAGGAACATGACTCTGTATAAGAAGTGATCTTGTGACATCTAGTAGGTGGCGATGTTTCCTTTCAGCGATCCCATTTTGTTGAGAGGTATAAGCACAGGATGTTTGATGGATAATCCCTTTTGATGAGTAGTAGTTGGCTAGGACATGAGTGCACAGTTCTAGGGCATTATCACTTCTCACAAATTTCACAGATGTGGAGAAAACATTTTGAATTTCATTCAGAAAATGGATAATAATATTGCTTGCTTCAGATTTATTTTTCATCAAAAATACCCATGACACACGAGAGAAGGCATCCACAATAACTATATAAAATCCGTGTCCCTGATCATCAGGTACACGACTCGGACCCCAGATATCAATATGAAGTAACTCAAACTTGGAGGTACTACTCCGACCTGGACGACTGGAAAAGGTAGACCGGTGATGCTTTCCCAACTGACAAGCCTCACATTGGATAGATGTGTGAGGAAGACCCTGGGGTAACACACGACGCAATTTCTGAAGCGGTAGATGCCCAAAGCGCAGATGCCACAGCAGAGGAGATATTGGTCCAGTAGGAAGGGATGAGGTTCCAGCAAATGGAGTCTGATTTAGGCGATAGAGGCCTCCTTGCTCATAGCCACGACCAATCACGTTGCCCGTAAGGATGTCCTGAAAAATAAGAGAAGATGGATCAAAAATTGCCTGACATTGTAAATCCTTCGTAATCTGACTGATTGATAACAAATTCATTGAAAAATCAGGTGCATGTAACACATTCTTGAGCTGCATAGAAGATGTCAGTCTAATCTCCCCCTGACCAGTGATTGGGGAATGAGTACCATTGGCAATGAACACTGTTCGGCCTGGTGGAATCTGCGAATATCTTGTAAGTAAACTCTGATCGCCACATAGATGATGTGTAGCGCCCGAGTCCATAATCCAAGGTAATGTATCTGATCTACTACTGGTAAATGCAAGTATGCTACCTAAGCATTGGTAGACGCAGAGGCAGATGCAGCAGCATCAGATTGACTCTCAGTAGTAGGTGCTGGGCCAGATGGGGGAATAATGCCCCGTAGACGGGCAACTAGATCATCGAACCGCTGATCCAAAGTGGCAGCAGATGGAGGCTCTATCTGCTCAGCGACTCGTGCAGATGCAGGAAATCCATGCTTAGAGTAGCATGTGTCTTCATTGTGTCCGACGCGATGACAGTAGGTACATGTTGGCCGAGTGCGGCCTCGTCTACCACGAGGTCCACGTCCACGAGTCTGATGATGAAATCCACGACCCCTGTTGGCAGCTATGGCTGAAGCATTCTGATTCGTGGTCGTGGAAGGGACGGTGATGCGGCTCAGTCTATGAAAGGCTTCCTCCATGGGAGGAATAGCAGAATCGGCCAAAATCTGGGATCGTGCCGCCTCATACTCTGGATCAAGTGCAGCAAGGAACACGCCCACCATAGTCGCATTCCGATACGTCTTCTGTTGTTCTGGCGTGGTTGTCAGGGGCATGAAGCTGTATAGCTTCTCGAACATCCCTCGTAAGGATGTGTAGAGTGAATGTAGAGGGCGACCATTCTGCTTTATAGTGAATATATCATGCTGGAGTTGCAGAATCTTCGTCTCATTCTTCGCCTGAGAGTATGTGGCCGCCAGAATGTCCCACATGTTCGTGGGCTGATGTAGAATGTCATTGGCAATCTCGATCGCCAACGTTCCAAATAACCAAACTTTGGCGTATGCGT
This sequence comes from Ottelia alismoides, assembly GCA_037367405.1. NCBI lineage: Eukaryota > Viridiplantae > Streptophyta > Magnoliopsida > Alismatales > Hydrocharitaceae > Ottelia > Ottelia alismoides. The sequence goes on along the minus strand of JAZKJV010000532.1, from coordinate 670,623 downwards.
CATCGGCCTCCCAAGAGGCATTGGCTCCAGTCTTCTCAGCAGGCTCTGCTTCGGTAAGAATGTGCTTCTTACCCGTTGACTTCATCATACTCATGAACTGCATCACCCACAGTTCATAGTTTGTACCGTCCATCTTTACGATAGGCGCCGGACCACCAAAGGCGCCAATGGATGGGATATCCGCCTTGCTTTATGACATACTGGAAACTGAAGACTGGAGCGATTGACTGAAGATAAGATTTGTCTACAATGACATAAACGGGTTTAGTTGCTTGTGTAGACCTCAAACAACTAAACCCATGTAGTTGACGGTGTGCGTTTTAGGGCTTCGCACACGCTTAGGGCTCCACGGTGCCCTCTGAACCTCGCAGGCACGCAAGGTCAATTAGTCAGTCGCGCAGCGTGAGGACGGGCGCGCAGTCGTGCGTGAAGTTGCGCGCTAGACGCAGGCGAAGGCACTGACGTACGCGCACAGGCGCAGGCGCGTGAAGGTGCGCACAAGCGCAGGCGCGTGAAGGCACTCGCGCAGAGGTGCACAGGCAGGGGCGCTGGCAGACGCGCAGTGGAGGCGCAGAGGCACCGGCGGAGGCGCAGCGGCGGGGCAGAGGCGCTGGCGGCGGCGCCGGCGATGAGAGAGAAAGGCACGCGGGTGGGGTGGGGTAGGGTTAGGGTTTCGAGAACTCCGGTCTAGGACCGTCGCTCTGATACCATGTTGGTAAAAATGAAAGAGATGTTTATTCCATAAGCCCTAGGCTCTCTTATATAGGAGAGTAGCCTATGGGTAAATTACATAAAGCATACAGCTGAAAATAAAAATAACAGAGAGACACAAAGAACACTAATATATATGTTAACAACACAGTTTGGCAAATCTTCAAAGGCATGTCCAAGTTTCATCAGACATGCATTCTGCACTTCACCAGAAGCCGCCGCAACAGATATACGGACACCAGCATGCACCATTTACACCTTCTAGAGATGTCAGGAGAGACCATGATGGCGTTCAGCAGATAAATATGATTTAACCTAGAACCCTAAACAGTCAAGAAAGATTGCCTAGAGCTGATGAGAAGCAAGCACGTGCAAAGAGTAATGACTTGACTGATCTTAGTGATCAAGTATGTCACAGCCCCAACCCATTTGACCTCAGTTTATTCCTCGAGCCGTAGACTACATGAGACCGGATCGATGAGTTCACTTCATTCTACAGTTTCCATGTCCGTTCTCGCCAATATACAAGGCTCAGACCAGGATCACCAATGGAATGATCCGTATTGACCTCAGGTATTCATATCAAACCCATTAAATGAAGAGTATGCTGATTCACCAGCTCAATAGTCGACTGTAGCAGAACTCATGCTACCCATGTCTTGCCTGGTTATCTCAACTATAAGATCTCATAGGGGCAAACCAAGAAACATTTTTAGTTGGAAATTCTAAGGGTATGCACGTTGACTTTTCCATTGCAATAAAGGCATATCATGCTTACGTCAATAGAGAAAATTTTGCATTGTACAAAAATTACGAATTGATCAATGTACATAAACTCGAATATTGCATCTATAAAATCGGTGAATGTCAGATGTAAGAATAGGTTGATTACCAATGCTATGAACTGGGAGCTCCAAGGGATTTGAATCCTAGAACAGTTTTGTACAACATATAAAGCAATAATAGTTGACATCGTTTGATGAAATGCCCAATAATTTATGATGCTTGAACAAGTTATTTTCCATAAACTAAACCAATGCATAGTTGCAATAAATTACAAACAACAACAACAAAGCATTTTCCCATGTTAAGTAGCGCCAGCTAAATTGCAATAAGTTGCAAAAAAAGTTTGGACACAACTCTGACTTGAAAGTGATACATGTTTGGCTATGAAGGTCTTTATCTATGCATATGATGAGAATGCAATGATAGTTGACATGGTTTGATGAAATGTCCAATAATTCATGATGCTTGAACAAGTTATTTTCCATAAACTAAACAAATGTATAGTTGCAATAAATTACAAACATCAACAACAAAACATTTTCCCACATTAAGTAGGGCCGGCTAAATTGCAAAAAAAAAATAGATATAACTCTGACTTGAAAGTGATATGTGTTTGGCTATGAAGGACTTTGTCTATGCATATGATGAGTATGGTGTACTACTACTATGCATGATCTAAATCCATTAGGACCATTACTAATGAAATTAGTTGTAATCTTTATAAAAATGATGAATTAATCCCTGAATAGTATGCTTAATAACTAGAAATCTTGAGTGTCGTGAACTCCAAGGGCCTTATGGAAGTAAAAAAATTGTTGGTGGGCAAGAGTTGTGCGCTACTCTAAAAGAGAGGTGCATTGCAGGACTCCCAAAAAATGGGAGGTGCATATATAATAAAGTCATACAGTGCTCCGTGTGAATAAAAGGAGTGTGAGATCTTGCAACAAAGTTAGCCTAAAAGTGTTTTCATGTCTTGACATCGAAGCAATTCAATCAAATTCTCTTAGCTAAGGGAATAGGTACAATAAATTTCAATGGGTCAATACATGCGAAGGAAGAACGGAACTATATTTCGATCATCTATAAATCTGAAGATATATAGAATGTTTGATGCTTGTTGCCCATGTTTGTTTGCAATGGAGGCGGATCGAGATGCTATGGTTTCAGAAGTATGGGAGGATGGTGTGTGGCTACCCACCTTCCGTACCAGCTTTTCAGATCAACATTTACACCTCTAGAGGGCCCAATAGATGACAAATGTGAACCCCTCAGGATCCGGGTACCCGTTTACGACAAAATTCGCAATATTTCATTCACATTGATCGCAGAGTTGTAGAAAAGCAGGGAAAATTTTTCGCGCAAATTTGACATTCATTTCCATCACACGTGACCACAAGTACAAGAGACAGTATGGCACCAAAATTCTTTTCATTAATATTCATATCAGTTTTCAACATGTACAATGATCTTCCATTTACAACATATATCCCAAAGTGTGATACAAAAGAGATAGCATTTACAACATCTGAACAAAAACTTAGACAAAGTAATTCATACCGTCGGGTATAAACTCTATCTCCTGGAAGCATGTATATCTACTGAGCTGCAGGCTGTTTGCCTGCCAAACATGTTAGGAAAGAAGAGGCGTCAGCCATTGCTGGTACCTCCTAAAAACTTATATAAAAATTTATCTAGACATTTAATATGTACAAAAGCAGGCAAGTAGAAAGGTGGAAAGTAAAGTTTACATCTACTTGCGTAAGTAAAAAGGCTTTTCAGACTACTTGTAAGCATTTCAAATGTGTGTCCCAAAACCCAGCATTTCCCACATGTGACATATTTATATAGTAGTTACGTATTCATGAGTGTATGAGCGTAAATGCATATATCATTTTCTTCAGAGATCATGTTGGTAAGTGAAAATGGAAAAGTTGAGATTGTAGAGATCTATTTATTTAATTTCTTGGGTAGAGAGAATGGTCTTTTGATCATAATTTCTCCACTTCTTAACTTCAATGTTTCAGATATAGCTCCAGATGTTGTAGATGTAGATATGGATGATCTAGATATAGAATCGCCAAGTCTGTTTGGCGAAGTAACTCAAGCGGTGAAGAAGCCTGCAAATGGCTCTTCCGTCTCGCCCTCTAATTGGAAGCGTGGTCCAATAGAGGGATAGGTCTACTCCCCAACTACGCCACTGAGACGGGTGAGAGAGACTCCCTAGAAAAGTCACTCTAGAAAAACAGCCCGACTAGTACGGGCGGACGAGCTCGTACGTAAAAACTGAAAACCAAGGATCCCCCGCCTGGGTATCCTAAAAGACAGGGTCAACGGATTGGTCTAAAGTCGGGATCCCAACGAGGCGTAAAAACACTGCGAGCTCGCGTAAAAACCGAAAAAAGACTGGGATCCTAGACCCGCGCATTAAGCGGCCACTGCCCTAACTGGGCTTCCTATCTCCCGCCCAGTTGAGAGTCACTGCGCTCTCGCACAGTCATGTGTAAAGATCATCGTGACTGGCACCATAACTTATTAGGTCATTATTGATTCCCCATCAACCATGTAATATACTTCAATTCACATCATCCAGTGTAATCAACTTTATGGATCAAAGTACTTCTTGCATGAGTATTAAGAGTTATTAAATTTAATGTAATCTTTGTATTGCACAATGCCCCAATCTCGATGCTCAACAATCAATAGACTCTCAGGCTAGTATTCACTATTTACCCCTATTTGATTTTTCAACATGAAAATAATGGCTAAAACTCTCCGGATAAATAATATGAGACTAGATGATGATATGGTACAATAATTCAGATCTTTATCAAGGTTCAAATACCAATTAACTGAACCCTTTGATACTCCTTACAACAACAATTTAGTGGAAATAATATGGCAATGATATCACCTGAGAGAATAGTTGCAGAAATGTCTGTTAAAAGTTGAGTAGTGAGAAGGTTTGGGTATTTCATGTTAAGTGTTGTCATAAACACTTCATACTAGAATGGAGGAAGGTTACCCGAAAGAAGAGACAAGGATAAGAAATCATAGGGTTGGGAGCCATTAAAACTCTGAATAGGATAATTCGATTATGATTAAAAGATTGTGTGTTTTAAGTATATGGGTCTGATATTATGAAAACAGGGATATGCACAGTTCACTAAACAATTGAGGAGACTATTGTCTTATAATCAATCAACGGATCAAATTGCATACTTAAACATAGAAAGGTGATTATGAAATATGACAATAGTTACATCTTGTTCAAATAGTTAAGTAATAGTTATATAATCAATTATATAGAAGACTTCATGTCTTTAAATCAGATTCAATCTCATGATAGAATACAAGATCTATTAGAGACACTCTATATACCGATATTAAAATGTCAAACTTGTATGATTTCCTCCCTTTCACTGGAACCCACCAAGAATTACGGCATAACTTCGAACATGCACCTAATGTTTTACCCGATTCCGAACTAAATGATTTGACACATATATGATCAATGGCATGGAGGACTATAAGTATGGCAGCCATGAGATTTAGTTTGTACCAAAATGAAGATTTATATTTTGCTTATAGTAAATATTCCAGACCAACAGAAATTGGTCCAGGATTAGATATAACAGTTCTAACAATTAACATCACCAAATTAGTCCATATATTCAATCCCTGATTAACACCTATCCTTACATATATTCAGAGAAAATGTCTGGATATCTTTTATCTTCCTAATTTATCTTTAAAACTAAAAAGAACCACCTAAAAATAAATGAGACGGGAAAAAGATTCAAACTAGAATTAGACCTAACCATCGATAATTTCCCAAAAATCAAAGGTCAAATGGTGCTTAAAAGCATTTCAATTTGAACAAAGATACATGGATTGGCAGCAAGTAGGAGGGGAAAAGGGAGTGTACCTTATTAGATCTTCTAACAATTGAGATCTAATTACATGCAATTGCTGGAAAATTGGGAGTAGAGAACAACAGCCCCTGGGCTGTAGCAATTGTTTGGCTTCAATTTGGAGCAGAAATCTTCTTGGCAGGAGCCTGGATTGCAGTTCCAGGAAAGAGAGATCAACAACAAATCTTTAGAAATGGGTTTCTATCGTTGGACCATAGAGAAAGATAAGAGGGAGTATTGGAAGGAAAGAAGGATAAAATAATAATGGTCCTTGATGTTGGAATGATGTTTATAAAGCCAAAGAGAGAGGAAAGAGGAATAGAGAGGGGAATTGTACCTGGTTAGATCTCCAAATTGGAGATAAGATGCATGCAAATGGCTGGTTATTTGGAAGGAGATCAGCTCCTTCAACAGGCTTCCAAGGCTGATGAGAGATGCTTGGAGAAGGGCTGGAAAATAGCTCCAGCAATCCTAACCGAGAGGTGTTTTAGGGTTTCTCTCGTTGGGAGAAAGAGGAGAAAGGGTGTATATATATAAGAGAAAGAGGACTTAGTTGATTGCCAAGTGGAGAGAGGGTAATAGCCAAATGGCTATGCTAATTTGTTTGAAATTTATAGCAGACACAATTTTTTTTTATACAGCAGTAGCCGTCTGTTTACTTTAATTAATTTTTTTTTAAAACCAATTGCTTTTCTTTTATTTAGAAACCTGAAATCATCCGTATTCGCACTCCGAGTGTCGGATTTTGACGTGCAATACCTTGTTTTGACCGTCTCGGAACGACGATCAATATGAGTATAATATTGATATACTTTCGGTCGAGTTTTGAATACCCGAAATTTTCGGATACGGATTTTGTTTAAGGTTAAATTTTACGATTTAAAAATATCAAACGACCTCCGATTGACGAACGGTCGATTCCGTTGGTCTTGTATCGTCGAACCGGATCTAATGACGGTCTCGGTTCGTTTTGCGGTTTCCGAATTTGCGTCGTGGCTTTTCACGGCGCGCGTTACGGAGCGACCGATTTTTGGTCGATTTCGCCCGAACGACTTTTGATTCATGATCAATTGGTCGTTTTAGGTTGTTTAGTATTGACCGACAATGTTTTTGGGTTCATTAGACCCAAAATCGGACGAGTTCGGTTTTGTTAGAATATGGATGTTACAAATATAAAAACCTCAAAGGGAGTCTCGTCCTCGAGACTCGATTCAAGGTCATTAAGTATCTTGTTGTGATTTTATATGTCCATAAAAACCTCAAAGGGTTTTGAACCCATAAAAACCTCAAAGGGAAAACAAGCCATATATTTATAATGTATCTAATTACAAAAGCTTGTTTTGATGATTACATCAGAATAGCTGCGGGTATCGTGCCCGCATGTCGGCTTCAGTCTCCCATGTCGCTTCCTTGACGCCGTGTCGGTGCCACAAAACCTTGACCAATGAAATCTCCTTGCTGCGAAGCTTCTTCACAGCGCGGTCAAGTATCTGGACGGGCTTCTCTTCATAAGTCAGATCTGGCTCTACGTCGAGATTCTTGTAACTGATGATGTGCCGAGGGTCGTGGACATACTTCCTCAGATTGGATATGTGGAAAACATCATGAATAGCGGAAAGATGTGGAGGAAGAGCTACTCGGTAAGCAACCTTCCCCACTCTAGCCAGAATCTCGAACGGTCCAACATATCGTGGCGCCAACTTGCCACGAACACCGAATCTCTGTACTCCCTTCATGGGAGATAACCGGAGAAATACCCAATCTCCAACCTATAATTTATAGGAATATAATTAGTATGAGATTAAGTTGAACACATATATATCATAATTGAGTGGATGAGGAGAAAATAATTAGATTACCTGAAACTCTAAGTCTCTCCTCCGACGGTCTGCATAACTCTTCTGGCGGCTTTGTGCCGTCAAAAGCCTCCGTCTCACAAGATCAACAGCTCTCGCAGTCTTCTCCAAGAGATCTACGGAATATAAAGCATGATCGCCTACCTCACGCCAACTGAGAGGTGTGAGGCATCTCCGCCCGTATAGGGCTTCGAATGGTGCCATGCCAATACTGGAGTGATAGCTGTTGTTGTACGTGAATTCCACCAAGGGCAAATGGTCCTTCCAGGACCCTTTCCACTCCAAAGTGCATGCGCGGAGTAGATCCTCAAGCGTCTGAATGGTGCGCTCACTCTGTCCATCTGTCTGCGGATGGTATGCAGAACTCATCTTCAGCTCTGTCTGTAGTGCTGACATGAACTGATGCCAATAATGAGATGTAAATCTCGAATCCCTGTCAGACACCACCTCCCGTGGTATACCATGTAGCCTGATAATGTTCTGCACATAGAGCTTGGCCAATCTGAATGGAGTGTAAGTCGTGTTGACAGGTATAAAATGGGCTGACTTAGTCAACCTATCAACAACGACCCAAATGGAATCATGACCTCCTGGCGTCTTCGGCAATCCTGTGACAAAATCCATAGAAATGCTCTCCCATTTCCACTGGGGAATGGGGAGAGACTGCAGTAATCCTGGCGGTCTCCTGTGCTCAGCCTTGACCATCTGACAGGTCATGCATCTGCTAACATATAGTGCCACATCGCGCTTCATTCCATCCCACCAGAAATGTCGACGCAGATCACGGTACATCTTCGTGCTACCTGGATGGATAGATAACCGTGAACTGTGTGCCTCGTCCAAAATGTCTCTGCGAAGCTGCTCGTCATTGGGTACAACGACCCGTCCTGCCTTCCATAAAATAGACTCCATCACAACAAAGTCGTCAAATTCGTCCTTGACCGCGCGCATGTATCTATCATGAATCCAAGGATCGGTCTTCTGGCCTTCTACAATACGATCCCAAAGACTGCTGTATCGTGGAGGCGCGGCGGTAGAAATGGATGCGCTCTCCTGAGGATGCCAATCGGTCAAAGCAGCAAGCGTATCCCATGTATATAGCCAGTTCGCCGTACCATCAGCATGTGCTTTCCTGCTAAGTGCATCAGCCACCATGTTTCCCTTACCGGGATGGTAAGAGATCGTGCAATCATAATCCTTCAGCAGCTCGAGCCATCTGCGCTGTCTCATGTTCAACTCCTTCTGATCAAAGATGTACTTCAGACTCTTGTGGTCTGTGAAAATCTCGAAGTTCACCCCATATAGATAGTGGCGCCAGATCTTCAAGGCGAAGACAACTGCCGCCAACTCTAAGTCATGTGTGGGGTAGTTCCGCTCGTGCGGTCTCAACTGCCGTGATGCGTAAGCAATCACCTGTCCTCTCTGCATCAACACTGCTCCTAGACCTTCTCCAGATGCATCTGTGTAGACTGCATAGTCCTGAGTGCCTGAAGGAAGAGCAAGAATAGGCGCTGTAGTCAATCTCTCCTTCAGTGTCTGGAAGGCCTGCTCACATGAATCGTCCCAAATAAATGGAACTCCCTTCTGCGTCAATCGTGTCAGAGGACGAACAATGCGTGAAAATCCGCTGACAAAGCGTCTGTAATAGCCCGCTAATCCGAGGAAGCTCCGAATCTGAGTGACTGTCTTGTGCTGCTCCCAAGACATAACTGCATCTATCTTCGCAGGATCAACTGCAATGCCTGCTCCAGAAATGATATGCCCGAGAAATGAGACCTGGGATAACCAGAACTCACACTTGCTCAACTTGGCATATAGCTTGTGCTCCCTCAATGTATCCAAAACAATTCGTAGATCATTCGCATGATCCCATTCATTCCGTGAGTAGATAAGCACATCATCTATGAACACCACTACAAACTTGTCCAAGTATGGACGGAAGATACGGTTCATCATATCCATGAAAGCCGCAGGTGCATTGGTGAGCCCAAACGGCATCACCACAAACTCGTAGTGTCCATAGCGAGTCCTGAAGGCTGTCTTCGGAATATCCGACTCGCGAATCCTCAGCTGATGGTAGCCTGAGCGAAGATCGATCTTCGAGAAAACCGAAGATCCCTGAAGCTGATCGAATAAATCATCAATGCGCGGCAAAGGATAACGGTTCTTCACCGTTCTCTTGTTCAGCTGCCTGTAATCGATGCATAGTCTCATGGATCCATCCTTCTTCTTGACAAATAGAACCGGAGCACCCCAAGGTGAAGTGCTCGGCCTCACGAATCCCAAGTCAAGCAACTCCTGCAACTGCACCTTCAGCTCCCTCAACTCGGCTGGTGCCATGCGATATGGTGCCATAGAGATCGGCTGTGTATCTGGTAGCAATGTGATCTCGAACTCGATCTCTCTCTCAGGAGGTAGCCCTGGTAGCTCATCAGGAAATACGTCAGGGTATTCTGAGACTACTCGGATGTCCTGTATCATCGGCTCCTGATCAGACACCTCCCGAACAAAAGCAAGATATGAATCACAACCCTGATCAACAAGTCGTTGGGCCCGCAACACTGAAATATACTCCATGGTGGAGTCATGCAAAGTACCCTCAAAGGTGAACTCGGGTAAATCTGGAATCCTGAAGACAACGGTCTTCCTAAAGCAATCAACAAGTGCATGATGAGTAGATAGCCAATCCATGCCCAAAATCAAATCGAACTCATCAAGCTGTAGGAGTAGACAGTCTGCGATCATCTCATGACCGCCAATCAGTATGGGCAAGTGCCTGACTATCAGAGATATGACAAATAACTGGCCACCTGGCCCTCGGATGTGATACGGAGAAGAGAGAGTCTCTGCGACTCTACCTAAAGAAGCAAGTAGCCTCGAAGCAAGGAAGGAGTGTGTCGCGCCGGAATCGAATAAAACATGGAAAGGTCGGCCCAAGACTGAGACCATACCTTTCACCACAGTAGCCGCTGAACGTGCCTGCTCCTCAGTAACGGCATGTAACTGTCCCTGCCTGGCTGATGCAGCACTAGAACCTGCCACACTCTGCGTCTGTCTCTGCTGCTGCCGCCTAAAGTTGGAGTTCCTGCCACGGAAACTCCCTGGACGCTGTGTCTGAGGCTGTGGCTGTGAAGGCTGTGGCTGAGGCTCGTCAGAAGTCCGTGGACACTGTGCTCGGTAATGTCCCCACTCGTGACATCTGTAACATCTGACTGGCCTAGTAGGTGGAGTAGCTGTGCCTGTGCTCCGAGCTGGTCCTGCAGGTGGTCTATCTGCTCGCTGCGACCCAGATGGTCGAGCGGACTCTGTGCCACGTCCGGCGAGTGCTCCTCCTAGAGTAGTCGATGGAGAAGAGCGGACACTGCCTGTGAAGGACGAACCTGTGGGTCGGAATCGTCTGTCTGACCTCTGCTGCTGAAACGGTCGACGTATCGGTCCAAAAGATCGTCGCGGTCTAGGTGCTGCTCCGGACGAGCTCCCGAAACGTCTCCCCCTGATGTCCTCGAACTTCTCCGCAGCATCGGTAGCCTCGGAGATGGAAGTGATGTGTAACCCTGCCAGCTTCTCCTGCACCTCCTCGCGCATGCCGCCAATGAACTTTTCCAGATTCTCTTCTGGAAATGCGCCAGCTGCTCGGGTATGTCGTGATAGCTCTGTGTATCTGATGAAGTAATCTCTGGCGGTCATCTGTCCCTGACAAAGCTCTGCAAACAGTCGGCGCTGGGACTCCTTCCACTTCGCAGAAAAGAAGTGGGCTCGGAACTTCGTCTCGAAATCGTTCCAAGTAGGCTCTCGGCCTAACTCGGACGCTACGGCCTCCCACCATCGCTCGGCGAAGTCTGTCAGTGAATACTCTACGAAAGATAGCCACGTGTCTCGTGGCGCATGAATTGCCCTGAGCACCTTCATCACTCTTTTCAGCCACTGCTCAGCATCATCTGGTGGACCTGTACCCTCAAACAAGGGTATGTTGGCCCGCTGGTAAGAAGTGAAGACCGACTGGTGCCTGTGAATGGCTGAATACTCGTGTGCATCCTCACCAGCAAAGTCAACAGGGTCCTGCTCCCTGTCCAAGTCTGCATCCTCCTGAGCTCCACGCTCTGGAATGTCCTCTAGTGGATCGTCAGGATGAGGCTGCTCCACCTCAACGGACTGGTGCTGGTCCTGCCGTATCCCATCCTGGGATGGATGGTACGTGAAATCAGACAGGTCCTCAAACCTCATCTCTATGTCCGTCTGCCTGTCAGCAATCTCGGTCTGCTGGGCCAATATCCGCTCCTGTTGGCCTCTCATAGCAGCCTGCTGCTGCTGAAGATCAGTAAGTGCGCTCAGTATGCGTGCCAGCTGATCAGAAGTATCCTGACCTGGTCGGGATGCCATGGCTCTACATAAGAACCATAATTAGTCATAAAGATACCCCAGACAGATATTTATCATAAATGCTTTTCTCTTCTTGGGATATAATATGAAAATTAATGAAATTGGTGACATCTGTGGTTATTGAATATGAATGTCATATTTCCCTTCTCGAACTCCGTACCAGCTTTTCAGATCAACATTTACACCTCTAGAGGGCCCAATAGATGACAAGTGTGAACCCCTCAGGATCCGGGTACCCGTTTACGACAAAATTCGCAATATTTCATTCACATTGATCGCAGAGTTGTAGAAAAGCAGGGAAAATTTTTCGCGCAAATTTGACATTCATTTCCATCACACGTGACCACAAGTACAAGAGACAGTATGGCACCAAAATTCTTTTCATTAATATTCATATCAGTTTTCAACATGTACAATGATCTTCCATTTACAACATATATCCCAAAGTGTGATACAAAAGAGATAGCATTTACAACATCTGAACAAAAACTTAGACAAAGTAATTCATACCGTCGGGTATAAACTCTATCTCCTGGAAGCATGTATATCTACTGAGCTGCAGGCTGTTTGCCTGCCAAACATGTTAGGAAAGAAGAGGCGTCAGCCATTGCTGGTACCTCCTAAAAACTTATATAAAAATTTATCTAGACATTTAATATGTACAAAAGCAGGCAAGTAGAAAGGTGGAAAGTAAAGTTTACATCTACTTGCGTAAGTAAAAAGGCTTTTCAGACTACTTGTAAGCATTTCAAATGTGTGTCCCAAAACCCAGCATTTCCCACATGTGACATATTTATATAGTAGTTACGTATTCATGAGTGTATGAGCGTAAATGCATATATCATTTTCTTCAGAGATCATGTTGGTAAGTGAAAATGGAAAAGTTGAGATTGTAGAGATCTATTTATTTAATTTCTTGGGTAGAGAGAATGGTCTTTTGATCATAATTTCTCCACTTCTTAACTTCAATGTTTCAGATATAGCTCCAGATGTTGTAGATGTAGATATGGATGATCTAGATATAGAATCGCCAAGTCTGCTTGGCGAAATAACTCAAGCGGTGAAGAAGCCTGCAAATGGCTCTTCCGTCTCGCCCTCTAATTGGAAGCGCGGTCCAATAGAGGGATAGGTCTACTCCCCAACTACGCCACTGAGACGGGTGAGAGAGACTCCCTAGAAAAGTCGCTCTAGAAAAACAGCCCGACTAGTACGGGCGGACGAGCTCGTACGTAAAACCTGAAAACCAAGGATCCCCCGCCTGGGTATCCTAAAAGACAGGGTCAACGGATTGGTCTAAAGTCGGGATCCCAACGAGGCGTAAAAACACTGCGAGCTCGCGTAAAAACCGAAGAAAGACTGGGATCCTAGACCCGCGCATTAAGCGGTCGCTGCCCTAACTGGGCTTCCTATCTCCCGCCCAGTTGAGAGTCACCGCGCTCTCGCACAGTCATGTGTAAAGATCATCGTGACTGGCACCATAACTTATTAGGTCATTATTGATTCCCCATCAACCATGTAATATACTTCAATTCACATCATCCAGTGTAATCAACTTTATGGATCAAAGTACTTCTTGCATGAGTATTAAGAGTTATTAAATTTAATGTAATCTTTGTATTGCACAATGCCCCAATCTCGATGCTCAACAATCAATAGACTCTCAGGCTAGTATTCACTATTTACCCCTATTTGATTTTTCAACATGAAAATAATGGCTAAAACTCTCCGGATAAATAATATGAGACTAGATGATGATATGGTACAATAATTCAGATCTTTATCAAGGTTCAAATACCAATTAACTGAACCCTTTGATACTCCTTACAACAACAATTTAGTGGAAATAATATGGCAATGATATCACCTGAGAGAATAGTTGCAGAAATGTCTGTTAAAAGTTGAGTAGTGAGAAGGTTTGGGTATTTCATGTTAAGTGTTGTCATAAACACTTCATACTAGAATGGAGGAAGGTTACCCGAAAGAAGAGACAAGGATAAGAAATCATAGGGTTGGGAGCCATTAAAACTCTGAATAGGATAATTCGATTATGATTAAAAGATTGTGTGTTTTAAGTATATGGGTCTGATATTATGAAAACAGGGATATGCACAGTTCACTAAACAATTGAGGAGACTATTGTCTTATAATCAATCAACGGATCAAATTGCATACTTAAACATAGAAAGGTGATTATGAAATATGACAATAGTTACATCTTGTTCAAATAGTTAAGTAATAGTTATATAATCAATTATATAGAAGGCTTCATGTCTTTAAATCAGATTCAATCTCATGATAGAATACAAGATCTATTAGAGACACTCTATATACCGATATTAAAATGTCAAACTTGTATGATTTCCTCCCTTTCACTGGAACCCACCAAGAATTACGGCATAACTTCGAACATGCACCTAATGTTTTACCCGATTCCGAACTAAATGATTTGACACATATATGATCAATGGCATGGAGGACTATAAGTATGGCAGCCATGAGATTTAGTTTGTACCAAAATGAAGATTTATATTTTGCTTATAGTAAATATTCCAGACCAACAGAAATTGGTCCAGGATTAGATATAACAGTTCTAACAATTAACATCACCAAATTAGTCCATATATTCAATCCCTGATTAACACCTATCCTTACATATATTCAGAGAAAATGTCTGGATATCTTTTATCTTCCTAATTTATCTTTAAAACTAAAAAGAACCACCTAAAAATAAATGAGACAGGAAAAAGATTCAAACTAGAATTAGACCTAACCATCGATAATTTCCCAAAAATCAAAGGTCAAATGGTGCTTAAAAGCATTTCAATTTGAACAAAGATACATGGATTGGCAGCAAGTAGGAGGGGAAAAGGGAGTGTACCTTATTAGATCTTCTAACAATTGAGATCTAATTACATGCAATTGCTGGAAAATTGGGAGTAGAGAACAACAGCCCCTGGGCTGTAGCAATTGTTTGGCTTCAATTTGGAGCAGAAATCTTCTTGGCAGGAGCCTGGATTGCAGTTCCAGGAAAGAGAGATCAACAACAAATCTTTAGAAATGGGTTTCTATCGTTGGACCATAGAGAAAGATAAGAGGGAGTATTGGAAGGAAAGCAGGATAAAATAATAATGGTCCTTGATGTTGGAATGATGTTTATAAAGCCAAAGAGAGAGGAAAGAGGAATAGAGAGGGGAATTGTACCTGGTTAGATCTCCAAATTGGAGATAAGATGCATGCAAATGGCTGGTTATTTGGAAGGAGATCAGCACCTTCAACAGGCTTCCAAGGCTGATGAGAGATGCTTGGAGAAGGGCTGGAAAATAGCTCCAGCAATCCTAACCGAGAGGTGTTTTAGGGTTTCTCTCGTTGGGAGAAAGAGGAGAAAGGGTGTATATATATAAGAGAAAGAGGACTTAGTTGATTGCCAAGTGGAGAGAGGGTAATAGCCAAATGGCTATGCTAATTTGTTTGAAATTTATAGCAGACACACTTTTTTTTTATACAGCAGTAGCCGTCTGTTTACTTTAATTAATTTTTTTTTAAAAACCAATTGCTTTTCTTTTATTTAGAAACCCGAAATCATCCGTATTCGCACTCCGAGTGTCGGATTTTGACGTGCAATACCTCGTTTTGACCGTCTCGGAACGACGATCGATATGAGTATAATATTGATATACTTTCGGTCGAGTTTTGAATACCCGAAATTTTCGGATACGGATTTTGTTTAAGGTTAAATTTTACGATTTAAAAATATCAAACGACCTCCGATTGACGAACGGTCGATTCCGTTGGTCTTGTATCGTCGAACCGGATCTAATGACGGTCTCGGTTCGTTTTGCGGTTTCCGAATTTGCGTCGTGGCTTTTCACGGCGCGCGTTACGGAGCGACCGATTTTTGGTCGATTTCGCCCGAACGACTTTTGATTCATGATCAATTGGTCGTTTTAGGTTGTTTAGTATTGACCGACAATGTTTTTGGGTTCATTAGACCCAAAATCGGACGAGTTCGGTTTTGTTAGAATATGGATGTTACAACAAGGATAATTGGAAGTGGAGAGATGGTGAATTTATGGTGCGATGGGCCTACAAATTTATGTTTACCCACCGGGTCTTTTACTGGATGTCCAAATTTAAGATTGCAAGTTTACTTGGGACATGAAGATCCCAGCACAAATCAAAGTCTTGTTATAGCTACTAAGGCATGGTAGAATCCTAACCAGGGAGAGATGGACTAGATTTTGCATGAGCAATGATAATTGTTGTTCTTTGTAATAGAGAGGTAGAGACGATAGACCATCTCTTCTTCGCATGTGAGAAGACTAAGGATATATGGATGCAGCTGGGCACTCAATGGTTAAGCACTAGCAGAATCACCAAGAATCGCTTCTCAATACTCGCTTCTATCCAAACAAAAAATTGGTGTTACCAGTTGCATTTATTCGAGCACTTTGGCTCTCGCGTAATGGTGCTATCATTCGATCAGAGCATTTTTATGTCGAGAATGTAGTCCACTCCACCAAGACTTAACTTGAGGTTTGGCCAGTGTATCATTCCTAAACTCTTTATTTTTAATCCACTAGGGGCAAACACCGTTATGTGTCCCCTCTTTTGCCTAAAAAATATCTGGAATGTTTGACAATAGAAAACAATATGCATACATTATTAGCCATGAAATGCTTGAATATTTATATAATGTTTGTGTTCGTGAAATTGTATGCTTGTAAAAACTCGTATTCAGGAAATATACGATGTATATGACAATATGGGGAATTCTCTTAAGCTTATTTTTGGTGATGACATACACTATGTTATGGTTTCACAACATGGGATTTGTACAGTTACTCCTTTCTAAACACATTTCATGTTTGTATCGGCTTTTAATACATTTAACGATCTATGTTGGACAACTTTCCTCATACTTTACAACAAGGCCTTAAATATCGGTTTCGGCCACTATTTCGGTCAAAATTCGACCGAAATTTTGATCATTTAGGTCATTTTTTATACTAGGGCCACCATATTTCGGTCATTTTGGCCATTTCGATCGAATTTCGATAACATGTCGAAACCGAAATACGGTCGAATTTCACCGAAATTTGAGGCCATGCTTTACAATATGTGACCTAGGCAAGCATCTTACAAAAGCTATCATTAGCGGAGTGCTTGTCTCATTAGGCTACCTATAAGGTAGCTAGAAAATAAATATTTTTCTGTACTTAATGTATTTTGAAGCAAAAAAATGAGCATTGACTTTTGCCGTCTTGGAAAGAATGCATTATTTGTAAGCAATGCAAATTACCAAAGAAGGCCTCCATAAAGCAAGAATCCTAGCAACCCTATTTTGGATATACATATTGCTCACATAGGGTATAAATTGTGGTTGAACTTCATTTCACCTTGCTGAGTACAAGGCTAACTACCTTTGGGCAGTGGAGTTTTCTCCAAAAAGCCTGAGTGGAGTGTTGATATAACAGTTCGATAAAGTGGTCGCGACCTCGATTTCTGGATGGAGGTGCTGGAGACAGCGAAATGGAGTGGAAACACTCGGTGGTCGGAGTCCCTCTGAGATGCAGAAGAGTAGAGATACTTCATGAGGCGTTGGAGAGCATTGGCGACATGGTAGAGGTCTGCAGCACCGGCAGGAGGCCGAGCGAGGGGTTACAGACGGTAGTGTTGATAAAGGGGAAACAGCCCCAGTCGCCCCTTAGAGCCACATTGTGGATTAGCCTGAGACATGTATCCCTATGCCTAGAAGTTGTCGAAGATGGAGGTGTTGGGGGGGTGCCTGCTACCGGATTCGGAGAAGATCAAAGACCACGTGCAACGGCGGGAAGCCCGATGGTCGACCGTTGTGAGTAGGGGTTCACATGGATAGGATAAAATCCGTAATCCGATCCAATCCATTGTTATTGGATTGGATTGTCTTGGCGTTATTAATTTAACGGATCGGATCGGATTAAAATTTTATAAATCCGTTCGTCTATGGATTTGATCAGAATATTGTCAAAATCTGATTCGATCTGATCTTTAATAAATAAATAAAATATAGTAATTAATTTGATGCCATTATGACACATTGTATGTTTAATTTTATTTGAATGCTCTCTCATATGATTAAATATCCAAACTACCCTTTTATATTTTAAAATGCCCATTTCAACTCTAAGTTCAATCCCGTCCCTTCCTGGAATTTGAAAAGGTGAGGCAAAACCTAAATTTAACCCTTCTCGAAGAAACCCCCCATGCGCACAGCCGCAACCCACAGATCTCTCCCCCACCCCTCACACAGCAGTACAGTGAACACACCACACTTGTCCACCACCAGCAGCCACCACTCTCCCTTCAACAAGCACCTGCGACGAAAAGGCCCTAAATGCTGATTTTGGTCATCATTTCGGTGACCAACCGAAACGGAATTTCGATTGAATTTCGACCGAAATTTCGATCATTTCGGTCATTTTTTGTACTAGGGCCCCCATATTTCGGTCGTTTCGGCCATTTCGGTCGAATTTCGATTTCGACTGAATATTGATATTCGACAGAAATTCAACCAAACTTTGCTGAAATTTGATGCCATGCGACGAACTGCTCCCAACCGCATGTGCGCACACGACGAACTGCTCTCCCAACCCTCCTTCTAGCAACGCGTGCGTGCGATGAACTACTCCCAGTCCTCCCCCCATGCACACCAGCGAAGCATCGTCTCCCCTGTGCATGCAGTATACCCACTGCTCCTTATTGCTGTGGTTTCGCAGTTGCCGCCTCTCTCCACACACGTCGACGATGTGTCGTCTCCCTCCTAATCATCCTACTGTGATATCCCTCTCATTAGGTTTACTGAGTTGATATTGGTATTATGAGATTCGTTTGCCTAAAAACAGCTTAGATCTCTCGAATTTCTACGTGTTAGTTCATATCATTTCACCCTTTATACATAGTCTGCTCCCATGAATTGAACCTGCGAGCTGTAAACATATTGGGGATGTGATCTTTCGTTCCCAGTCAATTAAATTATGCCAGATCATCTTCTATAGTGCAGTTTCGTTATCATAAAGTTGCATTCTTTATTGCAGTTTCATTAGTACCAAGTTTTGGGTCATGCTCATTCGACGGAGTTCGCTGAGCATCCCAAGATATATAGGCTACCAATGAAGTTAGGGCAAAGTCCAAGTTCTGGTAATGGTTGTGTAATTGAGTTACTGTGTTTATAAGAGCTGTGCAATTGATTTGTAATGATGTTTTCATATGTGTTTGTTTTCCTGTAGAAATTGCCAAGTACTTTCTTAGGAAGCTCAAGAAGGTAAATATGAGCAATGGACAGATCCTTGCCATCAACGGTGTATCATTATATGACAACAATTGTGATCTTTTTTTATAGATATTAAGTTTAAGCTCACATTCCTTGTTGTTTTTGTAAGTGTTTGTGCATCTTTGCACATCTATTTGGTTCTTGCTATTATGGGAGAAAAGAGATTTAAACAGAATGCAACTAAAATGACCTTATTGAATTCTAGTCTATGTATTAGTTCATCCATTCAAGTCTAAACAGTTGACCATCTAAAGTTTATTAATCCCACGTAATGGGAGAAGAGGCTTGGTGGATTTTGGATTGTAGTTTTGCTTGAGATCCGTTACAGTACATAATTTATTCTTTTATTTTTAGAAGCTGGAGTTGTTTTTTGCCCGTCATTTTGCTATATATGCTTGAGGTATAGTTTTCGTAGTACCGTTTGTAGGATGTTCGTAATTCCTAATTGGCATACACATATTGTAATTTTATTTAAAGTCTAGTTACATACTTATAAAATTTCTACGGATTTATTTTTATTTAGTTATACAATCATTTTTCTCATACTAAATCCATAAAAGGTATATATTATTTTTTACTCAAAAGGTAAATGTCACTTTCTTCACATTTTTCCATACTATCAAATTTTTTGACCATCATTCAAATGTTGAGGTCTAGTGTGCTACAAACTTGATCATCGATTATCAAGTGATTCTAGTGTGCTACAAACTTGATCATCGATTATCAAGTGATAATAGGTGAGCATTAAATATCTGATCCAATCCGATCCAATCCATTATCTGATGGATTGGATTTATATGTTTAACGGATTGGATTTAATTGGAAAAACTAAAAATCGTTAAGTGTGGATTGGACACGGATTAAGCCAAAATCCGATCCAATCTGATCCATGTGCACCCCAAGTTATGAGGGAGATGAAGCCCAAAGCTCTCCCTCAAAAAACCCCAACATTAATTTGGGAACATGGAATGTGACGGCGTTAGGCGGTGGCTTCGTGGATCTAACTCCAGGTTACCAAATAAACACATGATCAACTTCTCGAGGACGAATGCGACTAAGGTGGTTTCAGATCCAGACCCGACTAATGGCAACCCACTTTCGAGCCCGATTACAAGGGCTCTGATCTCATATACGAATCGGTGCCTCTCAGATCCCTCGTGCCGAATATAGCGGTCACCTTCTCAGGTTCGGTAATAAACCTGAATATGGGGATGGGCATGAGCCCATCAACGAAATTATCTGACTCGGATGATGAAGGGGAGAAAATGAGGTTATCAATGGTTGTTGCTCCGTTCGACCGTCAACAGCTAGTTTCCAACGCGACTTTGGGAGCACAGATGCCTTCTCTCGCGACCAAGATAGCCGACCTCTCAGGGACTATGCCTTTTTAGAAGCACCAACGACGGCGACAATACCAAACAAAGAATCTAATGGCAACTCCTTGGACACATGGCCCTCGTATTTTTTCGTCGATAGCGAAATTGCTTCATTCATGGAGGTAGGAGGGCCATTCAAAAAAGACCAGCAACATCCTCGCTTAGGGCGGAAAATAGGGGTGGGTCCGAACATAAGATCTCCATGCAATGGCCATGCGATGGCTTGTGCTGAGTTGGGGTGGACGCATACACGATGAGCCAGATGTTTACATTCTCATGGAATCGTCAAAGGTCGAATACACTGGACTGGGAGTCAAGTTTGATTGAAAGCAAGCGTGAAGCAGAAGGTGAGGTCCGACTGGTGATGATTGGTGGTAGCGTGGAGGGAACTGCGGCATCGAATGAATGGAAGGATAGGTGTGTGATACAGGATAGAGGGGATTCACGGATGGAGAAGAATTCTGATTGTAATGTGGAGGGAAGCAGCGTTGGGACTGCGGCTGAAATGACCGAAGAAATTAAAGCATAGAAGACCTTTAAACTGGCAATTACTCAAACAGTGAGGGTGCGGATGCAGGGGCTCCCCCCTTGATTCCCCAATGAAGATCGGTACTTGGAACGTGCGAGGCATGGGCCAACCGGAGAAACGAATGACGGCTGGATCCATGCTGGCTATGTGGAAGACTGATATTGCTTGCTTGTAGGAAATAAAAATTGACTCTAGTTACTCGATAAAATGGGACTCCGTTTTGAGGCCCCATCTTAGTGAGTTCAGAACTGTACGGGTGAACAGCAGCTAGCGGGGATTAGTGGTTTCTTGGAAGAGACTTATATGAACTAACTGAGGAGGCAATTTTGATCCACTGGGTATCGGTGGTGTTAGTGAACAAGAGCAACCAATCTCGCTTCATTGTTACCTCGGTGTATGGCATAGCGGGGGCCTCCAAAATTACGGTGTTGTGGACAAGCTGCATTTGGTTAAAGACCATTTTTCGAAGCTGGCCTGATTTACGGGATGTGACTTTAACGTCAAGCTTTATATGGAGTAGACCGGGGGGAGGTACGCAGGACCTCAGATACAACCTGTTTGGGGAGTTGGCGGAGGAGCTTGCTTTGGAGGTCTTGGATGCAGCTAACAGTAGATACACATGGAGGAGTTCGTCATAACGATCGTGCATTGATTGATTCCTTATATCTGTGGAAGCTTTGGAGATGTTTAGCTTGGCATCGATCACCTCCCTATCGAGGTCAGATCGAATCATACACCATTGTGCCTTGACTCTTGCAGCGACATGGGCTCTACATCATACTTCAAATACAAGCGGTATTGGTTGCTGGATGAGGGTTTTCGTGAGTTGATCAGCACCTTCTGGTCGGAGCTAGCAGAGAGGGGTCATCTACGCAAAGGTTTATGAAGAAATAGGTAGCTTTGCGTCACAGACTCTCTATGTTCAAGAGGGAGACTCGGTCTCAGTGTGAGCTAAGAAAGAGCAAGGAACGGGACAAGTTGGTCAGGTTAGATTTCTTGGAGGATGAGAGGGAGTTGGACGAGGAGGAGCTGGCGAGCCAGAGGGTGATTCGGATGATTTGGGAGGAAGATCGAAAGCATGAGTGTGAATGAGGGCAGAGTTCACGGCAGAGGTAGTTAGAGGTGGGTGATGCTTATATCAGATATTTCCACACGGTGGCGAATGGAAGAAGGCACAGGAACATGATACATTTTATAGATGTGGGCGGTAAGGAGTTCATTGGGAAGGGGGGAGACAGCGAGGACGGTTACGGACTACTTCAAGGGCATGAGCAGGCATCCCACGCATAGTGAGTCGTAATGATTGGGGTTGGGGTGAACCATGTGTCGAAGCCGGATGTGGAGGCTTTGACGAGGCGATTTGGGGTATTCGAGATCTGGGAGGCCGTATTTGGGCTTAATCGGGAGGGTTCCCCAGGATTGGATGGCTTCCATGTCCTCTTCTATAAAGAATTATGGGATTTGATTGATGATGAGTTTTTAGAAGTTGTGGCTAAGTTTGATGATGGAAATTTTGGTATTGGCAGGCCTAACCACTCTTTCATTTTTCTACTCCCAAAGAAGGATGTAACAACTAGAGTTGAGGACTATGGGCCTATTGCATAATCAAGTACGATCTATCTTATTGTGGCCAAGGTCCTAGCGAACCGTCTGGGGGGGTTATGTCCAAGATCGTCTCACCTATTCAGAGTGCTTTCTTACCTGGTCGGCAGCTCATTTGAAAGCTTATGGTTGTATGGATTGGCAATTCATCGGGATCTCGCTACAAAGGAGGGGATTTCCGGAGAAATGGATTTTGTAGAAGAAGAGGTGTCTCACAACTTCGTCTTACGCAGTGCCTGCGAATGGCAACCGAAGGAAGGATTCTTCCAGCCTCAATGAGGTATTCTTCAGGGGTGTTCGCTGATGCCACTACTTTTTGTGCTTGTAACGGATGCCTTGACAATTATGGTTAATCGGGCAGTTCTAGGGGGTTTCTATAGAGGATACTTGAAAGGAGACATCTCCATAACCATCCTTCACTATGCAAATGATAGTCAATTTTTATGCAAGGAAAACGTTGTCAATAAATTTATCAAAAATCACATGTGATAGAGCAATTAACGAGTTATCTTGAAAAATTTTATTTCTAAAATATGTCAATTTGTCCTAAAAATCACACAAGGTCAAGAATAATTAATTCAAAGCACAATATTCAATGGATCATTAAAATACATATGGTAGAAGTTTCCTTATATGATAATCTTCACAACTATTTGTAATATTTTTTTCAAACAAATATATGAATATAAAATGGATTAACGATGTAAGAATCAATATTTTATAAAAAAAAGTTCATAAAAAAAACAATTAATCTCCAAAATATTTTCACAATATACCAAATAGTAAAATATTAGTGGACCTATACAATGATATATTTATCTAATGAATGATTTGCAAAGGTATAAATGTAATTTATGTAAATAAAATATGGTTCAAGAACTTAAATTAGGGATCTTCTGATAATATTAGAAAGCCATCTGGATAGTTTTGCAAATAGCCCATGGCTTCTTCACAATATCTGAAAGGTGGAGGTTGCGGCGATTACACCAAACATGTGCTTGATGCAGGTGCTTTCCTTTGATCTGTAAGGTGAGCATGTGGTCTTCTTGTGCTTATGGAATATTCCACATGGAGGCATTATTATCCTTGGATGCTAGTGATCTAACTGATGTAGATGCTAATGCCTAGACCGTCAGATAGTCTTTCTCTTTTGATCGAATGGTGTATGGCTATTGTAGATTTGATGGCTCAGATGGTAGCCATAGTTGATCCAACGGCTCGGGTAGAGAGTCTTCGATGATTATAATTAATGGTGGCTTAAGAACTAATGTCTAAGGTTGGTCTCTTATAAAGGAAGTAATAAATTTTGCATCACGGAAATGATGTAAAAGAACAAACTATTTGCAAAAACTTCGGTCGTTCATCATATGAAGATGCAATTTCATACAACAAAAGTTATGCTTTGCGAAACCAGTAATATAAGGGGGAAATTTTCCATATATGGTTTCAAATATCTTATGAGTATTAGGAAGAGATCAAAGTTACCTCTTGAAGCGTGAGTCTCTAAAAGAAGCAACCTCCCGAATAAAGTCTGATCTGAGGACTCTCCTCTCGCACGTGCGATGATGAGTCGCATTGCTTCCACGAACTTTGATATCTTCTTCTTGAAGTTGTCCAATTAATGACGATCCCAAGCTCCTGATTTCACCTCACGAAATCGAGTCTTTGTGCGCGTACGTGAAGCACAACAAAGAAGACGGTCTTCTCTCTTGCAAGGCCACGCCTATGAAGAGAAGAAAGAATTTTAATAGTGGGCATATAGGGTTGATTGGAGAGAAGCCTAGACGTGTAGATGAGAGTCCTCTACTCTCAATATTCAAGGAACTTCGACTCTCATAATGCAAGGCACTTATTG
This sequence comes from Ottelia alismoides, assembly GCA_037367405.1. NCBI lineage: Eukaryota > Viridiplantae > Streptophyta > Magnoliopsida > Alismatales > Hydrocharitaceae > Ottelia > Ottelia alismoides. The sequence goes on along the minus strand of JAZKJV010000532.1, from coordinate 646,308 downwards.
TAGAGATAGTTAGTATTATTATTATGTTATGTACCTCTTCGTTATTTCTTTGTCGTTTATGGACTATTGTGTACTTTACCCTTAAGGTCTCTCCCTATATAAAAGAGCCTAGGGTTTCTCTGAATGAATAATCTAATCTAAGTTTTTCTCCCAACATGGTATCAGAGCCGCCCTAGGGCTCTCTCCCTCTCCCCACCCGCCGCCCTCTCCCCTAATGCCGTACCCCCGCGCCGATCCCCGGCCCTCCCCGGCGTTCCTACTGCCCCTCCCTCCCCAGCGGGGCCCTCCCTGCCGCCAACTAGCCCCCAGCCCGCCGCCACCAGTCCCCAGGCGGACCCCCTCCCGCCGTCGATCCTCACCGCCCTCCCCAGGCGGCCTCCTTACCGCGCCGCCACCACTTGGGCGGTCCTCCACTCCAGCCGCCAGGCCTATAGGCGGCTTCCTGTCCCGCCGCTAGCCCCCTACGCGGCCTCATCTCCGGCGTGCCCTAGCCACCCTCGTTCCTTCCACCGGATAGATGGATTTGAGTGCGTAACGTCTACATACGCACTCGAATCCAATGCAGTTTGTGTAGACATTCATTACCTTGTCTACAAATTTAGTTCTTCTCCAGCGGTAGTATGTCAGAATCGAAGGTCGATATGCCCTCCACCGGCGCATTCAAAGGTCCTGCGTCAATAGTGAAGATGGACGGGTCGAATTATGAGCTCTGGGCAATGCAGTTCATAAGCCTCATGAAGTCGAATGGTAAGAAGCACATTCTTACCGAGGATGAGCCCGCAGAGAAGACAGGGATATATGCCTCATGGGAGGCTGATGACTCCTACGCAAAGGTCTGGTTGTCTGGTACATTGACGATGGAGATTGCTAATGAAGTCCTCCATCAGCCCACTGCCAAGGCGATGTGGGATATTCTCGCCGCTACATATTCGCAGGTGCGAAATGAGACCAAGATGTTACAGCTTCAGCATGACATTTTCACAATGAAGCAGAGCGGCAAACCTCTTCACTCCTTATACACATCCCTGAGAGGGATGTTTGAGCAGTTATACAGTACTATCCCACTCACAGCTACTCCTGAACAACAGAAGACATTTCGGAACGCCACCATGGTGGGTGTTCTACTTGCGGCCCTTGATCCTGAATATGACGCCGGCCGATCTCAGATCCTAGCTGATGCAGTTATTCCTCCAGTGGAGGATGTTTACAAGAGACTCAGTCGCATTACAGTTTCTTCCAGCTCTTCTACTCCACCCCCATCAGCGATGGCAGTCTCGCGTGGGAGAGGTGGCCCGTCTTCTGGTCGTGGACGTGGACGTGGACCCCAGGGAAGGGGTGGTCGCTTTAGTCAAACATGTTCCTATTGTCACCGTACAGGACACTCGGAGGAGACATGCTATTCTAAGCATGGGTTCCCAGCATCGGCACGTGTTGCAGAGCATTCTCAGTCCCCGTTGCCATCTACTGCAGATAATGGTTTTGAGGAACTTGTGGCACATCTCCGAGATATTATGCCACATTCACCTGGTGATTCGTCCGGTGGACCTTCAGATGTTGCTGCTACAACCTCCGCCAGTTCATCTGCTGCTGCTAGTACCTCAGGTAGATCTACTGCATTTACACCGTCTCATGATATATCTGATTGGGTTATAGATTCGGGAGCCACACATCATCTCTGCCGAGATAGAGACAGACTACAGTCCTACAGGAACATTCCTCACGGCCGCTCAGTGCAGATCGCAGATGGTACTCATTCCCCTCTTGTTGGACAGGGGGAGGTCTTCCTATCCTCCACTATGCATCTACAGAATGTCCTACATGCTCCTGAGTTCTCGATGAATCTGTTATCTATTAGTCAGATTACGAAGGATTTGCATTGTCGTGCTATATTTGACCCGTCTTCTCTTATTTTTCAGGACATACTAACGGGCAGGGTGATTGGTTGTGGCTCTGAGCAGAATGGTCTCTATCGGCTGGTTCGGGATTCCTATGATGGCGTCTCCTCTCATTTTGACAGACCAGTTTCTCCGTACATCTGGCATCTCCGTTTTGGTCACTTTCCGCTCCAGAAAATGCGCCATCTTCTGCCCCAGATCTCTCCTAGTTCGTCCTTTCGCTGTGAAGCATGTCAGTTGGGAAAGCATCATCGGTCGAGCTTTCCTTCTTGTCAGAGTCGGAGCAGTAGCTCCCCATTCGAGTTGTTACATATAGATATATGGGGTCCGAGTCGTGTACCCGATCATCAGGGGCACAGATTTTATCTTGTGGTAGTGGATGATTTCTCTCGTGTATCATGGGTCTTTCTTTTGAAGAATAAATCTGAAGCAGGAGATGTGATCAAGAATTTAATTGATGAAGTGCACAATGTTTTCTCTTCTTCAATCAAATATGTTCGGACGGATAATGCCCTAGAATTTGCACACGGTCACTTTCTCAATTTCTTTCATCAAAGGGCATTATTCACCAAACCACTTGTGCATATACATCTCAGCAGAATGGTGTGGCGGAAAGAAAGCATCGCCACCTCCTGGATATTACTCGAACCCTGTTGATTCAGAGTTGTGCTCCTATTTCTTTCTGGGGGGATGCTGTTCTTACTGCATGTTATCTAGTCAATCGAATGCCATCCTCTGTTCTTGGTGAGAAGATACATATTTCTCTCATGTTTCCTGACATGGAATTATTCTCACTGACTCCACGTGTCTTTGGTACTGTGGCATTTGTTCATCTTCTGTCTCACGGACTTGACAAACTCTCTCCTAGAGCAGTCAAGTGTGTCTTTGTTGGTTATTCCAGGACTCGGAAGGGCTACCGGTGTTATGATCCTATATATAAGAAGTACTTCGTGAGTGTTGATATCACTTTCTTTGAGTCTGTCATGTATTTTTCTCCTGCAGGTGACAGACTGGTACCATCCACTACCAATGATGATGTCTATGTTCCTCCACCACCTACTTGGAGTTCACTTGAGTCTCCTCCTGTTCCTGCCTCCACGTCAACTCCACCACCACCACCTCCTCCTCCACCTCTTCCACGACCTCCCATTTCACCTCTACCAAAATTCTATACGCGTCGGTCAAGTCCTGCTCATGCTACACGTCAGCCACCCATCACGCCTCAAGTATGTTCAGATGGCATTACTACTGACGGGTCAGATTTGGTACATGTCTAGGATTCTTCAGTACAGGAAGACACTAGACCATCCAGTGCAGCAGATGATGATCTTAATATTCCGATTGCTATTCGGAAGCATAAGCGGAAGTGTGCCTCTTATCCATTTGCGTCACAGGTTTCGTTTCACCGTCTCACTGGTGACTTTCAGAGATTTGCTTCGGCCTTGTCTTCTGTGGATATACCACGGACCTACCAGGAAGCTTTGAAGAGTGATTGCTGGAGATTAGCTATGGAAGAAGAGATGCGTGCATTGCAGTCCCGTGGCACATGGTCTTTGGTTCCTGCTCCTCCTGATGCATCTATTGTGAGATGTAAGTGGGTCTTCACAGTTAAATATCATGCAGATGGCACTTTGGATCGTTACAAAGCACGTTTGGTCGCACGTGGGTTTACACAGACCTATGGCGTGGACTAGATGGATACTTTCCCTCCAGTGGCTAGACATTCTACCCTTCGCATTCTCTTATCTGTGGCCGTGGTTCGTGAATGGAGTATATCTCAACTGGATGTCAAGAATGCATTCCTGTATGGGGATCTACAAGAGGAAGTCTACATGCAGCAGCCACCTGGGTTTACTGCTGAGGGGGAGAAGCATATGGTATGTAGACTTCACAAGGCAATATATGGCATGGAAGGACATATCGATATCGATATCGTTTCGATATCGTGTCGATATCGATATATCGACGATATATCGCCGATATATCGCTATATCTAGGAATCTTTCTGAAGAAAATGCCTGAAATCGGATATATCGATATATCGATTTCGATATCGGTCCCATGTCGATATCGATATATCGGCGATATATCGCCGATATATCGGGATACGGCCTTTCATGATATATGGCCTCAAACATAGTCCAAGAGCATGGTTCCAGAAGCTTTCCAACCTTATTGAGCAACAGGGATTCAAGAGGTCAAATGCAGACCACTCGTTATTTGTCCAGAAGTCATCGGCAGGTACAGTTGTTATCATGGTCTATGTTGATGATATTCTTGTTATAGGAGATGATGTTCAGGACATAGAAAGGGCGAAGGCATTCCTAGGCTGTCAGTTTGTTACAAAGGATCTTGGAACCCTAAGATATTTTCTGGGGTTGGAATTTGCAAGGAATGCACAGGGCTTGGTGATGACCCAACGGAAGTACATTACAGACTTCCTGATTGAGACAGGCATGGATGGATGCAAACCATCAAGTATTCCCATGGACCCTAGCATGAAGTTGTATGATGGTGATACTGATGAAGTGGATAAGAGGAGATATAGAGAAATGGTGGGAAAACTCCTTTATATTACCATAACTCGTCCGGATATTGCATTTGCAGTAAGCAGGGTGAGTCAATTTATGGAGCAGCCAAGACAAGTTCACATGGATGCTATATACATGATACTGAGGTATCTGAAGTCTTCTCCAGGTTCAGGGTTGCTGTTCAGAAAGGGCACAGATTTATCTATCTCAGCGTGTGCAGACGCCGATTATGCAGGATGCCCTAAGGATCGAAAATCAACCTCAGGGTTCGCAGTTTTTGTTGGAGGCTCTCTAGTTTCTTGGAAAAGCAAGAAACAAATTGTTGTGGCAAGGTCCAGTGCCGAATCCGAATATAGGGCCATGGCTCAAGCCAGCACGGAAATGATGTGGGTTCGATCCGTACTAGATGATCTACATGTAGTTGTGCCTCTACCCATGAAGCTTCAGTGTGACAATCAGGCAGCCTTGTTCATTGCCAACAATCCAGCTTTTCATGAAAGAACCAAGCATATTGAAGTTGACTGCCATTACACTAGAGACTTGATCCAGAGAGGATTGATATCTACCACGCATGTAAGCTCAGGAGATCAGACTGCAGATGTATTCACCAAGCCATTGCTCAGAGAACCTTTTCAGAGATGTTCATCCAAGCTGAGCATGATAGACATCTATACTCCACCTTGAGGGGGAGTGTAGAGATAGTTAGTATTATTATTATGTTATGTACCTCTTCGTTATTTCTTTGTCGTTTATGGACTATTGTGTACTTTACCCTTAAGGTCTCTCCCTATATAAGAGAGCCTAGGGTTTCTCTGAATGAATAATCTAATCTAAGTTGTTCTCCCAACACTTATGTGTGGAACAGAGAAGCGTGCTCTCTCGTTTATACACATGGTAGGCATTCCCTTAGAGTCCAACGCTAAGAGGAGACATCTACTACGATGTCCCTTAGATGATTAACCAAAGGTTAGGATCTTATCATAGTCCTAATTTTAGTTAAGAGACAAATTGCCTCTTAATTATCATATAAAATAGATAAATAACAAACAAAAATAAATGAGTTGTGATAGAAATCAGCCTCAAGATGGACGTCCAACCATATCAAGCTTGGGCATCCCCTTTGTCCTAATTCTTGTCCTAATTTCGATTTGTTAGTTGTTGTATTATTTTTATGATAATTCAACGATCATAATTGGGTATTTTATGAAAGTTACCTCACAACAAAATTTAAATCTAATTTACATTTAAATTTCCAATATGAATCCAATTCACATTTATTCCTTGAAATAATATATGAATCATATTTATACATATATATATTAATTATTATGAATCAATATTATACAAGCTTAAATGGTCGGGTGGTAGTGTAGTATGGCTATCACCCAAAAGATCGGTGTTCAGACCCCCCCCCCTTGTGGGGTTCCATTAGGTAGTCGCCAGCCAGCGTAAAAAATAGTCAAATCTTTCAACATGGATTTGAGCGAGAATCCATGAAGTCGGTCCTACTTATAGTGGGAGAAGGCTTTGCCATTTTAATATGAATCAATATTCATAATAATTAAAAATATATATAATGTGTAGCATATAAACTCTAGATATATACATATCCATAATAATAACAATTATTATAATATTATTGATATCATTAAGTACGAGTCCTCTAATCCAACTAGCACGAGTAAAAATCTCGGATGCTTGGAGAGAATGTCAGGGAGATCAAACTATCCATGTACAGTGACTTGAAATTTGGATAACTATCCAATTTCAGGGTTTATACCACTTTTAGCGAAACATAATACATCCCTATCTTTGAGCTCAATGAAAGGCATCACACTCTATGTGAGCTAGAGAATAAATCAGTGAGTTGAACTCAGCTTCGTTGACCATTTCTAATCATAGTCCAACCCATTTTGAGTTTAGAAATGAGCTCAATGAGTGTGTTCATCTCTATTTCCATTATCGTTACATTTTCCAACATTGGGACATTGAAATTGGAATTGGATATTGGAATCAAATGAAATGAAAATAATCCAATTAATTCTCATATCATTAAACTAAGAAGTCGAGCCACTAAAATCCATCTGGTTTCATCATTCCGTCGGAATTGAAGTGCCATGGTAGATGATCTATTAAGATATATTTAACCCTGAGTATTCTCAATACTCATTCATCCTTCATACTGGAAAACTTTGACATCCATCCTTCATACTGGAAAACTTTGATCTATCCGAAGTTCAAACCCTAATTTGATTTTCTTTGAAACATATCAATGGATTTCTCATTCGATAATTAGGCGACAATATTAATCATATACTTTCCAAAAGCATATATTAATATCTCAAATTCATGTCTTCTTTCATAAACAAGACGACCGTGCGTAGAATTCACTATAACCACAAATATATCTCATGAGTGAGTTCTGTCTCTCGGTTCATCAAGTATGAACATGTATGATTCCTTCGAGATATCATACTTCACATACGTCCTCATATGCACACCAACTAGCCAGTATACGGACCTTGGTTAGGCCTTCAACCTATTGGTATGTGTATTGTGCACACTCAGGCATATAGATGTATATATGCCTCTAGTCAAAGAGTGTGTGCATGATCGTGACAGTTACGATTTATATCTTAGTTTATCCCAATCTCATCAAGTCAACTCTTTGACTTGACTATTATGACACCCATATGCAAAGGACATGCGTCAAGAAGTCGGTTGAAAATCAGTCTTTAGAGAAATATTGTCATCTCCTTCTCATATTGGAGATCACAATAGAATATCATATGTAGAAGTCGGTTATATCCTCCCAATTGTATGGTATTCAATATGGTCATGGCATATAGCCCTAAATGTACAAAGAGACATTAACATTAAGTGCATTCACAAACATTCTTTTGAGATAGACATGATAAAATAATAACTTTTATTTCATTAATGGGTCGTCAAGGACTTACAAATCCAACAGTCTCCCACTAGCCCTTAGAGCCATACATGTACAACTCTTAAACTCGTATTGATTACGCGCTAGTTGAGGACCTTTTGAGTCAATGGCTTAGTTAGCGGATCAGCAATGTTGTCGCTAGAGGCAACATTGTTGATCGTGATATCACCACACTTCTGGCTCTCCCAGATTATGGGATATTTCCTCTCCATGTGTTTCCTTCTTTGATGTCGATGGGGTTCATTCGCTTGCACTATGGCACCCATGTTATCGCAGAGCAATGGAATGGGAGATTTCGATGAGGAAGCTATGCCAAGTTCCAGAATGAACTTGCACAAACCCACAACCTCCTTAGCAGAATCAGATGCGACTATGTATTCTGCTTTAGTTGTTGAGTCAATCGTGATCTCCTGCTTCTTGCTTCTCTAGCTCACAGCATCACCTTTCAACACGAATAAGAACCCTGAAGTTGACTATATATCATCTACATCTGATTGGAAGTCTGAATCTGTGTATGTTAAGACTTGGTGATCACTTTCTCCATAAACCAAGACGTAGTCTTGACTTGAGTTCTTCTTAGGTACTTGAAGATGCTTTTCACTGTGGTCTAGTGTTTCTCTCCATAGAAGGATTGGTAGGCTTAGCACTCCCACTTCATTGCAGATGTCTAATCTTGTGCACATCATGGCTTACATCAAACTTCCTACAGTCGATGCATAAGGGCATGCGACCATGGCTTCTATTTCCTCACCAGTTTGTGGATTCATCCCTTTAAATAGGAGAATACCATTTCTTAAGGGAAGGAAGCCTTTCTTGGAATCCATATTTAATCCGAGTAAGATCTTCTTGATATATCCTTGTTGCAATAGTCCTAATATCATCCTTTCTCTTTTTTTGTACAACTTCAGACCGAAGATATAAGAGGCATCTCTGAGATCTATTATCTCAAAAGTATCGGACAACCAGATCTTAACATAGGTCATCATCCTAGTATCATTCCCAATGATAAGGATGTCATCCACATAAAGCACAATGAACATGATAGCGCTCCCACTAAGCATTGTGTACACAAATGGGTCATCCAGATTCTGAGTAAAATCATAACTCTTTATGCTTTCATCGAATCGGATGTTCCAACTACGAGAAGCTTGTTTGATACCATAGATGGACATTTTCAGCTTGCATACTCTGCATTTCTCAGTTATGAAGCCCTAGGGCTGTTACATATAGATATATCTTCGAGGTATCTATAAAGATATAATTTATATTCTTTGTATTGTTTCATATTTTCTATATTCTTATGGACTATTGATGTAATTTACCCATAAGCTACTCTCCTATATAAAAGAGCCTAGGGCGTATGGAATAAACATCTCTTATTTTTCCCAACATGGTATCAGAGTGACGGTTCTAGACCGGAGTTTTCGAACTAAATCCTAACCCTAGCCCCCACCTCCAAGCCCTCCTGTGCGCCACCCCTCGACCCTTGGCCCCGTGCGCCTCGGCCCCGTGCGCTGCCCCGTGCCATGTGCACCGCCCCGTGCGCCTCGGCCCCGTACGCCTCGCATGATGTGCACGCCGCCTACGCCCAAGTGCAACGCCTCTCTCTCCCTTCGGCCTTCTTAGGTCTCGCGCATACCTCCACGCCCTAGGGCTCGGCCAACCCTAGGGTATCTTCGTCATCTAGGAGACTTTCGCTCGCGTCTCCACGTTAATGGGTTTGGATGCTTGAGTCTACACATGCAACCGAACCCGTGAATGTCAGTGTAGACAACCATATCTTCAGTCTACAACCCTAGTCTTCTATTATCATCATATCATAAAACAAGGCAGATATTCCATCTACAGGTGCCTTCAAAGGTCCTGTGCCTATTGTGAAGATGAACGGGTCAAAATATGAACTGTGGGCAATGCAGTTCATGAGTATGATGAAGTCGACTGGTAAGAAACACATTCTTACTGAGGAAGAGCCTGCTGATAAGACTGGGGTCAACGCCTCATGGGAGGCGGATGATGCATACGCCAAGGTTTGGCTATCAGGAACGTTAGCAATTGAGATTGCAAATGATATTCTCCATCAGCCCACTGCAAAAGCAATGTTGGATGTTCTGGCTGCTACCAATTCACAGGCAAAGAATGGGACGAAGATTCTGCAACTCCATCATGACATCTTTACAATCAAGCAGAATGGGTGGCATTTACACTCATTATACATGTCTTTACGTGGAATGTTTGAGAAGCTCTACAGCTTCATGCCTCTCACAGCCACTCCTGAGCAGCAGAAGACCTACAGGAATGCCACTATGGTTGGTGTATTCATGTCAGCCCTTTGATCCAGAGTACGAGGCAGCACGTTCCCAGATCCTGGCAGATTCTACTATTCCTGCGATGGAGGAAGCCTTTCACAGACTGAGTCGTATTACCGTTCCTTCATCTACTGCCAATCAGACTGTCTCAGCTATGCCAGCATCTCAAGGTCGTGGGGGTCATCATCAGTTTCGTGGCCGTGGACCTCGAGGCAGAGGGAGTCGTGTTCGGCAACCATGTACTTTCTGCCATCGTTCTGGATATACCGAGGACACATATTATTCCAAACATGGATTCCATGCTTCTGCACGAGTAGCTGAACAGATTGAACCTCCATCTGCTTCCTCTTTGGATAAGCAATTTGATGATCTTGTAGCTCGTCTGAGGGGTATTATTCCTCCAGCATGTCCTGTTACATCAGCACCTGCCTCTGAGAGTCATTCTGATGTTGATGCTTCTGCATCCACCAGTACCTCAGGCAGTACTTATGCATTCACTAGCAGTAGTGGATCTGATACTTTTTTTGAAAGCCAGAAACAGGGGGAGACACTCGATGGTGTTCGCCCCATATTTTATTTATTAAAAGAAAATAAAAGAAACAAATACACAAGTGACAGGAAAAAAAGACCAATTACAGATCCCAATCCTCCACTAGTCTCGCTGCATGACTCCCCGCATTTTCTTTGTAAAAGCGTTGCCCCGAGAAGAGTACAGCATTCCTCCCCAGCCAAACGGACCACAGAATGGCGATTGGATAGATTAGCTCCCTCCGCACCCTGCTCTTATTAGCCACCATCGATCCGCAAAAAGACGCCAGATCCACAGCGCATAACCAAGGTAATCTGCCCCCCCCCAAATATGGATTACCTTGGGACATTTAAAGAAAAGATGTTCCACGGTCTCAATCGCATCCTCGCAAAGGAGGCACTTATCAGAAATGGTACCCAGAAGTGTAGCACATCTGTCCCTCGTCATCAGCCTTTGTCTACGCAGCAGCCATAAGAAGAAACCAATTCGCTCGGGCAGCCTGAGAGCCCAAAAGAACGTACAATCGCGAATCACAATCTCCGAGCGAGATGGCAGAGGTATGCAAATTGCCCCAAAAGCCCTCTTAACCGAGAAAGGACCCGCACGCCATCCTCAATGGTCCCTTCCCTCCGTTGGACGCCCCACATCCTTAATAGAATCCAGTAACGCAAGGAACTCCTCTAGTCTCTGATCGGAGAAGCTAGATAAAAAAGCCGGAAACCAACTTCCATCCGACCAGGAGGACGCCACCATCATATTTTTATCATCCGCAAGAGCAAACAGGTACGGGAAGCGCGCGCAAAGGAGACCCCCCCCCCGTCCAGTCATCGGACCAAAAAGCGAAGGAGTCGTCATTGCCAAGGATCGGTCTAAACAGAGAGATATGCTTAGTAAAAACATCCACCACCACCCTCCAGAATGGAGTGGGAGAGTCCAAGCGAGCACCCGGCCTCGGTGGTGCCCCCCAACATCGTATATCTTGCGCAGCACAGATGAATAAAAATCGTCCCCAGGGCCCCAAATTCTGCTTGCCCACTTAAGAAGCAAGGCCTCGTTCATTTGATCCAGACCCTTGACCCCCAACCCCCCATCATTCTTGGGGAGTGTAATTTCTTCCCATCCAACAAGATGAATGCCCCTTGTTTCCTCCCCATGCTTCCCCCACAAGAACCGACGCATAAGCTTCTCAAGCCGATCACGAATTCCCTTCGGCAAACGGCGATTGGAAAAAAAATAAACAGGGATGGATGACAGGACCGCCTTTAGAAGGACCAACCCCCCTCCCCCCCCCCCCCCGATAGAACGACCGACTTCCATCCCGCCAGCCTCGCCTCCACCTTTTCCACGACTCTGAGCCAATCCTACACCATCGTTCTTCCCATTGTCAATGGCATCCCCAGATAGTCCATCGGCAATGAGCTGCAGTCCGATCCTAATACCGGCGCACAAGCACCAGCCTCATCCACAGAAAGGCTGAGAGGGACGACCTTCGACCTAACAGGATTCTTGAACAAACCGGAGAGTTCACTGAAGATATCCAAGGCCATGGCCATGCCATCGGCCTCCGCTGCTCACCCCTCAATGAAGAAGATAGTGTCGTCGGCGTACTGTAAAAACGGGATCAACGACCCGCGTTTCTCGTAACCATTTGAGAGCCTGCAATTAACCACGCGAAGAACAATGTGCATCAAAACGTCCGCGGCGAGAACAAACAACAGAGGGGCAAGGGGCACCCCTGACGCACGCCCCAACGAGGTTTGAAAGAGCCGCCCTCTGAACGTTTATTCACCATGACCGAGAGAGAAGATGTTGTCACACAACGTCTCATCCAAGAGATCCTTCTTTCCGGAAACCCCCTCCTCAGAACCGACCCCAGGAACCTCCAGTCAAGGCTATCATAAGCCTTTGCAAAGTCCACTTTCCACACCACACCGCGCTTATCCCTTTTCCTCCAGTCGGCAATGATATCCGAGGCGAGAGTGAGGCAATCCGATATCTGCCTACCCAGAATAAACGCAGATTGCAGCGGGGAAATAATGATATCAAGAACACGGCTTAGCCTTACTGCGAACACCTTCGCGACAATCAGATAAAGTGTGTTAGAAACTGCAATGGGACGAAAGTCGTCAATATTTTCTACCGTCGAACATTTGGGAATCAGAATGATCAAAGACCGGTTAATCCTTTCGAATCCCGCATTGCCCATACAGAATTCAGAAATGACCTCGAGCACCTCAGAACTGACCAAATCCCAAAAGTCTTTATAGAGAGCTATTGGAAAACCAACCGGGCCCGGAGTCCCATCTGCATTCAAATCCCAAACCGTAGCCTTAACCTCCTCCAAGGAAACATCCTGAGCTAGCATATCATAAAAAGAGGGTGTCAAGGGCGTGGCCCCGAGACCCAACCATTTCCATATTCTCGGTATAGCCCTTGACGAGACGTCCTTAAAGTGCTTGACAATAGCCTTCCCCATTTCTTTATTCCCCTCTACGCGCACCCCACCTATCGTAACCGACCGCAGTGCATTTGAGCGTCGTCTCCCACTAGCAACATGATGAAAAAATGAGGTGTTAGCGTCCCCCTCTCGAAGCCACGCATTTCTCGACCTCTGTCTCCATTTCGTGATCCGCTTCTGATCCTCAGACGCAATTAGTTTTTGAGCAGCAGAACGAGTAGCCAACTCTTCCACCGAGAGCTCCCTTCCATCTTCCAAAGCATCCATCCTCCGAACGATATCCTCAGCCTCCAACCTCACAGCGCACCTGGCAGCTCTAGATTCCCTCTTGAAAGCACACAGTCTTAAGCGTAAGGATGTAAGCTTTTGAACAAAGCGGGACGCAGCCGAGTCGGAAACATTCACGCTGGACCAATGAGAGGTCACCACCTCTCTAAAATTATCCTCTAATAGCCAACACTTCTCATATATAAAGAGCCCCCTCTGCGTGGGGGCATCACCGGATTCCCAAACAATTGGCGTGTGATCGGAAAGCGTCTGAGGCATGGCCCCCACAAAGGATAGCGCGGATGAATCAAGAAGCTCAGGCGATGCCAAGAAGCGATCGATGCAGGACCGAGAATTGGAGCTCCTCCATGTGTATGCGACATCCCCCGCATCCAAAACCTCGAGGCTCAAAGAATCAATAGTGTCAGCAAAATCGACCGAGCCCGGGTCCTGACCTCCCCTGTACCCCGGCCGGTCCAACGTTCGGAGAGTAACAATGAAGTCCCCCCCAATGAGCCAAGGGACATCCTTGAAAGTCCTACTCGCCTCGTGAAGATCCTCCCAAACCTCTCTACGCAGCACATGACAGCATGGGTTGTAAACACAAGAGACGGCCAACGGCATAGAGGAAAGCGTACATACCAAGAAGACAGATAGGACGTGCCTCCCCCGAAGAATCGAATTGAAGGCCAAAGCCGAAGATCTCCAAGCCACCAACATCCCGCCAGAAGTGCCCACCGCATCCAAGGTTCTGAATTGGTCAATGCCTCCCGTACCAAAGGCCTCCATATATCATCCGTGAAAGAGTGGATCTTCGTTTCTTGTAGCAGAATCATGTCGCATCCCCACTTCAAGAATCTCGAGCCCAGAGTCCTCCGCTTGCCCGAGTCCCCGAGCCCCCGAACATTCTATGAAAGAACTTTCATTTGGGACCTTCTTGTTGCCCCTGAATTCGGACCACCCCGGTAGCCTCTGCCATGGCCATCTTTAAAGTCGAGCAAGGTTGTGGCTCAGAGCGCGAAGACCTGGATCTGTTCCTACACCTGTATCTCTTGCGTGTTCTCCTGTCAGCAATCCCCTCAGAGGGTTGATCATCGCCCATGAGAACGCTTGGCATCACGGAAGTAGTACTTGAGATAATATCACTGCAAAGGTCATCCACCACAACGGGCAAGTCGGAAGATCACCACCGGAGCACTGAGTGGATTGAGTCCACACCCTCCCCTCCGACACCCAGGGGTCCCCCCCGTAGTGAGAACACCATGGAGGATTCCCACGGGGGCAAAACCAAGGACCCATCGAGAGGGAGGGAAAAGCCCATGAGGAAGAGTGGGCCAAGCAAACCGAGTGAGCAGAGGGGCCCACTGTTGTTGAGAAGAACCGACTAATAACCGAGTCCGAGAAGCCCTTGATATCCGAATAAAAGTTTTCCGGAGGGACCGGATCCGCGGAAATGTCCAAATGCGCTAATCGGATACCTGGACCCACTTCTAGCGGGAAGGAGTAAGGTTGCACCGAACAGACAATTATCTCCCTTCCCACATCAGAAGACAGAGAATTTCTTGGGAACAAGGCACATCAGAAGAACCAGCCAAAGGTCGCGTGTAGTCATCCTCGCGCGTCGATCCAATCAAGGCGCCCCTTGGAAAACCAACCGTCACCTCGGGAAGCGAAGCGACGTCGGCCATTCGTGGACCCTCCGGCGGAGGCGGAGGCTCAACGATCTGCAGCTCGATTCTGAACGTGAAGTGGCCAACCTCCATCGCCGCGAAAGAACTCTTGCCGCCAAGACCATCCAAGAAACCCTTATTGCATTCCATCAACACAACCGTGTCCTCCACAGCCGAGCCGGACTTCAGCCCATCTTCAAGCACCGCTAAGACCATTCCCTAACGGCAGAGGGCCCTCCGCAGGTAGCGAACCATCCTGGATAGGAAAGGAACGCCCCTAACCTTTGCAACACAAACCTCCACCTCCTCACACGCACCATCCGCAAAGCAAATAGGTCGCCAGCAGACCTCGCCCACATCGTCATTCTGAAGCACGTGATCCCTCTGCACTGTGGAGAGTCCACGAACGCAGCATCTCCGAGCATCAAGCGCCACCATATCTCCCGTGAACCGCGACCCAAGGAAACCACAGAGGTGAGACTTCACAGTCTCCACCGAGATGGTACCTCGCACTGCGAAACCGATTAACGCATGCAAGTCGGACCCCCGACCTTCTCCCCTTTACCGCCTCATCGGCCTTGGATGAACCCCCCCACAGGTTGAGGTCTACTCACAGCTCGAGCGCCACTCGCAACCATCTCGGCGAAGCTAGGACCCTTTTGGCGAACAAACGGCATAGAAGAAAGGCGTTGCACGTGTTGACGAGCCGAGCCATGGCACATGAGCAAGTGTTGCATGAGACTTAGAGGCAAACCAGCATGTAGCTTGGCGGTGTCCAGTCCACCCGCATGAAAAGCACCTCGGCAGAGTAGGACAGAACGATGCAACATGTCCCCTACTCCCACACCGAAAGCACCTCCTCTCCAGCTTCCTGTGAGATACATGCACCCATTCCTCATCTTCCCCTCCACGAGGCTCCGTATCGACATCAACGGCCAGGCTCCCCCTCTCAACCAGCGAGCCACCGACTTCCCCTTCTTCGATACCCTGCTTCTTTCCCCATGCACTGCACCGCTGTGACTTCCCTCCGCGCGCCCTCCCTCCGCGACCACCCCCTTGGCGATCCCCAGTGAGCCAGCCACCACCCCTCCCTCCTGCGACGAGTCTCTTCTTCGCGTAACCTCCGGCAGCGAAGCCCCGTGCGCTCCCGGACCTCGCACCGTCCACCAACGCTCCATCTGCCCAACCCGTTGCTTCTTGCTTCGTCAAGATAACCAGATCTTATAGAATCTGATACTTTAGAGCAGATTATGGACTCTGGTGCCACACATCATCTGTGTGGTGACCAAGGTCTACTTACAGCCTACCGACAGGTTCCTCCAGGACGCACTGTGGTTATTGCTAATGGGACGCACTCCCGATTACTGGTCAGGGGGAGATTAGCCTGACACAATCTATGCACCTCAAGAATGTGCTGCACGCACCTGATTTTCCTATGAATTTGTTGTCCATTAACCAACGAGATTTTATCACTTGTGCCCCTCCGAGATATTGCAATATCAATTATGCCCCTATCTTTTTGGTAATATCAGTTGTGCCCCTCAAAACTTGCTCCGTCATCACTTGTGCCCTTCCGTCAGATTGACCGTCAATGAGTTGACTTAACCATGGTTTTTTTCAAACCTTGGTGCAGTTAAGAGGGGTATTATTGTCCACACATCTTCTTCATCTTCTTCCTCCTCCATTTGTTCTTCTTCCTCTCTTCATAATTTCTCTCTCTTATTTGCACATTCATGCATCCATCGAATCTTTAAAATTTTTGCATTTTCACGGATATATCACTCATTACGGATCAAATGGTGAATTTTATTGAATTTTTTGGTGACTTTTCATGAATCAATTAATCGAAAATTTATCTAAATGCTGAAAGCCCTGGGGGCAGGGGTCGGGGGGTTTGGGTGCTCGGGGCGGCGCGGGACAGGAGGAGGCTCGAGGGGCGTGCGGCGGAGCGCCGCAGGACAAGGGGAGGCTCAAGGGGCGTGCGGCGGGGCTTGCGGGACAGGGGCGGGGGGTTGGGTGCTCGGGGCGGCGCGGGGCAAGGGGCATGGAAGGCCGTATCGGCGATATATCGGCGATATATCGCCGATATATCGGTATCGAGAGGTTAGGGGTATCGAAATCATAGTGTATATCTTTTTACAGGGATATCGGCGATATATCGCAGATATATCGGCGATATATCGCCATATCGGCCCATATCGGTAAAAATGAATGGATTCAGTACAAAAAATACAGGATATCGATCGATATCGCCGATATTTCGTTGATATCCCTATATATCTATGTTATTATTCATGCAAGCTTGATTACACTACCTATCTAGCTACACCTAGTATTAAAACAATGGTTCTTCAACTTGGTGTATATATACAAGTTATTTCATGTTGTAAAACTTGAATGAAATCCATTTTCAATATCTATAAGTCAATTCTTTAAAAAATCTATAAGTCAAGAATCAACATTAATATCGATATGTTCGAAATGATCGATATATGCAATATAAGCTTTATAAATGATCGATATGTGTGATCTAAGAGTATATTTGTAAGTTATTTAGTGATTTACGGAACTTGGATAAACTCCATTTTCAATATATATAGGTCAACAACTTACAGTACCGTTGTATCGATATATGCGATATAAGGTTCATAGATGATCGATATGTGTTATCTAAGAGAGTAAGAGTACATTTGTAAATTATTTAGTGATCAAAGCACTTGGATGAACTCCATTTTCAATATATATATAGTATGTCAACAACTAACAATATCAGCGATATGAGCGATATGTGCACTATAAGGATCATAGTCCTCATAAATGATCTATATGTATTTTCTAGGTGTATATTTGTAGTATTTCATGTTATAAGAACTTGAATGAAATCCATTTCCATATTTATAAGTCAAGAATCAATATTAATATCAATATATTCGATATGACCGATATGTGCGATACCGATATGTGCAATATATGGTCTATAAATGACCGATATGTGTGATATAAGTGTTTATTTATAGGTTATTTGTTGGTTTGATATCTTGGATGACGTTAATTTCTGAAAAATGGCAAAAAATTGGCTTTTTTGAACCATTTTTGACATTTCCACCGATATCGTCGATATATCGTCGATATATCCCGATATATCCTTTTTCGGGCGGACCGAAACGATATCGATATCGATACGGCCTTCCATGGCAAGGGGAGGCCCGGGGGGCGGGGCTTGCGGGACAGGGGGAGGCTCAAGGGGCTGCGGCGGGGGCTTGCGGGACAGGGGCGGGGGGGTTGGGTGCTCGGGGCGGTGCGGGGCAAGGGGAGGCCCAGGGGGCGGGGGGCGGGGCTTGCGGGACAGGGGCGGGGGGTTGGGTGCTCGGGGCGGCGCGGGGAAGGGGGAGGCCCAGGGGTGGGGGACGAGCTGGGGGAGGAGGGGGATGTGCATGGGTGGGGGGAGGAGGTCGGGGCGGAGGGAGCGCGCCGGGGAGGAGGTCGGCGCCGGGGAGGGGAGACGAGGGCGGAGGGGCCGTAGGGGATGGGGGAGGTCGGGGTTGCCTCGAGGCTGGGGCGGAGGGGCGGCGCCGGGGAGGGGAGGGGAGGGGAGCTCGGGGCGGAGCTGGGCGTCATGTGGCAGGGGCGGGGGCGGAGAGGGAGGAGGAGGAGGAGAAGGAGGAAGAGGATGGGCAAGAGGAGGAAGAAGAAGAGGATGAGGAAGAAGGTTAAAATGACCTCCTAACCTTTTTTTAAAGTAATTCCGCTTATGTCCTCAAAGTTAACGGCCGTTTGCACTGTGATGGACGGTCACTAACCCGAGGGGCACAAGTGATAAATTAACAAGTTTTGAGGGGCACAACTGATATTACCAAAAAGATA
Organism: Ottelia alismoides; assembly: GCA_037367405.1. NCBI lineage: Eukaryota > Viridiplantae > Streptophyta > Magnoliopsida > Alismatales > Hydrocharitaceae > Ottelia > Ottelia alismoides. The sequence continues at coordinate 627,841 of JAZKJV010000532.1, read as the reverse complement.
GGGGCATAACTGAAATTGCGATATCTCGGAGGGGCACAAGTGATAAAATCCCTTAACCAACTTACAAAGGATTTACATTGTCGAGCAATTTTTGATCCATCTTCTCTCATTTTTCAGGACATCCTTACGGGCAACGTGATTGGGCGTGGCTATGAGCATCGCCTCAGTCGGACTCCATATGCCGGAATCTCCTCTCTTCCTGCTGGACCTGTCTCTCCATTCATGTGGCACTTGCGCTTTGGCCATCTGCCGCTTCAGAAATTGTGCCGTGTTTTACCTCAGGTTTCGCCTCACACGTCCATCCAATGTGAGGTTTGTCAGTTGGGAACCATCATCGATCTACTTTTCCCAGTCCTCATAGTCGGAGCAGTAGCTCCATGTTTGAGTTGTTTCACGTCTATATCTGGGGTCCTAGTCATGTTCCTGATCACCAGGGACACAGATTTTATATTGTCATTGTGGATGATTTTTCTCGTGTATCTTGGGTCTTTTTATTAAAGAATAAATCTGAAGCTGGGAATATTATCATAAATTTCATAAATGAAGTTTCTAAAGTCTTTTCTACGTCGTCTGTAAAAATAGTGAAAGTGATAATGCCTTGAAATTTTGTACTCATATTCTCTCAAATTATTTTTCAACACAAGGTATTATCTACCAAACATCTTGTGCCTATACTTCCCAACAAAATGGAGTTGCAGAAAGGAAAAATCGTCATTTGCTTGATGTCACCAGGATGCTTCTCATACAGAGTTATGCTCCTCATTCTTTCTGGGGTGATGCTGTCCTAATGGCATGTTATCTCATTAATCGCATGTCGTCGTCTGTCTTAGGTGAGAAGATTCATTTCTCCCTGGTTTTCCTGAAAAAGAATTGTTCTCACTTACCCCACGTGTGTTTGGCTCAGTTGCCTTTGTCCACCAGTTGTCTCCAGGTATTGACAAGCTCTCTCCTAGGATTGTCAAGTATGTTTTCGTTGGGTACTCCAGGACACAAAAAGGGTACAGGTGTTATGATCCATTGCGTAGGAAATACCTTGTTAGTGCTTATGTCACCTTTTTTGAGTCTGTTATGTACCTCTCCTACAGGTGATCGGTTGGTATCCTCAGACACTTATGAAGCCATATACATGCCACCATCACCACCACCTCCACCACTACCTACATCACCTGCACCTCCTGTTACAGTTCTTGTTCCCCCATTGCCACTCCACTATACCTGTCGGCCTGCTTCTGCTCATGGTCAGAGCTCATCATCTAGCTCGCATGAGGTATGTTCTGAGAATATAATTTATAATGATGGATCTAATTATTTACCTGAGCAGGCTAAGTTACAGAGGACAAATGAGGATGCAAGTGATTTGGATCTACCTATTGCGCTTCGGAAACAGAAGCGTAATTTTGATCATCTATCTGGTGAATTCAGGAGCTTTGCTATTGCACTATCTGTTATGGAAGAAGAGATGGTTGCTCTTCAGTCAAAAAGTACCTGGTGTCATGTCCTGCACCTACCGGTGTGTCTACAGTGAGCTGTAAGTGGGTCTTCACAATTAAGCAGAATGCAGATGACAGCATTGACAGATACAAGGCACGCATGGTTGCTCGTGGGTTTACACAGACATATAGGGTGGATTATCTTGATACATTCTCGCCGGTTGCTCACCATTCCACCTTACGGATCCTTCTTTTTGTTGTGGTTACTCGTGATTGGCCATTATTTCAATTAGATGTTAAGAATGCCTTTTTATATGGTGATTTGGCAGGAGGAAGTCTACATGCAACAACCACCTGGTTTTGCTGTTGAGGGGAGTATTCTAAGGCATGTAGACTTCATAAGGCCATCTATGGCCTTAAGCAGAGCCTTGGAGCTTGGTTCCAGAAGCTCTCAGACTTGTTTGAAAAACAGGGGTACAAACGTTTCAATGCAGAGCATTCCCTGTTTATACAGAAAACATCCAGAGGTATTATTGCAATTATGGTGTATGTAGATGATATCCTGATTACAAGTGACGGTGTACAAGGAATTCAGAGGGCGAAAGAAATGTTGGGTCGTGAATTTGTCACCAAGGATCTTGGAGTCTTTAGATATTTTCTGGGATTAGAGTTCGCCAGAAATCCACATGGACTTGTAATGACTCAGAGGAAATATGTCACTGACCTGCTGAGTGAAACAGGAATGCTTGGATGCCAACCGGCCACTACACCTATGGATCCGAGCATGAAATTATATGATGATGACACTGATGAGGTGGATAGGAGAAGATACAGAGAACTGGTAGGAAAACTTCCTTATGTTACCATTACCAGACCCGATATTTCTTTCGATGTTAGTCGGGTGAGCCAGTTCATGGAGCAACCACGTCAGGTACATATGGATGTTATACATATGATACTCAGGTATCTTAAATCATCTCCAGGTGCAGGTCTATTGTTCAAGAAAGACAAGGATATTGCTATCTCAGCGTGTGTAGATGCAGACTACGCAGGATGTCCCAAGGATCAAGGCCTTAAATGTCGGTTTCGGTCACCATTTCGGTATCGACCAAAACAGAATTTCGATAGAATTTCGACCGAATTTCGGTCATTTCGATCATTTTTTGTACTAGCACCCCCATATTTCGATCATTTCGGTCATTTCGAAATTTCGACTGGATATCGATATTCGACAGAAATTCGACCGAATTTCGCTGAAATTTAAGGCATGGCCAAGGATAGGAAGTCCACCACTGGATTTGTTGTATATGTTGGAAACTCTCTTGTCTCATGGAGAAGCAAGAAGCAAACTGTTGCAGCCAAATCCAGTGCTGATTCTAAATATAGGGCTATGGCCCAGGTTAGTACAGAAATGATATGGGTGAAAGCTGTTCTTACATATCTATATATAGAAGTCCCACTTCTTATGGCTCTGGAATGTGACAATCAAGCTGCTATATTTATTGCCAATAATCCAGCATTTCATGAATGAACCAAGCAGTTTAATAGATGTGACCGGTTAATAGAGTTCTTCCGAGTGTAAGTAAAATTGAATGCATCAAAATATCCAATTGCAACTCTACAAACAATGTCCACAACTCTGACGAACCCGAATCCTAACCTCTAGACCCCATGTTGGTCCTCTATCGATGAAGTGATATTGAAGTCCCTACCTACCAACTATGGTAAGTGCATAAACTTCAGACAAACCTCCTTGAGCTCTGGCCACAACTCCTCACACATAAAAGCTTCAGACAAACCTCCTTGAGCTCTGGCCACAACTCCTCACACATAAAAGCATCGGTCATACCAAACCACAGTGGCCACAAATCTGACATCATCTAACCTCATTCTGAATAGCACCCCAATGGTTGACTTTATGTGAAAATCCTCAAAATTGAATTAGCTCTCATACCAACCAAATAGGATACCTCAGACCGTTTTCCAATGAGTTTTCATGGCTTTGTACTCAGTCAATCAAGCTTCATGTAACATCCAAGAATAAGAATCACAACTCACCATTTACCTTTCATGTTAAAGTACCACACCCGAAGACCAGTGTGAAAAATATTCTCCCACTGCAACCCTTTTACTGGGCTTTCTGAGACCTTGTATGTTCTACACAATGGTCATCATTTGGGTAACAAATGAGAATTCCCAGTCAAATGAACTCCCATCTTTCCTGCAACATACTTTTAAAGCGAAATTCACCATTCTTCTTTTCAGAATCACTCATCATTTGGGTAACAAATGAGAATTCCCAGTCAAATGAACTCCCGTCTTTCCTGCAACCTACTTTTGAAGCGAAATTCACCATTCTTCTTCTTTTCAGAATCACTCATCATTTGGGTAACAAATGAGAATTCCCAGTCAAATGAACTCCCGTCTTTCCTGCAACCTACTTTTGAAGCGAAATTCACCATTCTTTTTCTTTTCAGAATCACGTAATCCCGATTACCCCTTCTCAATTTCCTCTTTATAAGCCTCCTTGGTGGTTGACCTCTCAAATGCAAACTCTGCCCACCTGTATTGCTCCTTATTTTCGAAGTTTTCCCAGTTGCAAGACAAATCTTGCATCTCCGTTGCTCCCCAAGAAAAAAACAACAGCCTCGTACTCTCATTACCCCTTTATTTATCTTATGATAAGGACAACTTCATCGGAAATAACCCGTAAGCCCCTTCTACATCATGCAGGCACCTTAGTAGGGATTACAACTTTTTGATGCAGTACAATATCTAATTTTATTTTTTATTATCCTTAAAAATCAAAAGTTACATTCGTTTGATGTGCCTTTTGGTTAGGATGCTTCTTTTAATAAGTTAGTTCGCTATGTAAAGCATCCTAATCCTATGTAACGGGGACATGAAATGAAATCTATTTTAATCTAGTGTTTGTCTTTATCTCTTCCCCACCTTTGATTTTTCTTTCTCCTCTCAAATCCACCAATCTGACCCTCCTCCCTTATTTTCTTCCCTCCTCACACAGCTCGATGTGCTCCTCCTCACCCTATCCTCCCTTCTCATCCCTCAGAATTCTTTCTTAATTTCATCTGCATCATTTGGTATCAAAGCTTTGACTTCAAATCGTCTTTACGATTCATGGCTCGAAGAAGGGGAGTTCATACACGAAGAAGTTCCAACCACTACATCATCAACAAAACACGGGTTCAAAGAATATATATTCATTAAAGACGAAGACTTCATTGCTACAACTCCTATACAAGAAGATGAAGAAGCGGAAGTCATATATGATGAAAGCATTGCGGATGCAGTTGTTGAACTTCCTGTTGAATCCCTCTTGGTTGGTGCCCAAGAGGCCCATGCATCACCATCTCCTTCGATGGCCCCAGTACCACCACCCTCTTCTTCGTCGATACAAACCCTCGTCAAGGCGCCAGACTCTCCACCCCAAACCCCGTTGACAGACGCCACCCAAACAAACGTCGATATCGATGGCATCTTCCCTGCGAATGGCAATGCAGCTTTTGCCCTTGCTCCATCAAGGATCCCAAACACCACCCCCACGTGCCCACCATCGTTGAAAGCAGCAAGGTCATTGCCACCGCGAGAGCTCCTAATTCTCGCATCGTCGGTCCCCTTAATTCCTCCATTGTAACATGCTTAACAAATGCCCCTGCCTTCCCCACGAGTGCCACTCATGACCTCCTCGCGATTGCAGCCATGGATTCATATATCGAGATATATCATCGATATATCGACGATATATAAGGTATCGGAATTCGACAATATCAATACTACTATGTATGGCATTTTCTCGGATGTCATTAAATATCTCGCAAAATCTCGCCGATATAACGGGATATCAATGGGTATCGACCAAAACTTGAATTTTTAATAGCATATTCCACACATTATCTCACCATTTCATGTTGATGTTACCTGCAACTTCTTCTTAGCTTTAAATAAGGCATTCCTAAGATGATTTTCATCCATTTAAATGCATTTGAAGGTGGATTTCTAATGCAAACGTGAAATTCCAATGGGAAAAAAAATTTTGACGATGGAAATTGTTCGATATAAGAAAATTTTTTTGATAACAGTAAAGGTTGGTCTCCCAACTTGGGACCCACCTCTAAGTATGTATATATATATATATCAAAATATGAAGAGGAAAAAGTACATAGTTATACTCGCCAAGACCTACAGAGAGCCCTGCAATGCTCAATTATATTCTTAATATAAAACATCTTTCCCTCAAAAATAACATTGTTCCTTGCTCACCAAATCACCCACACCAAAGCAAATGGGAATGAACTATCCTCATGCCCGTAGCCACACACCGATCTGATATCCTTGCCAAAAGGAGGTACAATCCTGTCACGCAAGCCAGGGAATGTTTGCCCAGCTCCACACCTTCGCCGAGGCCAGACAAGAGAAAAACAGGTGATTTGCATCCTCTCGCCGCCAGACATCTGTCACAGGCAACATCCGCCAAACCAAGAAATCGACCTTTGCGTCCCTTTGTGAGGGTCCTCCTGCTCCTGAAGCAAAGAAACACCTTGACCCGATTCGGCACCTTACACCTCCAAATCATACCCATGACCACATTCAGCTCCTCCCGCATCACCTACCCATCCCCCATAAGGAAATGGTAGGTTTTCCTCACCGAGAATCTCCCGCCATCCCAAACGAAATGATCTAAGTCCATAGCTGGACCATCGATTCGAGCCAACTCCGAATGTAGCGCAAGGAACTCCTCCACTCTTTGATCTGATAAGACCGAAGAGAAACTCAGGGGGCAACGTTCGATGCTCCCACACTTGTTGCACCGGCGCCTCTCTGTTTCCAGCAATCTGCAAAAGCCGAGGATAACGCTCCCCTAGAGCCAATGCCCTGTCTAGTCATCCTGCCAAAATCGAAATCCTCATCCATCCCCGAGCACCGGAGTGAGCTTACAAACTATCGCCGGGAAAACATCACAGACTCCTCTCCACGTCAATCGGTCTCCAAAGCCATGGATACAGCATAAATCTTTCTATACAAACGACATACCAGGTCCTCTGATTTCCCCCAGATGCAAACCACCCATTTCGCCATGAAAGCTCTGTTCATTTCCTCCATCTGCAACACGAACAACCCACATTTCCTTTTCTTGGAAGTCGCCCTATCTCAATCAACCAAGTGGATACCTCTATTGGCTTGCCGCCCATCCGACCAGATGAATCTTCTCATCATGGCCTAAATCTTCGCTCGCACCCAGCATGCAACGCCCTCGTAGCACATATGAATATGGGGATGGTCGAGAGCACATGCTTCAATAAAACCAGCTCCTCCCCCACCCTCCGACAACATTGACGCCTTCCATCCAGCCATCCTCGCCTCCATCCTTTCCAGTTGCGTCCTCCAGTCCTCAGACTTTGGCTTCCCTGCCACCAATGAGAGCCCCGGGTAGGTAATCGGTAGAGTGGAAGTTGGGTATCCAACAAGATCGGCGTGGACTGCACCTCCCGCTCCGTCAAGTCGAAAGAGACCACCACTGATTTCTTCCTATTAATGCAAAGACCTGATACATCCCCAAAAATTTCCATAATTTGATATGCTTGCCGCAACCCTTCTTGCTCTACTCCCAAGAATAGAATCGTGTCATCTGCATACTGCAAAAGCGGGATGGATATCTCCTCCTTCCTATATCCAACGCATCACCTCCCGGCTACAGTCAACCTTATTAATACTGCTACTGAGTTTGCCACGATCACAAAAAGAAAGAGGCATTCCTGCCTAATGCCCCGTTGCGGCTGAAAGAAAACCCCTTTATGGTCAACCATTGACCAGCACAGCGTGGGATGTGGTAGTGATACATCTCTTGATCCACGCCAACCACAATGTCGGGAATCCCCTCTTTTCCAATGAAGCCCATAAGAACCTCCAATCAATACAATCATACGCTTTGGAGAAGTCCACCTTCCACAGCACCCCCTTAGCTTTACTTTTCTTCCAATCCGTGACCATCTCTGACGCCATCACTAGGTCGTCTGCCATATCTCTCCCATGTACAAATATTGTCTGCTCAGCCGAAATGATCCAGGGTAGGATCTTCCTCAAACGGTTTGCGAGAATCTTGGACACCAAAAGATAGATTGCATTTGATAGAGCGATCGGTCTATAATCTTCCACCCTGGTCGACGTGTTCTTCTTCGGCAGCAAACAAATAAGCGCTTTGTTTAGCCTCTCGGCCCTTATTCCCACATTGGAACTCCTCCAACATGACCATCACATCATCTTTAACCACCTCTCAGAATTCCCGATAAAATAAAATCGAGTCTCATCTCCTCGCCCGAAAACCAGAGCAACGATGTATAGTCCGAATGAGCCCGTAGCAACGCTCGAGCCCCGGCCAAGGGAAAAGACCTACAAAGCCTCCGCAAACACCATAAATATGTCAATACGAGAACTTGATCTCAAATTATGCCAAGTGTATACACAGCCCGCCGCATCGATGATCTGCAAACCAAGCTCCTCCACAATAGCCATTAGCATCGTTGAGTCGCTATCCCTCCCCCCCTCCAACCCCCGACCATTCTGGGCGATCCTCCGAAAATAAGATTGCGTTAAAATCTCTCGCTATTATCCAAGTCGTATCCAATGCAGTGGCTCTGGCCAAAATCAAGTCCTCTACGTGTTGAACCACGCCATCCCCGTCGCCCTTGCTGTAAACATTTGTGATCATGATTCGGGCTCTGTCCGCCTTCCACTGCAGCATGTAGTGATAGATTGCCGCCCCCAGACCTTAGTCTCAACCAGCAAAACTTCTCTGCATCCCAACCCGTCAGCAATCCACTGGATGCCCCTTCCGACGCGATAGCCATGCACTCTCTCAACTTGTTCCCCCCCAACTTCTCTCCATACCCCCTCCAAATCCTGCGAGATCTCTGTTTCCAATAACAAGACAATATCTGCAACGTAATCCATTGTTAGTTGGCGCACCGCAGCTCGCTTTTCTGACTGCCCCAGCCATCTAACATTCCATGATATCAAATTCATTTAGGAACCGAAAACATCCCTTTCAGTGGTACCACACCGATGAAGCGCATCACCTCCTCCTCTACACCCTTCCTTTGCCCATATGGTCTCGTCTAAACTCCGCGAAACCTATGCTTTTGCGCCACCTCAACCTGATTCGCCTCCACCACCTGGCCGACAATCTCCTCACCTTCCAACTCATGCACGACCCCAGAGCTTCCCCCCTCCACCCCAATGCCATTATGTCTAACCTCCACCTGATGCACCCCCCCTCGAGCATCCTCAATCTTTTATACACCTTAAATCTCCATCGTCTCCTCCACTCCATCATCCTGTGACGAAAGTACCGCTTGTCGTACCTTCCTTCCGATCATAGCAGCAACTCCTAGGGGATCGCGGAGGAGCTCAGACCGTCTGATTCGCCCTCTCCCTGTCGACATGTCGATCCTCGTCGGGCAAAGTTGGCGACGACATCGCCTCGCCTGCCATCTGGACAAGCATCATGATGAGAAGGAAGCATACTCGGATAATTTCGCCCCCTCTAGCCGAGGCACCGATTCTTCAGAGCATCTCCGCCAAGATGACTCACCAGACTCTACCACTGGATCCGTCCTCACTGGGCATCCGAGGTCCCCCAGGACCGGTTGATCGACCACCGAGATCCCTCAGAGCCTGGTCTTCTGTGATCCCTCACAGCATGGGCTTCCGAGATCCCCCAGGACCAGATGATCGTCCTCCGATGTTGCCGTCACATCGCAACCCCGCCTGCCTACCGCTGGTTTGAAAGGAACCCCTCGAGGAGCGGCTCGATCAGGTCGACGGCAATATGCATAAGCAAGTTCGAGATGGACTGCCAAACATATTTCTCCGGTCCACTACTGATGCAGCGTAGGGCCAAGTATAGGGCCCGAATTATTAAATAAATTTAGTGATTAATTTTATTTACGTTTTAAGTTGTCGCATTTTATTTAAATAAAGAGATCGCGTGTGATCTCAATTAGTCTTAATTTGAATTTCAAATTAAGTAGTTAGTCGGTTAATTAGTTAGAGTTTTTGTTTGAAGCTCAGTTAATTAGTTAGAGTTAATTTAGGATAATTAGTTATTTTCCTATTTTTGTAATCTCATCCTCCTATATAAAGGGGTGAGGGTCCAATGTATTAGTGGGTCCAGTATTAATGAAAATTTGAGTTTATCTCATTATCTCTCTCTATCTCTCCTCTCTCCTCCCACGATCTTCACGTTCTTCTCCCTCAACCTCTCGTATTCCCGACGAGGTCTTCTTCTCAACCCCTCTCTTTTCTTCTACCAAAAAAATCCACCATAAAAATTTATTATTTTCGTCAACGCCGGTTCCTGTTTGCATCATTTGGTATCAGAGCCATTATGGAGTCGCTCTCACGATTCCACGATCCTGTCGCATATTGGCGTGTGCAATTCGATTTGAGTTGCCTATCTCCTGATTCGCGTACACGCGCACGTCGACACAAGTTCAAGCAACGTCTTGAGTCAAGCCTCAAAGTCAAAGAATGGTTGGACACGCAAGTCGACGAAGATCTCGCCGTCCACGACGAGAAGCTCGCTGTTCAACGAAGAATCCGCCGCTGTCCCAGCCGTTTTAGAAGAAAAATTCGAAGAAACAGTGGCTGTCCAGCACCTTCCAGATCCGATTTCGCCACCGGAATCGGTCCCGTTGGTCCCTTCGACCGTCCCGACACGACCCCAACCACCCCAGGTAACTCCCCTACCCTCCCCAGCCCTCGCGGCCGTCATCCCCACCCTAACAGGCCCCTCTGTCATCCCCATATCCTCCCACGGCACAGCCCCCGGCCACAGCCCTGCCACCTTCCTCGCTACCCCTCTCTCCCCGTAACCTAACCCATCCCCTACCGCCGCCTCCCTCCCTTCTCATCCCTCTCCCTCTCGCCGCCGCCCCCAAGGTCCCTCCACCTTCTCCCGCTACTCCCCAGCGTCGCCTTCACCATCCCCTTCCCTCCCCTCTGGCGCCGCCTCCCCTCCAACTTCGACCCCACGCACACGCGGCTCCGCCGACTCCAGTCGCGCCCTCCCCGGCACTCCTCGCCCTCCCGCGCGTAACCCTCACGCTCCCTGCCCCCCCCCCCCCGCATCACCGCCACCACCTCTCACACCTTTCCCCGCCACTTCTGCGCCGCCAACACGCCTCAGCGCCGCCCCGCACCCCCCCCCCCCCCCGTTACTGCCAGTTCGACCCCAGCCCAGATCAGCGTCTCGCAGCCGTCCCGCGCCCCGTCAAAACCCCCCTCTATGTCGCCACCCCGCCACCCCGCTGCAGCACCCCCAGCACCACCTTCACCGCAAACACCCTCCGTCGCCCCGCGTTCCCCTGCGACAACTCCCCACAGCAGGTCGCCGCCGCCGATGCCTATAAGGAGGAGAAACCCTTACGGGTGATGTTTCGGCCACAGGAACCGAATCCCTCAATTTCAGGGATTTGGGGTTGAATTGGAAAAATTGCAAAATAAAATTCCCTAAAACCTTTATTTGCAGAAAGGCCAAAGGCAATAGGAAAGTGAGCAAGAATGAGGGGGTTGCGAAATTTGCACCCACACCCCCGGCGACAGAAATATTTAAAAAAAGGGGCTACAAAACAGAAATCTGGAGACCCTCCTTATCTAAATAGGACTAGGGCCTTGGACTTCCCCTATATAAGGACCTCATGGCTTCATTCCTTGGACACATCTCCTCCCCTCCTCTCCTTGTGTCATTATTTCGCTATGGATGCTCCGAAGACCATGTTCTTCATGCCTCATCAATTCTTCGATCATCACAAGAGGACAACAACAACCACGGAGACGCCGTCGTTCGCGCCACATATGTTATTCAACCACGAAGGCCGCGTCATCCACGTCCGCGTTTGGACTCCGTCGTTCGCTCCACAAGAAGATAAATGAGCACACCGATTCGTCCTCCAAGCCAGCAGATCCAGGAATTCGTCGGGAGACCGAATTTTTAAAAGCGGAGGAGAGTTGATGCAGCGTAGGGCCCAAGTATAGGGCCGAATTATTAAATGAATTTAGTGATTAATTTTTATTTACGTTTTTAAGTTGTCGCATTTATTTAAATAAAGAGATCGCGGTAGGGCTAAAAGGAATGGTCTATTTAAATAAAGAGATTGCCGAACAATGGAGATTTATAGAGCTAAAAGGAAGAATCTCCATATGATCTTTATTGATTTGGAGAAGGCTTATGAATCCGTCCCACGAGAGATACTGTGGAGAGTTTAGAGAAGAGACAAGTACCTGTCCTATACATTAATCTCATAAAGGATATGTATGATAGGGCTTTATCTGTGTAAGGACCCCGACGGGGAAGACTGACTATTTTGATATCAACATTGGTTTACATCAAGGTTCAGCTTTGAGTCCATTTCTTTTACTTTGATTATGGACGAGTTGACAAGTCACATTCTCGATGAGTTACCTTGGTGTATGTTATTTTGCTGATGATATTGTGTTGATTGACGAGACTAGAGATGGAGTAAATGAGAAGCTTGAGGTTTGGAGACATGCATTGGAGACTAAAGGTTTTCGTATAAGTAGGGCGAAGACGAATATATGGAATGCACCTTTGATGGAAGCAATGGTGAAGGAATCGAGGTGAAGATTGGTGACGATAACATTCAGAAGAGAGATTCTTTTAGATATCTGGGATCTATTTTGCAACATGATGGGGAAATTGAGGAGATGTTACTAATAGAATAAATGCAGGCTGGCTAAAGTGGAGAGAGCCTCCGCTGTTCTCTGTAATAAGAAAATTCCTTTAAAAATTAAAGGAAAGTTTTACAAAGCAGCCGCGAGACCTGCTAGCTTTATGGTTCTGAATGTTGGCCTGTGAACCATAGACATGTGCAGAGAATGGCTGTAGCAGAAATGAAAATGCTAAGATGGATGTGTGGACATACACGTAAAGATCGGATTCGGAATGATGCAATCCGAAAGAAAGTTGGTGTAGCTCCGATCGAGGATAAGATGCGAGAAACCGCTTAAGATGGTTTGGTCATTTGCAAAGAAGGTCAACTGATTGCACCAGTTAGGAGATGCGAGTGTTGGGTTGTTGAGCCGGCTAAGAGAGGGCGAGGACGGCCCAAGAAGTGTTGGAAAGAGACTATACGAAGGGATCTTAGTTTTTTTGGATATAAGTCCGAGATTGACCCAAGACAGATCTGAATGGAGGCGAAGAATCCATGTAGCCGACCCTACTTAATTGTGGGAAAAGGCTTTGTTGTTGTTGTTGTTGAAAGAGATCGCGTGTGATCTCAATTAGTCTTAATTTGAATTTCAATTAAGTAGTTAGTCGGTTAATTAGTTAGAGTTAATTTAGGATAATTAGTTATTTTCCTATTTTGTAATCCCATCCACCTATATAAAGGGGTGAGGGTCCAATGTATTAGTGGGTCCAATATTAATGAAAATTTGAGTTTATCTCATTATCTCTCTCTATCTCTCCTCTCTCATCCCGCGATCTTCGTGTTCTTCTCCCTCAACCTCTCGTATTCCCGACGAGTTCTTCTTCTCAACCCCTCTCTTTTCTTCTACCAAAAAAATCCACCATAAAAAAATTATTATTTTCGTCAACGCCGATTCCAGTTTGCATCAACTACACTTTGTTGTGCCCATTCGTTGCCGTGATCGCGGCTGCATCCGTGTCGCTACGTCCACCCCGAGACCGTGACCGTGATCGCCCAAGGCCCTCCGACCTACCAAATGCCCCTCTGTTCCGCCAAAGTCCCCTGACCCGCCTGACCTCCACCCCCCAGTACCCGCATCCCCGGAGCCATCTGGATCCGCCACTGCATCAGCCCCCGGCTCCGCATTAGTCCCAGGATTTGGCTCCGCATCAGTCCTAGAAACCGGTTCCATCACCGGGAAATCTGCCTTATCTCTCGGAACCCAAAACGAGCTCCTACGGCGCTCAAAGCACGAAGCAAAAGGACTCGGATTTTCTCCACAAGCAAGCCCTAACACCGCTTCCGCAAACGTCACATCTACTTCCGCAAACGTCACATCTCCTCTCTGCTGCTTCAGCGGCACCTCGAACAGAATTCCTTTCATGTCTTTTGATGTCAACAGCACCTCTAACAAGGCACTTTCCATTGCCGAAATGGGATATCCATATTCAAACGAATGGAAAGGGCATTGTTCCATTTCCGTACTTTCCATCCCCGACACAACCCCTTCCCCACTGGAGTCGTCGCCCCACGCTCCCCCGGCGACCTCTTCGACCCCTCACTGAGCTGATCGAATCGATACAACTCCAATCGAATCGAGCTTCCTATGTGACTCGCCACAAACCATGCTAGCAGAGGGCTGACGACTTCCACTCACGATGCCACCTTCTCTGAGGATTGGCCACGGTGCAGTCCATCCGCAATAATCGTCGTAACCCGGATGATTGGAACCAACAGATTCCGTACCACCATCAAGCTTCTCCCAAGCAGTGGAAGTCCCTTAATCTGAAACACCTTTTCGATATCTAGAGCCTTCAACATCTCGTCCCATGGCAATGGCTTCCTCCAGTGAATCGACCCCATTGCCCAGCGAGACCACTACAAAAGCTTTCGAGCCTCCGTCACCGTAAGGTACCGTGCGCACAACGTCATCTTCCATCAAGACGACATCTCCCCCATACCCAGGTCAAATCGCGGACCCGGTATCTTCCATCACATCCGGCAGGATTCTTCCTTCTCCCCGGCAAACCTCGACCAAAAAGATCCCTCCCAAGTCTCTGTTCGCCTTCACTACATCACTCCTCGCATCGATTCCAGCCGCCCCGCCTCCGCCACCCCCCTTGCGCGCCACCTCGCGAGCATCAGAAGTTATGATGCTCATTCTTCCCCCAAGCAAAGCATCGAACCAAGTCCCGGCACTCCGGCGCCCGATGACCCCTTTCTCCGCACCTAAGGCACCTACCCGGAAACCATGCACCCCCATGGGTGTAATCCAACTTCGGTTTCCGGAAGCTCCTTGTGACCTTTGTCCGGCCATCCTCGGTCGACCTCACCCTCCCGCTTCTATCTTGAGCGACCTCGCCCTCCCACATTCGGTATAAGAAATTTGAAAGGTGGGGGAGGAGAAGACTCGTCGAATACGAGGGATTTGGGAGGAGAAGTATGGAGATCACGTAGAGGGAGAGGTTAGAAGGAGAGAGAAAAGTTGGAGAAACTCCGATTTAATTTAACTTCAACCGTCTAAAACATTGGATAACCACCCCCTTTATATATGAGGGGTGGAATTACCGAAATAGATAGAAAATAAAATTAAATCCTCAATTGACTCTAACCTACTAACTACTAGATTTGGAGAACACAGATGATCTCCTTATTTAAATAAGAATAAAATTCCAACAGATCCAACTACAATAATAACAAAGCCTATTCCCACATAAGTATGGTCGGCTACATGGATTCTTTGTCTCCATCCAGATATATCTTGGGTCATTCTCGGGTTTAGATCCAAAAAACAAAGATCACTTCGTATAGTATCATTCCAACACTTCTTGGGTCTTCCTCGCCCTTTTTTAACCATGTCAACATTCCAAAACTCACACCTCCTCACCGGTGCATCAGTTGACCTCCTTTGCAAATGATCAAACCACCTTAAGCGATTTTCTCACATCCTATCCTCAATCAGAGCTATACCAACTTCCCTTCTGATAACATCATTCCGAATACGATCTTTACGTGTGTCTCTGTGTGTGTGTGTGTGTCCACACATCCACCCTAGCATTTTCATTTCTACTACTGCCATTCTCTGGACATGTCTATGGTTCACAGGCCAACACTTACATCAATAGAGCATAGCAGGTCTCACAACTGATTTGTAAAACGTTCCTTCAATTTGCAAAGGAATTTTCTTATCACATTGAACAGTAGAGTCTCCTCTCCACTTTAGCCAACCTGCATTTATTCTATTTGTAACATTTCCATCAATTTCCCCATCATGTTGCAAAATAGATCCCAAGTATCTAAAAGAATCTCTCTTCTGAATGTTATAACCACCTATCTTAACCTCAATTCCCCCACCATTGCTTCCATCAAAAGTGCACTCCATATATTCAGTCTTAGTCCTACTTATACAAAATCATTTAGTCTCCAACGCATGTCTCCAGACCTCAAGCTTCTCGTTTACTCCGTCTATAATCTCATCAATCAACACAATATCATCAGCAAATAACATGCACCAAAGTATTTCATCATGAATGTGACTTGTCAACTCATCCATAATGAAAGTAAAAAGAAATGGACTCAAAGTTAAACCTTAATGCAGATCAATGTTGATGTCAAAATAGTCAGTCTTCCCAGATTGTATCCTTACACAAGATGAAGCCAATCATACATATCTTTTATGAGGTTAATGTATAGGACAGATACTTGTCTCTTCTCCAAAACTTTCCACAATATCTCCCGTGGGACAGAATCATAAGCCTTCTCTAAATCAATAAAAATCATGTGGAGGTTCTTCCTTTAACTCTATAAATCTCCATTGTTCTCCTTAGCAAGTGGATAGCTTTAATAGTTGAACAACCTGGCATGAATCCGAATTGGTTTTCTTTTACTTTGGAAACCTGCCTCAACCTTCTTTCGATCACACGTTGCTAAATTTTCATAGTGTGACTCATCAGCTTGGTACCTCTGTAATTTAAGCAATTTTGAATGCCTCATTTGTTCTTATAAAGAGGCACTATGATGCTTCTCCTCCATTCTTTAGGCATTTTCTTGCTTCGCCAAATAACATTGAATAAATTTATAAGCCAAGTCAAACCACGCTCACCTAGAGCTCTCCAAACTTCTATAGGAATGTCATCAGGTCGTATACCTTTCACATGTCTCATAACTTTCAAAGCCTCCTCTACTTTCCTTCCTTTGTATTCATCTATAGCTTGCACGATTCAAGTAACTTTCACTACTAGCTAGATTTCCCAAAATGATCTCTCTATTTCTTTCACCAATGAAAAGCTTATGGAAGTATTGCTTCCATCTAGTCTCTATATCCTTCTGAATAACAAGCGTGCAACCTTCCCCATCCTTAATGCATCTCACTTGAGAAAAATCTTTGGTCTTTCTTTCTCTTGCTTTAGCCAGTCTGAATATATTCTTCTAGCCCTCCTTAGAGTCGAGATTTTTGTACAAAACCTCGTAAGCTTTTGACTTAGCTTCGCTTACCACCTTCTTTGCTTTCTTCTTCATTATTTTGTAGTTTGTGACAGTTTCATTTGTTCTATCCTTAGACATAGCTTTAAAGCAAGCTCTTTTAATTTTGAGATTCTCTTGCACCCATTCACTCCACCACCAAGCCTCCTTTTTACCTGGAGCTCTTCCCTTTGACTCGCCTAGCATCTCTTCGGCTACCCTTCGGATACAAGATGTTGTTGCCTACCACATCTCATTAGCACTTCCGTTACAATCCCAAGATAAGCCTTCTAAAACCTCCTCCTTGAAGCTTGATTGCTTCAATTGAAGATTCCACCATCTAGTTTCGTGATCTTGGAAATCCTCATTTTCTTTATTATCCCTTTTATTTTCACATCCATGACTAACAAGCGATGTTGGATAGTCAGACTATCTCCTGGGATTACTTTGCAGTCTTTGCAACACAACTGATCTCTTCTTTTCAACGCAAAGTAATCTATCTGAGTTCTAGTCGAGTCACTCTTATAAGTAATTAGATGCTCCTTCCCCTTCTTGAAGAGAGTGTTTGCAATGAAAAAGCATAAGCCGTTATAAAATACAGAAAGACTCTTCCCTCTTCATTTCTATTCTCGAAGACATGTTCTCCATGAACACTAGCATACCCTGAAGCAACCTTTCCCACATGTCCATTAAGATCACCATATAGAGAAATCATCTCACTTTGTGGGATTCTTTGCACAATCTTATCCAAATCCTTCCAAAAAGCCTATTTAATCATGTCATCTAAACCAATTTGTGCTGCATAAACTAGGATGATATTCAGAATTTATTCTTTAAGCACCACGTTTAGCAATACAGTCCGATCCTTAGATCTTTGGCACCTCAACCGCACAATCCTTTAAATCCTTATGAACAACCCAAAACCATTACTGCCCTTATCTTTACCTGAATACCAAAGTTTAAAGCATGTCTTTTTCGATCTTCCTTGCTTTCTCTACAACCCATTTTGTCTCTTGTAGACATAATATCTGAATCTTCCTTCTTTCCATTGTATCAACTATCTTCATCGATTTGGCAGTCGAAGTACCAATATTCCAACTACTTATCCGCAACTTCCTTTGCAACCTCTTTTAGACTAACTTCTTTACTCGCATGCGTCCATCATAAGAGAACCCCTGCAAATTTGGGCAACATCCGAGCGGTGATGCAGCGGAACTAGCTTATTTACCCGCGTGTGTTCCTCATGCGGAAACCCTAGAAAATTTTGAACTACAACCAGGCAGCGATGTAGCGGTCCTTGCCAACTTCTCATTGCATTCGGACGACACAACGCGTCGCAAGTAGGGAGTGCCCCAACGAAATCTAGATTTTTGCTTAAATCCATGTTTAAAAGATCTGAAAGGTTTCGAGATAAATCCCTAAATAGTGTTTCTTAAAAGAACATTTTTTAGGTATTTATCCGAACGATTTCGAGATAAATTACTAAATATTGTTCTTCAAAGAACATAATTTAGGAATGTATCTCTCATGTGTTGGTTGTCATCTACCTAACATGCAACCCTCCTCAATTTACCCGAGCTTGGGATCGACCATGGCTGAGTTGCAACATACCCAACTAACCGTAAATAAATTTAACTTGACCCTAACTTGATTAGAATCTAATTAAAACCTAATTAGATGCAACTGATGGACGAAAGATCCGAATTTAGCGACAATTCTTCATTTTGCGCTGCATCGACTCTATGTCGCTTCGAAAAATTCATCTCCTGCTGAGTGATTTTGCATTTGGTCGTGGTATGGAAGAATTCATTCAGAATCGTCGAATCAATCTCCCTAATTTTCTTCTTTTTCAATGTTATGTTATAACTTCTTTCCATTATAGGGTATTGTTCCAAAACCTCTACCCTTTCAATTAAAAAACTCTAACCCTCATCTTCTCCTCAACTTTAACATGTTCGTTGAAGATTTTTGGGTGGGAAACTTGAGTATAATATTTCAAGGAGATATTTGATTGCCTATTCTTGGAGAGCAAGTGATCGATCAACCAAGGGTCATCTCCTTCTGCTGCTAGGGTTTGGGCTTTCCAAACCCTACATCAGCATCGAGATTGGCAGAGGCAACAACTATGGTTGCACGCAAGGCAACAGCAGAGATCACATTTGGTGCTCTTACTAGAGAGCTTCAACCTTCGACTGAAGTGTCGTACCTTACAGCTCGTGCGGTGGAGGTGAGGTAGGAGCAGTAGGCAACATCTACTGCGCGTGTGATGGCGGGACTTCTCAAAGGCATGATGGTGGCAACGTTGATGACGACCGCACGGATCATGCATTGGGTGGCGATGGGACTTTTCCGTGAAACTTGGCAATGGGAGAGGATGGGCACGATGGAGGCGATGGTCACAATGAAGGGTCAGTCGTAGGTAGCAAAAGGGTTGCTTGCGACAGAGATGGAGCTAATGGAGGTGTAGGTGGGACCGGTGGTGGTGATTGGGTGGTCGAAAGGGGGTGACAGCATGGTTGGTGGTGTTGTCCGAAGGACTTGGGATAGCTAAAGCAGGTGGTAGTAGGGGTTGTAATAGTGTTGGCAGTGTAGGTGATGGCAGCAGGACCTGTAGTTGGATTGGGGGTTGTCAGAGGAGCAAGGGTGGCGGAGGGAGGCTGCGCAAGGCCTGGCGGAGTTGGTAGAGTGCTTGGGATGGCTGGATGGTTGAGTTGTAATGTCATGGGAGAAGTCAGAGGCTCGTGAACTTCCTGGAAAGCGACTTTAGATACTGGGGGAAATGAATCAAAAGCTTTATTGGCAGCAATTTTAGCATAATCCTAAAATAGAAGAAAATAAAATTAAACCCTAAATTGACTCTAACCGATTAACTATTTGATTCAGGGATCATCGATGATCTCATCATTTTTAAAAAAATGGCAAAGTCTTCTCCCACTTTAAGTAGTGGTTGGATACATGGATACTTGCTCAAATCCGTGTTGAAAGATCCGACTATTTTAACACTAGTTGTCAGCTACTTAACACAATCCCACAAGAAGGGATTTGAACCATGATCTTTTCGGTGGTAGGTACTCTGCACTACCACCAGACCATTGAAGTGGGTCTCCTTATTTAAACAAAAATAAAATTGCAATAGAATCAATTACAACAACAACAAAACCTTTTCCCACATTAATAACTAGGGTCGGTTGCATGGATTTTTGCCTTCATTCAAATCTATCTTGGGTCATTCTTGTGCTTAGATTCCAAAATCTAAGATTCCTTCAGATGGTCTCATTCCGACACTTCTTGAGCCTTCCTTGCCCTCTCTTGGTTGGCTCAACATCCCAAAACTCGCATCTCCTAACGGATGCATCAGACGACCTCATTTGCAAATGATCAAAACACTTTAAGCAATTTTCTCGCATCTTATCCTCAATCGGAGCTACACCAACTTTCCTTCTGATTGCATCATATGGAATCCGATCTTTGCGTGTATGTCCACATATCCACCTTAGCATTTTCACTTCTGCTACCGCCATTCTCTGCACATGTATATGGTTCATAGACCAACATTCTAGATCAATATAGCATAAAAAATCTGATAGCTACTTTGTAAAAAACGATCCATAGAGCATGGCAAGTCTGACGGCTGCTTTGTAAAACTTTCCTTTGATTTTAAAGGAATTTTCTTATCACGTAGAATAGAAGAGACTACTCTCCACTTTAGCCAGCATGTATTTATTCTATAAATAACATCTCCATCAATTTCTCTATCATGTTGCAAAATAGATCCTAAGTATATAAAAGAATATTTCTTCTAAATGTTATCACCACCAATCTTCACCTCGATTCATTCATTGTTACTTCCATCAAAAGTGCGCTCTGTATATTCAGTCTTAGCCCTACTTATAAGAATCATTCGTCTCTAATGCATGCCTCCGGACCTCAATCTTCTCATTTACTAATCTCTAGTCTCATCAATCAACATAATATCATCAGTGAATAGCATACACTTGAGGTATCTCATCCTGAATGTGACTAGTCAACCCATCCATAATCAAAGTAAAAAGGAACAAACTCAAAGCTGAACCTTGATGCATACCAATATTGATAGCAAAATAGTCAGCCGAGATGAAGCTCTATCATACATATCCTTTGTAAGGTTAATATATATGACAGGTAATTGTCTCTTCTCCAAAACTCTCCACAATATCTCTCGTGGGACAGAGTCATAAGCCCTTTCTAAATCAATAAAAATCGTATGGAAGTTCTTCATTTTACCTCTAATAATCTCCATTGTTCTCCTCAGCAAGTGGATGGTTTTCAATAGTTGAGCAACCTGGCATGAATCCGAATTGGATTTTTAAACAACTCAATTACCTGTAAATAAATTTAACTTGAACCTAGTTTAATTGGAATCTAAGTAAAACCCAAAATTGGACATAATTGATGGACAAACGATCCAAACTGAGCCCCAATTCTTCCTTCTGTGATGCATCAATGTCTTGAAAGTTTTGTATATTTCTTGCTATGTTACTTGTTACTTAATATGGGTATCCTTTTTGCATATGTTATCCCCTGCAGGGTTATCTCATACTTATACGATACATAAACACAGATGATAGTTAACGAGGTGATCAACAGAATAAAATTCATGTTCTTGAATTCTAGACCTCCAACCAAATGTAGTTGGTACTTTTATTATACCTGCGTGTATATACATGGAAAAGGATAGGCCTCGGGGTCTCTGGAAACAGCGTGTAGCGAGACCGAAACGAAGTCCACGGCGTAGCCCTTGGACCTGTCCACATCGCTAAGCCACAGCATCTTCCTGCATACATTACTCCTCGTGGTCAGGGACCCAAAAACAGATACGACGAGGAGGAGGTTGTGGTAGAAAAGTAGAGAACTTGGTAGTGATAAAGAGGGTGCCGGGTGACTCGAGGGGATGGCTGCCGAGGGCTATAGCGACGGCGGGCTGTTCGTACACGAGCTCCTCCCCGCCCTCGGCGTCGAGGCGCGCTTCTCTCCGATGCCGTCGTCTCCTGCTCTATCGGCGAAGTGGCGCAACCCTAACGAGGCCATGGGATGGAGGACTGCCGGTTGCGAGTGCTCCTCCTGGGCTTTGCCCGCTGAGGTGATTTTTGAGTTTTGCTCTCTTGTTCTGTGGACCGCCCGGTGAAAAATGATGAGACTTTACTTTTTCATATTTACAGCATGGCCTTGTAAACTTTCGTAATTACTCGTTCACTTCTGGCATTTTATCCTACGATCCATGTAAACCTACTTTGTCTCGTACCACGATCTTGATCGTCAATTTAATTCTTCTTGTATTATAGTAACCATGTAAAAAACACGCAGTTCTCACCAATCCTCCTCTGTAATGCAAGCTTGCCAAACTAATGTCTCCTTCCTAACAGTGGGTGGACGTCGAGCATGGAGGCTTCTCTATGTACATCCACACCTATTACAAGTGGAGAGACTCCTCCTTTCCTAATTGATGAGATCTCAATCTTCGTCAAATCTTCCATATGTTGTAACAATTTTACTATTTGAATTTTCACCAAAATAATTCCAAATTATTTTGTGAAATCTTCAATCATGTCATTGATAAGAATCATATTCAACCATCTAATATTAAATATTAATCACATTTACATGTAATTTGTATAATGTGAATCCAATTCACGTAAATTTATTAAATTGTAAATTCTATTTTACAATTTATCTCTCTATGATATTAATAACCACATTCACAATATTTATGATTATTATGAATAGTATTGTCCATGTTAATCTTATATATGATAAATCCAATATAATCATCTCAGATGCCTATCTACATATGTCCAAATAATGTGAATCATATTCACACTATTAATGGTAATTACACTCCACTTAATCATCAATTTTCCAATGCTCGTATATTATCAGTAATGGAACTATTTTTTAACTCTTTAAATAATAGAGTGCCTTCTCCGCCTATACTTGGAGATAAGGACATGACGACTATATATTCCATATATAGTAAAAGATACTGAGATATAATTCATATCCATATCTAGAAGACCTCTCAGAGATATCTATCAAGTCAGACAGAATATCTAATCTTCCCATCATATAAGAATCATATTCAGATCAATGTCCAACATTTGGACTAAGATTAAATGACTAGCCTACTGAGTGGAGTCACTAAAATCCAAACGTTTTTCATCAATCTCGAAATAAAAGTGTCACAGTTATACAATCGTTTAAGATCACATCACTTTCGGGTAGATTCATTTCCATATCTCATTTCTAACTTCCAAATGATTTTAGATCATGATTAGAAATGAGAATGGAAGTGGAGCTTGTCACTGTGATCCATTTTTTAGCTCATATGAGCATGGAATATGGCGGGGATGTGCTTTGCCATAAAATGGTTTAAACCCTGAAATTTGATGGATATCTGTTGGACATGTGAGTCTATTGTGAGCCATTAAGTAATAAAAGCTATTGCAAATCATTCATTGAGTCATAAATAAAGAATAACTAATTTGTATATTAGGTCCCTTCTATAATTATCGGGATCATACCACTGGAGGGATTTAACAATGATTTGGTACAGTTTTAAAATCTGTGCGGGATAATAATCAAGCACAGAAACAAATAGACCAAGCAATCTAATCAGCACACTTGCACGGTATTTTAGCGTGGAAACCCACCTGGGGTAAAAAACCATGACATGCGTCTTCATGACTCGGAATTCCTGATTAGCCAAGCTAATCAATTATTTCACTATAGCTTGAGATATTTACGCAGATATCTCACACCATTTACAAAGCTGATGCTTCACAATCTTGGATCAAACACCAGGTCAACACTGCAAATAAGACATTGTAGTCAAAGTAGAAGAACATGCGAGATTTTTGACTTTTCTATGTGCTTCCTTGGATATTTCACGTCCAAGAGCTTCTCTGCATACTTAGGATCAGACACATAAAGTCTTGTAGAAAGATGGTTAAGTGAAATAAGAAATATAACAATAATATACTCCGGCTAGTATTTATCTTCACATATATCAAGAAAATAATTATCCAATAAAGAATAGGTGATATCTTGAGACTAAACAACCGAAAAATTTTGTATAAGGATTTACATATAATAGTGCAACAATATTATCACGAATATCACAGAAGGATGTTCAATTTAAAATAAGTAATAAATATCACCGCCCAAAAGAAACTCTGACGGATATCATATGAAGTTGAGAACGTCCAGCGATCAAACTTTGTTGAATTGAAGAACTTGCTTCACAGCTTTTCAACCAAGAATATCTTCTCGAGAGATCTAATGAATCAATGAAATGGATGAAGCATATCGAGGAAATCACTCAGAGAGAGCTTATTGCTTTTCTATTAAAATTCAAGTGATTGCTTGAATGGTGTGTATTCCAACAATGGGTATGGGGTCACTTATATATGGGCTCAAGAGAAATGGTCATTGGAGATGAAATAGACATGAAATCAAGGATGATTTCCTAATATGATCGATCTTGTCAAATGGTACGATCGACCAAATATCAATGATCGGTCGACTAAAGAGCTATGATTGACCAGTTGATGACTGTTTAAATGGAATTCAAAATATGATCGATAACTTTAAAGTATATGATCAATCTGCGGAGTACACATGATCAGCAAGTGATGATCTATCAATATCAAGATATGATTGTAACTTCTTGAATTCTCGGTCACATGAGAAGGAAACTTTTGGTCGAAGCTTATTGTGGCCACAACTTTGCAAAACAAACATGGATAAGAGACACAGATAAGCAATTACAACTATTCCAAATGAGGATAATGAGAGAGAGATTTGTATAGGGTCGTACGATTTCACAAGACGAAACCGCAGTCAATGTATTTGACCACTCAATAAATCTCAATCGATCAACAATTAACCCATGATATGAATCAAGCAATAAATAGCAAAAATATGGAGTTAAAATTTATTATGACTCTACAACAAATGTGTATAAGTGTATACATGTGTAGAGGTCGAACACAGGGAGTAAACAGTAGATGGGGGCACTTAAGCTCTAAAAGTTGTTCTTTTCTCTTGTCCAATTGATTATTTTTGTGGATTTTTTATTTTATATATTTTTAATTTTATTTTGTTTTAATAATTTGTATTTTATTTTTTTATTTTTTTATTTTATATTTCTTTATCTTTATATTTCTAGATTTATTTTTTCTTTTAAATATCTAATATAGGATATATAAGACTATATAAATAATAATAATAGATAATATAAATATAAATATAACTAAAAATAACTAAAATTTTTAGAATTAAATATTATTTTGAATAATTTTTACTACTTTTTCGTTTTTTGATGAAATTTGCGAATTTTTATATATTTTTAAGTTGAGATTAGCTTAAAACATGGATAAAATAATAGGCCAAATTGAAAATGAAAATTAAAAATAGAAAAAGAATTCTAAAATTTCCTGAAATCAAATTTAATGCATACAATATATATTAATATAAAGAAAGTTACAAAATAGAAAAACTATTTTTTGGGTTTTTAGATTTTTTAGATTTTTATAAAGGTTTTTGCACTTTTCTATTTTAAGGGTTTTCTTTTCTACTTTTAATTATTTTGGTCTGAAGGATAAAAAATACTCAAACACAAAAAATATTTTTGGGGGGAACTTTTCAAAAGGTTTTTTCTATTTTTTTGTATTTTATAATCTAGGTAGAGGCAAAAACGTGCTCATTTCATTTTTAATAAGTGGTTCAAATGTCAAAAATGCTAAAATAAAAAGGTGAAATGCATGTTAGCAAGCATCTAACCCAATTTTTGCATAAATTTTAGAGCAAGGTTGTTATTTTTAATAAATGAATTCCAAGCACCAAAATTCATAAACTAGCAAGGGCATATTTACAATAAAAATAAATGCAAGAGGTTCATCTACAAATCTGCAACAAATATCCAAGTATATTTAAATTTATTGAACTATTTTGTAATTCAAAAACCATCAGGATATACATGCAATTTTGCCACCTCACGTGGGACAACACGTGAGGTGACATGGAATGGCCCCAAGTGCAATTTATACTAAATACAGGGGCATGTATGCAAAATTTCCATATTTATTTAAACTACATATTTTGTTTACGACACTAATTAATAAATACAAAAAGGTTTAGGCAAGATCTGTAATTTACCCCATTAAGGTGCGAGTGCGGACGGTCGATATGCTTCACTTATGCCACGTGTCGACCCCACGTTTCACGATGCTGGTTAATCTTTGACTGATGAGATTAGATCACTGCAGGTGATTTGACGGATCTGGCTTGCTGCATCCAACGATCTGCGTGCGATCTGGAAGTCAGGGATGATCGGACGGCAAGGATGAAGCCTTGAAGAACAAGAAAGAACTCCCCTTTCTCTGAGCTTTGATCAGGCGACGCGTGTGCTTCTGACATCCCCTCGAGCTGCGAAGGGTCAAAAGTGGTTCCTAGGCACGTTCTCTAGCGGATGAAGGCTTCAAATCATGCCAGTGTTCTCTGGAGCTTCGTCGCGAGGTCGAGGAAGATCAGGGGACCCAGGTGCCTGCAACTTCAACAAAATCGACTCCAAAGGAGTTCCATGGCCACCATGTCCTGCAGGCAAAAGTGCACAAGCAAAAGAAAGGGTTCCTGGGCTTATCGATGTAGGTGGGCATGTGGGTGGCTCGTATGAAGGTGCTCCGATGATGCGGTGGAGTTAGAGCACCATATTATGATCTAGGGAAGACCAGTTGGTCTGGAGTAGGGTGAGGCGTAGGGAAGCGAGAGGGAAAGGCAGTGGGATAGTCAGGTGCGGCGGAGAACAGGCAGGGCACGATGAATACGTGGCAGGAGCTCGAGAGCTCCGGCGAAGGTGACTTCGTTAATCTAAGCTAACTGCTAACTAAGACATCAAATTAAATGCAAGAAATGAAAGGCGGGATTAATATCTACCCAGGAAATGAAGAAACACAGCTCATACATGCCGGCTAAGGCAAGGAGCAGAGGTGGTCGGCGAGGTCACCATGGGTGCACCTTCTTCCTCCCTCAGCCGCGCTCGGACCCTCCAGGGGACTCCTCCTGTCACGAGGATACGCTCTAGGCCGGAAGTCGAGGCTTCAGAGTTCAGGTGATGACCAAATAATGAAAGGAGGATAGAGGTATTTATTTAAAGACATGCATGCACACCCTTATTGACCTAGGGATTAGGGGAGATTGATGTTATGTACAAGAGATCTACAGGGTCGGCCCTAAAAGATCAAGGATGAAATCTCATGAAGGGATCAAGGGCAAACAAGATATGGGAGAAGTAGGAAAAATGGTTGAAATCGGGGGATTCGACGGATCTGACGAAAGTTAGAGGTGCCACGTGGAGTTGACCGGGGGTCAACAAACCTTGGGTCATGATTGGTCCACGTCGGTATAAATAAGGATAAATAGCCCCCCTTTATTAGAAATTAATTAATTATACATGATTTTATTAATTTTTTATTATAAAATAAGATGTTTATTATTTTATGTAGTATTTTAATATGATGTTTATTTTTTTTGGCGCTATTTATTACAAGTTAATTTTTAGGGGTATATTTATAGGTACATTCATCTATGTTTTGGCTATTTTATTTATATTTTATATATTTTATTTTATTATTTTATTCTTCTATTTTATATATTCATAACTTGTTTTTAGATGTATAAATATATTTTTATTATATTTTTATGATGGAAAAAATGGGGCTGCCCCCATCCCATTTTCCACATTTGTTTATTTTTTTTAAAATATCGTCATGTATATTCATCCATATATCCCTCCTATATGTCATTCGATTCTCGTCAGAAACAGAGACTCATATGCCTTCCATCTGGAACGAATAATTAACGGTCTTAGAACTGTTGTAATCGTACATGTTCTAGATGGAGGGCATATGACTCTGTTTCTGATGAAATTCGACTAACATATAGGAGGGATATAGGGATGAATATACATGGCGATATTTTTCAAAAAAAAATAAAAACAATTGACGAAAAATTGGGCGGGGGCAGCCCCATATAGCCCTTTTATGATATAATATATACACTTAAATATGTAGGGATATACATTATGTAGGTATAAATACATGTATTTTATTTATGTATTTAGCCATATTACTTATTTTAAAGTATTTACTTTGGTTTTATTTTATCTTTATATTTTTAATAGAATATAGATAATATTTACAAGAGTATAAAATAATAAATGAATAAAAAAATAGATCTCACTTTTATTTATTTACAAGTATCAGCATGGGCATTTTACCTATATATTTTATATACTTATTTTATTTAATTGTATTATTTGTGGTTTTATTTTGGTTTTAATATGTACACGAGTTATAAATAATAATTATCAAATTATAAAAATATAAAATTGCAAAAATAGTAAATAATAAATAAAATGAATATTTTATTCGAATATAATATACAATGTGAAAACCTAACTTTCACACCTTAACTCTAAAAAATATGAAACCACATTTATTAAATAGCTTATTAAAAGTTATATATAATTAGAGGTGATTTTGATACATTTTGAGTTTTTATTTGGAAGATATGGGTCTGAGAAATTAGGGTTTCGTTTTTTTATTTTACGTATAAAATGAACAATCTATATCACTTTCATATGAAATCAAATTTGTATTTTTCTATATATTATTAGCTACAACTTCTATGTACAATGTTTCTTTATTTGATGAATAAATAATAAAGAATAAAATAGGTCCTAAAAATGCTTTATTGAATGAATAAAAGAATTGGATTTTTATTGTATTCTTGGCCCTTATCTCCCCCTACTTTATTCTTTATCGACCATTTCAATTCTTGACTTGGTATCAGTGTTTAGGGTCATAAAATACCTTTGGTATTTTATTCTTTTTCTTTTCTTTTTTTATCCTATAATTTTGGTCTTAAAAACATTATTATTTACACAGTAAATGCAATAAATAATGAATGTTATTTTGTACATATTAATGTTATTTACATGCATTAGCTAGGATTTTAAGGCTAAAAAGATATAATAAAGGTTATGAAATGGAGATTCATCAAACAAGTTATACGGCTAAGCTTCTAGTTTGCTTGAGAGCGATAACTCTACGTAGTTGTGTCGAGCTGAGATCCACGCCTGCAACCTTGCAGTCACAAAGAATATGCGAGCATCTATGATATAATCTTGTGTATGTGTGCCATCTTCAAAATCACAACGAAACAAATACTAACAATCTCCCCTTTTTAGTGATGGTAAAAAAATCAAAAGCTTGAAAAATATTATCACTGAAGCATAATCAAATTTTCAAAACAAACTTGATATAGAAGTGTATCAACAAATCAAAATAATTTTAATCACAAGTTCAAACTTTGATTTTAGTTGCTCCTGTAACTAAAAGAATCATAAACCCTTTTCTTTTAATTCTTATAAGGTAAGTAAAGGTTGCAACTCATAAAAGCATGATTTTTTCTTTTTATTTAATTCTCCCGCTTAATTAGACAATCCCTTAATCTTTTAAGGCATCTGAGCCTAAATTTCATTCTCCCCTTTTGTGATCAAATAAAAAGAGCAATAAGAGAGCGAAAGAAAACATGCATACTTCGTTAATAAATAGGGAACGAATACAAAATGTTTGTGTGGCTCACAAATTAGTTCCAACAAAACTTCAAACTTAAAAAGACAAAAAATTAAATAAAGAGAGACAAAGAAACAAAAGACAAAACAAGACCAGTCAGAAGGGGCATAGTCATAATCCTTTTCTCCTCTAGGGGAGCACTTACTTTCTTGCCACGCTCAATGAGATCTCGAGTATCGGAGTAGTATTTGTACTCTATAATGTCGTGTACTTCTTCTTCTGTCTCACTCTCTTCTTCTTTGGTTTCTTTAGCTTCTAGAAAAGGCGAGGGCATACAAATGTCTTTTCCAGGACGAGAGGGTGAGGTATGTTGGACTTGTAAGCCCTTGGAGACACATTGATGCAATAAAAGTTATTATTTTACCATGTCCATTTGAATTAAATGACAATGAATGCACTTAATATTATGGTTCATGTTGTTGGACATGCGAGCCCACGACGAGCCATTATGCAATAAATGTTATTGCGAATATCATTCCCATATCTGAAATAAAGAATAATTAATTTGCATAATAGGTCCCTTAGTACAACTAGGGTTATATACCATGGCCATCTTAATAATCATATAGCTGTTGATTCAATTATTGAATCATAGAGGCTGGTGCTTGGATGAATATCTAAAGAGTTAGATTGATGACTCATCCAACACCGTCAAATGATTATTAAGAGAGGATCTCCATCCTGAGAAGGAGATGGCAATCCTTTCTCTAGAGGTTGACATCTAACTGACCTCTTGATGCAGGTCCTCTACATAGGAATAGAGATTCAGATGTGTTATATAAGTTAGGTCAAAGGGCCGACTTAACGAGAACGAGATAACCAAAGTCCTATGTCGTATGTTGTTACGTACGATATAGGCACACATCCTCTGATCGGAGACATATGTGTTACTATATGTCTAAATATATACATTTGGCAGAATAATAGGTTGATAACCCAAACAAGGTCTATACACAGGCGTGCTGCTGTGCATGCAAGGGCATATGAGTAATACGATCTCTCAAAAGGATCATACAGGTTCATTACTGAACCGGAAGACATGAGCTCACTCATGAGATATTGGGAAGAATCAAATTTCGTGCACGGTCGTCTCACTTTGGAAGCTTGACTGAATCTGTAGGTTTGATATATGTTTTTGGAAAAGCATATAATCAACACCTGGGTATGATATATGCTTTTGGAAAGAATATGATCGATACCAACCCCCAATGATCGAATAAGAAACTTACGATAAAACTCTGAAGTAGACAGTAAAAATTGATATTATACTTCGGGTTTAATCTGTGTCTTCCAGTATGTAGGATGCACAGATATCGGGAATACCTGAGGGTGATGTGATCATAAACGATTGTATAACCATGACGCTTCCATTCCTAGGGAGTGGTGAAACATGTCTGGATTTTAGTGACTCCTCTCAGTAGAGAAGTGATCTAATCTTGGTCCAAAAGTTGGACATTGATCTGAATGTGATTCAGATGCAATGAGAAGATTAGATCTACGGTTTTGATTTAATCAAACATTTACGGAAGGTCCACAAGATCTGGATTTGAGATGTGATCTCAATATACAAGTCACTATACGTGGAACAATACAATCGACATGTCCTTATCTCCAAGTATCTGCTGAGAAAGCGTATTATCCTTGAAAGAGTTCGTGGATAATTTCAATGTTGATATATGTATCCGAGCATTGATAATTAAATGTGATTTAATTATCATGAATAATATGTATTTGATTCATATTATATGGAGAGTTATCTAAGATAATTAAATGAGATTTGATTATCAAAGATGTAAATAATGTGAATGTGATTCATATTATTTAGGCACATGAAAATAGAGATCCAAGATGATTAAATATGATTTAATAATCATGGATATTGAATAATGCGGATAACACTATCCATATTAATAACATATATTATAAATGTGATTTATAATATATTAGATAGAGCTATTTATAACTTACATTTGTTAATTAAATGTTGATGTGAATTGGATTCACATTGGACAATTCATTGAAAATGTAATTTACATTTTATTTTGGGTTGTGAATGTGATTCACATTTTTCCAATGGCAAGATTGCAATATTCACAAAATAATTATGAATTATTTTCTTTCTTTCTATCAGACTGACCTTCTACTACTACTACCCTAGAGATAATACTATTCCTCTCTTACCTCAACCTCTCACCCCTAAGCTGTAGAATAATTTACAACAATTATCATTGTAAATATTGGAGATACACGGAATCATGCAATCTTGGAGATTGCATTGAAATTCCCCCTTTCGCAATAGGAGAGGGGGACGGCCACCAATTCCTACAAGGAAAGGTTGGCCGTCCACTCTTCCTATATGGAAGGGGAGAGCCTCCTTTCCATTATCTCCAAGTTTAATTGATTTAATTTTGAGATTAAATCATATTGATTTATCATTATATATTTAATCTGAATTAAATTAATTGTTGTTGATTTTTACTAACAAAAATATTCATCATTGAAAGAAACACAATCAATCTCATCCATTGATTTTGTGTAGTCCATGGATTGTGATCCATGGACTCCCAAAGTACTATATAAGAAGAGGCACCCATTGCTCTTCTAGGTTACAATACAACACACAAGTTGTGAACAATAATTCTTTCTCTCTCTCTCTCTCATTCTCTACACGCCATCTCTCTCTATCTCTCTGGCAATCGTCCACCATGATGCCCTAGAGAGAGTCGCTCTCGCCGCACCATCGTCGTTATGTTGCCGGATCGTTTGCTCATGGATCTATGTCTCATTCGGTGCACCTCTCTCGTGAAGAAGATATCGGATCTAATGTGACGAGATCAGGATATTCGTCGCTTGGATCATCAATATGGATTGCGAGAAGCACATGTCTCATCCACACGCTCGCAAGCATCTCCTCCGTCGGATCGGACTTGAGACAGGAGGTCTCTTCGTTAGAGACTCGATCACAACCACGCTTCAAGAGGTAACCCTATACTTGTTTGTGGTTTAGATGAAACGATCTGAGAAGTGTTCTTGGATCATGTGATTTCATCGCATGATTTTTTTAAATTTCGCTGCCTCGAGCAACTAGTGCGACTAGTCGCTCCAGATCGCATAAGATGCAATCCTCACGCTTCCATGTCGCGCTTAAAGATCTCACTATATCCTTCAAGTGGTATCAGAGCCTTAGGTCGGATGTTTCGGATGCGATCCATAAACATAGGAAGACTTGGGTTCGTTAGGGTTTATGAAAGTTTTATCGCATTTCAATTTCGCATCTCTGTTTAGTGAATAATTTCTGCCATGTTTAAAATTTTTAAATACAAAATAATCACTTATATTTTTTCCCCATTAAATAAGAAAACCTTGGGATTTTAGTTTGCATAATTTGGATTTTGTTTGCTCAAGTTATGATCATTTTAGTGAACATGTGTCCATTGTTTAGGGGACTGTGAATCTTGACGTAATTAAAGAGTAAATTACTGATTTAAAACACCTAGAAATTCGTGAAAATCACTTGGATTCTATTGTAAATCAAATTATCAAACTTTGGAAACTTAGTTTGCTTAATTTAGATTTAAATTGATTGAGATATGCAAATTTTAGTAAGTGAGGGTCACTGCTGAAAAATTACTTTCCTAATCAAGAACCCTGTGATTGTCATTTAATTAATTAGTGGTAAATGATTTAATTTCTTGAAATAATTATTGATAAATATTTGTGAAATATTTGATGATAAATATTTCTTTAAATGACATAGCCTTAACTAATAATAGATTAGATATGATCTACATCACAATTGGTTACATGAACTTTCCAACAAACAAAGTTGCTTGAATAGGATTGGAGATTTATTAAGCAAATCTTCTTATAATGTTAATAAAAGATGTTTTGATTATTATTATATATGTTATAACTTCGATTGAAAAATCAATTATCGTCTTAAGTACAAAGTGATTTATTTTGCATTATCCTTTCCTGAGGCGGATATGGTGTCTAGTCAGGGAGCGTTGGGGCAGCAGGTTGCACTGTGTGCGGTGTGTTCCACTCCCATCGGTACTGGCCATGACAACGGGTAGGGTTGGTATAATGTTTGAAAAATCATGATGTATTTTCTAATTGTTAAAATTCAAAATAATATATATTTGAGATAATACCGTAAATCAAGTAACAATAAAGAATGTTTGTTGGATATTAATTGGATCTTTAATTTAATATAATTAGATTAATTAGAATCCAATTATAAAATTAAAACACTCTATTATGAGTAGAGTTGTTATTTCCCTTAGAAGAATTAATCGTAATGAATATGATTCATAATGATTAATTAGAATTTGAATATGATATGGAGGATCACATAAGTGACATCCATGGTCTCCCGTCAAGGCGAAGAATTCCGTCATCAGGGATTGTATGTAGGAGACGCCTATCCCAAGTGACAGCTCTTGTATGCATGCACATCTGGATCAGGATCTTTGCTTCTCGAAAGAGTAAGGTCGTGTGCGTAGTGACCCTAATATCGAGTCCTCATACTATTGGGGCGATATTGGATTGCGCATAGCGAGTTCTATTTATGTTGACGGTTGTCTCAATTAATGACGGATCAACATCACCTTAGGGGTGGTGGGCCCATGTGTTAAAGACCGAATTGGGAATGCAAGTTGGACTTGCAAGGCAGAATGAGTTCCCGCTTCTTTTTATCCAAGTTGCAAGTTCTCATATTATTGGGATGTAACAAAGATAAGGAACGAGATCCCAGATCTTGCTTGAGATATAATGGTCAGTATATCTCTTACATTGAAAGTGATTAAGGGAGTGAACTTTCAATGTTGACAAGGCAGGACAACTTTGATATAAAAATTCCTAAATCAAAGTTATATATATGCAAATTTCTTATTTCAGGTAATCCTTCATTAAACCCACTCAATAATATAATCAATAATAACCAGTAAGTATCATGGATTGGATCCATGATCAAGATATTGTACTTGTAGTTGGACACATTATGTATGTGGTTGCAATGTGCAAGTTTCCTCGTAATAATGAGAAATGACAATTAAATAGACAATGTGACTACAACCTTAGGATTTGTATCTTGTTATAGCCTTGATCTCTCATTGAATGTACTTTGGAAGTGACATGTCGATGATGATCGTAATTGTTAAATAATCCTTATAAAAAAATCTAAGAAGATGTTTTGGCATACATATGTGCTTTCGATATTTAATCATGAATGACATGGTTCACTGCATTATGTAGAATGGTGCCTCTATAAGAGATGATATATTCAAAATGTTTGAGTACCTACCTGAACCAATGTTTTAAGAGTTTAGATGGATGCAGATATGATGGGTGTCATCATTCTACTGTCTATACGCAAGTCATTCATGACGCTTCATAACATTCATATTGTATGAATTGAATGAAGCATGTATAAATGTTTAAGTGCTCTTATATTGAAATCTTTTGAATTCAACATAAGAGATCCTTCGTCTTAAGCAATGATTGTTTATTGATGAAGGAAGCGTAGTGGAAGCATGGGTCGAACCCAAGTTAAGAAGGAAAGTCAAAGAGTTGACTATACTTATGTTTCATACATATGCCATCCAAAGAGTTGGATGAATGTCAATACTGCAATAAGCTGTTGTACTGATAATATAACTATCATGTGTATCTGGAATCCTTAGAGAAGTACTCAAATAGTGCATCGAAATAATCTACAATCTATATATATAATCACTGAAATTGACTTTCTTATTATATAAGATAAAAGTCTAATAATCATATCTCAATCTTCTAATAACACTTGCAATTGGTTACATATGTTTTGGAAGATGGAAAATTTGATCTTAAGGTTTAATAGTCATCCACATGGATATTGATGCAATTGTAGCAACGATCTCTATCGGATAGAAAGACTTCATATTTTCAGTGGGAGAGCCCTTAGTCTTAGAGAATGTCTCTATGACCTAGATATTAGAATACACTCATTGTTTATTTCTAAATGTTGGGAATAAACATCAATTCTGGAATATACCTATCATAAAGAGTTATTATTGATATATTTCAGATAGTAATCTAACATCTAGTGTACTCTACTAAATTAGAAAATTAATGAATGGTTCATTAACATTTCTAATAATGAAATCAAACCTTAAAAGATCAATAGGAGGATGAAGATCATTTGATAATGATCTGTCATCGAGTCTTGGACATAAGTCTATTAATGAAATCAATAGACAAATAAGAAATGAAACTTTAGAGTGTCTAAAATTTCAAATCTTACATACTTGTGAATATTGTATTCAAAAAATAGAAAATATCTAATGTACCCTTCTTTGAGAATGGTGTTAGATGCCAGGGTATTCAAGATCTCATACATATAGATGTATGTGGATCATCTATATCATGATAAACACTGATGATATGCGATATCATTAGAAGATTATTTGTGATATGAGACTTCTTCCCTTCACCTTAGAAACCTTTGAAATGTTCAAAGATTTCACAATTTTTGGTTTATAACCAAAGTTTTAAGGAAGATGAAATGAATTTGATCTAACCTAGGTAGCAAGTACCTATTAGATGAATTCAAGGAATACCTTATACAGAAATGAATATCATTCCTATCTCACTCCTCCCAATAAACCTAAACTCAAATGAGCTATAGGGAGATACAATTGGATCATGCGTATGATATGATCAATGATGAATCTTAGCATAATTATCTCTTAGTTTCCAAAATATGTGTATATGTAGTAGAGACTACAATATATATCCTTATTAAGGTTCATGCTAGTAAGCTGGAATCTAGCACTAGAGAGTGCTACTTCATTAGGAAAATAAAGGATGGTATTGGATACCTACTTTATGACCTTGAGATTCTTAAAAGATCTCATCTCTAAGGATATGATTCTTAGAGGACGACTCTCTTCAGAATCAAGATGAAAATGAAGTAAAGAAACTCATTTAGTCTTGATGTGATAACGAGGCTCCTGAAATCGGAAACTAAAAGGAAAATTAAAGATGAAACACTAATACCTCTTCAAATGTGTTTGAGGACGGATTCCATAGGTCAGTTAAGTCTGACAATGATCTTACTTCATGCGATGAAGCTTCTAAAGATCATGACATGGAAAGATGGATGTTAGCAATAAAGTATAAAGTAGACTCCATATACAAGTGTTGTATATGGACCCTCAAGGATCCACCTATATGGGTAAAACATATTAGATGTAAATGGATCTTCAAGAGAAAGAGGGAACCTGATGAGAAGGTAGAGACTTACAAAACACGTCTCGTATCCACAAGATACACGCGAAGAAAGAAGACATCGCTTGCGACGAGACTTGCTTTCTAGTGACCATGCTTAAACTCATCAAATTATTGCTAACTATAGCTACACAACTTGACTTTGACATCTTCAAGATGGAAATCAAGACTACATTCCTCTATGAATACCTCTATGAGGATATTCATATGAAGTAGCCCCATGGCTTCATAAATGAGGAAAGCAAGGTGTGCAAGCTAAAAACTCCACTATGGACTCAAATAAGCTTCTTATAGTTGGAACATAAGATTTAATGAAATTATAAATGTTATGACTTCATATAAAATCTCGATGAACCATGTGAAGCTTAGTGGGAGTGCCACTGTGTTCATCATGCTAAATGTAGATGATATCCTAATCATTTGGAATGATATAAAGATGAAAATGAGTGTTTTATGATATGACTATTCCATACCTTGAGATATGATCTCAAGGACACCTCTTGGATCTTAGTTCTAAAGGTGTTCACAAGCAAAGAGAAGAGGGCATTGGGACCGTCACATTAGTGATACACCTTGGACATATTCCATTCTTGGAAAACCCCAAGGAAGGCTTCCTTCCCTCAAGATATGGTACTGGCCTTTCTAAAGGGATAACACCTTAAAGAGTTGAGGAGTTGAATGCTAAAAACTGTTTGCCCTTGTGCATCAGTTACGAGAAGCCGGGTGTATGCTATATGTGTACGAAAGCCAGATATCTGCCAGGCAGTGGGAGTAGTAATATGTTACTAATCCTACTATGGAAATAAAACACTTGATTGCGGTAATAACAATATCTTCAAAGATGACAAGATTTAGAGATAGTGATATCAAAGTCTTTTCTTCAATAACTTAAGACTTTATATATAGTGATCTAGAAAGTATTAATTGCAGATACCATAGGAGATAGAGATCTCCAGGAATATTAGTATTCTGATAAGGATAATGGAAATTACATACTGGTTATAATAATTATTGAATTGTAGTGTCATGGACACTAGAACTACCTTAATATCGAGTATTGGTTGCATAGATGCAACATTCGCATTGGATGCGAGCACTGTTGCTAGGAGATATGCAAGTGTCGTAAAAGGACTTGGCGTAGTCTCTTGGGAACAGAGTAACTGATAAGCTTACCTAGCTATTTTTCTAAATAGACTATGATTGTCACATGAATGTGGGTTTAAATGATTAGCCCATTAATGGCTCTTTGGGCTAGTGGGAGATTGTTGGACATGCAAGCCCACGACGAGCCATTATGCAATAAATGTTATTGTGACTATCATTCCCAGATCTGAAATAAAGAATAATTAATTTGCATAATAGGTCCCTTAGTACAATTAGGGTTATGTACCATGGCCATCTTAATAATCATATAGCCGTTGATTCAATTACTGAATCACAGAGGCTGGTGCTTGGATGAATATCTAAGGAGTTATATTGAGGACTCATCTTACACCGTCAAATGATTATTAAGAGAGGATCTCCAGCCAGAGAAGGAGATGGCAATCCTTTCTTTAGAGGCTGACATCTAACTGACCTCTTGATGCATGTCCTCTACATAGGAATAGAGATTCAGAGGTGTTAGATAAGTTAGGTCAAAGAGTCGACTTAACGAGAACGAGATAACCAAAGTCCTATGTCGTATGCTATCACGATATAGGCACGCATCCTCTGACCGAAGACATATGTATTACTATGTATCTAAGTATATACATTTGGCAGACTAATATGTTGATGACCTAATTAAGGTCTATACACAGACGCACTGGTGTGCATGTAAGGGCATATGAGTAATACGATCTCTCAAAAGGATCATAAAGGTTCATTATTGAACTGGAAGACACGAGCTCACTCATGACATATTGGGAAGAATCAAATTCCGTGCACGGTCGTCTCGCTTTGGAAGCTTGAGTGAATTTGTAGGTTTGATA
Source organism: Ottelia alismoides (assembly GCA_037367405.1). Lineage (NCBI taxonomy): Eukaryota > Viridiplantae > Streptophyta > Magnoliopsida > Alismatales > Hydrocharitaceae > Ottelia > Ottelia alismoides. The sequence goes on along the minus strand of JAZKJV010000532.1, from coordinate 589,313 downwards.
TATGTTTTTGGAAAAGCATATGATCAACACCTGGGTATGATACATGCTTTTGGAAAGCATATGATCAATACCGACTCCTAATGATCGAATGAGAAACTTAATGATTAAACTCTGAAGTAGGCAGTAAAAAATGATCTTATACTTCGGGTTTAATCTGGGTCTTCTAGTATGTAGGATGTACAGATATTGGGAATACCTGAGGGTGATGTGATCATAAATGATTGTATAACCATGACGCTTCCATTCCTAGGGAGTGATGAAACGAGTCTGGATTTTAGTGACTCCTCTCAATAGAGAAGAGATCTAATCTTGGTCCAAATGTTGGACATTGATCTGAATGTGATTCAGATGTAATGAGAAGATTAGATCTACGGTTTTGATTTAATAAAACATCTACGGGAGGTCCACAAGATCTATATTTGAGATGTGATCTCAATATCCAAGTCACTATATGTGGAACAACACAATCGCCCTTTCCTTATCTCCAAGTATTCGTGGAGAAAGCGCATTATCCTTGAAAGAGTTCGTGGATAATTTCATTGTTGATATATGTATCCGAGCATTGATAATTAAAAGTGATTTAATTATCATGAATAATATGAATTTGTTTCATATTATATAGAGAGTTATCTAAGATAATTAAATGAGATTTGATTATCAAAGGTGTAAATAATGTGAATGTGATTCATATTATTTAGGCACATGAAAATAGAGATCCAAGATGATTAAATGTGATTTAATAATCATGGATATTGAATACTATGGACAACACTATCCATATTAATAACATATATTATAATGTGATTTATAATATATTAGAGAGAGCTATGTGTAACTTAGATTTGTTAATTGAATGTTGACGTGAATTGGATTCACATTGGACAATTCATTGAAAATGTAATTTACATTTTATTTTGGATTGTGAATGTGATCCACATTTTTCCAATGAAAAGATTGCAGTATTCACAAAATAATTATGAATATTTTTTTAAATAATTTACAACAATTCATGGACTCCCAAAGTACTATATATGAAGAGGCACCCCTTGCTCTTCTAGGTTACAACACACAAGTTGTGAACAACAACTCTCTTTCTCTCTCTCATTCTCTACATGCCATCTCTCTCCCTCTCTCTTGTGACTGTCCACCTTGATGCCCTAGAGAGAGTCGCTCTCGCCGCAGCGTCGCCGTTATGCTACCGGATCATTTGCTCGTGGATCTCCGTCTCCTTCGGTGCACCTCACTCGTGAAGTAGATATAAGATCCTGTGTGACGAGATCAGGAGACTCGCCGCTTGATCATCAACATGGATTGCGAGAAGCACGCGTCTCATCCACACGCTCGCAAGCGTCTCCTCCGTCGGATCGAACTTGAGACAGGAGGTCTCTTCGTTTAGAGACTCGATCGCAACCACGCTCCAGGAGGTAAACCTATACTTGTTTGTGGTTTAGATGAAATGATCCAAGAAGTGTTCTTGGATCATGTGGTTTCATCGCATGAAATTTTTTAAAATTCTGCTGCCTCGAGCAACTAGTGCGACTAGTCGTTCCCGATCGCATAAGATGTGATCCTCACGCTTCCGTGATGCGCTTAAGGATCTCACCATATCCTTCACATTTATGCAATTAGGGTTATGTACCATGGTCATATTGAATACTTGATGAATCATCAATCGACTAAAATAATATGCTCTCGTTGTAGCATGGGCCAATCAACAATCACTCAAGATCTCCGTGAAGAGTTCTTGGCTTAAATTTATACCTGGGCAAGTCGAGTATTGAACATAAGGACACGATAATTATCTAATTGAATTTAGAAGTCAACCATTTAATTAAGAAATTTATAGGCTATGTAGGTCAAACAAGATGCAAAGGAGACAATGCATGCATTTTTTTAAAGATTTTCATGCAATTAATTTACATGATAAACCATGATACAATGAAATCACAAAGTAGACATACAACCCACAATAAGCTCATGATTAGACAAGATAAAAACTTGCGAACATAATTTATTAATTAATGATAAATTACTGTTAATATGAGAACAATTCAACCTAAATATAATATAATTTTAAGGGAGAATAAGGCTGAATAGACAAAAATATCACTCTAAATTTAATGTGTGAAGTTATAGATCAAATCAGTGATTTAATTACACTAGATTAAACAACACAAAAATAGCTTTCCAACAACACCAATTTCATTAAATTTTGTTAAGCGATTCACAAGTTATTAAGAGAACAAGGCAAGGGCATATTTGCAATAAAACATGAATTTTTTAATTGCAAAAAAAGGTCCAAATAGGACTAAATAGCAAATAAATGAACCTGCTAGGGTATAAGTGTAATTTTTCCATAGGTGGGACTTATCTGCAATTTTGAATCTTTATTGGACTGGATTGCAATTTTCTAGACTCACGTGTGCGATGCACGTGATCGGGGCCAGGCTCGGATGGCGTGGCTTGGGCCATGCATCGAATCCTCGTGCCTTGTAGCTGTCTAGGGGGATCCGGACCTCAAGGATGAAATGTTGCCTTAGATTTAGACTAGGATGTAATAAGGATCGTCGGATCTGATCTAGAGTATCAGATCTAATGTTATATGCTCCTCCAGTTCTTCACTCTCCTCCGCATGAGACAGCGAGTGGGCGGATCTCCGATGGAGCCTTGTTTGCTCCTTTTGGTTGTTCCGTACTGTCTGAAGATCTGATGACATTCTTGAGGCTTTCGCGAAGGAATTGATGTTTCAATGTAGCTCTATAGAGGCATGGTTCATCTGGTGAATGGAGTGAGATCGGAGAAGAAAACCTAGACCTTACATCGGCCAAAAATTCCTATCATTGAAGGCCTCTCGCCTCTTGCAGGTGTTAGATCATAGCCCAAGCATGAAGAAGTCTAATTGCGTCAAAAGGGGACGAAGTGGATGGCTTTATCAGGTTGAGGGATGAAGCCCCATGTGGGTCACTAACCTTTGCAATTTCAGTAAAAGAGCAAGGTGAATCGACTTATAGAGAAGCAATCTGAGGAGGAAGGTGAATACATGTGAAAAAAGAACACATCCCGGTGATTCAGATAGGCTTTGATTAGAATAATAATAAGTGAATGACTGAGAAGAAATTGAAGAAACTATATAGCACACTGAACGATGGAACTGGGTTAGTATCTGGAAGTATGAAAGAAGAATCAAAGATGGAAGGTATGCCTGGGAATAGGAGCTTCAAGGTGCTCCTGGTTCTTTGCTCAAGATCTCAGCACAAGACCGAGCTCTAGCAGAACATGGTCATGGTCTGCAATGAAGGAAGATTCCTTCGGATCTCGCCGGAACCACTTCTGCTTCTTAGCTCAATCAAACTTCCACTGACTTTCACTCAAGGAAGAGGGATGGCCGGAGCTGGTTCGCACAAGGGAGGATGCCCTCAACTGTTGTCGAAGCTGAGTTTTGTTTGAGGATGAATGGAAGTTGCACAGTTGGAGGGCGGTGGTTTCAACTGCTAATTAGTGGAGCATGTAAGGAAGATGAGAGAGACAACCACCTGGGTGAAGATGGCTGATGAATGGGGAAGGGAAAAATGTTGGGGGTTAGCAGTTTGGACACGTGAGGTTGTTGCTAGAATTAGGTGAATAAGGAGAGGTGTGGAGGGTTGCGACACTTGGAGGTGAACAACTGAAGGTTGAAGATGTACATGGACCATTGGATTGAGATCCAATGGCTCTAATATGGATGCTGAAGGACCGTTCTGATCTAATCATGAGATCAGATCGAGCAGTGGAGGAAGAAGCAGGCACAGGCTGACCATGGCCGTCTGATCAAATGATCAGACGGTCACTGATGGACACGGGAGGCCAAGTGGAAGCAGACCACGTGCTTCAATCAAAGAGAGCTACAGGCCCAATCAGAATTGAGAGAAATACAAAAAATGGAATAAAATGAAAAAGAAATTGAAAGAAATCAATATAGAAAAAATGAGAAAAATGAAAGTTGTATATCTCGATGAGATGTACACCTTTCATGTATAACTCAAAATACAAAGTAAAAAATTTTGTAAGTAATATAAGGTAATGAATTACTTAATTTTAAATTTTTCTTATTTTCTGGAGTTTATTTAATAAATTATGTTAAATTAATTATATATAATAATACACTAATTTTTATTGGATTTTTAATAAATAATAAACACATAAAATAGTAACACAATAATAAGGAAAAATAATATGTAATAATTATAGGTAATTATTCATAACACAATGTTAATTAATTAGTGTTAGTTGTTAGTGATTTTTATTACTATTCTTAAGCTAGAGAGATAATTTAAGAGAATAAAGTAGATGAATATGGGATTCATTACCCCCTATACTTAAGCTAAGATCTTCCTTGAGGTAATAAATAAAAAAATCTATTAGAGAGTTAGATTAATATGTGAATTTCCTGACATGTGCAGGTAAAAAGACAAGGCTTAAGAAAATCGGAACACTTGATTTTAAAGATCCTAAGACTCTAAGATAAACATGACCCTAATCAAAAGGAATTCGGCTCCTCTAATCATCAGACTCTTAATGTACATATATATATATATATATATATATAAGAAGTATGGCATTATGTGTTTACTACATTCACAAGAGTAGACCCAAGATGTCAACTAAAGTTCCAATACAAGAGATTCTCCTAAAGTCCCAATCATTAACACTAGGGATTAAATCTAGTCCTACTTCAATTCATAATCTCTTTAGTTTGTCAGACTTAAAAGTGTGGATGATAGGACAGATGATGGAGGAAATAGGATGATGTCATTTCTTTTCTCCCTATCATTGGAACAAGGTACCTCTCAAGTGCCTCACTAACTCCACACAATCTATTTTTGTTTGTCAATCAGTGCGTCCATCAAAAGAAGTTGAGTCGTCGGTACTTGTTTTCCCGGGAATGCAACGTGGTGTATCTATTTTTAGTATCTAATATACCTTCTACACCCAGACTTGTATCGCTTATGATGTAGAGTCCTTTTTGAGGTACTATTCTGACTCATAAAATCATAATATTTTGGTCCAGCTAGACACTTAAAGGTTGGGAGGGCTCGCCTTTGATGTAAGCTCATATGATGTAACTTTTATAATGCTTTGAGCTTTTATTTTCATCAGTATTTTTCTTTCTTTTATTTTTGGCTACCACTACTGCTTTTACAAAAGGACTGGCGTACACTGATCAACAAATTAATTTAATGATATCATGCCATGGCATTTAGGTTTAGATCAAGAGATTAGTACGAGAACCATGTCCCATATTGGCTAAGATGCTGACACTCAGGTTTCATGAAGCCTTCATTAATCATATCCCATCCTCGAGTATCATATAGTCAGATCCAAACTTGAATCTCAAATCCTAATTCCTCAAGTGAAACATCAACTCATCTCAATCATGAATGATGCCGTGCATGTGAGTGGTGGTCATATTCTTTAAGGAAGAGACTAATCAAGCAATATAACACATAAATGTTTCTAACCACGAAAATTTGAATTATTAAGTCTAAGACCCTAATGATCAAGACATGTTAACTATAAGTCTCCTGACCTCATAAACTAAGTGTTAAAGATCTCAACGAGCCTTGAGTGCAGAGTGAAAGTGTCAAGGAAAACATCAAATTAATAGTTAATTTTTTTTATGATTTTTAAAGAATTTTTTTATTAAAAAGAATTAGAGAATAGATACCCTTAAGAGACAAAGGTGAACCACAACAAACAACAGACATGAGAATTTTACAAGGATACCCATACAACACTACCAACTTCAGTTTCTCAAAGATCATACTTGAATCTTCGGGGTTTGAAATCACACGCTACCTTATGCTTAACTTTTTTCCTCCTAACAGAGTAAACCTCAGAATCGGAATAAGAAAGATCTTCATCGACTTGAATAATGAATCGCGTGGAATGATGCCATTCTTCCTAAATATAATATTCATATCCACATGGGAAGACCTAAAATTCTCCAAGATAGAGGGAAGACATATCCAACCCTTGGTTCCTGCAACAGACTTCTAGGTCCTTAAAAGAGAAAAAACTAGACACAAGATGGAAACCTAACTTCAAAGTAAGACGACAATCGGATAACTGAATATCCTCAAGAAAAGGTGTAGGTTCTGAAGGCTAAGGTTTATGCCTTAGCACATCACGGAAGCACGAAGATCGTATCATATGCGATCAAGAGTGACTAGTCATACTAGTTGCTCGGGACAACATAAATTTAAAAAAATCTTTAAATGATGAACCAACATTATTTGAGAAGTATTCTCAGATCGTTTCATCAAGATCACAAACTAGTTCAAAGGAATACCTCTTGAAGCTTGGTTGTGATCGTCAATCTCTAAAGTAGAGATTCTCCTGTCTCAAGTCCAATCCAACGAAGGTTACACTTGCGGGTGCGTGGATGAGACACACACTTCCTGCAATCCAAGTTTATCATCCGAGCGAGGAGTCTTCTAATTTTGTATCACAAAATCCGATGCCTTCTTCACGAGCAAGAAGCACCGAAGATGGAGGAGATCCACAAGCTGTCGATCCGGTAGCACAAAAGCATTGCGATGACTGCATGCATCTCTAGGTCAACATATGGACGGCCACATGTTCAGAGAGAGAGAGAGAGAGATTTGGCGTGTAGAGAGAGCGAGAGAGAGAGAGATATTGCTCTTCTCAATGTTGTTGTCTTATGTAAAAGAAAAGGCTAGGTCTATCCTTTCTTTTATACTAAATTGGATGGTGGAGATGCACTTCTAATTCAAAACAATGGTGGAGATTTTTGTTGCAAAAATTCTAAATAACAATTAATTTAATTTAAAATAAAATAAATAAGTTGTAATTAATCTTAACATATTTATCTTCAATTAAATCAAAAAAATCCCAAATGAAACAGGATTAGAGAGCCTCTTCCATGTAAGGGGAAAGGAGATGGCTCCTTCCCCTTAAACATGGTGGACGACCACCTTGATTGGAGAGAGAAAATATCTCTCCATTCCTAATGTAATCTTATTACATTAAGTCTTATTTCATGGGATCTTTTGTCAATAAAATATCACCAAATAATTATTGCAAATTATTTGTGATAATTGCAAATAAAATCATTGACAATTATGAATCAAATTCAACCACCCAATAGATTGTGAATTACATTTACAATTAATTGTACAATTTGAATCCAATTTACATCAAATTTAATTCGTAAATCTTATTTACAGTTATCTCTCTCTAATATATTATAAATCACATTTATAATATTTGTTATTAATATGGATAGTGATATCCACATTATTCACATACTTGACAATCAAATCATATTTAATTATCTTGGATGCCCATTTTCATGTGCCTTAATAATATGAATCACATTCACATTGTTCATAATAATTAATCACATTTAATTATCAATTTCCTCAATGATCATGTACATTATCAACAATGAAATTATTCTTGAACTCTTTCAAGAATAATGCGCTTTCTTCGTGGATACTCAAAGATAAGGACATGGCAATTTTACGTTCCATGTATGGTGACTTGGATATTGAGATCATATCTCAAATCCAGATCAAAGGAGAGATCTTATTGATGTTTGATTAAATCAAAGCCGTAAATCTTATCTTCTCATTGTATCTGAATCATATTCAGATTAATATCACAATTGGACTGAGATCAGGTTACTTCTCTATTAAGAGGAGTTACTAAATACAAACTTGTTTCATCAATCCCTCGGAATGGAAGTTTCACGGTTATACAATCGTTTACGATTATATCACCCTTGAGTTTCCTAATACCCGTACATCATGCATACTAGAAGAGCTAGAATAACCCTGAAGTTTTAGATCATTTTCAGACTATCTTCTTTAGAGTTTTAGCATTAAGTTTCTCATTTGATCATTGGGAGTTTGTATCGATCACATACTTTCCAAAAACATATATCATACCTAAAATTCAGTCATGCTTCCAAAGCAAGACGACCATGAACATAATTTGATCCTAATATCTCATAAGTGAACTCATGTCTTCTTGTTCAGTAATGAACATGTATGATCCCTTTGAGAGATCGTATTACTCATATGCCATTGTATGCACTCCAACTCGCGTGGAGTATAGACCTTGATTAGATCATCAACCTATCGGTCTACCAAATGTACATACTCAAGCATATAATAACACATCTGTCTCTGGTAAGAGGATGCGTATCTATATCATAATAGTATACGACATATGTCATGGTTATCTCGATCTCGTTAAGTCAACTCTTTGACCTAACTTACCTACAACCTTCGAATCTATATTCCTATGCAGAGGACCTACATCAAGAGGTCGGTCAGATATTATCCTTCAGAGAAAGGATTGCCATCTTCTTCTCAAGCTGGAGATCCTTTCTTACAATCACTTGACGGTGCTTGATGAGTCCTCAATCTAACTCTTTCGATATCATTCAAGCACCGGCCTCTATGATTTAACATTTTAATCAACAGATGTATGATCACTAAAATGGCCATGGTACATAAACCTAATTGTATCAATGGACCTATAATGCAAATTAGTTGTTTTTCATTTCAGAACTGGAAATGAGTTGCAATAATGTTTATTGCATAATGGCTCGCCGTGGGCTTGCATGTAATGAATCTCCATTTCATCATTTTTACTCTTTCATTTTGCACTTAAATCCCTAGCTAAATGCATGAATATATCATTATTTTGTCAAAATAAACACTATGTAATTTGTACAAAATATTGTATAAAATACTATATATTTAATGTATTTAAATCCAAAATAAAAGAATAAAGGAAGAAAAGAAAAAGAAATGAAACACCATAAGACCCTAGACCCAAGACCCATTCATCATTATGACTTGATCAACAAGGAACAATGTAGGGGGATATTTGGCAGAAGAACTGTACAGAAAATACATCAAACCAATAGTTTCTAATTCACTAATAATTGCATTCTCGCGCCTATTTTATTTTATTATTTTTACACCTCAAATAATAAAACCCTCAACATAAATATTGTAGAAAAATACATTGAAAAATATAAAATTGATTTCACAGGAAAACAATGCACAGTGTGCCCGAGACACACAAAATAGAAGTCAAACTAAAAACTTCATAGACATGTATCTTCTCCATATTGTTTCAAAATAGACTAAAATCATCTTTAATTGCATATAATTTTAAGTAAAGTATATCTATATATACGTATAATATATATGTACATAATTAATTAAGTACACAAATAAAGTCAAAAAAATACAATAAAAGACCTAAATGTGCATTTAAATAAATTAAAAATAAATAAAATATGTGTACAAAATAATAAAATGTAAAATACAAAATAAAAATAAAATACCCTAATACATGTATATATACATTTTACTTGTAAATATTAACTTGTAACAAAAAGCCTCGAAAAAATAAATAAAATAAGAACAAAAAAATATAAAAATTATAAATACTTTTCAAGTTTTCATTAAAAATTTATAAAATCACTCGATATTTTTTATTGATTTAATAAAACATATCTACCTTGAATTATTCTGGTTGGTCCATGTGGACCAACCAAAATCTTTCCCGCGTTGACCTGAGTCAACCGACCCCCTTCTCTCTTGCTCGAGCATCGGATTGTAAGACCACGTTCTTCTCCCTTTTTTCCGCTAAAGGTCATCACCATCTGGCTTTGCATGATGCACGATTCTTGGAGATTGAACCTGCTTGATCCACACCACGAACAAGAGGATCTTTGATCTTCATCGATCTAATCATTTTCCTTGATCAGAGTTACCTCTTTATTCAGCCAATAAATAAGCCTCTTCCGCTCCACCACCAAGTTTGATCCATCTCCTTGTGTTCTTATCCACTCAACCCCATTGTATTCAATTCTCCTTGGTGACAACTTGAAGATCAGAGGAGCTACAACGAGGAGGAGCATCGGAGGTGGATGCGGCTCGAGTCCGATTGCGGTTTTAAGTGACTGTGTTGTCAGTGTAGAGAACCGCAAAGAGACCTGAGCTTTTACATCAAACAAAGATCGGTTTTTAAAAAAACCTTACACTATTTATTTAGCCAAGTAAGTGTGCCTGGGTCGAACACAAGGAGGCAGAATAGTATACTTTGATTTTTTTAGTGAAAATATATTTTTGTGATTATTTTACCTCTTCTTAGAGTAATCGAAGAAACACGATATTTTTTATGGAATTTTGATTTTTAAATTTTTATTTGATTTTATATTTTTTCCAATTTTTATTTATTTTTCAAATTGATATTTTTCAAACAATTTACCTACAGTTTAATATGTGAAGAATAGGTGAAATATAGGTGATATTATATAGTAGGTAAAGTGGACGAGCAACCTACTCGAACAACACTCAAAAACAAATCAAAACGGAGTTGAGGTTTGACAAATCAAAACACGACGATGAAGCGACGAAAATGCACAAGAAATACTGAACAACCTCGCTGGGGTAGTTGCGTAACTACCCTAAAAAAGTCTATGGAAAATAATGCTAAAAATACGTCCAAAGTCCCCCTACAACAGAAGGGTGGAAAAGCAAGAAAAGGTGTAAAAGTTCTGCAAAATAGTCCTCTGTCAGGGGCTGTTCTGTAAAGAAAATATAAAGTATTACATTTAGGTCCCTACGCGGGGACCTAAATGTAATTTCCGGAAAACTTAGAGGCGCTTTGCACTTTCTGTAGATCTGTTGGGTTTAAGGTGCAATTATCACACCCCTTCGCGTTGAACGGCCAAGATCATAACGTCAGAAGCGATCTAGATCATCCACTACTACCACGTCGACAACCTGTACACCGGACTGTTCTTGGAGTTCTTTAAGCGGCTGCGCGAATGACGACGGTCGCTTCTTCTCCAAATTATCGCCATCGACCGGAGCGCCACTTGGGCCTCCTGTAGGGCTAGAGGGGTGGCTCCTCCACCCCTTGAGCTCGCCTATGGTTGAGCGCGGCTGGAGAGGGTGGCGAACGGCGAGGGATCGTCGAGGAAGTTGACGGTCCACTGTTCCTGGCATTAATGGCGTTTGTTACGCCTTCTTTGATCTAGAATCGCGGGATGATTAGAAGTTCCAAATACATTGAAATTGCCCCAGATTCAAGTAAATCCTGCAAAGAACAAATGTGTATGCTCGATTTCCAAAAAATTGGCCGAATGATTAAAGTTTTTGCAAGATCAAAATGTGCTTCCAGATTAGATGAAATGTGTGTGAGATACAATGAGGAAGGAGGCGCGAATTTATTTGGATATGAAACGAATTTGGAAGTGAATTTGATTATGCATTTTAGAAGAATGATTAAGATTCCTAATGACGTACTTAACCACGCTAACCATGGCACGGATGTCGAGAAAGAAAATCACAAAGATGGATGAGTTACATGTGAAGTGCAAGGTGTAAGACCTCTACAGATCGTCGCTCGACATGTCGGCTTCCCGGAGCTCCACGCGCACGCGGCGGCGATGCAAGGCGGAGTGAACGCCTTGGAACTCCTCCCCGATGAACCTTCTTCCACACGGACACCTTTGGCCGGAGCTGTCACCTCCTGAGCGAGCGGAGCGAGACGGGGAAGAGAGGGATCAACCACTGGATTTTGAGCTTCAGGTGGTTAAGAGAAAGTTGTTGAAAAACCGCCAACTTTGGGGGTTTTTATAGAGATATTTCGTGGGCCTCAAGTTTAATCTAAGGGTGGCCGAGTATCTTGATTGTTAGGAGAAGGGATTCAATGGCTTGGATCGAGTGAAATACATTTAGTGTGTGCGGGAAAATTTGGTGAAGAAGGTCGCTTAAAACAGAAACGGTACGAGCTTCTTGGAGAAGAAGCACCAGGTGCTGACTCGTGTCAGCACCTGGATGGCCAGATGCATAAATACATTATATATTATATACTAAATAGTAAATAGCGTTATTTTAAGTAGGTATAAAAACAATAAATGTAAATATTAAATTATTTAAATTATAGAATAATTACTTTTTATAAAATAATAAATATAATATGAAATATAAATATTATATTAAAAATAGATAAAGATAAATAAGTTTTGGATTTTTAATTTAATAATTAATTAATTAAATATTAATTTTGTATTTTCTTAATTATTAGAAAAACAAATAAAGGTTATGTGAATTTTAAGGATTTTAATAAATTAATTTACATATATTAATAAATACAGGTATAAGTTAATCATTTCATTTTTATATATAAATCAGGGTTTTAGATTTTATTAAAATAATAAATAAGATCCAAAAATTCTGAAATAAATTATGATGAAAAATATAATATCATAAAAATAGCTAGAAATTATAAAATTAATAAAATTATAAATAGTGTGTTCTAAATAAAATAAGTAGCTCAGAAACCCCGTTGTCATTAGGTCCCAAAATCGACTTTTTGCAAACGGACTCTGAATTCAATGAAACGACCTCTATTAATTAGAGAATATTATTACATGAACTTTAAGGTGAGTAGAGTGAAATTGGAGCTCGTATGAAGAAGTTATGAGGTTCGGAATTTGAGAATTTAACAATTTAAACGCTGGATTTCTTGGCATATATTTAGGATAATATTTTTAACTTATTTATATATATATTTTAGAAATAATTAGGAAAAGAGTTTGGTGAAATATATTTACATATGTAATTAAAAATCAATGAAGTTTTATATTTATTTGATAAATAGTGAACAATGTGTGAAGTGTGTCTTAATTTATTTTATGGTTTTCTTTCCTTATTTCCCCCTACTTATTATTTTTGTCGACCAATCCATGCTGACTTGGTCTCGGGGTTAGGTTATAAATATGCCTTGCAGCTATATTTATATTTATAAGTCATATTGTACATATATACATATCTCCAATCTACCTTATTTTCTTTTCTTTGTTCTTTATTTATTTACATGTTTTTGATGCTTAAAAGTGGACATTTATTCATGAATGAAGTTTTTATAAAAGATGGGAATTAATGTATATTTACATATATTTGTTAAGGGTTTTAAGATAAAATGCGACAGAAAAGTTAATGAATCATGGATTCATCAACCCCCTATACGTAAACTTTGCTTGTCTCTTAGCAAACAGTTATTTGAAAAAGTAAGTGAAAAAGAAAGAAAGTTAGAATGAATTTGTTTTCCTAAACCAATTTGTGAGAATAGACAAAGGACAGAGCTCGACCGGGCCAGAAACAAGCATTTTGTCGGATCCTTAACTAGGATTAGGATTTTATCCTCAACAGTCCTCAAGTTTCCCAAATCCTTATTCAAGAACACTTCATCAGCTAGTTCAGGCTCACTTATTCATATCGCAAACTCTATCATCCTTGAAGTCAATTTGTACAATGTGTGAATTGATTTAGCTCTCCCTGCTTAAAGAGACGAAGAAACCATCCATCCCGGCTATACACTTCTATTGCTTCCTTATCCAGCTACTCCTTCCTCGGGGAGGGAGATATTCCCTTCTGAGGTTAGTTCATGCTATGTCCACAATCGAGTATAGAGAGAAAGTAGAAGAATGAGAAAAGAAGTGGAGTGCGACCGGTGTAGACGCATCTCCTTGTGAAGCTCAACCGGTGTAGTTAAGTCTCCACTAAGATGTGCAGGCTTTTTGGTGGAAGCTTGGACCATTGTGGTCGTATTTGTATTTGGTGGCTTCTTCTTTGGTTTGGCTTTGTAATTTGCTTGCACTGCATTCATCTTTTTGTGCCTCGACGGATATATCATCTTTTTGTTTCGTCCCTTTTTGAGGTCTTAGAAAAATTGTGTCAGCAGATCCTTCCCTCATCCAAAGCGACTATCGCAACCCCAATCTCTCTCGTCTTTAGACGTCAATGCCGCAAAGACAAGGATAGAAATGCACTATCAAGATGTACTACCCTTCGCAACTCCATGCAAGTCGAGCTAAGTGTAGAGTGCATGTGTTCAAGATTGGTTCACTAGTGTAGAGTTGTACGGAAGACACCAAATGGTCTACTTAAGCACATATGATTTGATTTCTCAAATATGGTCTTATGGAACCCAAAGATTTTAAGTCACAGACATGAAGAGTCTAAATTCCAGATCCTAACTAGGCTCCTTACAATGAAAGTTAAAGGTCATAATCAAGCTCTATCCTTTAGACTCGATTCAATCCTTAGTTTCAAAAATCAAACTTATTATGAAAAATGCGAATGCAAATGCAACCATGTTTTTGTGAAGTATATTTTCTGAATTTTACTCATGTTTATGGATTTTAAGGCTTTTGTAATTTTTATAGCTTTTAGGACTTTGTATTTTTTATGGATTTTCTGATTTTTATAAACAAGTTTTTGTACAAGATATATTTTAATTGAGTTAAATATCTAATGTATTTTACAGATTTTATCTACAGAGGATTTTACAAGGGTTAAATGATTTTTACACATGTTTTAATAAATAGGATTTTAAATAAGTATTATACAAATTTTAAATACAAATTTTAAATACATATTTTAATTACAGATTTTAAATACAGATTTTGGACATATTTTACTTATTTACAAGGATTTTATAAGTAATAAATAAATAGATTTTAAATTAACCCTCACCCACTTTTATGGTTTTTATAGATATAGAAAATACATAACAGTACGAGTTGTGGACAAAAGTATATATACAATATATGCACATCCCCCTATACTTAGCTTGTGCTTTGTCCTCATAGCATCAAAAGAGAAAAAGGAGGACATAACTCGTGTTAAGTAAAAGTGGATGAAAAAGAATAGAGAGTACAAGTCAGTCAACCCCCCTATACTTACGATCATGTCGTCGTAAGTATAACGGAAGAGCAAAAATGAGGTGACTGAGTAAAAAGAATATACAACGAAGGAACAAAAAAAATAAAGAAAACGAAATCATCGAAATCACTCAGTCCCCCCTATACTTAGGATAAGGCATCCTAAGTATAGAAAAGAGTGTGGCCAAAATCGGAGACCAGTGATTTGTGAAAAAGAAAGGATATACAAAAGAATCAGAACAAAATATAAAACATGAATCAACGAACAATCGGTCCCCCCTATACTTAGGATATGGTATCCTAAGCATAGAAGACGAGCAAAAATGGAGACGATTGTGGTCTACGAAGAATATACAAGTGTCGTGGATCTCCGGAAATCGAATGGCTAAAAAGTCTTCGTACATGATGAGATGAAGTGAAAGAATGATCACGAGTCCTGTACAAAATGGATCACTTCAATCAGGGTCATACTGAATTTTCTTCTTTTTATGTGCGTACTGATCCTTGGTTGAAAAAGTAGAGCCTCCTTTGTAAGTGAACTCTGTACGTGGCATAGCTCTCTTTTCTGAAATATGCGTCTCTGGAGTCGGACTACAGAAGGTATCTATATGTGTAAGCATCACACCATCCGACTGTCTACGCTGAATAGACTGTATAATTTGTGAAATGTAATTAATTGACTCTCGTGCTGTAATATGTGTACTCTCAATCTGCGGCACTGAGATGTCTACTGCAAGTGACTGCTCATCTGAATCTGATATGAAATTTGTCTCTATATGTGAACAATCATCTGAAGAACTAGGTACCACGTGATCCACCCTATCCTCGTGTTGGATATCGTGGGTATCAAAATAAACGCTCTCAAGATAAGGAAACCGTGTCTCATTTATGTGATGGCAATCTTCTGCAAGACTGGTGTCCTCTGAAGTAAATGACAATACTGATCTGGGACTGCTACATCCTCTCTCCATCTCAATGTGTATCTCTCCATTGTCTGTGCGGAATGATACTCTCCCAGCATAATAATAAAAAAGTGCTCTTGCTATCTGCAAAAAGGGCCTCCCAAGAATGATTGGAGCAAGATGTAACTGTGTAGGGCACGTCATGTTTAGAACAGTAAAGTCCATTGGAAGCTGCAAGCCCTGAACGATCACGATAATGTTCCTCAACACGCCTCTTGGTCTCTTTACGGATCTATCAGCAAACTGAAGGATCGCGCGAGATTTGTAAAGAGGACCTAACTCGAGCTTATCGAGTAAGGATGATGGTATCAAATTGATCGAGGAAGAGTTATCTAAGAGAGTGCGATCGAATTCAGCATTTGCGATCTCGCATCTAACATAATGTGCACTCGAGTACTTCTTCTTCTTCGGTAACTTATTCTGAGTAGCATAAGATGTGGCCTTGGTCAAAACATGTTTACGTGATCTCTTTTTCCTATGCGTAGTACATCGGTTTTTCAATTGATTCTTAAGCGCAGGAAAATGATTCAAGGCATCGTGAAGCAGAATCTTCAGAAAGATGTGATCTTTTAGTAATCGCTCGGTCTCTGGAGTGACAACATTCTTTTTGGAGTTTTTCTTTCCTTTTCCAAACAAAGCGTCGGGAAAGGGAACAATGTCAGGAATAAGAAAATCAGACTTTTTATTCAATTCAAAATCAATATGTACATCGAGAGTTTCAGAATTATGTACAAAACTCTCTAAAATAGGGGAAGACATGTTTTTGTCAGGAGTATCTGCATGGTCTGGCGTGATATCATCGTATGACTCACTGGTGTCCATGTCAACTGTATCGGCATCGCTCCCTTCTCTTGGATCTTCAAGGTGGTCCTCATCATTGTGTTGATTCTCCTCCTCAGCATCAGAATTTGGCTATTCATGGATTTGCTCCTGCTACACATCAAGTGCTCTCTCCTCTATTCCAGCAGGTGCTTGTGGTGATCTACTGCTCCTGAGATGAATGAAGTTATATAAAAATTCAGGAAACGAGATCATACCTGTAGTGTTGTCTACCTGATCTGGATGCCTCCTCTTGTTGTTCGGATTCATCTGAGGCTGGGCTGGGAGAGTGGTCTTCGATGCAGTTAACTCATTCAGACGACAGTTAACCTGCTCCATCTCTGTCTTATGCGTAATCTAGAGCGTACTCAGCATATCCATGATTTGATTTAGTTCTTGGGCCTGCGAAAACATCTCATTATCGGTGTGGTGGCCCTGGCTCTCTATTCTCTCCTGCCTTGGCGTGTAATGCTGTGAGGTGGAAGGCTGGGAGGATCTCTATGGTGTAAAGGAAGACTATTGTTGCTGCTGATAGTGATGCGACTGTGAATGGCGAGGAGGATACTGGTATGAATGCAGTCTTCGATAAGCATGCTGGTGAGACTGTTGCTGCGTGAAATTCTGTCGGTGCTGAAAGTGTGGACGTCCATGCTACGGTTGGCTATACGGATGCTGTTGATGATGTGGTATACTCGGTTGCTGAATCGGAGTATACCAAATCCCGTTGATCTCAAGAGTGGCTTGAGGCTCAACATCCATGTCTGAAACACTGGTGATCTGACCGGGATTGGCATGAGACTGATCCTCATGCCAATCAATCTGTGGAGTCTCGGTCTCGCTCTGTAAAAAATGAATCTGTAGGGTGGGTGGAGTGGGTAAAGTCCTCTGTGCAGGTTGTGCGGTCGAAGAAGATTGGGCATGCTGGTACTGAAGTTGGAGCTCTGTAACCTTCTTTGTAAGATCACTCAGCTGCTGAGGCAGAGATGAAAGTTTCTCTAACTCTCGCAACGGCTGTAAGTCCTGAACTTGCTTTTGAATCACATCCACTAATGTTAATTTCTCGCTAATGAAGCCCATGTTGGTGTTGGATTCAGATTCTGAAATATTAGCCACCTTATGATGCTCTCGGTGATGTGGTGGCTGAGGGGTTCTCTGAAATGCCCGAGTAGAGTCGACGACTCTTGAGTTCTCTGCCATCCCTTCGAAGATGGACCAGACTGACTTGGCATCCTTATTCAAATAGCTCCCGCTACATGCGGCACTCACTAACCCCTGAATGTTCGGCTGGAGTCCTCTGAAATAGTTCTGTACTAGCACCTTCATTGGTATGTCATGATGCAGGCATCTCTCCGTAAGATCTTTGAATCTATCCCATGCCTCATGGAAAGATTCATTCGGAAGCTACGTGAAATTGGAGATCTGACTCCTCATCATGTTCATCCTCCCCAGAGGAAAATATTTACGCAGGAATGTGGACTTCAGATCGTCCCATGTAGAAACTTCCCTTCCCAGGTGGCTCAACCAATAAAGTGCCTTATCGGCTAAGGCAAAGGGAAAGGCTTTGAGGCGAACAACCTCCTGCGTAACGCCTGGATAACTAGCCGTACCACAAATCATTTCGAACTGCTGTAAAAAGGTAAATGGCTCCTCTTTAGTATTCCCGTAAAACTTGGGAAGCAGTGAGATGAAGGACGACCTCAATTCGTACGGCCCTTGATTCAGCAATAGCCGAATCCTATGATGGAGCGTTCTTGCGCCTGGGTCATACTCATCTCGTAACGTGGCGGGAACCACTGCAGGTGGTAACGGGTTCCCGGTCCTTGCTCGCAGCGCGACTATCTCATCTCGCAACTCGTTCTGAGTTCTAAATTGCTCCCGAATCTGTAAATTCATCTGTTGTAATGTGTCGAGAATTATGGTTGTTATATCTACGGCTGAGTCTGATCTTCCATCATGGTGTGGTGGCCTTTCCTCTGCTGGTCCTTTACCACGAGCCTTATATAGCAGATCTGCTATGAAAGAAAAAGACTCTTAAGAACTCAGCGAAAATTCAGCTGGAGATGATGATGTATTGAGACAAGGGTCTGTCTCAATAGTCTGGCCAAGAGGCGAGGGAGTTTGAGTCTGACTCTCCTCGAGATTAGATGGGACCAACTCGGGAAGAGGGTCATCCCGAGCTTGTGAAGATATATGACGGACAGTGAACGGTCGAGAGCTCACGGAGACTGAGCAGAAAAGCCGTCGAGTCGTCATATTCGATACCAAAAGAATGATCGGGAGAACACGATTGTCGATTCAAGAAAGATGGGAAAATGTGAAAAAGCGGCGGTAACTCACGCCCCACAAACAAACGCAAAGCAAATCCCTTTTTCACCAACAACCCGATTATGACCGTAAGAGTTAGGTCTTTTATCTTGTCGGTTTAAGGGTTGTATTTGCAAACAAATATATTGTCGGTTACGCGAGCTGATAGGTGCCCAATATTTTCCCCAAAATACTGGCCCGAGTCTCTACATAAAACCACTTGCTCTCAGCCAGTATGGGAGTAAGTACGGACAGTTTCCGGCTACCCGTGTTACTTGAGGACGGAGCCTTACGCAGTGTCCTCTAAACCTCCCACTCTGCTAAGTAAACCCGGACCGTTTCCGGCTACTCGAGCGTACCCACTGAGGAGAAGTGATTAGGTGCATAGACTAAGTAGTATTTTGCGAGAAATACGGGTTTGTGGCTCTAACCTTACGTGTCGTCTCTCACTCACGCACTCTGAGAAAATGTGTGGGGATTACTCTCCAAAATCAGATGAACCTTACATTTATTTTAGATCAGATACGTTAGCAGTCTTTATTTTATTTTGGAGTTTTATATTTTTTTTGTTTTTTCAAACAAACGTCTATTTTTTTATTTTCTTTTTTTTTTTAAAATCCTAAAATCATGCACCTAGGTTGCGAGTCCTAAGACTAACTACGTAAGCACAATCAGATAGAATAAAAGAAAACTCCTAAGCAAGCATCTATCTTCGAAAAAGTCGCGGAAAAATCGTCGATGCGAGAAAAGCGTGGTGGGTGCCCTGATCCCCCGAATACACGGTACTCGGTGAATCAGACCTCTGAAAAAAGTGGGGGAAAGTACAAGTCGGGATGTCCTTAGTGGACCCCTTCTACTAAAGTTCAATGCAACTTTCTCTCTCTTTCTCTCTTTACAAAATTACACTAATCAATCTTGCCCTCTACAGTCGACTCGTAAAGAAGGAATCGACCTCTGCTCTCTCAACTGACTTGGCTTCCTAAGAAACCGGCTGATCCTGCAAGCCCTGCAATAATTGGTTAGCGGCTAAAGACGATCGATAAAAGGCTCGAGAAAAAGCCATAAGAAAAACCGAGTAAAAGCTACAAAAAGAATAAGAAGAGAGAAAATAAAATCACAAAATATGTAAAAAATCAAAATAACACTAACGCCTCCCCGGCAACGGCGCCATTTTAATGCGGCTCGGGTCCGATTGCGATTTTAAGTGATTGTGTTGTCAGTATAGCGAACCGCAAAGAGACCCGTGCTTTTACATCAAACAAAGATCGGTTTTTTTAAAAAACCTTACACTATTTATTTAGCCAGGTAAGTGTGCTTGGGTCGAACACAAGGAGGCAAAATAGTATACTTTGATTTTTTTAAGTGAAAATATATTTTTGTGATTATTTTACCTCTTCTTAGAGTGATCGAAGAAACACGATATTTTTTATGGAATTTTGATTTTTAATTTTTTATTTGATTTTATATTTTTCCATTTTTTACTTATTTTTCAAAATGATATTTTTAAAACAATTTACCTACAATATAATATGTGGAGAATAGGTGAAATATAGGTGATATTATATAGTAGGTAAAGTGGACGAGCAACGAGCTCGAACAACACTAAAAAACAAATCAAAACGGAGTTGAGATTCGACAAATCAAAACACGACCATGAAGCGATGAAAATGCATAAGAAATACTGAACAACCTCGTTGGGGTAGTTGCGTAACTACCCTAAAAAATCTACGGAAAATAATGTCAAAAATACGTCCAAAGTCCCCCTACAACACATGGGTGGAAATGCAAGAAAAGGTGTAAAAGTTCTGCAAAATAGTCCTCTGTCAGGGGCTCTTATATAAAGAAAATATGAAGTATTACATTTAGGTCCCTATGCAGGGACCTAAATGTAATTTTCGGAAAACTTGGAGGCGCTTTGCACTTTCTAGAGATCTGCTGGATTTAAGGCGCAATTATCACACCCCTTCACGTTGAACGGCCATGATCATAACATCAGAAGTGATCTGGATTGTCCACTACTGCCACGTATCGATAGCCTGTACACCGGGATGTTCTTGGAGTTGTTCAGGTGGCTGAGCGAATGACGACGGTCACTTCTTCTCCAAATTATCGTCGTCGACCAGAGTGTCACTTGGGCCTCCTGTAGGGCCAGAGGGGAGGTCCTCCACTCCTCAAGCTCGCCTACGGTTGAGCGCGGCTGGAGAGGGTGGCAAACGGTGAGGGATCGTCGAGGAAGTTGACGGTCCACTGTTCCTGGTGTTGATGGAGTTTGTTACGCCTTCTTTGATCTAGAATTGCAGGATGATTAGAAGTTCCAAATACCTTGAAATTGCCCCAGATTCAAGTAAATCCTGCAATGAACAAATGTGTATGCTCGATTCACAAAAAATCGGCCAAATGATTAAAGTTTTTGCAAGATCAAAATGTGCTTCCTGAATAGATGAAATGTGTGTGAGATACAACGAGAAAGGAGACACGAATTGGTTTGGATATGAAACAAATTTGGAAGTGAATTTGATTGTGCGTTTTAGAAGAATGATTAAGATTCCTAATGACGTGCTTAACCACGTTAATCGTGGTGCGAATGTCGAGAAATAAAATCGTAAAGATGGATGAGTTACCTGTGAAGTGCAGGGTGTAAGACCTCAGCTGATCGTCGCTCGACGGGTCGGCTTCCCGGAGCTCCACGCGCATGCGACGGTGATGCAAGGCAGAGTGAATGCCTCGGAACTCCTCCTCGATGAACCTTCTTCCACGCGGACACCTTTGGCCGGAGCTGTCACCTCCTGAGCAAGCAGAGCGAGGCGGGGAAGTGAGGGATCAACCACTGGATTTTGAGCTTTAGGTGGTTAAGAGAAAGTTGTTGAAAAACCGCCAACTTTGGGGATTTTTATAGAGAGATTTCGTGGGCCTCAAGTTTAATCTAAGGGTGGCCGAGTATCTTGGTTGTTAGGAGAGGGGATTCAATGGTTTGGATCAATTGGAATACATTTAATGTGCGTGGGAAAATTTTGTGAAGAAGGTCGCTTAGAATAGAAACGGTACCAGCTTCTTGGAGAAGAAGCACCAGGTGCTGACACGTGTCAGCACCTGGATGGCCAGACGCATAAATACATTATATATTATATAATAAATAGTAAATAGCATTATTTTAAGTAGGTATAAAAAGAAGAAGTGTAAATAATTAAATTATCTAAATTATAGAATAATTACTTTATATAAATAATAAATATAATACGAAATATAAATATTATATTAATAAATAGATAAAGATAAATAGGTTTTGGATTTTTAATTTAATAAATAAATAATTATATATAATTTTGTATTTTCTTAATTATTAGAACAATAAATAAAGGCTATGTGAATTTTTAGAGATTTTAATAAATTAATTTACATATATTAATAAATACAGGTATAAGTTAATCAGTTCATTTTTATCTTTAAATTAGGGTTTTGGTTTTTATTTAAATAATA
Source organism: Ottelia alismoides (assembly GCA_037367405.1). Lineage (NCBI taxonomy): Eukaryota > Viridiplantae > Streptophyta > Magnoliopsida > Alismatales > Hydrocharitaceae > Ottelia > Ottelia alismoides. The sequence goes on along the minus strand of JAZKJV010000532.1, from coordinate 566,990 downwards.
AATAAGATCCAAAAATTCTGAAATAAATTATGATGAAAATATAATATCATGAAAATAATTAAAAATTATAAAATTAATAAAATTATAAATAGTATGTTCTAAATAAAATAAATAACCCAAAAACCCCGTTATCATTAGGTCCCATAATCGACTTTTTGCAAAGGGACTCCGAATTCAATGAAACCACCTCTATTAATTAGAGAATATTATTTTTTTAACTTTAAAGTGAGTAGAGTGAAATTGGAGTTCGTATGAAGAAGTTATGAGGTTCGGAATTTGAGAATTTAACAATTTAAAAGCTGGATTTCTTGGCATATATCCATGATAATATTTTCAACTTATTTTTATATTTTTATATACATTTTTAGAAATAATTAGGAATAGAGTTTGGTGAAAAATATGTACATATGAATTAATTAAAAATCAATGAAGTTTTGTATTTATTTGATAAATAGTGAACAATGTGTGAAGTGTGTCTTAATTTATTTTTATGGTTTTCTTTCCTTATCTCCCCCTACTTATTGGTTTTGTCGACTAATCCATGCTGACTTGATCTCGGGGTTAGGTTATAAATATACCTTGCAGCTATATTTATATTTATAAGTCATATTGTACATATATACATATCTCCAATCTGCCTTATTTTCTTTTCTTTGTTCTTTATTTATTTACATGTTTTTGATGCTTAAAAGTGGATATTTATTCATGAATGAAGTTTTTATAAAAGATGGGAATTAATGTATATTTACATGTATTTGTTATGGGTTTTAAGATAAAATGCGACAGAAAAGTTAATGAATCATGGATTCATCAGTGATCCAACCTATCGCCGGAGGAGCTCCGTCGACTAGATTCGCTTCCTTGACTTCGGTCGAGTTGATGCCTCTATCTTCTATTTATAGGTAATCCTTTAACCATATTTTCATTCCCCACCTTTAATGTCTACTTTAATTGCTCGATTAGGTTTACTTTCAAAAACACCAAATTGTCTAGAGCTTGAGCTCCAAGCCGATTCATCGTGATCCTGAAGGATATGGGAAGATCCATAAGCACATCATGGAAGCATGGGGATCGTATCGAATGCGATCGGGAGAGACTAATGAATCTGCATTTCATCATATTTATTAATTTATTTTAGCTTAAAATCCCTTACAAAACACCTGTATATAATACTAACTCCATATTCTTACTAACTTGCATCTGCATGTAAATATTGTATACTTCTTACCATTTTAACCTAAAATAAAGAAAGAAAGAAAGAAAGGACAAATAAAGAAAATAAAATAAAAAAGGAAGACTGTATATATGTAATAGATATAGGCTGACTCGAACCCCGAGAGATGGTTAAGTCTTGACCTGATCGATCATGAATAAAGTAGGGGGAGATAGGGTCCTTAGTCAAAAAAATCCAAAAAAATATTTGCTGTGTATATTTGTATACTACACTATTTTATTTGTACATAAATTGACCTCAAACAAAATAATTTTAAAACAAAAGTTGTAAATAAAAATGTGTCCTAAATAATAAAAATAATTGCACAATTAAATCTTGTACAGAATAAAAGCAACCACACTTGGAAAAAGCAACTAAGCGATAAATGAAAGACCAATTCCAGCTCCATATGAACTCAAATTGAAACAAACTCACTTCCATTGTTTTCTAAATTAAATTATCTTTAAAATGGCTGTGATTTCATAATTTTTGGGGTTACAGTTGAAAAGTCGATTTTTTGGGGTGGTTTGTGCAATTTTCCCATGTATTTGTGCATATTGTATTTGTAAATATTTATAAATATTTTTACTAAATATTTAAAATGAAAATAAAAAAATAAAAATGTTTAAACAAAAAATTTCCTTATTTAACTATATGTATAATGTACCATATTGTATATAGTATATGTATATATTTGCTATTCTTAAATAACAACCACAAAAAAATAAAAAAATTAACATTTTTTTATTTAATTTAATAAAGTGACGAAAATAAAAAAAATTAGTTAATTTTTGTAAATATTTTTAACACTAATCTCTCTCTTTATCTTTATCTCATTTCAAATTTTCTCTCTTATCTCTTATCTTCATTCAAAATTTCAAAAAAAAAATTCATACTACGCTATCTTTTCTATTTATATGGCTCCTTCTCCCTCATTCCAAGTTGATCAATGTTTGGTGAGAGGAGCCCAATCTCCGAGAATCTTTTGATCATAGAAGGGTGCCTAGCCTCCGAGCCGTCCAGTGACATCGAGCCGGCCTTCGTTGAGGTGATCAAGGTCTTTTCCCCTCCTAAAGTGGGATGCATCATTTTCTTCTTATTTTCCATATAGATTAACCTTAGTTTAATTTTTCGCATTTTAATTTCATTATCATTTTTTTATATAGATTTTAAAATCCATCACAACTTGATTCTTCACCACCGATCTCAATTTTTTCATCTCACATCTCGATCTCTCCATGTTCTTTTCTACCTGTCACGATCTCTCAACTCCGGCCATGCACGATGGTCGGAGACTCATATCCATTCCTCATTTTTTGCCGAATTCCCATTCACGCATTCCATTTTAATTTTGGGATCGAGCCATCGTGCTCGAGTCCTCATTTGTTTATAAATAAAAAATTAAAAAAATATCATTTTTCATTCTAACATTTGTTTTGTAGGGACAAAATAAAAAATTTAAAACAATTAAAAGAATTAAAAAAAATAAAAAATCAATTATTTACAATTTTGTTTCTAAAAAAATAAAAAAATATTTTTTATTTAATCTCTATTTACATTTGCAAATAAAAAAATAAAAAATATAAAAAATTGCTGGCAGCACGCCAGCCACCCCTACGCCATCGCCACCGCCCTTCACAACCGACCGCGCGACAACTACGCTCAGACTACCGCCGTGCTGTCCACCTGGGTGTGTGTCGCCCATGCCGCTCCGTCGACGTTCCACATCGATGCCACTGCCCTGAACAGTAGCACCGACCCTGCTAACCACTATGCCACCGTGCAAGTACGTCACCTGGATCTCGCGACACCTTCGCCTGAAGCCGCGAGGTCGACTTCACCCCCACGCGATCCTCCAGGAATGCTCGTTATCGCCTTCCTAGCGGCCAAGCTCTGCCACACCACTCATCCACGCTGACCCCCGCCTCGCTGTTAAAGCCACACGTGCATCTAACACCGATCATGATGCCACCGTGCGGAGGAGCCATAGCTAGCACCGCCGCCACTCAGTTGCTTGGACGAGAATAATAAGAAGGCAGGAGACGCCCCCACCTTTGCTATTTGGTTGAGGAAACGAAGGGAACAAACAGGGAACCCTAGGGTTCATTAAAAATTTTTGGAAAAATATCATAAAAGCCCCTGGAAGTTTTCATAGTTACAGAAAGGACCCCGCTTCAGCAAATCACGTGCAGCGTACTCCCTCTTTGGGTAATTCATTTTGTCCCTGCATATTTATTTCTGTTATATTTCCAATTCTAGAACACTGAATAATGGTAGTTCTGTCCCTGTTATCCAGACTCTTTGATTTGCACGATCTTTTTATTGAAATAATTATTTTCATTGCTCTAAAAATTCTAAAAAAGTTAGGTATACTCCTGTTATGAGCATATTCATTGCATAAATTTTTATTGCATTTTCTTATCATTTGATATTATAAAAAATATAAAACAGCGTCTTTTCTTTTTTTGAAACTAAAAAATTCATAAAATCGAATATTGCTCCAAAAAATCTAAAAAGCTAGATTAGTTTTATTTTATTGTATTTTTTATCCAAATTTCATGCATCAATTCTTTTCAAAACACAAAAATATTGAAAATACTAAAAATCTTATTAAAATCATAAAAAAATCTAAAAAAACCAAAAATTATGATTTCATTTTCTGTTTGTAGATATTTGCATATATTTCATCATAAAAATAGTTGCCAGGAGTTTTAGGTAATTAAAATATTTTTTAGTTGCAAATTACTCTAAGCCGTGCACTTTTATCATTTTTGTCACTGTTTGATTTTTAGTAGAATACAAAAACATCTGAAAATTCTACGAAAATTCTCAAAAATATTTCAAATTCTTTAAGACCCAAAAATATTTTCTCTGGATTATTGAGCAGTTTTGATATAATTGAAAAATACAAAAGAGTTTGGTGTGCGTATCTCTTATCTTGTGCATATTGTTCCTTATTTGAATTTTTTTAAAAAATTGCAAAATCAAAATAACTAAAAATTAGAAAATTAGAAAAATAGAAATTAAAAAAATTAAAAAGAAAAAATTCCACAAAAACCAAGGTTAGTTCGCTTGTGAGATTTCTGCCTTTTCTTTTAAATGATTTTCGATTAATTGAATAACCCTTGGGAATTGTAGCCTCCCTGAGTTCGATCCTGTCTGCTATACAGGTAAATAAGTAGCAAAACATTTCTCTTGTGCTTCATTATTTTTGTAAACATTTTACAGTGAGAGAAAAAAATTGTTTATTTGAGCCGTGAATTTTGGGGATCGCAACGACTTTATATCCATTTATAATTATCAATCCTCGAGATTTCTGTGTCAACAAAATGGCGCCGTTGCCGGGGAGGCACGGTGAGGGTGGTTAGGTTTCTCTTTTGACCTGCTATTCTTCGTTGTATATATTTGTATATATTTTTCCACATTCACTCCATTGTTCATATTCAACGTTTCATTTCATCTTTTCTGCTTATATTTGATAATTGTGTTTCTTACACATTCTCTCTTTTCTTTTTCTTGCGAGGGTCCGCAGAGCAAAGGAGGTGATCCTAGAAGAGCCAAAGCACCCAAGCGAAGTGGAGGCAGCTTGATTCTTCACCAAGCCGCAAAATAGCGTGACAAGAGGAGAAGAAGAATTGAAGGAGACTAAAAAGAAGAAGAAGAAGAAAAAAATAGGGACTTTTTTAGCATTTGAACCATTGTAAACAAACATTCTTTTATTGCGGGGTCTGTTTCGCCAAGTGCCGATGTACTTGGAGGACCTCATCGGTTTTGTTTTCATCGCCTTATTTTTCATTATTTCACATGGATTTCTGAAAAACCCTAGATTACCCTTCTTAATTCAATTGGATTAACGATTAAATTTAATGATATCGTTACAGTTAGGTAAAATCGGACTTATCAAAACCACTTTGATTAATATGTCAATTAAACGCAAGCGGCAATGGCGCCATTTGACGAACCCTAAATTTAGCCTCTTAATAAGTCGTTTTAATGTGTTGTAGTTCGTCGAATCGAATACCTCGAAGACCATTCAATTAATATATCAATCAAATCAAAAGGTCGATTTATTTTTTTTACTTGGGCAAGCCCAAGGTCGAACTCAGGGACACGAGCCTCTTTAGTATCATTTAGACTCAAATTATTTAGATTACATGTTAGATTAATAATCATAGGTCAAGAAATGCATGAAGACATGATTCATAAATAAACATGAGAATTGCATTTATTTTATTTTATTTATCATGCAAATAAATGCAAAACTAAAACACTACAAATATGCCCAATTTATGCAGAATCGACGAGCAATAAAGAGATTTCAGAAATGGCTCATGAAGCTATTCCATTCAATGGCACACAATTCATTGAATAAATTACACTAGATAATTTGGTTTATACAATAAAGTCGAAAGTGCCAAAAGAAAACAATAGATATGCCATTAGAAAGAGAATTAAACAAGCTTCGAAATACCACTGAAATCAACTCAATCGGAGCTAGGATGCTCAAGATATGCAAGAGTGAAACCGGGGGTATAAATGCAAGAAAAACATAAAAGATAACTAGCAAACAGGTCCCTGGGAGGGACTAAAATGCAAATAAAATAAAATTGGGACCTTTATTGTAATTTACCCATACGTACAGGGGTATTTTTGCAATTATTAAAACCCGCAGGGGTATGTGTGCAAAATACCCCAGACACATGTGGTTTGCACGTGATTTCAAGACCTGGATGCAATATGAAGAACCAACAGGGGCCTCCATGCAAAATACCTGCATCCACGTGACCAGACGATGAATCTACAATTCGTCATCTTTATTCATTTATTTTTTGCTTAAAATCCCTTATAAAACACATGTATATAACACAAACTCCATATTCTTACTAACTTGCATTTATATGTAAATATTGTACACTTCTACCATTTTAAAATAAATAAATAAATAAATAAAGGAAAAATAAAGAAAAGAAAATAAAAAGGAAGATTGTATGTATGTAATAGATACATGCTGACCCAAACCCTAAGAGAAGGTCAAGACTTGACTTGATCGACCATGAATAAAGTAGGGGGAGATAGGGTCCTTAATCAGAAAATCCAAAAAAATGTATGCCGTGTATATTTGTATACTACACTATTTTATTTGTACCTGAATTGACCTCAAATCAAATAACTTTTAAAACCAAAGATGTAAATAAAAAAGTGTTCTAAATAATAAAAATAATTGTACAATTAAATCTTGTACATAATAAAAGCAACCACACTTGGAAAAAGCCACTAAGCGATAATTGAAAGACCAATTCCGGCTTCATATGAACTCAAATTGAACAAAACTTCCATTATATTCTAAATTAAATTATCTTTAAAATGACTGTGATTTCATAATTTTTGGAGTTACGGGTGAAAAGTTGGTTTTCTAGGGTGGTTTGTGCAATTTTCCCATGTATTTGTACGTATTGTATTTTGTAAATATTTGTAAATATTTCTACCAATTATTTAAAATAAAAATAAAAATTATAAATATAAAAAATTTTAAATAGAAAAAAACTAATTTCCTTATTTAACTATGTATATAATGTACCATATGTATATAATATACGTATATAGTTGCTATTCTTAATTAACCACCATAACATTTTTTCTTCAAATAAACAAAGTGACGGAAATTCAAAAAAATAGTTAATTTTTACTTTATCTCATTTCAATTTTCATCTCTCTTATCTCTTCAACCAAAAATTCAAAAATTCAAATATTTATATGGTTCCTTCTCCTTCATTACAACTGGATCAATCTTTGGTGAGAGGAGCCCGATCTCCGAGAGTCTTCTTGTCACAGAAGGGTGCCTAGCCTCCGAGCCGTCCGGTAACTGTGCGTCGGCCTTCGTCGAGGTGATCAAGGTCTTTTCCGCTCCTGAGGTGAGATCCATCATTTTCTTCTTATTTTTCATCTAGATTAACCTTAGTTTCCTTTTTCGCTATTTATTTTCTCGTCATTTTTTATCTAGATCATAGAATCACCACTCATGATTAAATCCGCCACCGACTCGATTTTTCATCTCACTTTCTCGATCTCTATGCATTCTTTTCTACCTAACACGATCCCTCAACTCCAACCACGCATGGTGGTCGGAGATTTGGATTCGATTCCTCCATTTCGTCGGATCTTCATTCACGAATTTCGTTTTGATTTGGAGTCGAGTCATCATGCTCGAGGCCTAATTTGTTGATAAATAAAAATTTTAAGAAAAATTAAAAAATATATATCTATTCTTTTTCTCTAATTTTTGTTTTGCAGGATCATCTAAAAAACAAAAAAAATTAAAATTAACAATTAAAAAATTTTAGTTTTTGTTTTTAATTTCCTTACTTCGAATTTTAAAAAATAAAAAGTTTTTTTATTTCTGTTTCAGTCTTTACATTTACAAATAAAAAAAGGGGCTTCAGCGGCAGGCGCTGCTCCACCAGTAAGCGGGCGACGCCCGTCGCCCGTCATCCACCACCGCGCCTGAGCACCGCCCCTCCAGCCTCCCCGCTTGGACCTCCTGAAGCCAGCACCATGCACTCCTCCGCGAGCGAGGCCTGCAGCCGCCGCCCCTTCCTAGAACCCTTAACCGCGCGACCATCGCCACTCCTCCGCCTGGGAGCCGCCTCCTCGCCCTCCGCCTGTCGATGCAGCGTATCCCCACTCCAGCCAGGCGCCACCATCCAGCCCTTTAAACCCCTGAAGAACCGTCGGACATCGTCTTCGACGCCGCTTGAAGTGGCTAACCATCACCGCCGTTCACTGCAACCACCGCCGCCAGCCTCGCGTATTGTCTCCACCATCCGCACAGCAGCTGCGAACCTCCTGCCATACGGCCGCCTCCACGCTAGCGCTGCCTCACCATCGCGGCCCGCGCGCCTCCACCCGGCTCTGGAGGACGACGTGCAAGTCCCCTATTGACCTCCCATCTTTTGAAGAACGAAGAGCATCTAGGGCTAAATAATATATTTAGAAAAAAATATCATGCAGCCCCTGGAAATTCCAGCAATTGCAAAGAAGACTGCCAGATCAGATCACACGCAACACACACCCCTAGCTGGGTAAATTGCATTTGTTTTTCTCGCTTTTATTTATTGTTATTTTTTAATGCAGAAACTTTATTTATTTACATTCCAGTCCTATTTATCCAGACTTTTAAATTTGCATGTTCTTTTAAGTGAAATAAATCCTTTTGTGGTCAATAAATCTTCCAAAAATCATGCTATGCTCCTGATGTGCTTATCTTTCTAGCATAATTTTTCATTGCATTTTCGTTATTTAATATTATTTTCAAATAAAAAACAACATCTTTTTCTCTTCCTGAAATTCTAAAATTCATAAAAATTTGAATATTGCTTTAAAAATTCCATAAAATTAGATGAGTTTTATTTCATTAACTTTTAATTTCTGTGCAAATTTCGCGCATTAACTATTTATAAAGCCCAAAAAATTCTTATAAAAATCATAAAAAATTCTACAAAAATCCAAAAATCGTAATTTTAGTTCTTGTTTGTAGATATTTGTCTCTGTTTTATCATAAAAATATTGATTGGAGTTTTGGGCACTTAAAATATTTTTAAGTTGCAAATTACTCCAGGCTGTGCACTTTTTATCATTTTTGCCACTATTTGATTTTTAGAAAAATATAAAGCATATGAAAATTCTACAAAAAATCTCAAAAATATTTCAAAAAACTCTAAAACCCAAAAATATTTTCTTTGGATTTTTTTGATCATTTTTAATATAATTGAAAAACACAAAAAAGTTCGGTGTGCGTAGTTCTTATCTTGTGCATATTGTCATTATTTGAAATATTTTTTTTTACAAAATTAAAATCAATAAAAATTTGAAAATCAGAAAAAATAGAAAAAAAATAAAAAATAAAAAGATAAAATCCACAAAGACCTAAGATAGTTTACCTTTGAGATTCCTGCTTTTTCTTTTAATTAATTTTTGTCGATTATTTGAATAACCCTTAGGAGTTGTAGCCTCCCTGAGTTTGATCCTGTCCTATATACAGGTAAATAAGTAGCAAATATTTCTCTCGCTCCGCCTTATTTTCTATAATTATTTTGCAGCGAGAGAATAAAAAAATTGTTTGTTCGTTGACGCTTAATTAGGTTTCAACAACTTGTTTATAATTCAATTAATTAAAACTCCGGAAATGTTCAGCCAACAAAATGGTGCCATTGCCGGGAGGCACGACGAGGGTAGTTAGGTTTCTCTTTCGACCTGCTATTCTTGGTTGTATGTATTTGTGTATATTTTTCCACACTCACTCCATTGTTCATATTCACTATTGCATTTCATTTTTTATTTGATAATTGTGTTTCTTAAACATTCTCTCTTTCTTTTTCTTGCGAGGGCCCATGGAGCGAAGGAGGCGATCCTAGGAGAGCCGAAGCACTCGAGCGAAGCGGAGGCGGCTTTATTTTTCACCGAGCCACAGAATAGCGTGAGAGGAGGAGAAGAAGAGTTGAAGAAGACACAAAAAAAGATTTATTTATTTTAGCATTTGAACTGTTGTAAATGGACATTCATTTGTTGCGGGGTCTGTTCTGCCATGTGCCGGTGTACTTGGGGGACCTCATCAGTTTTGTTTTCATCGACTTTATTTTTCTTTGTTTCACGTGGATGTCGTGAGCTACAAATTGATTGCTTTAATTAATTTGCTCGAGCCATGTAATTAATTAGGTCCAAACACCCTAAACAAGAATTTCTGTACCTATAGAGTAGAGTATAATTTGGACTTAGTCAAATTAACTTGTTCTTGCCCGTTAATAGAAGCTATCATCTAGGACGGTTCACTTGCATCATATATGATAGTTTATTTTTCTGTATTTCAATTCTGCGCGAGTCACTTGCATGTAGAGTGCTAGCGACAAGGTACGCATCTCTATCCCTACATGCATCATTGTTTTTAATCGCGCATTGGCATTTCCAACCTCCTTCCTTGTTTTCACTCACATAAGTTAAAAAGGAAATTGGACACTCGGTAGGCGATTCTTCGAAAATATTTTAACCAAGTGACAACTGCCTAAAATATGAGACTGCTAAAGAAAACTCGACACTAAAATAAACACAAGGAAAAATCATTGTTTCGGGGAGAGTAACCCCCTCATTGTTTGGTTTGTATGTAGTGAGAAAGCGACCCGCATACTAGGATAGAACCACGCCTGAACTCTTTTCACACTACTATCTTGGGTTAGTCATTCTCCTGTGAGGATCTCTCCGGTAGCTGGTAAAGCGACCCGCGACGTCCTTAACAACTTGAATTGATCAGGCGGCCGGTAAACGGTCCGCAATTCATACTGATTGGGAAATATCTAACTTTGGGATTAGGCCAGTCTCCTGAGAGCATTGGGTTCCTAACAGCTCGCTTTAACCACTCTGATATATTGTATATTCTCACCAAACTCTAAAATTGACAAGATAATTGACCGAACCTTCATGGTCTTCACATTGAGTTGAGTTGGTGAACTGGGGGTTTGTATTGTGTTTGATTGCTTGTGTGCATACTTGATCCTTCTGTGTATTTACACCTTTCTCTCCATATCTTTTGACTTGACCCTCACACTCTCCCGATCCCGTATTTTTTTCGGAGATGCCCGACTGGAGTTATTTTAATCCGATCTTCGCGGACTTCTCGCACTCTTCAGACGATCCACCTTCCTTTTTACAGAAGGACCTTCCTCCTGATTTTTGTGCATATTCGCCAAACCCGTTATTTCAGGAGACGGACTCTGATTCTCACCCACCCTATTTTAACCCACCCGATCCTGGGATTTGGGAGTCACCTTTCATGATTTCCACACTTGAGACACTGAACCAAATGATGGAGCATATAAATTCGAGGATTATCAATCTATTTATCATAAATGAGAGACAGAATGCTGCTCCACTGGTTGAGGATATGGATTCACTTGAGGATAATCATGAGAGCTTACAATCACCCAAACTACAAAAAATGAGAAAATTTTAAAAATCCAAAAAGATTATATGGGAGACACATTGTTGATTCATATTGTGAGGAGAGGACCCAAATGCCTGATCATTTACCCATACATCTATCCACCACATGTCCCAACTTTGACCCCGAGGATTCCACTATACAGACTGCTCTTGCCAATCCTTGTGTATATGCTGATTCCAATCTCCCCCATTATATGGAGGAGGTTCAAAAATTCAAAAAATATTGACTGAACCCAAAGTGGTGGTCACTATTCATGAGATCATTAAAGCCCCACTTCAACTGGCCATGATAGATTTATCTACTCCTCAACAGAAGAAGAGAAAGCGAAGGAGAAGACCTGAGCGTCACATCTTGACCATGGCCACTGCCTATGCCATCTCTCACCGTCCACATTTTAAGAAAGGGAACACTACCATACCTCTTGTGAGCTGCTCCATCTCTGAACATTCTTGTGATAACACTCTGCTTGACGGTGGTACGTTAATAAATATAATGCCCTTCTCTATCGTACAGTCTCTCCATCTTGGGCCTCTTAAGAAAACCAAGATGATAATTCAATTTGCTAATGGATCTATCAAGAGGCCAAAGGGTATTCTAAAAAACGCTATCATTCTTATTCAGGGCATGAATTTCACTTCAGATTTTTTCGTAATGCCCATGGAGACCTCCACCCTGTGGAGCACCCTCCAATCATCTTGGGACGACCTTTCCTCGCCTCTGCAGGAGCCGTTATTAATTATGGTTTAGGAGAGATTCACTTCCGTTCTGATGTAGGGAGCGATGTGTTGATCACTACACCAACTACTGACCAGAGACCTGCATCCCATGAGAGCCCGCCTGTGTTAGCCAACCCCAAGGAATTTGACCTTGATTATAATACCAGAGATTCTTGTTATATGTTGGATGATAATGAAACCCAGGAATTCCTCTTCAAGGAGGAGGACTCGAAAAGCATAAAACTTGGAGTTCCCCCTTATGGTATGTGGAGATGCATTGATGACATCCGCGAGATTTACACTATAGACACCCTAGAGCGGGAGGCAGACTCTGAGACTAGACACGACGAACATGATTCGACTACTTCCACTGGTGTGTCTGTTCCTATTCACCCTGATTCATATGAGACTGATCAAGACAAATTTGATTTGATTGCTTTTATAAAGGAATTTGGGCCTCTTGATAAAGATGATGATCTGGTAGAGGCTTGCCATGCTGAAATTTATCCAACTTTTTTGGATAATGAATTCAAGCCTTTTTACTTTGATATTTGTGAGACTTCCCAGGCCGGACATGACCATACTACTTCCACTAATCGGTTTAGGCCTGTGATGAATCTCGGATTCATCAGTCTAAGTCTCATTAATTTAGGTCAAGTCCCTCAAAATCAACATCATTTCTACATTTATTCTGCATAATTAGCATTCATGCATGTTTTCATAAGAATGTCATTTTATCCATCATTTTTGCACAAAATAAGAAGCCAAAAATCCAAGCCATAGTTGACCTGTAAATAGCCTAATTTTCTAGATTTTAACTCCTTCATGCTAACTCCGAATGACACAAAAACAACCTCCACTGTGTACATACCACTAACTAGAATAAACGAAAAATACAAAAAAAAATCACTAACCCTGTTAAGTGGACCAAAAACCCGAACCCTAGTTTCAGGATTTTCAGACTAAAAGCCCCATATCTTCCCCATCCAGTGTCTGATTTGATCCTACTTACTTTTGATCTAATGCACATTCAATTACCTTCAAAACAAGACCAAGTTCAAGTGAATCGGAGCTCGTATGTGAAAGTTGAGTTTTGGGCCTCTTTTGTACATTGTGTATTTTAGCGGTTTTTGACCCGTATTTTATGTACATACTTTCTTAATCAATAAAAATCCAAAAAAGTTAGATTTAGATGTCTTTATTTGTCTTTGATTTTTCCATATTTTTTTCCGGATTTTTATCTTGTTTAAAAATGACAGAAAAATACAAAACCAAAAAATCAAGGTATTCTATGTACATGGGATACCCCACACATATTGCTTTGTGCATTTGATCGATTTTGTCTTTGATGTCTTCATAAAAGTTGTAGATCTCATCGAGACGAGCATTTTTTATAAAGAAACTTTTTCAATCCGAGGTTGTTTGCTATTTGTTTTGCATTTTACAAAGTCATTTATTTCGGAATTTTCTGGTGCTGACACGTGGCAACACCTGGTGCCGCCATATGTCAGCCATTTTCGACTTTATTTTATATCGTTTTTAATTATAAAACCACCACGCATATGCGTCGCACGTGCCATGCCCCTTCTCCCCTTCGCCACGTGGCGCCTCCAAGGCCGTTCGATCAGTGGCCGATCGAACGGCCGCGGTGCATCTCCTTCACCAGTCGCCCCCCTCGCAACTTCTCCCCAGATTCCTCCACCTCCCCCTTCACAACCGGCCACCGATCCTAAAAACCTCTGCTGGCCTTCGTCAACCTACCGCCCCGCGTATTCCGCAACCACCAGCCGCCTCCCCCGCTTCTCTCGCGTCACCAACTCAACCCCTTTCCTATAAAAGACCTCGCCACCCCCCATCCAAGCCATCCGCCGACTAATCCTTTATCGATTGCCGGGGGTGACAACCCGGCCTCTTCTTGCGGCGAGATCCGGTGGCTCTCCCACCAGCCACCGTTGCAACACGGTCAGTCCCGTCATCTGCTCCCGCTCCGGCCCTCGTTCCTGTTGAGCCTACGATTCTGCCATCTTCCACCTCCGCCGCGACTTCGACCATCGCCATCGCCGTCTACGCCAACCTCCATCGACTTCGACCAACAACAGCTTCAACCTCAGAACGACGTTCCATCTCCAGCGACATCGACAACAACCGCCGCTACGTCTCCGCCTCTCAAGCTCCACCGACCTCCCTTTCACCATCTTCACCGCGCCACTAGAGGTCCGCTACCGCCAGCCACCGGGCAGAGGGCCCGAGACCCCCGCACGTGCTTTGCTCGTGCACGGGGGGACGCCATCAGCCCTTCATCCCCAGGGGTCACGTGATCTGCACGTGACCCGCTGGGTCAATTGCATCCCAGCCCTCTGAAGCCTCTCTATTCGCACAAAAGTTCATGGGTCACGTGCCTAGCATGTGACCACTTAGAGATTTTACTCGAAGGCCCCCAGAGTTCCTCGCTATTCGCAGAACCATCCCTTCATCCCAAGGGCACGTGCGTAGCACGTGCCCCCTTGGAAAGATTTTAGCTGACCCCTCCTGTCCACTAGTAATTGCACTTAGGCGCCCATTGCACATTTCTTTATTTATTTTATTTATTATATTTGCATTCATACCCCTGTATTCCCCTTAGTTTTTGAACCTCTTCTCTAAATTAATTTTTATCCAAAAATAGCATTTTGTTTGTCAATTAATTCTCTACATTTTGACATACTATGGGTATTTTTGTGATCAGTGGCTAATTAATAATTAATTCTTCTGTGGAAATTTGGAAACTTTGCCCATTTCTTGCTCTTCAATTTTTATCTAATTAATCATTGCTCTAAAAATTCACGAAAAATCATCTAGTGTAGAGTCAATTGTGCTTAACATTGTGCCCAAAAAGATTTGCATTTTCACGCACAATTTGCTCTGTAAAAATCATTTTGCATATTTCATTATTTGATTTTTAATAGGTATTAAACCCCACATTTTTGAGGTTTAGGTTTTTTGATATCCATCACCTAGTGATAGGTCTTAGGTAATTTTATTTCTTGAAAATAAGTTGGTTTAATATTTATTATAATTAAATATTGAAAATCATTCTGGTTGTATTTAAAAATTCATTAAAAAATTATTTTGCACCCGAAAATTCCAAAACAAATTACATTGCATTTATTTCATCATATTTTACATTGTGGCCAAGTTTCGTATTTTTTGGAAATCGTTTGATCGAAATTTACATTTTAGTCCCTAAAATAGGCCAAACGTGCACTTTGCATCTCTTATTTGCATTAAAAATTCCAAAAAAAAGACTGCCTCGAAAACTGTGCAAGAATCTTGATAGACATAACTCTAGGTCATTCCTTTGCCTCCTTGTGATCGACCTTGGGACTTGTCTAAGTTAAATAAACATAAAACCACTTGATTAAAATTGAATAATTTTTTTGGTTATTTCTTGACCGATTCCGATCGCCGCCTACAACGAACAACAAATTATTATTTTCACAACACAAATAAAAATAACTTCTTAACGCAGCGATTTTTGGACCCGTCAGATGGCGCCGTTGCCGGGGAGGCAAATGGCTTAGTTTTGTGTTTTGACATTTCTTGTTAGGTTTTCCGCATTCGGGTAGTCTGACCCCCGAATTTTTCACTGTAAATCCCATTTTATTTCCTGCATTTATTTTCAGTATTTATTTCTTTTATTTTATTTTTAATTATTTTCTGAGTCACTCTCTTACACAAATCTCTCTTATTTTTCTCGCGAGGTAACTGGCCCACGTGGAGTAGTTTTTCAAGAAACCGACGCATCTTCACCGACATCCGAAGAAGCCGCAATTAATTTAAGATCGAGTCGAGTCGTGAGAAAGCGTAGAGTCTAGGTTTTTAATTTCCGCAAATTTCCATTTCTGCTCATTTATAGTGGTGTCCGTTTGGACTCTTGCGTGTGTAAAAAGACCTTGAACTCTATTTGTGGTGTGTCGTGGCCTGTTTCACTCTTCGGTGAGGGTGGGGCCCGACTTTAGTGGCGATTAGGATAGACATGCACATATGGCTCTCAGAGCATTTATATTTTTGATTGTGCTCGTAGGATCTTAAGCCACACTGCACATTAACTAATACGCACATAGGTCGTTCAACTTAGCCCAATTTAACTCAATTCTTCCTGCTAATAGAACTTTCTGCTTAGGTGCGGTTTTTCATCGGCTTGCATTCATTTAGAATAATTTTTAAATTCTGTCTAGCATCCCACATGGAGATTGCGAGGATTCACTGTAAGTCTTCTAACTGAGCATTCATCATAGTTTTCCGCGTGCATCAGCTTTTCCAGAATTTCTCCCTCTTGTTTCATCACATAATTCTAAAGGAAATTGGGACTGGACGATAGACGTGTATTTGTGCTCATTTAAATTCTTCAGTGATCACCTAATAAAAAATTAGGACTGCTAAATATAGTCGAGTTCAAAATAACCTATAAAATCAAGAATTTTTGCGGGAGAGCAACCCCGACCTTGGATGTTTCTATTTTTCTGAGTGAGCGAGAGACGACACTTAAGGCTAGAGCCCAAATCCGAAATTTCGGCACCTAACAGCTCGCTAAATTTTTGCCAAGATTGATTTATCACCAACTAAATTTAAAAGATAATTGCCGAACTCTTACGGCTTCATTGTGTGCGTTGGTGAACCTGGGATTTGAATTGTGTTTGCATTGGTGTGCGTGAACTGATATCGAAGATTAACAACTGCACATTTGATAAAATTTCTCTTGATTATCCCGTGCACTCATCTCTCCTCTTTTCTTGATAATAGAACTCTTGTCCAAAAACTCGTCCAGATCCAACCCCCCATTCTTTTCAAAAATGACCGAACATCTATCTGAAAACCCATCAGAGCTATACTATGAAAATGAAGTTGTCTCGGTTAGGCCCAAATCAACCAAATCCTCTTCTTTCAATAATCCTCTAACATTTACGGGAGATTTTCACCTGCAGATGAATTCGACCTCCTCATTGAATTCTTACTCAAATCATCCAGCCACACATAACCACCTACAATCTTGGACCGAACCACCTTATTCTCAGTTTCTCACCAATGAAACATTTCAAAATCAAAATTCCTTTGAGTCTCATGACTGGCAGAGAAACCAAACCCAGATGGAAAGACATGCACTGAATGATCATCGGCGTTGGATTGACCATAATAGATCCCTCATCAGACATGATACTCATACAGAGGGCTAGACTGACCTCCTAGAAACACATAATCCATGTATGCTTACTCCACCATATCAAGGTCTGACCAATCATGATCAAAGGATTGAACTCCACTCATATCAAATACACATGCCTCGACCATATGAGCAGCCTCCTTCCATTATTTTTGAGGAGAAATTTTCAGAAAATAATGATCATATGTCGGATATTCCAAGAAATTCTCCTCTCAGCACAAACGAGAAAATGGAAGATGAAATTATCGAACACACACCGACTGCTCTCATGATTGATCATGAACAAAATTTTGAGGATGGTATTTTGAGGATAAATAAGAGATTCAATTCAATAGAGGACATATTTCAAAAATTTACCGACCGATTGATTTCACTCTACGGGAGCTCGGACATAAAAATTAATGAGGAAATGATTGGATCTCATTTTGACAATTTGAAGGATGTTCAAACACCTAGGGATGATTCTGACATCAACACCTATGCATACTACTCTCCTAGGAATGACTATGCCTCTAACTCCTATTTCGAACATCACATCCCCTACTCATCTGAAGAACACACCACATCACTACACCACACACAAAATACCAAAAAAATCGGAATATTCGAAAATCACAAAAAATCGAAGATCTCGAAAAATGCATAAAAATTGAAACTGAAGAAGATCTGAAGAATTTGGATCCTGCTGTACAGGAAGCACTAGGAAAGAAAATTGATTTTTGAACTCCCCTTCCTACAGGCCATTGAACACTTCCTCGACCTTAAAAGATTTATAATAGACAAATTAACTATGAAAAAGTCGGGCAGGATTAGAACCAAGACTGAGAGACATATCTTGTCAATGGCCTCCTCCTTGGTGTTGAGGAGAAAAACCAAGAGCCGCATAGTGAAGCGGTTGCCCAGATTTGACTGTGAAATCAAAGACACAATTTTCACTCATGCTCGGATTGATGACGATTCACCAATCAATATCCTCCTGACCTCTGTATTTGACAAACTCAAACTCGGACCGATTAGGAAGAAACGAGAGATTGTTCAATTGGCGGACCGATCTATAAAGCGGCCGAGAGGAATCATTTCTGTCATCATGAAATTCCAAGATGCTCCGCTCAAAGTAGAATTCACGATCATGGATATTGAGCATCAAGGAGAATTCACCCAGTCTCCAATCATTCTCGGAAAGCCATTCTTGGCATTGGCCAAGGTAATTATTGATTGTGAGACTCGGGAAATCAATTTCACAGCATTGGAAGCACTTAGATCTAACCCTGTCTTTGAGGAACCACGATTTTCTAAGACAACCCACGAAGTCCCCGACAGTCGCAACCATGAAACGGTAGAAGAGCCCTACCCTGCTACGACACCTGATATAGCGATTGTTGATGAGACTATTGGTTTAGAGACTCTCCCCGGTATTTCAATTCCCGCGGATCTCAAAATAGACAAATCCTTCTACTACGATCCTGAGACATATGCATGGTCGCACCCTGGAGTAACATTCTCTGAATACTTGGACCAAATCATCCCAAATCGAGAGTGCACCAACATTCAGAAGACCAAGAATAAACAAACAAAATGCAAACCAACCAAGGAGAAGAACTCTAATGGCTATTCATCTGGATACTCAAGTGAACCGACACCTTCACGAAGAAAGAAAAAAAGAGTTACCTTTGATCTTTCGGAAGAGGAATCAGCTGACGATCCCTCATCAGGTACAGAAAAGGTAGTCTACATGAGTGAAGTCTGTTCGGTAGCTCTAAAGCCATATCATCACAAGGATCCAAAATTCAATTCTTGCTGGACAACTCCCGTTCCTAACTACTACTCATCCTAAGCTGATGCTCCTGCACTCTTGAAGTACACTGGAATTATTTCATATGAGCTGACTGAGACCAGTGCTTCTGAGTGATCATCTGAGGACAAACCGATTGACCCCAAGAAGGAACAAATTCTGAGGAAACAACTGAAGAAACAAAAAGACCAGAATACTTGGAGTATGTCCACTTTCAAATACTATTCCTCAGAGGATAACTCTGATAATGTATATCTTTCATCTGACTTAAACACTTCATCTATTATCCATCATGATTTTTCTAAGGATGACACAGATCATAGTTGGGAATCATATGCTTCATCTCCATCTCATTATTACGATCTCCCACCGTAGGCTCACAAAAAGATCAGCCGAAAACTGCCTTAATCATCGGCTACAGATGACTGAGGTTTTCAGAGGGTCTAGATGTCTCACAAGGCGAGAGATACAGTCGCTGAGTCGACCGCTCCAAAATTCCCAAATCAATCAACAATTAACCCACAATAATATATGCAATAAATATAAAAAATGTGGAGCTAAAATTTATTATAACTCTACATGCAAGTGTGTATAGGTGTAAGCATGAGTAGAGGTCGAACACTGGGAGGCGAATGGTGTCGTGGTGAAAATTGGTTGTGCAATTATTCAATTCAATGATAATGTCCATTTCTTATTGTTTTTGTGAGTTTTTAATTTTTTTATTATATTTATATATATATTTTTATAATTTTATTTTGTTTTATATTTCATATTTTTTTATATTTTCTTTTTTTTATATTTTTAATTATATAAATATAGGTATATATATAAAGATATATATATATATATAAGGAGAGAGAGAAGTAATATGAAATATGGATATATATAGATACTCAAAACATATTACATATAATATTTTTTTATATTTTTATATTTATTATTTTATTATTTTTCTGAAATTTTTCTAATTTTT
Organism: Ottelia alismoides; assembly: GCA_037367405.1. Lineage (NCBI taxonomy): Eukaryota > Viridiplantae > Streptophyta > Magnoliopsida > Alismatales > Hydrocharitaceae > Ottelia > Ottelia alismoides. The sequence continues at coordinate 547,105 of JAZKJV010000532.1, read as the reverse complement.
ATGTATTTTTAATTTCAAAAATGTCCCTAATACGGACTATGTAAATAAGCCAAAACTAATTTGGGTTTTAAAAATATAAAATAATTCCCAAAATTACCCAAATTAATTTTAATACATTAATAATAATATATAGATAATTATAAAAGAGAAAAATATATTTTTGGTATTTTTCTAGGATTTTTCTATTTTTTTGTTGTATTTTGGAACTTTATGATTTTTATATTTTTCTTTTTCTTATTTTTAGGGTTTTTCATTTTTTGGACTATATATATAAATATACCATATATAATTTTTTTTGTAATTTTCCAAAATGTTTTTATATTTTTTGGTATTTTATAATTTAGACAGTGTCGAAATGGCTCCTTTTTCATTTTTAATAATTAGGTTAAATGCAAAAAATGCAAAATAAAATGTGGGCGTGAAAATACACTACATGAAGCATCTAAACTAATTTTTGTGGATTTTTAGGAGCAACATAGGTATTTTTAATAAATAGATAAAAGACAAAAAAATTACACAGCCTGGTAAGGGCATTTTTGCAAATAAAATAAATACAAGGGGCTCTGTGCAAAAATCACGCGCCTCACGTGGGACTGCACGTGAGGCTCGGAGGGACCAAATAGTAATTATAAGAACTACGGGGGCCTTCTTGCAAAATTACCATTAAATTTACAACGTAATAATTTATTTACAATACTAAAAATTAATTACAAAAATGGCGGGGGTTGTATATGCAATTTACCTTAACAGACGCTGGATCTGACGGTTGAGATTGATTCACTTATCCACGTGTCGTTTCCTCAGCGCCCGATGACGCTTCGCGGATCCACGGTGTGGATTAGATCCCCAGGCGAGATCTGACGGCTGATGCGTGCGTGATCCGACGGCTACTGCTACATCTGGAAGCTCCATCTTCATCGGACGGCGGGGATGATACGAGGAAGAACAAGGGAAGAACTCACCACTGGCGAGTTTCGATTCAGAACACCGGCCGCCTCCTGCCTCCTCCGACGCCGCCGAACGTCTTTTCACATTCCTGGGAGTCTTCCGCAGCCAACAATACCTTCAATCGAGCACCTAGAGCTCCGTGGTGCTCATGCGAAGTCGAAGAAGGTGGCGAGCTCCAGGTGCTTGCTTCTCTGTCAAAATCGACCCCCTAGGGGGTCTTTTGGCTCCCAAACACCTGCAAAAGAATCTCCAGCAAGCACGAGGGTTCCAGGGGCCTTATTAACAGTGGTATGGGAATAGGTGGTGTCGAGCGAAGCTCCTCCGGCAAGCGGCGGAGTGGAGGAGCGGACCTCCAGATCCACAGTGGAGCTGGGTGAACGGAAGTGTGCGGGGCATAGGGAAATGAAGGGGGAATGTAGTGGAGATGAAATGGTGGTCAGATATAGTCGGTAACACAAGGGAATCGTTCGCCGGAGCTGAGCTTCGGTGAACTTCGAATCTGGCACGCTAGACTAGATCTAATGGTTAACGATTAAAATAAATGCATAAATAAAAAGCTGGAAAGAAAATCTACATTGAAAAGTAAATGGCGTAGCTCAAACTTGGCGGTTGGGCCAAGGAGCAGGACGGCTGCCGGAGATGTACAATGATCAGGGATCGTTTTGTCAGAAGAGATCGAGTGCAATCGGTGGACGAGACACCCATGAAAATTGCAAGAAAATCGGGGATGAGATGGTTCTGGCGCGCCAGGTCCCAGATGGAACAGTTGACCAGGGGTCAACTCGGGCCGCGTCCTGATTGGTCCACCTAGGACCACTACAGGACAAAACATATGTGTTTATTCGAAATTAATTTATTTATCATAATAAATGGTTATATTATTTTTTACTTATAAAAAATAAAATGTGTATTAATTAATGTAGTATTTATTTATTTATTATTTTTATTTATTTTTTGATGTATTTTATTATGGGTTTATTTTAATAATGTATTTATAAGTATATTTACATGTATTTTATGTGTTTTATTTTTATTTTGTATACTTTATTTTATTATTTTATTTTCTTATTTTATAAAATTATGACTTATTTTTGTGAGTGTAAATATATTTTTGTTTACTTTTTATGAGTTTATTTACATATTTAAATAAATAGGTGCATATATAAGTAGGTACACTTATAGGTACTTTACCTATATATTATATATACTTTATTTATTTAATGTATTTTATTGGTTTTTATTTTGGATTTGTATTTTTAATAAGTTATATGTAATATTTACATTGTTATAAAAATATAGATGGATAAAGAATAAAATAATGAAATCCCCTTTTATTATATATATATACAACATAGGTATTTTGCCTATGTGTTGCATAAGCTTATTTTATTTCACAAATTCTTTTTGAGTTTATTCTAATTTCAATATGTACATGTATTATATATATTATTTACAAAAGTCTAAAAATATAAGTTTGTAAAAAATAATAAATAATGAATAAATTGAATACTTTAATTAGGTAAACTGTACAATGAAGGCCAAAATCCTAACTTTCACAGATGAACTCCAAAAATTATGAAACCAATTTTATTAAATAGCTCTTGAAAAGTTATATACAATTAAAGGTGATTTTGGTTGATTTTGAGTTTTTATTTGCAAGATATGGGTCTGTGAAGTTGAGATTCTGGCTTTTTATTCTGTGTATAAAATGTACACTGTATACTCTTTTTGCACAAACTCAATTTTGTATTTTTATTTACATTATTATCTACAACTTTCATGTACAACATATTTTTATTTGATGAATAAATAATTAAATACAAAATAGGTGTCAAAAATGCCTAAATGAATGAATAAATAAATGAGGTATTTATTGTATTATTGGCCCTTATCCTCCCTACTTTATTCCTTGTCGACCAAGCCAATGCTGGCCTTGGTCTCGGGGTTTGGGTCATAAAATATTTGCAATATTTTATTCCTTTTTCTTTTCTTCTCTTTATTCTATAATTTTGGCATTAAAAACCTTATTCTATGTACAATTAGTACAATAAATAATGAATGCTATTATGGATAAATTGATACTATTTACATGCATTTGCTGGGGTTTTTAAGGCCAAAATGCTAGAATAAAGGTGATAAAATGGAGGTTCATCACCCCCCTATACTTTCCTTTGCTAGTCCCTAGAAAACACTTATGCAATAAGTACAAAAGAATAAAGAATAAGAAGAAAAGAAAAAGCAAAAATAAAGAATAAAACGAATAAATTAAATTGATCATGATGATTAAACTCATCTGTACAAAATCAAAGTTTGGAGCTCAGGTTAGACCTTGGTGTGAAAATGTGTGTGGACCCTGGCTGGGAACCAAATTTAAAACACAACAGCCTTCGAGAGTCACAGAACTAGGTTCAAATCACCTCAATAGCCTGGTCAGAACTAGCCTACATCATACGCAAACCCTTATGACTATGAAGCTGACTTGTACAGTGTAAGTGATAGTGGCTGATGAATCTCATATTCATCATGCTAAAAACTCCTTATTAAAATCCCTGCTTAAACAAACCAATAAAAATCACCTCTAATTCTTTGATTTTATCATATACTATATTGTGTATATTTAACCCTTAATTATTGTGTATTTAATTGCCCTTATTTTTCTGTAATTATTTTATCACTCAAAAACCCCTAAAAATTAGATAGATAAGTTGTCTATAATTCACTGACCTTTAAAACCACTAAAAAATACAAAAACAACTCAAAACCACAAAATCGGTGTTTTTATCCCCTTAAAAATGCCCCCAAAAATAGCTTTTGTACAGATGACCTCTTTTGGCTTTTTGTCCAACATGAAAGTTGTAGATCTCGTCGAGACGAGCAACTTTCATGTTTTGACTTTTTCCAAATTCGGCCTCTAACTATTTATTTTACATTTTTCTTTGTTTTTATTTCTGAATTAATCTGATTGGGCCACGTGGCGCCCTCTGGGCCGCCCACGTGGCCCGCTCTCCTTCCCGCCATCTGGCGCCCCATCTGGGCCGTCAGATCCCCTTCCAATCGCCCCCATCTCAACCGTCCACCCACGCTCTATCTCACAGCCGTCAGATCTCTCCTGAGATCCAATCCCAACCATCCGCTCCCGCCTATTTCTCAGCCCTCCGATCCTACCCTCCATCCGACACCCCTCATTGCGCCACGTCTCCACTCCTCCAGAACCGTACGATCCCACTTTCATCCTACGGTGGCCGACGCTCCACGTCGCCTCTTCACCTACCACCGTTGGATGCCCTCCATCTTCCAATCGAAACCGTTCTTCACCGACTCACATCCAGCCGTACGATCAGATCTAATGATCTGATCGCAGCCATCCGCCCGCGCTCGCATCCGGACCGTTGGATCTCACGATCCAACGGTCGTGGCTCATCGTCCTCCTCCAGCACCGGCCGTTACTCCCTGCAACGCCCCCGGCCCCTTCCTTTTCTAGCCGTCGCCCCGACCACTCCCTTAAACTCGTAACGCCTCCCCCGCATAGCCCGTTCCTCCATCATCCTCGCGCCATCTCCAGAGATCCCGGACATTAACCCCATCGCCATAAAACTCCCCTCGAAACCCCCTGCTCCGCCACATAACCGCCGTTCTCCTCCGCCTATTCAACCCCCTCCTCCACCACCGGAAGCCCTCATCCACCATCTACGGGGCTCCGCCCTAGCTTCCTCCGCCCTCCGGTGACAGCGGAGGGCGGTTTCGTCGAGGCGACAATGGCCGGACACCCCAGGTGTGATCCATGGTCTTCATGACCATGTCGCGAGCCGCCTGGCATCGCTGAGCTCCGAGGATCAGGCTGTCCTCGCCGGGCGACGACCCGAGGCTTCACAAGCCTCAGCCCAAGCCTCATCGACCACCGGATTCCCCTCTCCGATGAGGTTCTCCCTCCATGCTTTTTCTTGTATTTTTCTGATTAATTCCGTCGCCTACAGCCACCTTTACCCTCATCTGATCCTCCCACGAGCTCCACCCGACCACCAGCAACCTCGCCAACCACCCACTCCCTTCTCCAGAACCCCCTACCACTCCGACCACCTTCTTCTCCACCTCGCCGGAGAAGAAGAGATATGGGCTACCACTCTCGTCGCCTCACCAGCCCTCGCTCACCTCACTCGCACGCACACACTCTGCACGCTTCGGCTATGTGCTTCTAACCATTGCAGGTACAATCATCTTCACTGGCCGGACGTGGCACCGGAGCTTCAACTCCGCTCCCCGCCGCAGGTGCAGCTCCACCGTTCAGCCATGCAAGACATCTCTGGAGCTTCGCCAGCTCTCCAGCTTCATCGCGGACCGCTCAGCTCCATGGCCTGACCATCAGGCAAGCACTGGGAGCGCGGCGGAGCTATGGCATGGTCGCCGGAGCCCCGCCTACTCCGGTGGCCTGCGGAGGAGAATGGAGATGCAGTAACCGTCCGATCGAACCGATCGGATGGACGAGATGATGCCACGTGGAGTACCGAACCTCTTTCCACGGCTATAGGCTCGGGGCTTCCGAACCTCGGATCGAGCCACCAGATGACGCCACATGTCCCGAACCTCAGCCGCCTCCCGAGCCTAGCCCCCTCACGTGCAGCGCACGTGAGGTGCTGGGTAAATTGCATAGAAAGACCCGGAAGTTCATGGAATTACAATTTGGTCCCCAGGCACGTGCCTCACGTGCGTGCCTGGGTATTTTACAGGGAAGTCCTCCAGATTCTGAAGATTTACAAATATGCCCCTGCGCGCATTGGGAAAATTACAGACAGGCCCAGGCGGTTTTTACTATTTGCAATTAGGTCCCTCCAAGGACCTAAATGCAATATTTATCCTTTATTTTTATTGCATTTTTATTACATTTATGCCCTTGCACTGTTTTTAGCATAACTTGAGCATCTTATGTCCAATCTGCATGATTTTAGTGTCGTTTTGATCCTTGTTCTGTCCTCTACAATCTAGCATACTAATTTGTCTCATTAGACACTGTTTTAAATTAAGTGAATTTTTATGTTAAAATGGGACCTAGCTCTACTTGTTTTGCTTGATTTCATGACCGATTTTTAATGATGTGTTCAAAATGGCTCTAACTTCATTCTATATTATGTTGCTCTTATTTTAGGGCATAATTGTAGCATTTGATTCATCATGCATGTTTCTTTGCATTGTTTGCCCATGCATCACTTTAACTTGCATAAAAATATCTAAAAAATACATGCATCATGGCATCGCCTTGTAAATATCATCGTGCATCATAAATTGCATATGGACCTGAAATTGAGATTACTTGACGTTGAACTTCAAGAATCAATATTCAAAAGCCCTAATTAAGCAGCTGTGTCCCTGTGTTCGACCTTGGTACACTTGCCAAGTATAAATACTCCACAGCATTCAAAGACTATGGTTTTTGCTGAACAAAATTCGCCTCCTGTGCTACAGCGTTATTTATACCTATTAAAGAGGCGAATTTTACGTTCATCAAATGGCGCCGTTGCCGGGGATACGGCTTTGCTTAATTTTTGAATTTTGATTTGTAATTTCTTGGTCCTAATTTCATGCATCATTTCTTTGCATTATTTTGCTGATTTAATTTCTCAGAGTTCTAACTTTTCTCTTTTGTGGCAGGGCCCATGAAAATCGGGGACGCCTGATCGTCATGGAGGCGCGAAGTTGGGAGCTTCAGCTGAAGAGGCCGCAAAAGAAGCCGTGAAGATTTCTAAGATTTTTATCAGTCAAATTTTGCATTGCATGTTGTAAAAAAAAAAAAAAACTTGCATCTGCATATTTATTTTCAGAATTGCATTTTGTAAAAAAAAAAAAAATCCCCCCCCACACACACTCACACCTACACTGCACATACTCACCCCACCCACCCCCTGTATATTTCTATCTCTCTCTCTCTCTCTCTCTGTGTGTATATATATTCTTCATAAACCCCCCCCCCCCCCAACACAGACCTTACTTGGGCTATTTGTAGCCTAAGTATAGGGGGGACCTGCCTGCTCTTCCTTCCCTCGTCCCGTCTTCTTGTACTTAGGCCAATTTTGGCCTAAGTATAGGGGGACCCTCCTCCTCAGTTCCGCTATATCAACCTGTACTTGAACCGAGCCTTGGCTTCATGGCACTTGTGCTATGAGGACATAGCAAATTTTAAGTATAGGGGGGTATACCGTATATTACTGTTTATTACTTTAGCCTTAGCTCGCGTTTTTAAAACTTTTTAAAATTCATTTTTCGGGCTGGGTTTTGGTAAACTAGTGAACTGAGTAAAATCCTGTAAAAAATTCAAATTTGAGGGATTAATCTTTGTAAATAACCTTTGTTCAAAAAAAAAATTGAAAAATTAAAAATGTTTTTCGGAATTTGGCTCTGACTACTAGGCTTAGTAGACATTTTCAGTGAGGGAACTTCGGTCTCCCTTAGCAGAGTGGGTGGTTTAAAGGACACCGCATATGGCACCGTCCTTAAGGATCACGGGTCTCGACCCGCACTTACACCCATACTGGCTGAGAGTGGATACTTTTATTTATTTGAGCCTGGGCCAGTCATTGTCTCTCCGAGGAATTTAAAAAAAAAAAGCTATAAAAATTTGCAAAAGATAAAAATCACACAAAAAAGTCACTAACCCTTGGAGTTGGTGTATTCCTGACACATTCACACTCACGCAAGGCTTGAGGATTTTTGAGGACACTGGATCTCTGGGATCTAGAGAGTCTGAGTTAACATGCCTTAGTCATTAGGGTTTTCATAACTTAAATATCCACACTCCTCTAGTTTGAAAGATTTGAGTGCTATATTGCACTCTTAATCTCTATTTTCAAGAAAATATGATCAGCACAGTCACTTCCACAACTGCATGATTGATGAGCTGAGATGAAATATCACTTGAGGAACTAGGACCATGGATTTAAGTTTAGACCTGATCTAATGATATTCGAGGATGGGATAAAGTTAATGAAGGCTTCAGAAAACCTGAGTGTCAGCAAAAACCCTAGCCAGTATGTGAACAAGATTCATATACTATCTCTTGATATTTACCTAAAAGTGCCAGGGTGTGATGAAACTTAAAGAACTTGTTGATCAGTGTGCGCCAATCTCTTGGTAAAAGCAGTGGAGCTAGCCAACAAAAGAAATGAAATGTCAAAGAAAAGCTCTAAATCCAAAGTCAAAAATTCCAAATGAGCTTCCACCAAAGGCGAGCGCTCCCAAACATTCTCAAGTGTCCACTTGGACCAAGCGCTAATTAGGACTAAGGAGTCGGGCTGACACCACAAAAAGGGCCCTGCATCGTAAGCGATACAAGTCTGGGTGTCGAAGGTATCTTAGATACTCAGAAAAGACACACCCCGGTGTATTCCCAGAAAAACAAGTGCAGACGACTCCAACTCTCTTGACGGACACATTGATCAACAAGATAATAAAATACATGTGTTGAGTAAAAGGCACTCGAGAGGCCCCTTGTTCCAATGTGAGGGTGAGAAAATTAGACACAATCCCATGTCCCTCCATCATCTGGCCGTCCATCTACATTTTAAAGTCTGACAAACTAAAGAGATGGTTGACTGAAGCAAGAGTAGACTTCTTCCCTAGTATTGAGGATTAGGTCTAGAGGAGAATCTTTGAGACTGGAACTTTGGGTGATGCTTCGACTCGGCTCTCATGAGATGCAGTACACTAAATGTCATATCCTTATATTATATGTACAAAAAGAGAGTCTGATAATCAGAGAAGTTGGATTCCTTCTGACTAAGGCTTGGATAAACCCAGAATTTTAGGATCACTCAGGTCAAGGGTCTTCGAAAGATCAAGCCTTGAATTTTTCACACGCACTGTCAGGAATTAACCGACTCCTTCATTCTTTAGATGCTCGGGGACGAGCATGGTTTAAGTATAGGGGTATGATGAATCTCATATTCATCATGCTAAAAACTCCTTATTAAAATCCCTGCTTAAACAAACCAATAAAAATCACCTCTAATTCTTTGATTTTATCATATACTATATTGTGTATATTTAACCCTTAATTATTGTGTATTTAATTGCCCTTATTTTTCTGTAATTATTTTATCACTCAAAAACCCCTAAAAATTAGATAGATAAGTTGTCTATAATTCACTGACCTTTAAAACCACTAAAAAATACAAAAACAACTCAAAACCACAAAATCGGTTTTTTTATCCCCTTAAAAATGCCCCCAAAAATAGCTTTTGTACAGATGACCTCTTTTGGCTTTTTGTCCAACATGAAAGTTGTAGATCTCATCGAGACGAGCAACTTTCATGTTTTGACTTTTTCCAAATTCGGCCTCTAACTATTTATTTTACATTTTTCTTTGTTTTTATTTCTGAATTAATCTGATTGGGCCACGTGGCGCCCTCTGGGCCGCCCACGTGGCCCGCTCTCCTTCCCGCCATCTGGCGCCCCATCTGGGCCGTCAGATCCCCTTCCAATCGCCCCCATCTCAACCGTCCACCCACGCTCTATCTCACAGCCGTCAGATCTCTCCTGAGATCCAATCCCAACCATCCGCTCCCGCCTATTTCTCAGCCCTCCGATCCTACCCTCCATCCGACACCCCTCATTGCGCCACGTCTCCACTCCTCCAGAACCGCACGATCCCACTTTCATCCTACGGTGGCCGACGCTCCACGTCGCCTCTTCACCTACCACCGTTGGATGCCCTCCATCTTCCAATCGAAACCGTTCTTCACCGACTCACATCCAGCCGTACGATCAGATCTAATGATCTGATCGCAGCCATCCGCCCGCGCTCGCATCCGGACCGTTGGATCTCACGATCCAACGGTCGTGGCTCATCGTCCTCCTCCAGCACCGGCCGTTACTCCCTGCAACGCCCCCGGCCCCTTCCTTTTCTAGCCGTCGCCCCGACCACTCCCTTAAACTCGTAACGCCTCCCCCGCATAGCCCGTTCCTCCATCATCCTCGCGCCATCTCCAGAGATCCCGGACATTAACCCCATCGCCATAAAACTCCCCTCGAAACCCCCTGCTCCGCCACATAACCGCCGTTCTCCTCCGCCTATTCAACCCCCTCCTCCACCACCGGAAGTCCTCATCCACCATCTACGGGGCTCCGCCCTAGCTTCCTCCGCCCTCCGGTGACAGCGGAGGGCGGTTTCGTCGAGGCGACAATGGCCGGACACCCCAGGTGTGATCCATGGTCTTCATGACCATGTCGCGAGCCGCCTGGCATCGCTGAGCTCCGAGGATCAGGCTGTCCTCGCCGGGCGACGACCCGAGGCTTCACAAGCCTCAGCCCAAGCCTCATCGACCACCGGATTCCCCTCTCCGATGAGGTTCTCCCTCCATGCTTTTTCTTGTATTTTTCTGATTAATTCCGTCGCCTACAGCCACCTTTACCCTCATCTGATCCTCCCACGAGCTCCACCCGACCACCAGCAACCTCGCCAACCACCCACTCCCTTCTCCAGAACCCCCTACCACTCCGACCACCTTCTTCTCCACCTCGCCGGAGAAGAAGAGATATGGGCTACCACTCTCGTCGCCTCACCAGCCCTCGCTCACCTCACTCGCACGCACACACTCTGCACGCTTCGGCTATGTGCTTCTAACCATTGCAGGTACAATCATCTTCACTGGCCGGACGTGGCACCGGAGCTTCAACTCCGCTCCCCGCCGCAGGTGCAGCTCCACCGTTCAGCCATGCAAGACATCTCTGGAGCTTCGCCAGCTCTCCAGCTTCATCGCGGACCGCTCAGCTCCATGGCCTGACCATCAGGCAAGCACTGGGAGCGCGGCGGAGCTATGGCATGGTCGCCGGAGCCCCGCCTACTCCGGTGGCCTGCGGAGGAGAATGGAGATGCAGTAACCGTCCGATCGAACCGATCGGATGGACGAGATGATGCCACGTGGAGTACCGAACCTCTTTCCACGGCTATAGGCTCGGGGCTTCCGAACCTCGGATCGAGCCACCAGATGACGCCACATGTCCCGAACCTCAGCCGCCTCCCGAGCCTAGCCCCCTCACGTGCAGCGCACGTGAGGTGCTGGGTAAATTGCATAGAAAGACCCGGAAGTTCATGGAATTACAATTTGGTCCCCAGGCACGTGCCTCACGTGCGTGCCTGGGTATTTTACAGGGAAGTCCTCCAGATTCTGAAGATTTACAAATATGCCCCTGCGCGCATTGGGAAAATTACAGACAGGCCCAGGCGGTTTTTACTATTTGCAATTAGGTCCCTCCAGGGACCTAAATGCAATATTTATCCTTTATTTTTATTGCATTTTTATTACATTTATGCCCTTGCACTGTTTTTAGCATAACTTGAGCATCTTAGGTCCAATCTGCATGATTTTAGTGTCGTTTTGATCCTTGTTCTGTCCTCTACAATCTAGCATACTAATTTGTCTCATTAGACACTGTTTTAAATTAAGTGAATTTTTATGTTAAAATGGGACCTAGCTCTACTTGTTTTGCTTGATTTCATGACCGATTTTTAATGATGTGTTCAAAATGGCTCTAACTTCATTCTATATTATGTTGCTCTTATTTTAGGGCATAATTGTAGCATTTGATTCATCATGCATGTTTCTTTGCATTGTTTGCCCATGCATCACTTTAACTTGCATAAAAATATCTAAAAAATACATGCATCATGGCATCGCCTTGTAAATATCATCGTGCATCATAAATTGCATATGGACCTGAAATTGAGATTACTTGACGTTGAACTTCAAGAATCAATATTCAAAAGCCCTAATTAAGCAGCTGTGTCCCTGTGTTCGACCTTGGTACACTTGCCAAGTATAAATACTCCACAGCATTCAAAGACTGTGGTTTTTGCTGAACAAAATTCGCCTCCTGTGCTACAGCGTTATTTATACCTATTAAAGAGGCGAATTTTACGTTCATCAGTGGCTCTCCCCAACTGAAATGACAAAGAGACTAGCTTCTCCAGAATGACAACCCAATGATTCCCCAATCCAACAGCTTCTTCCTCGAGGAGCGGGGTATTCCCTTCTAAGTTCAAGTGGCATCCAACTCAAGAGGAGGAGGTAGAGAAAAGAATGGACGGTAGCCAGCGTAGCTACCTATCCTGGGATGCAAGACCAGTGTAGTCAAGTCATCCCTGCAGGTTCACATGGTATAACTTTGATGCTCAAGCTTGCTTATTTTCTATACAACATATTTACATTTTCCGGCAGGCACTTTATTTTATTTTCAAGCCTGTCCACTTTTTTGGAGATTTTTTTCCGACATACTATTTACAGCAGCATTTACATAAGGAGTTTTTTTCCTCTTGAGCCAGAAGACTATGCCTCTTTTGAAGCTTTATTGTAACCCACACTCTCCTGTCGTTAGACCTCATGGCTACTAGACCAGGTTGGGGTGCACTTCCCTCCCTAGACGAGGACGAGTGTTTCCACCCGTGTGCGTCTCAGACTGGCAAATCTAACCCCCTCACCACTCCAACTAAGTTGAGCCAAGTGAAAGGTGCAAGTGTCCAAGTTAGGTCACGACCGACAAGAGTCATACGTGTGTTTCGAAAAGTTCTAGTTAGTCCACTAAGGTGACTTGAACGTAGCCCTGATTTCTCAAAGAATTAAGTCTGAATAGACCTGAAGTGCCTTAAACCTAGTTCCCATAAGGTTCCAGTGCAATTAGGTGCGGTAAGGTCCAACCAAGCTCCAATCTTCGACTTTATTGGACTAGTTCAATCATCAAGCTCAATCAAAGAATATGAATGTTATGCAAATGCTATTTACAAATATGCAAAGAATAATACAATTTTTCAAAGAATTTAAAAACAAAGAGTGAAATTTTTACACAGAGAAAGAATTTTGGCATCCAAAGTATAAATATATACATCTATTTACACGGGCGTGCCGCTTTATTTTACAGACTTAAAGAATTTTAAAGAATTTACAGGTTTTAACAAAGTGATTTATTTAGGTGTATATACAATTGATAAAGAATTTTATGTATTTTATTTTTTATTGTATTTTATTTTATTTATTAAGATGCTTTTATTCCTCAAATTTATTTAGAAAACATTTTGAAAACTATAGTACAAAATAATTTTTTTGCAAATATTTACAAATCTTTGAAAGCCATTTTGCAAATATTTTGCAAACACTATATATACATTTTTCAAAATATTTTTAGAAAATGTTTTCAAAACCATTTGCAGATAGATTTTCAAATCCTTTATTTCACACAAATAGAAGAATTTTTGCAATCAAAATATTTTTACAAAGTCTGAAAATACTTTACAAAAGTTTTCCAAACAGTTCACACCATTTTTCAGATCATTTTGCAAAAATATTTTAACCTGATTTATTAATCAGTGTATACAAAAAGAATCCGAGGAATAAGAAGCATTATTAATTATTTTGTAATGAATTATACCATATTTTTAGCCATATTTAATAATTATATTAAAAGTACGAGTTATGGCTAAAGTATATACAGAGTATATACGACCCCCCTATACTTAGCTTGAGCTATGTCCTCATAGATCGGGAAAGAGAAAGAGAAGACATAACTCGTACTGAGTATAGAAAAGGCTAAAGAATATGTGCACGAAGAAATGAAGGAAATAGAAGTTGACCGTCCCCCCTATACTTAGGATCAAGTAATCCTAAGTATAGGAGACTGTACACAAAGCAGGGAGGGTCAAGGGTGGGAATAAACAGATCAAAGAATTAGCAAATCAGGGGTACACCCCCTATACTTAGGACAAAGTACGTTCTAAGTACAGAAAACTGACACAAAGGGGCGACACCTTTTATTTAGAAGAAGAAAAGAAGAAAAGATAGATAAATACAGATAGATGAAACGATCGTGGAGAATATACGCATCACTCCCCCTATACTTAGGGTGAGATATCCCTAAGTATAGGCAACAACAGGAGTGACGAAACTGAACGACGAAAGAACAACGCGGTGTGTACCCCTATACTTAGGACAAGGTACGTCCTAAGTGTATACACCAAGATATGGCGATAGATCTGGGGCACACTAAAACATACGGGAGAAAGAATAAAAAGGCACACATATATACAAGCGGTGAAAAACTGGTGGAGTACAGGACGGTATCTGACAAGTGAATACAATACTCTCGTCGTCATCTCCCTGTGAGAATGAGGACGCAGTCAGAAGGTGAAAAGACACCCTGATACACAGTCATGTGGGTGTCGGCTACCGGAGTAAAATAGATCGAAAGTACAGATATCGGGTCTGGTAGCATGAATCAGTCAATCGGCTCGAAGGGTCAGCATGAGGAAACATAGCTGATACTATAAGACCGGGAGGAAGAAGGAACAATGCAGATTCCTCCGGTCAATCGGAGTCTCAGAAAGATATGGAAGATAGATAATAGGAGACATCGTAGCATTCGGTGGTCAAGAGGTCGGAAGATCACAGGAGATACACCGAATACCGCAAGTCATGGCTCCACCCTGCGAGGGTTGTCAAGGTGAGCAGAATCAGAGAATAATTTAGAAGACTCGGCTCCATGCTCCACAGATCAGAGATACAACCCGGGAGGAGACCAAGTATATAGCTCAGAAGACTCGGCTTCGTGCTCCAACAGATAGGAGACACCAGAAGTGAAACCGAGTACCTACAAGGTGATGTACCCTCCCGCAGACAACCCTCGGGGAGTAGTACATGCTAAGCAATGAATAATCATAACGAGACTCGACCTTGCGAGGGTCGTCAAGGCGAGTGGACGCAAAAGCGTCTGTGATCCATCAGACGGATCATCAGGTACGATCTCGGTATGCGACATATCGGCTATCAGTAGAAGAGACCAGAAAGTCTAAAGAATGTGGCAGCGTCCCGCAGACAACCCTCGGGGAACATGCTACCAGCTAGGCATGGAAATAGCAGATATCAGAAGCTCAACCTTGCAAGGACCGTCAAGGCAAGCAGACTCAAAGGAGTGTAATCAGATGGGTCCCATGATCCACAGATCAGATAGGCAACTCAGACTGGGACCAAAAATCATGTATATCAGACGACTCGATTCCGTGCTCCGCAGATCGGAGACACAGTCAGCAGTGGGAGCTGAGCGTAAAGAGAGTGTCGCAGCCTCCCGCAGATAGTCCTCGGAGAGTAATGCAATCTAGGCAAGGAATAGTCAGAATGTGTCTCTACCTTGCGGGGGTCGTCAAGGCGAGAAAACTGCTCGAAGAAGCCGGATCCATCAGACGGACCCACATAAGAGTCTCGGTAGTCGACAAATCGACTACCAGCAGCAGAGACCAATCAGATCGTAAATATGTCGTAGTCTTCTGCAGTTAACCCTCGGGGAGCTACGAGCTAGTCAAGGAATAATCAGAAAAGAGCTCATCCTTGCGAGGACCGTCAGGGCGAGCAGACTCAAAGGAGTCTGAACAAGTCGGTCTCATACCCCAACAGATCGGGCACATAATCAGAGAGGGAGACTGATTGCCCATATCAGACGAATCGGCATCGTGCCCCAATAAATCGAGGACACCAAAAGTGAGTTAAGCCGATCGTAAAGAAAGTGTCACATCCTTCCGCAGATAGTCCTCGGGAAGTGACGTGAGCTACACAGTGAATAATCAGAGTACATCTCGTCCTTGCGAGGGTCGTCAAGGAGAGAAAGAGGCTCAAAGGAACCAGATCCATCGGACGGATCCACAGATAATGTGGTCTCGAAAGACAGCAGACCGTCTAACAACAGAAGAGACCATCATAGATAAGATGTGTCATTGCCTCTCGCAGATAACCCTCTGAGAGTTATGAAATTGGAAAATGGAAAGATTTGTACAAGGCAGTGAATAACGAGAATATCGAGGCTCGTCCTTGCGAGGACCGTCAAGGGGAGCAATCAGACAGTTGGTCTCATGTACCGACAAGTCGGGTACACAATCACAGGTGGAGGCCAATCAAGCATATCATCTGACTCGGTTCCAGGTCCCACCACAATGGCGACCCAAGTAGTGAATGAAACCGTAGTCCTAGAAATTGTCGCATTCTCCCGCAGCTAGTCCTCGAGGAGTTATGCGAGGTAGACAAATGTAGGTCATGGGAATGCTGGCATAAAATCTGAGGTCCTCAAAAGCAATCAATCATTAATCATTCGGAGGGCATAAGATCATGTGAGGGAGCAAATAATCAGGTCAATCACAAACATCCCTTGGGTCAATCCAATCTGGCTGAGATGGCACAAAAGATAATCATAAATCTGGTTGCGGTAGTTTATCTTCTGTTTTAGGTAGTTTTAGTTCTTGTCTTTCAATTCCAGTCTTTAGTTTTGCATTTTAATAAGTAGCCTGAGTAGATTAGCCAAATCCCCTCGCCGGAGCTCTCGAGCTCGGGCCTGATTTCACTACGATCCGACCTAACCCTGAGTCTCCCATCACAACCATCACTTCCCCCTGTGTTTTCTCCATACAATCCTACCACCCATTGATAACCAAGAATTTGGTCGTGGTCGTGTCAATCCACAAGCCAGAAGGACAATCGTCGATGTGATGTCAGATTAAATCCCTGATTGATCTACAATCAACCCACAATATACATAATTTAATGAATAACAAAGATGTGGTATTAAGATTAATTTTCTCTACCCTAAAATGCATAACAAGCAAGCATGTCGAGGTCGAACACAGGGAGTAAAATGGTAGCCAAAGGTTATTCATGTAAAACCAAGCCATTTATTTATATAGGTCCTTTGCGGGTTTTTAATCTTACATATATATGCATATATTTGTTTTATATTTTTGTATTTGACTATTATATTTCCCAATTTTATCTTTTCTTTTTATATATTATTTTTTATATTTTTATATTACTTTTTCATTTATATAAACAATATAGAATATATAAGGTTTTATGTACACAATATATAGTATTATATTTATAAATACTAATAAATATAGACAAAATACAAATAATAAATTAATTTTGGGTTTTAATATTTTTCTAATGTATTTTAATTTTTTAGGAATTTTTGCTAGTTTTTATAAATTTTTAAAGTTAAAAATATCCTGAATAAGGGATTAATTAATAACCCAAAATTGATTTGGGCGTTAAAAGTAGATTAAGGCCCAAAATTAGCCAAAACAATTTTAACATATATATTATGAAATAGAAAAATGTATTTTTGGATTTTTATAGCACTTTTTGGATTTTTATGAAGGATTTTAGGGTTTTTCAATTTTAAGCCTTTTGTTTTTCCATTTTTAGTGATTTTTGGTCTGTGATTAAAATAGGATAAAATAGACTATGTAAAATTTTTTGGGAGGTTTAGATGCATTTTTATATTTTTTGGTATTTTATACTTGAAATAGGGGATATACATCTCTTTTTTATTTTAATAAATAGATAAAATGCTCAAAAATGTTAAACAAAATAAGAACATAAATATACATGACATAAAGCATTCATCCCTATTTTTGTGTATTTCTCGAAGCATGATAGGTATTTTTAATAAATAAAGAAAGAGCAATAAAATACATGTCGTAGCAGGGGCAAAACGCAAATAAAATAATCATCAGGGGCCACTGTGCAATTTTGCCCAAAAATATGTAACGTCATTTATATTTCATTGAACTGGTAAATAAATACAAAAATGCTAGGGTCATATATGCAAAATGGCCATCATGTGGGACTACACGTGACGTACCTGAGAAGGACCAAAATGTGAATATACAAAAGTCCAATGGCCTTCCAATAATTTTTCAAAAATATACAATGTGATACCATTTTTATTGGACTCCATAGAAATACCAAAAGTCGTAGGGGTTCCCTGCAATTTCACCACCTCACGTGGGACAACACGTGAGGTGACATGAACTAGACCCATTTGCAATTACAAAACGCCCAAGGGTCTATTTGCAAAAATTCCTATTTATTTAACATGTTCTAATTTATTTACATGACCAATTATTAAATACCAAAAAAGATGGGGTGAGATTTGCAATTTACTCCATAAGAGTGCGCATCCAACGACTGAGCTTCATCTACTTGACATGCATCGAGCTGTGGTGGCCAGATGATGGTTCGCGCTTGGACGGGCGTGATTAGATCACTTGAGGTCATCGGACGGTGATGGCAAGGCTTGATTCAACGATGGTGGCGTGATCGGAGTTGTCGTTCTTGATCCAACGGCGGAGAGGCACGATCGAAGAACATGGAAGAACCCTTGCCTTGGCAAGGTTCTTCCGATGAAATCTAGCTCCTCTGTTGTTCATTGAGGCTCCAAAGCAGCTTAAAAGCTTCCTGGCAGGATCCTCTAATGGATGAAGGCATCAAAATGGGCGGAAGTACACCGGAGCACCGTCACGAGGTCGGGGAAGAAACGGTGCTCCAAGTACCTCCGATGAACTTCGAAATCGCCTCCAGGTGACTATGCAGCTCGTAAGACCTGCAAAACAAGCTCTCGGGTTGAGGGCAAACTGCCTCAACCCAGTTGGGCGTGAAATGGATTGAATATGAGTGACAAATGGCGAAATCTGGTGATGCGGCGGAGGTGGACTTTGATTCGCAGACTCGGCGTGGATCTAGTTTGTCTAAGGTGGCTGGCGAGCGGAGAAGAGAGAAGGAACGAGAATGAGGGTGAACGCAGGGGCTTATAGTAGATGATCTTGCACGAGGGAGCTCACCGAAGCTCAACTCCGGCGAACTACAGATCAGATTTTTAGGCTAAAGCTAAGATCTACCAGCTAAACTAAGTGCAGGAATGAAAAACTGAGATCAAAATGGACCTAAAGGGGCTAAGGGGAGCAGCTCTTATACCTGAGAGAGCTCAGGGAGCAGGGTCACCGGCGAGGGCGGTCGTGGGCTCACCTCCGTCCCCCCGGAGCTGGTTCCAACCGTCCGGAAGCTCCTCCTGTCACGAAGAATCTCCGTAGATGAAGAAATAGGGCCCCTAGACTCGGATCAATGGCCAAACTTGGAAGGGAAGAGAAGGTTCATTATTTATAGACATAGTGACACACCTTTATTTACCGGGCGAATGGGCGAGATCGGGCGTATCTACCAGAGATCCAAGTAGATGGCGTGTATGTACAATGATCAATGATCATTTTTGCTAAAGGAATCGACCGCGATGGATGGAGCGGCCAGGAAAAAGGGAGGAAATCATGGGAGGAGATAGATTTGCGTTAAATCAGAGCTGGGGGGAGAGTTGACCAGAGGTCAACAATCGTTGGGCGCTGATTGGTCCACATTAGCGCAAAATGACAAAATAGGTTGACCAATTATTGAAATATTAATTAAACCTAATAAAAGATTTTATTAATATTCGATTATAAAATAAAAAGTGTTTTTTAATGTAGTATTTTATTATGATTTTTATTTTTTTGGTGTATTTTATAGTTAATTTTTAATAGTGTATTCATAATTATTTTTATATGTATTTTGGTTAATTTATTTTTATTTTGTATATTTTATTTTATTATTTATTCCTTTATTTTATTTATTTACAACTTATTTTTAGGTGTATAAATATATTTTTATTTTATTTTTATGATGTAATTTGTATACTTAAATAAATAGATATGTATATTTTATAGGTATATTTATAAGTATTTTACCTATGTATTATATACATCTTTTTATTTTAATGTATTTTATTAGATTTTATTTTGGTTTTATATTTTTAATAGAATATGAATAATATATTCACTATTGAAAAAAGTAAAATACTATGATTCCCTTTTATTTATATACATGCATACAAAGATATTTTGCCTATGTCTTGACATAGACTTATTTTATTTTACATTTTCTTTTTGGTTTTATTTTTGTTTCAATATACACATATGCTATAAATAATAATTACAAAATTACAAAAATATAAATTTGTGAAATTTAATCGGGTATAATGTATAATGGGGGTCAAAAACCTAACTTTCATACAGTAACTCCAAAATATATGAAACCACTCCCATTAAATAACTTGTGAAAAGTTATATACAATCAGAGATGATTTTGATATGTTTTAAGTTTTTATTTGAAAGATATGGTATGTGGAGTTGGGTTTTTTGGGTTTTTATTTTGTGTGTAAAATGTACCCTGTGTATTATTTTTGTACAAAATCAATTTTATATTTTTTACATTATTATCTACAACTTTCATCGACAAAATTTCTTAATTTTGTGAATAAATAATAAAGAATAAAATAGGTGTCAAAAATACATAAATAATGAATAAAAGAATTGGGTTTTTTGTTCAATTTTTGGCCCTTATCTCCCCCTACATTATTTCTTGTCGACCAACTCAATTCTTGACTTGGTCTCTGGGTTTAGGGTCATAAAATATCTTCAATATTTTATTATTTTTCTTATCTCCTCTTTATTATATGATTTTGGCATTTAAAAACAATATTATTTACACAATAAATGCAATATATCATGAATGCTATTTTGTAAAAATAAATGCTATTTACATGCATTAGCTAGGGTTTTTAAGGCCAAAATGATAGAATAAAGGTGATGAAATGGAGATTCATCACCCCCTATACTTGCCTTTGCTAGTCCCTAGCAAACACTTATGCAATAAGTATGAAAAGAATAAAGAAGAAAAGAAAAAGAAAGAATAAATAGAATTGCTTTTAGTTATTAAACTTGTCTTTACAAAGTCAAAGTTTGGAGCTCAAGGTGGACTTTGATGTGAAAATGTGTGTGGAACCTGGTCGGGAATCAAATTTAAAACACAACAACCTTCGAGAGTCACAAAACTCAGTTCAAACCACCTCAATAACCAGATCAGAACTAGCCTACATCATACACAATCCCTTATGACTATGAAGCTGACTTGTATAGTGTAAGCGATAGTGGCTCTCCCCAACTGAAATGACAAAGGAGTTGACTTCTTCAGAATGACAACCTAATGATTCCCCAATCCAACACTCTGTCCTCGAGGAGCGGGGTATTCCCTTCTAAATTCAAGTGGCATCCAACTCAAGAGGAGGAGGTGAAGAAAAGAATGGACAGTAGCCAGTGTAGCTACCTATCCTAGGATGCCTGACCAGTATAATCAAGTCATCCAGCTGCTGGCTCACATGGTATAACTTTGATGCTCGAGCTTGCTTATTTTCAACACAACTTATATACATACTCCAATAGGCATTTTATTTTAAATGAGGCATGTCTACTTTTTTGGAGTTTTTTATTGAACATACTATTTGCAATAGCATTTCACAAGGAGTTTTCCCTCTTGAGCCAGAAGACTATCCCTCTTTTGAAGCATTATTGCAACCCACACTCTCCTGTCATTTGACTTCATGGCAGCTGGACTAGGTTGGGGTGTACTTCTCTCCCTAGACGAGGATGAATGTTTCCACTGTGTTTGTCTCAGACTGACAAATCCAACCCCCTCACCACTTCAACTTAGTTGAGCCAAGTGAAAGGTGCAAGTGTCCAAGTTAGGTCACAACCGACAAGAGTCATGCGTGCATCTCGAACATTTCTAGTTAGTCAGTTGAGGTGACTTGAACCCAACCCTGAGTCTCAAAGAATTAAGTCCTAATAGATCTGAAGTACCTTAAACATAGTTCCCATAAGGTTCTAGTGCAGTTAGGTGCAGTAAGGTCCAACCAAGCTCTAATCCTCGACTTTATTTAGACTTGTTCAATCATCAAGCTCAATCCGAAAGAATGTAAATGATATGCAAATGTTATGTACAATGCAGAAAGAATGATGCAGAAACTAAAAATGAAGAGAATTTTTCACACAAAAAGAGTTTTAGAATAAGAAGATAAAATATATACAACTATTTACATGAGTGTGCTTCTTTTTATTTATTAACAAGACTTAAGAATTTTGAAGAATTTACAGTTTTAAAATAGGTGATTTGTTTAGGTATTTTTTTTAAAGTTGGTAAACAATTTTATTTATTTATATATACGTTTTATTCCTATTTAATGATGCATTTATTCCTCAAATTTGTTTGCAAACAATTTTGAAAATTATAGTACATGATATTTTTTTCAAATATTTACAAACATTTGAAAGCTATTTTGCAAAGATTTTTCAACAATATTCATAGATTTTTCAAAATATTTTTATAACCATTTTCAAAATCATTTGCAAATAGGTTTTAAAATAATTTTTATTTCCCACTAAGAGAAGAACTTTTGCAAATCAAAACATTTTTACAAAGGTTGAAAACTCTTCACAAAAAGTTTTCCAAACGGGTCACATCATTTTTCAAATTATTTTGTAATAGATGTTTTTAACATTATTTATTTATTAGTATATATAAAAAGAATATTGAGGAATAAAAATGTCCTTTGTTATTAATTGTGTAAATACAAAATATTTTTGATTTTTTTAGTTTTGCAAATGTTTTTTGTGATTTTTGAAAGCCGAAGGTTTTGGCTAAGAAAATAGGTGAAGACATTTATACGGGGATGTATCTTATATTTACAAGAGTTTTGGTTCTTAAAGGATTTACAAGGGATAATTGATCATTTTTTTTAAATATATGTAAAGAATTCCTTAGTATGGCAGATGTCCTCCTCAAACTTATTTGAAAATAATTTTCACAGTTTTTGAAAACTATAGTCCAACATAATTTTTACAAACATTTACATGTATTTGAAAATCATTTTGCAAAGGTTTTTCAAACACTATATATCGATTTTTTTCAAATTGCTTTTCAACCATTTTTCAAACCATTTGCAAATTGTTTTTCAAACTTTTTATTTCATGCAAAGAAAATAGAATTTTTGAAAATAAAATATTTTGATAAAGGTTGAACATATTTTACAAAATATTTTCCAAACAATTTTCAAAATATTTTTCAAAGATTTTCAAATTATTTTTCAAACATTTTGCAAAAGTATTTTTGCCTGATTTATTAATTAATATGTACAACGGTGTTTCAGGAGCTATAAGCATCTTTTATTTGAAGTGTTGTAATGAATTTAACTTTATTTTAGCTATGAGTATTATTTAAAATACAAAAGTACGAGTAATGGCTAAAGCTTAAACATAGCATATACGACCCCCTATATTTAGCTCGAGCTATATCCTCATAGATCAAGGAGAAAAAGAGAAGACATAACTCAGACTGAGTACAGAAAAATCTAAGAAATAAAGAATTGAGGGTATGGATGAATGGGAAGTTGATCATCCCTCATACTTAGGATCAAATAATCCTAAGTATAGCAGACTGTACACAAGGCAGGGAGGGTCAAGGGTGAGGATGAACAAATCGTACTCAGACAATCTCCCCCTATAATTAGGGTAAGAGAGCACTAAGTATAAGCGAGGAAGAGGAGATAATGGAGAGGATCAAAGAATGAAGGTAATCGGAGTGTACACCCTCTATACCTAGGGCAAAGTACGCCCTAAGTATAGAAGACTGATAAAAAGGGGTGATACACACTGAGTATCATTATTTCATATTTTTTAGGAAGAACAGAAGCTGGAAATGAAAAGAATAAAAGAAGAAAAAGATTAAAGAAAGAATTTTTGGGGAGCATTAACTGAATCTTTTGATGCTGTCAGTGCTGTGGATGTATTATTGGAGGGTAGTACATGGATTGAGTCGACGACGACCAATAACGTGTCATGCTCGAGGTAGGTCTTCGGAGTTGACCATTGAGGACAAATGGTTGTGCATCATGAGACAAATTATGATATTGCAATGCTGCCATTGTCACCGCACTTCTCGAACTAGAATCCATTTGCTTTTTAATTTATCCGGGAAGATCTTCAATTTTGCATCGAAAAGCCACACTTTCTGTCCAACTTCGAAGGTCTTTCATCTGATGTGCCGGTCGTGCTAGCATTTTACCTTCTCCTTGTACATCAAGGTGTTATCATATGCACAGTTTTGGAATTCTAGAAGCATGTTCAGATCATCTCTTCTTTTCTGACCACTTCTTTGTGAGTCCAAATTGCAAATATTGATTGCCCATAAGGATTTGTGAATTAATTCCATGGTAGATGACACGACTTCCCATATACAAGATGGTAGGGTGACATACCCAAAGGAGACTTGTAAGTGGTTCTGTATGCCCATAGGACGGAGCCCAAGAGTTGGGACCAGTTCTTTCTGTCCCGGCTTGACAAGCTTTTTAAGGATCATCTTGATTTCTCTATTTGATAATTTTGTCATGCCATTAGTCTGGGGATGGTAAGGAGATGCGACTTGATGCTCGATGCCATACTCCTTCATGAGCTTCTTCACCTCTCTATTTATGAAGTGACTACCCCCATTTGATATCAGTATCTTCGAAATCCCGAACCACGAAATGATGTTCTCTTTCAAAATCGACAAACTGTATGGTTG
Source organism: Ottelia alismoides (assembly GCA_037367405.1). Classification (NCBI taxonomy): domain Eukaryota; kingdom Viridiplantae; phylum Streptophyta; class Magnoliopsida; order Alismatales; family Hydrocharitaceae; genus Ottelia; species Ottelia alismoides. The sequence continues at coordinate 522,878 of JAZKJV010000532.1, read as the reverse complement.
TCTGCGGCTCGAGCGGGGATAGCATCAACCCTGCGAGTTGTTCAAAGAGAGTTATGACTTTGGGCTCTCCGATCATGTCTATGGTGATTTTGTTGTTGCCCGAGCTGACAGGTGATCTTGCCAGACCCATAGTAAACCACGACTTCTGAAGTGCGCAGGAATGACCGGCCAAGGATGATAGAGGTCTGGAGTAAGGGTGCGGGTGAGTCCATATCAAGGACCACAAAATCAACTGGAAACTGCATTTCCACACCTTCACCACAACATCTTCCAAAAGACCTCTAGGTCGCTTGATAGATCGATCCGCGAGGGCAGAAGGTTGATGGAAGATCCGCTGTCAAGCAGAGTACGCTCGAAGACTTGATCAAAAATCTCGCAACTGATTAGAGGAGCTCCTTTGTCCTGCTTCTTTTGTGGAAGGTTGTTGATGGCTGCAGTTGTGGCCATAGTGAGAACGTGCTTCTCAACCTGTCGGTGTTTGTAGTCTCTTGCTGGGCAATGCTTTCTCGTACATGCCTCTTTAAACCTTTCTTCACAGCTGGCATGTACTCCATGGACTTCATCAAAGGAATCTCAACATTTAAGTTATTAATAATGTCCACAACTCCATGATCAGATAATGCACTTTTTCTTTTTGCAAATTTTTTGGATTTTTCTATTGCATCAGGGAAAGGAATATGTACAGTGCTGAAATCAGAAACAGAGTTCTTATTTACAACAAATTCTTGTCCACAATATCTTGTACATCTTGATTACAAAAAGGTGTACAGTCTGGAAGTGAAGATTCTGCTGAAGGTAGACAAGAAAAAAGTGGGGTCTCCGCTCCGTCGACTAGCGTCGGATCGGCTGCTGCTGGAAGCTCCTCCATGGCTGGCACGTCTTCTCTTTAGCGACGATCTTCTTTTGTTCTTTTTGTTTTTTCTGATTTTTTTGTTCTTTTTGCTGGTGCTGATGGTGGTGATTGCTAGCTAGAATGACTCCTCCTTCTTCTTCCTCACCCTCCCCTATAGCTGGTATGGTTGATGCAGAAGATGACGATTCACCTAAAGCTTTATTTTTCCCCTTGTAGGTGGCAGGCGGAGGAAAATCCCTACTGCTCCTGAGAGTCGCAGCATTAGATAAAGCAATAATATAACTATCTAACTCTACAAGCATAGACTGGACATCACATTCTACCTGATCCTTTCTCTTAAAGATATTTGGGTTGGCTTCGACCTGCATTGGAATGGTGGATTTCATAGCAGTAAGGTCGTCGAGCTTCTTTGTCATGTCTGCAAGGCCATTGACGAGCTGAGCCAAGCAATCATGGGTTGGGTTCACTGGATTCACCTCGGTCGGTTCAACATGGGAACCACGTTGCTGCTGAGTGTTTGGAAGCTGAGGTTGCGATTGCTAATGATGCCGAGGAGGTGAAGGAAGTTGATACTAGTGGTAAGAAGGATGAGGATACTGCTGATACTGCTGAGGTGGTGCAATCATATACTGGTGATATAGATGAGGCTGATGGTACCGTGGCTGCTGGTACTGCTGATGCTGCCTCCATTGGTTGTTGAATTGTGGAGGCTGGTGATACTGAGGCGGGGGTTGTAAGGACTATCCAAAATGACCACCCTGCAGTTCGTGGTATTGCCTGTTGGTTTGTTGTTGGCCCTAGGGGTGTCAGGTAGGATGGGCTAGTTGTGAATCATTGCTCCATACCCCATTAACTTCTTAGATCAAGGATGGTGGCGGAAAGGCTAGATCTGATGGTGGAAGGAAGTCTGGCTGGTAGACTACCATCTGTTGTTGCGGCTGGCCCTGATCGGGCGCTTGCACGTAGTATACGTGTTGGTATGCCGATGGATGCTGGCTCGGCTGAGGTTGATGTGGAAGTGATGGCTTATCTTTCTTCTCAGCAGGAGCTTCTGTGGATGGTGTTGCCGACTGGACAGAACTGATGGTGCCCACCAGCAGTTCCAATTGCTTGGTGATCTGGTCCATCTTGTCGAGGTTTTGTGTCCTCTTCTCGATCACAACAAGTTTCTCGAGATCTTGTGATAGCTTTTCTCGAGATCTTGTGATAGCTTTTCAATGATATCTACTTTTGAGAGATGGCCCCTGATGATGCTAAGATTGGAGCTCTCATCTCTCTCCGCCTCACGGGACGTTTCTATATGAACTTGCTTCTGGAGAATCTGGGGTTGCATTTGATATGCCTTAGATGAAGAGAGGACAACCTCTCCTTCGACCATTTCTTCAAAAATTAGCCAAACTATGTCTTCATCCTTATTGAAATGTGACCCCCACAAGTTGCGTCAAAGAGCCTTTGGCTTTCCACATTCGACCCCCCGAAGAAGTGTTGGACCAAGCTGGTCCTCAGAATTTCATGATGGGGGCATTTCTCATGCAGATATGTGAACCTCTCCCAGGCTTCATGAATAATCTTGTGGACTCCCTGAGAGAAGTTACTAATTCTGGATCACATCTGATTGAGCCGATCGATCATGTCAATCCACAAGGCGGAAGAACAGTCGCTGATGTGACCTCAGGCTAAATCCCTGATTGATCAGAAATCAATCCACAATATACATAACTCAATGAACAACAAAGATGTGGCATTATGGTTTATTTTTCTCTAACCTAAAATGCATAGCAAGCAAGCATGTAGAGGTCGAACATAGGGAGCAAAATGGTAGCCTAAGGTTATTCATGTACAACCAAGTCATTTATTTATATAGGTTTTTTTGTGGGTTTTTAATCTTACACATATTATATATATATTTGTTTTATATTTTTGTATTTGATTTTTATATTTCCAAATTTTTATATTTTCTTTTTATATTATTTTTTATATTTTTATATTACTTTTTCTTTTATATAAACTATATAGGACATATAAGCTTTTATATACACAATATATAGTATTGTATTTATAAATACTAATAAATATAGGAAAAATACAAATAATAAATTGTTTTTGGGTTTTTAATATTTTTCTAACGTTCTTGTAATTTTCCAGGAATTTTTGCTAGTTTTATGTATTTTTAAAGCAAAAAATATCCCAAATAGGGATTAATAACCAAAAATTGATTTGGGTATTAAAAATAGGAATTAAGTCCCAAAATTACCTAAATTAATTTTAATATATAAATTTTTATATAAATAAAGTTATAAAATAGAAAAAAAATGTATTTTTGATTTTTTATAGGTTTTTTTTGGATTTTATGATGTTTTTCTATTTTTAGTGATTTTTGATCTGTTACTAAAATATGATAAAACAGACTATATATAGTTTTTTGGAGGTTTAGATGCATTTTTATATTTTTTGGTATTTTATACTTGAAACATGGGATATGTGCGCTCTTTTTCATTTTTAATAAATAGATAAAATGCTTAAAAATACCAAATAAAATAAGAGCGTAATATACATGACATAAAGCATTCATCCCTATTTTTTTTGCATTTTTCAGAGCACAATAGGTATTTTTAATAAACAAAGAAAGAGCAACAAAATACATGTCCTAGTAGGGGCAAAAATGCAAATAAAATAATCATCGGGGGCCACAGTTCAATTTTGCCCAACAATATATAACATCATTTCTATTTCATTAACTAATTAATAAATACAAAAGTACCAGGGTCATATATGCAAAATGGTCATCACATGGGACTACACGTGACGCGCTTGTGAAGGACCAAAATGTGAATATACAAAGTCCAGGGGCCTTCCAATAATTTTTACAAAAATATTAAACGTGATTCCATTTTTATTGGACTCAATAGAAATACCAAAAGTCACAGGGGTGCCCCTGCAATTTTGCCACCTCATGTGGGACACCACGTAAGGTGACGTGGACTGGACCCATTTATAATTAAAGAAACCTAGGGTTCTATATGCAAAAATTCCTATTTATGTAATACATTCTAATTTATTTACAGGACCAATTTCTAAATAAAAAATGTAGGGCGAGATTTGCAATTTACCCCATAAGAGGTGCGAATCCAACGACTGAGCTTCATCTACTTGACACACATCGGGCTGTGGTGGCCAGATAACGGTTCACTCTTGGACATGCGTGATTAGATCACTTGAGGTGATCGGACGGTGATGGCAAGGCTTGATCCAACGGTGGTGGCATGATTTGGGTTGTCGTTCTTGATCCAATGATGGAGAGGCACGATCGAAGAACATGGAAGAACCTTCTCCTTAGCGAGGTTCTTCCGATGAAATCTAGCTCCTCCGTCGTACATTGAGGCTCCAAAGCGGCTTAAAAGCTTCATGGTAGGATCCTCTAATGGCAGAAGGCATCAGAATCGACGGAAGTACACTGAAGCACCGCCACGAGGTCAGGGAAGAAACAGTGCTCCAGGTATCTCCGACGAACTTCGAATTCGCCTCCAGGCACCTATGCAGCTCGTAGGACCTGCAAAACAAGTTCCTGGGTCGAGGGCAAACTGCCTCGACCCAGTTGGGCCTGGAATGGATTGAATTTGAGTGACGGGTGGCGAAATCCCGCGACGCGATGGAGGTGGATTTCAATTCGCAGACCCGACGCAGTTCTGGTTAGTCTAAGGTTGCTAGCAAGCGGAGAAGCGAGAAGGGAAGAGAATGAGGGAGAACGTGGGGGGCGGAGAGCAGATGATCTTGCGCGGAGGAGCTCACCAGAGCTCAACTCCAACGAACTACGGATTGAATTTTTTAGGCTGAAGCTAAGATCTACCAGCTATACTAAGTGCGGGAATGAAAAACTGAGACCAAAATGGACCTAAAGGGGCTAAGGGGAGCAGTTCTTATACCTGAGAGAGCTCATGGAGCAAGGTCACTGATGAGGGCGACCGTAAGCACACCTCCGTCCTCCCAGAGCTAGTTCCAACCGTCAGGAAGCTCCTCCCGTCACGAGGAATCTCCATAGATAAAGAAACATGGCTTCTAGACTGGGATCAACGGCCAAACTTGGAGGGGAATTGGAGGTTCATTATTTATAGACATAGTGGCGCACCCTTATTGACTGGGCGAATGAGCGAGATCAGGCATATATATCGGAGATCCAAGTAGATGGTGTATATGTACAATGATTAATGATCATTTTTTCTAAAGGAATAGACCGCGATGGATGGGTGGAGCAGTCGGGAAAAAGGGAGGAAATCGCGGGAGGAGACATATTTGCATCAAATCAGAGATAGGGGGAGAGTTGACCAGAGGACAACAATCCTTGGACGCTGATTGGTCCATGTCAGCACAAAACGACAAAAATAGGCTGACCAATTAGTGAGATATTAATTAAAATTAATAAATGCTTTTATTAATAATCGATTATAAAATAAAAAGTGTTTATTTTTAATGTAGCATTTTATTATGAATTTTATTTATTTTTTGGTATATTTTATTCTTTTCATAGTTAAATTTTAATAGTGTATTCATAGGTATTTTTACCTGTATTTTGGTTAATTTATTTTTATTTTGTATATTTTATTTGTATTATTTTATTATTTTATTTTATTTTTTACAATTTATTTTTTGTGTATAAATATATTTTTATTTTATTTTTATAATGTAATTTGTACACTTAAACAAAAAGATATGTATAGTTTATATGTATATTTATAGGTATTTTACCAATGTATTATATACATCTTTTATTTTAATGTATTTTATTAGATTTTATTTTGGTTTATATTTTAATATAATATGAATAATATATTCAATATTGTAAAAAATAAAAGACTATAATCCATTTTATTTATATACAGGTTTACATAGATATTTTACCTATATTTTCACATAGACTTATTTTATTTTAAATTTTCTTTTTGGTTTTATTTTGGTTTCAATATACACATATGCTATAAATAATGATTACAAAATTACAAAAAATATAAATTTGTGAAAATAATGACAAATGAATAAAATGAATATTTTAATCGGGGTATAATGTACAATGAGGGTCAAAAACCTAATTTTCACACAGTAACTCCAAAAAATATGAAACCACCACCATTAAATAGCTTGTGAAAAGTTATATACAATTAGAGATGATTTTGATATGGTTTGAGTTTTCATTTGAAAGATATGGGTCTGTGAAGTTGGATTTTTAGGTTTTTATTTTGTGTGTAAAATGTACCATGTGTATTATTTTTGTACAAACTTAATTTTGTATTTTTATTTACATTATTATCTACAACTTCCATCTACAAAATTTCTGCATTTGGTTAATAAATAATAAAGAATAAAATAGGTGTCAAAATGCATAAATAATGAATAAAATAGGACCTTATCTCCCCCTACTCTATTCCTTATCGACCGACTCAATTCTTGACTTGGTCTCTGGGTTTGGGGTCATAAAATATCTTTGATATTTTATTCTTTTTCTTTTCTCCTCTTTATTCTATAATTTTTGCATTTAAAAATAGTATTATTTACTCAATAAATGCAATATATCATGAATGCTATTTTGTATAAATAAATGCTATTTACATGCATTAGCTAGGGTTTTTAGGGCCCAAATGATAGAATAAAGGTGATGAAATGGAGATTCATCGCCCATCCAACCGGATCGACCCTCGAACTACGAATCGAAGATCCACTTCTGTCGCTCGTCGGACCTACGACGCCCCCTTCATTTCTACGCGAATCGGGCTCAAGATGGACCGAGCTTCACCACCTCAGACCCAATGACTTCCTTGTGCAGGTCCTAGATTGAATAGACTCCTATTGGGGGCCTATCGACTCTAGGTTTGACTCCCCAGGTGCCCAGAGCTCCATCAACTCACCAGAGCTCACCTATGGGTCCTGGACCTTGTGAAGGGCACCATTGGATGCGGATCAACAAAAACAATGTGGGGAGCACCTCAACGTCAAGGGAGGAGGCTCAGTGCGTGAGGAATCAACGGAACGAGGAATAACATGTTCGTGTTCTTCCCTATTCTTGGAGATGGACCCAACACCATTGGACGGAGCTCTTCGCTCCAGATCGCACTAAACTATCACATCGCCCAGAGCCAGCACAATTCGATCGCATCTCGTGATCTAATCTCCACCATCCAAGGGCGAAGGGATACCAGCCGCGCGGATGATGACACATGTATTAGTGAGCCACATCCAGTTGTCTGCTCACGTACATTATGGGGTAAATTGCATACTTCACCCTGCATTTTTTTTGTGTTTATTAATTAGTCCTGTAAATAAAGTGTCAAGTGTAAATAAAATGGAAATTTTTCATAAAGGCCCCCATATGTATTGCATATTACACTTGGGTCCATTCCACGTCACCTCACATTTCGTCCTACGTTTGGTAGCAAAATTGAATGTATACCCTTAGTTGTTTTTGTATTTAATTTTGGTCCAATAAATTTTAATATATGTTGTTAAGTTTTGGGAAAATTACAATTATGATCTTGATGTTTATTTTATTTGCACAAATGCCCTTCCCAGTTATGTAGTTTTGGTGCCTGAATTTCATTCATTAAAAATGGCATCCATGCTCTAAAAGTCCAGCAAAAAAAGGATTAGATTTCTGCCAACATGTACGTTCACGTCCCATTTTTATTTTGACATTTTTGGCATATTCCCTATTTATTAAAATTAAAATGAGCACATTTTATTCCTGTATAACTTATAAAATACTAGAAAATAGAAAACACTTTTAAAAATTCCAAAAAAATAAATGTAGTGTATTTTAGTATTTATTAACTCTAGAACCAAAATCCCTAAAAATAGAAAAAGAAAACACAAGAAAATCAAAAAGCTCTGAAATCCTTTAAAAAATCCAAAAAAATCACAAAACAAATCCACAAATATGTTTTTCTGTTTCTAAATTATATATATAATAAAATTGGTTTGGGGAACTCTGAACCTTATTTTCTATTTTCTATATCCTAATCAATTTCAGCCTATTATTAAATCCCTAATTTGGGATATTTTTTATTCTAAAAAATCCATGAAAATTAGCAAAAAATTCAGAAAAATCATAAAGACATTATAATAATATATAAAATCCAAGAACAAATAATTCTTGTATTTTATTTATTTATACTAGCACTTATAATTATAATACCCAGTGTGGCATGTATAGCCTTATATATTGTATTCTATATAAAAATAAAAATATAACAAAAATATAAAAAATATAAAAAATATTAAAAGAAAATAATAATATATAAAATTAAAAACCCACAATAAAATGTATAAAGATCAGATTTTTACGTAATATATTAGATTAGAAATAATCGTAGGCTACCAATTTTGCTCTCTATGCTTCGACCTCTACATTCTTACTTGCTATACACTTAATTTTGTAGAGAAAAATAAATTTTAACTCCACTTTTTTTGCTATTAATTGCTTGATATTTATAGTGGGTTAATAGTTGATTGACCCAGGTTTCGTGAGCGGTCGCTTAAGCGACATTGTAGTTCTCGCCTTGTGTAGACTACTCTAGACACTCGCAAGACCCGTGTCATTAGGAGGCTGGTGTGCTGAGGTAGAAAAAGTAGTAGAACTGCTGGATCTCATGATCCAATGGTCTTGATGAGGGCACGGGTAAAGGGCGGAGATCAGATCATACGATCTGATCATGCGACTGGAGAGCGGGCAGGGGTATGCGATCTAGATGCGTGCGGAGGTGAAGTTCGAATGATTGGAAAGAGCGGTAGGAATGAATAAAGAGTCGGGCCACGTGGGCTGGCCAGAGGGCGCCCACATGGACCAATAAAAAAATAAAAAGGGAAAATATGGAAAAATCAATAAAAATTAGAAGGAAATTGAATTAGCAAAAAGTCAAACACAGAAGTTGTAGATCGCGATGAGATCTACATGTTTCATGTTGACCAAAAAGTCAAAAGAGGTCAAATATACAATGAATAATTTTTGCAAGCATTTTTAAGGGATAAAAACACTTCATTTTAATTGTTTTGTGTTTTTCTTTGTAATTTTAATTTCTTTAATAATCAAAAAAATATATATACAATATTAATCTAATTTTCAGGTGTTTTTAATAAATTAGAAAAGAATGAAAATGTCAGTGAATAAATACAATAAATAGAGTTAAAAATTTATTGTTAATTATACACAGATTATTTACAACATAATAAAAGTTAACATTAGTGATTTAATTATGGTTTTTATTGATTTATTCAAGTTAAGAGAATAATGAATGGATTTTATAATGATGTATCTGAGATTCATAATACCCAATACTTAAACTATGCTCGTCCTCGAACATCTAAACAATGAAGAAGTCAGATTAATTCCTGATAGTGCATGTGAATTTTCAAGGCTTAATTCGTTGAAGACCCTTAATTTAAATGTTCTAAAATTCTAGGCTCAACCATGCTCTAGTCAAAGGAATCCAAGTTCTCTATTTATCAGACTCTTTGTTTGTACATATAATATGACTATATGTCATTTAACGTGTACTACAATCATGAGAGTTGAGTCGAGATGTCACCCAAAGTTCTAGTCCACAAGACTCTCCTCTAGACCTAATCCTCAACACTAGGGAATAAGTCGATTCTTGTTTCAATCCACCATCTCATTAGTTAGTCAGACTCGAAAGTGTAAATGGATGGTCGGATGATGGAAAGCATAGGGTTATGCATTTTCTTTTCTCCCTCACATTGGAACACGGGTCCTCTCGAGTGCCTTATTACTCAACACATACATATTTTTTTTATTGATCAATGTGTCCGTTAAGAGAATCCGGAGTCGTCTGCACTTTTTTTCTGGGAGTACACCGAGGTGTATCACTTTTGAATATCAAAGATACCTTCGACCCAGACTTGTATCACTATACGATGCAGAGCCCTTTTTTGGTGCTAGACCGACTCCTTGGTCCTAATAGTGTTTGGTCCAAGTGGACACTTTGAAATGGTTGGGAGCATCCGCCATTGGTAGAAGCTTTTTGAATTTGTATTTCTAGTGATAGAGCTTTTCTTTTGAGAGAACTTCTCTCGATATTTATTTCATTGATGTTTGGCTAGCTACACTGCTTTTACCAAAGTTGGCACGCACTGATAAACATTTATTTAGGTTTCAACACACCCTGGCACATAGGTAAATATCAAACGATAGCGTGCGAACTTGTTTACATACTGGCTAGGGTTTGATGACACTTAGGTTTCTTGAAGCCTTCATTAACTTTATCCCATCCTCAAGCATCATTAATTCGGATCTAAACTTAAATCTCCAGTCGTAGTTCCTCGAGTGATGACTCAACTCATCTCATCAACCATGCATTTGGGAAAATGATGTGATGATCATATTCTTTAGAAGGTAGAGACGAATAGTGCAATATAGCGCTCAAATATTTCAAACCCAAGGAAGTGTGGATTATTAAGTCTAAAATCCTAATGACTAAGGCATGTTAACTCAAACCGTTAAGATCTCAGAAACTATGTGTCCTCAAATCCTTAAGCCTTGAGTAATAATGAAAGTGTCAGGAATATGCCAACTCCAAAGTTAGTGAATTTTTATGACTTTTAGCCTTTGCAATTTTTATGATTTTTTAATCTCAAGATAAATAATGACTGACCCAAGCTCATATGAATAGTTGCATCCCTTTCTAGCCAGTATGGCTGTAAGTACAGACCGTTAGATGGCTGCCCGTATTACTTCAAGACGGTGCCATTTGCATTGTCTTTTAACCACACACTATGCTAAGGGAGACCATAGTTCCCTCACTAAGAAATGGATACTCATTTCTAAGCTTAGTAGATAGAATCACTATTCAAGAAATGATTTTCAGATTTCAGATTTTTAAGGATTTTTAACAAGGTTAATTGAATTTACAAAATAGTAGTCCCTCAATTTTTTTGAAAAAGATTTTTACAACAATTTTACAAAAAATCAATTCACAAGAATATTAAAACCCTAGCCAAGAAAAAAGTTTCAAAAATTTTAAAATATGAGTTATGGATAAAGCATATACAATATATACGGTATACCCCCCTATACTTAACTTTTGTTATGTCCTCATAGCACAAAGTGATATGAAGCCATGCCTCAGGTCAAATCAAGGTGATATAGTGGAACTAACTCAGAGGGTCCCCCTATACATAGGTTAAACTGACCTAAGTATAAGAAGACAAGAAGAGGGAAGAATGACTCGGGTCCCCCTATACTCAGGCTGTCAATAGCCTGAGTATTGGATATGCAATGAGGATGGGGAGACCTAGGTATGTTATCAGTTACTATAAAAGGTTTCCCCTAAACTTTGGTTGAAGAGTAGATTAAGTATATAGATGTGGAATTTAGTCTGGGGAACTGGAGCTCAGTTAGGGTTAGAGGGAGAAGGGGATCTACAGAGATTGGGTGTAGGGGGTGTAGATTTATGGAATGATGTGCGAAGGGGGGGTTAGATCATCGAGTGATCTTCACTTTTTTGCACACGCGAGCCCTCAAACAAGGACTGCTAGAAATGTAATGGTCACACTTCTTTTTTTACACTAAGTGCATGAACAAAATGACGATTCAAGTCATCGAATTCTCTTGAATTTCCTCTATAGCTCCTCACAGCGGGAGCTCCTAATTCAACGCCTCCATGTAGATCGAGCGTCCTCCATCTTCATGGGCCCTATCACAAAGGTAAATGTTAGGAAAAAATATCAAGAAGCTAAATCAGAAATGATGAAAAAACAAACACAATGTGTAGATCTTAATTTCATAAAATAACCACATAATAAATAACACAGTAAAATTCAATGAACAAATAGGATGAGTCGTGTCCTCGACAACAATACCATCTGATGAACGCGCAATTTCACCTCTTTAATGATCAGTAGTTTTAGTATAGTATATGAAAATTCATCTATCAAAAATCACAATCTTTGAATATTGTGGAGTATTTTACTTGGCAAGTATAGTAAGGTCAAATACACGAACACGAGCCTCCTAGTCTATTTGTTGAAAATTATCAATTAATTCTTGAGGGATTAATTCACGAGTCTATGTCTTCATATACAATAATGCATGATGTTAAGGCCCAAATGCATGACACAAAATGATATGCAAATATATCAAGCAAATAAAACGCTGCAGAGATAAAGGAATATGATGCATGATATTTTTATTTTCTTTTTATGCAATTAAATTGAGATGCAATGTGTTTGATATGCTACAAATAAATATGCAAACCACAATGTACAAATATTCCCTAAATTTATCAAATCAATGAGCAATAAAATAAGCATTGAATTCAGAGATAAATTGTGCAATAAGAATAAATTATGGCACTTGAAATGAGAAGCAATAGACACTATAAACCTCAAAAATTATCACAATTAATTTTGTTTCAAATCATGATATAAACCATGCCATAAGGTAGAGGATGAAAAGAGCAACGAGATGACACTAAAATCAACTAAAACGGAGTTCGTATGCTCAAGATATTAAGGAAAGAAACTAGGGGCATAAATGCAATAAAGACATAAAAAATGATAAATAATAACAAAAATACCCCTGGAGGGCATTTTCACAATAAATGAAAGTGGAGGGGCCCCTTTTTAATTTTTCCTGAAGTGCATGGGAATTTTTGTGATTTATGATACCCGGTAGGATAGTTCTGCAATTTGTCCAGGCACGCACATGAGGCACACACGCCTGAACCTCGAAATAATTCTGGAGAATCCTTGGGCTGACGCTGCAAATAACCTAGCCCCTCACGTGCAGGGCACACGAGGGGCTAGGCTCGGTGGCTGTGTAGCTTGGATGGCATGTGGAGGGCTCGGGCGTTTTGGGAGGTGGCTTGGTGTATGGCTCAGTGGGCCTGACCTAGTGGGTTGCACAGGTGGCGTGGCTCTCCTTGAGCCGTTGGATGGACATTAGAGGGGTACCATCCAATGACACATGTAGCTCGAGTCCGTCTTCCTCCGTTGTGCAGGTGGCAGTGCTTTTGGGGTTCAGACGAAGCATATGAAGCTCCACCTCACCCCTTCGTCCACACTGGAGCTCAAGTTAGACCCCTGGCGTGTTATTGATGAAGGTACGATAGAGGAGGAGGTGTGAGAGGCCCATGAATGGTGCTGCAGTGGTTGCTCATCGGAGGTGGAGCTGGAGACTGGAGCAAGGTGCGTAGATCCAGCCATTGAAGAGATACCTGCAAATAATGTTAGGAATGGCTGAAGCGTGGTGCTGTGCGAGGTTTGGTTAGATGAACGGAGGGCAACTGATGAAGAGAGACAGAGCCCTGGATGGGTTCTCCTCAGGCGTGCCTGAGAAAAAAAGGGGCGGAGTGGAGGGAGGTCGTAGAGAAGGGGAGGCTGATCGGAAGGTGTTGCGAAGATTGAGGATGCAAGGCAGAGCTTGAGTCTTGGTTCGAGTGAAGTGGGGTGGCATGTGTGCACGAGATAAAATCAGAGAAACCAAAGAAAACATAAAAAAATCATACACAGAGGAATCCGAAGGAAGAATGATGGAGCGATGCGGCTTGGGTTGAGCTTCTCATGAAGGTAGGGTCATTGCTCCAATCCGGCCAGCCATGCCGAAGAGCTTAGCAGTTATCGGAGGCACCACGACACGGTCGAGGTAGTTGCGGGTCGACACAAGGGAAGGAGGTCATCATTGCCTCACCAAATCGCTCTCTGCGGTTACCAGAGGGGAGAGGTAGGATGGGCCTCCGCTTGTGAAATGGTGGACGAGGTGATAAGGGGGCGGAGGAGCGGTATTGTAGGTGGCAGTAGTCGGTTACTAGCGATGGCAGGGTGTTTTAAAGTGGGAGAATGAAGGAGCTAGGGTTTGGGATTTGGAGCAATGAAGGCTGGGTGAGGATTGCAGATCATGGAGTTATGTGGTGTTTGCATTAATTGGAGGAGACAGTGATTGGAGTGGTAGCCAAAGAAATGAAGGGGAGGAGGAGAAAATGGGCGTAATGCCTAGGGAGGTGGGTGTGTTGAGGTATTCGAAGTAGTAGAACCATTAGATCACATGATCCAACAGTCTTGATGAGGGCGTGGGTGAAGGAAAGAGATCAGATCATAGGATCCGATCCTGCAGCTGGAGAGCAGGAGGGGGTGTGCGGTCTATATGTGCACAGATGTGAAGATCGAATGGGTGGAAAGAGTGGTAAGAATGAATAAAGACTCGGACCATGTCAGTAGCCCAGAGGCCGCCACTGGCCCAATAAAAAAGGGAAAAGAAGGAAAAATAAAAAAAGGAGGTTGAACTAAAAAAAGTAAAAACATGAAAGTTGTAGATCGCAATGAGATCTACGAGCTTCATGTTGATCAAAAAGTCAAAAGAGGTCAAATATACAATGAATAATTTTTGCAAGCATTTTTAATGGATAAAAACACTTCATTTTAATTGTTTTGTGATTTTTCATATTTTTAGGTTCTTTTAAACCAAAACAAATATATATAATAAATAATATAATTTTTAGGAAATTTTAATAAATTAGAAACTAAAGAAAATGTTAGTGAATAAATATGATAAACAGGGTTAATAATTTAGTATTAATTATACACAGATTATTTACAACATAATAAAAGTTAATATTAGTGATTTAATGGTAGTTTTCTATTGATTTATTCAATTTAGGAGAATAATGAATGGATTTTATAATGATGTATATGAGATTCATCACGCACACTTATCAGTTCACAAGGGACTATAATATAAATGTGAGAAAACAAAAGGGTACCTTATGCATATAACCAATCAACAGTAGTTTGACACATGCCCCTAGAGGGAATTATTTGTGATCAAAAGAAACATAAGGGTTGGGATGCAAAATTTGCCGAGGTAGGTGCAGATACGTACGACAAACACTCGAGATTTGATCTGGAAGGCTTGATCTACGACTGAGATTTGGTGCTTTTCTGATGACCTGGATTGAATTTGGGTGACACCATTCTTGATCCAATGACATAGAGTACTTCTGGAAGAACTCGTAAGAGTGAGGTGATGTGAACCTTTCAATCAGCCTTAAACCGGCTGGTCTTAGACGAGAGATCCTCCTACAGGTCTAGATAGTTTCCAGATGCTTCGCTCTGTTGATCTGATGTGCTTTGAAGGCTCGACGATGAACAATCGAGGTTCTGAAGCTCTAGGTGGTAGACGACTAGAAGTGTAACTCCAGATCTCTAATCACAACTCTAGTTGAGCCCTGTTCACCTGCAAGAATTCCCTTGCTCAGAGATGGGACTCTAGTAACGTTATTATCAGCAAAACAAAAGAAATATGAGCATGTAATTGACTCTGACTTAGGTTGTCGGAAGAGGAGTTGGCTCTCCATATTCGAGATGACTTGGGGATTTAAATGATGGAAGAAGATGAAGAAGGGCGAGGTGATGGTGCAACGAGGTTCATATTTGAAAATGGGTGAAAGTGGAGCTCTGATCAAGCAGATCAGAGCTAAGAGGGGTGATGAATGGATTTATCCCTAACTTGAATTAAGAACAAAATTGAAACAAAAAGAAAGCTGAAGTTAATCTAATTAAACCTACGAATGATCGTGCGAAAGTCATTATCTCGATTCGATGCAGTGATCAAAGAGACTCAACATCTCCGATGAAGGGTCTGGTGACGTACGAGATCGTGTCCTCTTGTTGATCTGACACACTCCCAACTATAGAGGCGATGCCCTGTCACTGCAACGCTCCCTGAAACTCAGCCTCAGGCGAGTAACCTTCAGGAAAACTGATCAACTGGAGTTGGAGGTGGTCTGGAGCAATAAATGGCATGGCAACGATGACTTTTGAAATTCAAAATGCACGCAATCGAGGCATGAAAGGAGGAGTCGATGATCTGGCGACGGAGATGATTAATTAGTCTAGAAGAGCGGAGAAGAAATCGGGCGCAGTTAGGTGGCGGATTGACCGGGAAAAATGGAGAAGAATCATCGATGAGGGAAATATGCGGGTGTGCTGGAGGATTGGGGAGTGAGACGAGGTGCAACCAACCGTGACCCAGTCCGCTACAGGACAAAAGCAGAAAACAATAAAAAAGGCTAAAAATGCAATAAATTTAAAAAGTAAAATCGAAATGAATTTAAATGAAAAGGTTTTGTAAATAAAACATATTAGTAATTAAATAAGCTTATTTTTGGTGATTTTTAAAGAACTAAAGATGTTATATACACAGGTAAAAATACACAAAACTTTTTATTCATGGATATATATACCTTTATATACAACACTTGGATGTTTAATATATTATTTTTTAGAAACATACATATAATTTAGTAATTTTATTATTTTACAATATTTTATAAAGATTTTCATATTTTTATTTTATTTTTATGAAATTTTTTATTAAGATAAATAAATAGGGTATTTAATAATATACATAGTGATACATATACAATATATACATGATTTTATTTTTATTTATTTTTGATTATGTGAGTTTTATTTGTTTTTATATAAGTCAAGTACAATATATATAAATAGTTAAAAATATAATTTATACAAGAATACAAGAAAAATAAATATACATACATAATATACAAAGGCATAATATACAATAGCACCCAAAAAGCCATGTTTAACATTTTAGCTTCGATTTTTATGAAATCACTTCCATTTTAAAGATTATTTAATTCTGAGCATAATAAAAGTGTTTGCTTCATTTTGAGTTTTTATGGAGAAGATATTGATCTGACAAGTTGAGCTTTATGGATTTTTCAAAGTGTTGTTATTTCAACTATGTACAATGATTCTTCTTGCAATTATTTATCATATTTACAACTTATTTTTATGTATGCGTTCCAATAAGAAAATATTTTTATTTAAGGTGAAATCGGTAATAAATAAAATAGAGTAAGGAATATGTAATATATACAGTAGAGTGCACACAATGAATGATGTTGAGTATACATGTGAAGATTAGTTTTCTTGATTTTTTTGGTTAACATGCCTTATCTCCCCCTACTTTATTCCTTGTCGATCAGGTCAAGCCTTGCCCTAATCTCGGGATCAAAGTCAACACATATTTATTTCATATATACAATCTTTTGTTCTTTATTTTTCCTTTATTTATTTTTTATTAGGTTAAAATAGTGATAAATATACAATATTTATACAAGAATCATGATTGGTAAAAGAATATATTATCGATATTTACAGGTGTTTAGTAAGGGATTTTAATCTAAAATAAATGAATAAAGATGATGAAATGCAGATTCATCACCCCCCAATGCTTTACCTTTGCTAGTCCCTTAGCAACCACTTATTTGAAGAATAATTGACTAAAAGAAAAAGAAAAAGAATAAAGGAAAAATAAAAACTAAGAACAACATTGATTATTAAACTTTTCTTTACATATTGAAGTATGGAGCTCGGTTAGACCTTTGGATTATTAGTTTGGCGAAACCTTATTGGGAATAGGTTTAAGACTCAACAACCCTTAAGTTTCACAATTCTATGTTCAAGTCGCCTCAAAAGTCAGGCCAAAACAAGTATACATACACAAACTCTTACGATTATAAATCTGTACTTGTACTGTGTAAGTGAAATATAGCTCCCCACTTCAGAAATGACAAAGACACAACTTCATCTAACAAGATTACCCTAATTTCCAGATCTATCTACTCTTTCCTCGAGGAGCGGTGTATTCCAGTTCAAGTACAACTAGTTCAAGAAGAGGGGGTAGAGAAGAGAATGGACTGTAGCCAGTGTAGTCACATATCTTTGGAGCTTGACCCGCATAGCCAAGTCTCCAGTTGCAGGCTTCCTTGATATAAGACTGGTAAACATATGCCTTACTTATTAAAAAAACTCTCTCTCTCTCATTTGATTATACACAAAGGTGCATCAAGTACATAAGGAGTTTTTCTTGAGCCAGTACACTATCCCTCTTTTGAATCTTTATTGCAACCTATAACATCCTATTGTTAGAGTCAGTGCCACTAGACTAGGTTCAGATATACTGGCCACTTATTGTGGTTGCAAATGTCTCCACTCGCACGTTTCCCCAAGCTAAGGGATTCTACCTCCTTACCACCTCATCCATGTTGAGCTACGTGTAGAGTGCTTGTCCAAGTTAAGTCGCTGTCTAAAAGGGTCATGAGTGTTGTAAAATATTCTACTTAGACCAATCAAGATGACATGTGGACATAGCCTTATGAACTCAACGAATTAAATCATTTGACCTGAAAATCCCTAACTCCAATTCCTATAAGGTTCCTCTGAAATTAAGTGGATTGGAGTCGTAACCAAGCTCCATTCTTCGATTTTATTCTAAACTAGTTTAAATGTCAATACCATTCTGAAAAATGCACATGCAAATGCAATAATTATTTTCTGAAAGTAAAAAAGGAATTAGTGGATTAAATGTATTTACAAGGATTAATAAGTATTATGTATATATTTACAAGGATTTTATACTAGTATAAATACAAGGAATATACAAGTTCTATATAAGAATTTATTTTACCAAAGGATTTTATTTATTATAAATAATTTTATAAAAGAATTTTATATACAACAAAGAATTTTATTTACATAAATAAAAGTGATTACAACTTTTATATACATGTGGATTTTACAACAAACAAATACATTCCATAATTTATATCTCACATTATAAATAATTTTAATACAAACCTTTTCAAATCATTTAAAAAAAGATTTTACAAACACTTACAAATTATTTTACAAAATATTTTACAAATGGTTTGCAAATCCTTTTCAAACTATTTTACAAACATTTTACAAATCATTTTACAAATAATTTTACAATAAGGTTTTTGCAAACATTTTATTTTCAAAAATTTCACAAACATTTGTCTACAATATACATAATTTTATATGAAAATGATTTACAATTCTTTTTAGAAACAAAACATATTTTCAAACATTTTTATAAAAAAATGTACAAAACTAAATTTAGAAAAAAAGTACAAACATTTTACAAACAATTTTACAAAAGTTGTAAAAATTTTACAAAATAATTTTTCAAAACATTTTACAAACAAAATTTCAAATCATTTTACAACTCATTTTTCAAATCCTTTTTTAATAATTGCCATATTATTAAAAAAATACGAGTTATGGCTAAATTATACATACAATATATACGACACCTCCTACATTTAGCTCAAACTATGTCCTCGTAGTGACCAAGAAGCGACAAAGGAAGACATAACTCATGCTAAGTATAGAAAAGTAAAAAGAATCTATATGATAAGGACTCAAAGAATAATAAATAACAAGAATGGAAGTCAGTGATTCCCCCTATACTTTGGATCAACTAATCCTAAGTATAGAGACTATACAGGTTGGGAAGACCGAGGAAAAGAATGTATAAACTCAACGACTCGACTTGTCCTCCCCTATACTTATGGTAAAACATCCATAGGTATAGAAAAAGAATATCAACAAGTTGAAGGACAAGCGAGGGAACAAAAGAATAAAAATGCAAAAGATAAATGAAATGAACGACATCACTCCCTTTATACTTAGGGTAAAGGATCCCTTAGTATAGGCAAAAACAACAAGAGTGATGAAAAGAAAAGAAAGAACAACTCAAGGCATTCACCTCCCCTATACTTAGAATAAAGTACATCCTAAGTATAACACACACAGAGGTAAGAGGTGAATGATAAAAATAGAAGAAGAAAGAATAACACGAAAGGAATATATACAAGAAAATATTAGCTCATGTATCGGACAAAAAAGATGTCAAAGAATCATCGTCTGATACCAAATGGATGGAATCTACCACGTTCAAGAATGTATCATGATCTAGATATGGCTTCAGCAACTATCCGTTCACAACAAATGGCTGTGAGTCAGATGGCAACCCAGATATGACAATACCACTATTGTCACAGACATCTCTAGCAATGGACGATCCTGGCCATTTGCTTTTAAGTTTGATGGGGAACAACTTCAATTTCGCATCAAATAACCATACTTTCTGATCTAGGACGAAAGTCTTTCTTCTAATGTGTCTATCATACCAATGCTTGACTTTCTCCTTATACATGAGTAAGTTATCATAGGCCAAATTTTGGAATTCCAGCAATCTGTTCAGATCCACTTTCCTACACTTGTCTGCTCTCTCATATTCCAATTGCATACACGGAGTGCCCATAAAGATTTGTGAATAAGCTCAACTAGTAAGTGGCAAGGCTTTCCATAATCCAATCTATAAGAAGGCATGCCCAATGGAGACTTGTATGCTGTCCGATAAGCCCATATAACTAAGTCAAGCATCTGGGACCAGTTCTTCCTATCTCGATGTACAAGTTTATGAAGTATAGTCTTGATCTCTCTATTTTTAATCTCAGCCCAACTGTTAGTCTATGGGTGGTAAGGAGACACAATTCTATGCTCAATGGCGTACTCCTTCAAAATCTTTCTAATCTCTCTGTTGATGAAATGGCTACCCCAATCTGAAATAAGTATCTTGGGAATCTCGTACCACACAATACTATTTTCCTTGATAAAGGAACAAACCGTATGATTATCAACGGCTCGGGTGGGGATAGCCTCCACCCAACGATTAACACAATCTATGACAAACAAAATGTACTGAAATCCCTGACTAATAGGAAATGGGTCCATTAAGTATATGCCCAAGCATCAAAAACATCAGAAATCTGAATATATCTCAGGGGCATGGTATCTTTGGAATCGATAGTTCCTCCCATTTTCTGACAATCAGTACAACCTCAAACATAATCTGTAGCATCCTTAAATAGAGTTGGCCACCATAGGCCGCATTGTAAAACCTTTGTTGTTGTGCGTTTCCACGAATGATGCCCACCATACTCTAATCAGTAACAATGCTCAAGCACACCGAAGTATTCCTCTTGAGCAATGCACCTCCTCCATATACAATCTGCACCCTCACGAAATAGGTACGGATCCTCCCACTGGTAAAAATAAATCTCTGACAGGAATCTGTCTACCTTGTGCTTCGGCCAATCTTGTGGAACTTTTATGGAGATAAGATATTTCACAACATCAACGTACCATGGGAGTGAGGCAACAGACAAAATAGCTTCATCTAGAAAGGTCCCTGAAATTGAAAGTATTATCTGCTCAAAGGGCTATGCATATATTATCCAGGAAAGGTGATCTGCCACAACATTCTTTACTCTAGGTTTATCCTGAATCTCTAAATCAAACTTTTGGAGAAGAAGGATCCATCCAATAAGGCATGGTTTAGCATCCTTCTTTGCATGTAAGTACCGTATGGCAATGTGATCCGTGTAGACAATGACATGTGAACCAAGTAAGTATGAGCATAACTTCTCCAAAGCAAACACCATTGTAAATATCTCATTCTTTGTAACTATATAATTACGCTTTGCTCCATCCAAAGTCTAGCTAGCATAGTGTATGGAAAATGGTATCCCATCCCTTCTCTACCCTAAAATAGCTCCAACTACATAGTATGATGCGTCTGTCATGATCTCAAAGGGGAGAGACCAATTAGGTGGCTGAAGGACAAGAGCTCTAGTAACCATGTCTTTTTTCTGATGAAATGCAAGGAATACTTTCTCATCAACTATAAAATCACTTTCCTTGCACATAAGCTTAGTCATAGACCTAGCGATCTTACTGAATACTTAATGTATCACCTATAATATCCAACGTGACCAAAGAACGACCTCAGCTGCTTCAAATTCTGCAGTGGCTCTAGCTTGGAGGTCACATCAATCTTATCCGAGTCAACCTTCATGCCATGTTTGGAGATGAAGTGGCCCAATACAATTCCATTGGTCACCATAAAGTGACTCTTCTCCCACGAGAGCACTAAGTTCACCTTATAGAAACGTTGAAGTACTCGGTCTAAATGAGTAATACATGTGTCAAAACTATTCTCGTAGATAGAGAAATCATCCATGAAGACCTCAAGAAAACTCCCTACCATGTCAGCAAAACGTCCAACATACACCTATGGAATGTAGCAGGGGCATTGGACAATCCAAAGGGTATCCGTCTAAAGGCGTAGGTGCCAAACGAACAAGTAAAAGTAATTTTATCCAGATACTCAAGAGAGATTTCATTCTGGTTATATCTTGAGTACCTATTCAAGAACCAAAAGGACTCCTTCACTGCCAACCTCTCAATAATCTGATCAATAAAGGGCATCAGAAAGTGATATTTCTTAGTCACTGAGTTCATGCACCAGTAATCTATGCATACACACCATGAAGTGGGTACATGAGTCAGAATCTCCTTACGATGGTCATTCATCACGATAGTAATCTTGGATATCTTCGTGACCACATGCAACAGACTGACCCACTTGGAATCATAAATGTGATAAATAAAGCTATCGTCGCACCATTTCCTGATCTCTTTCATGACAACATCACGAAAGTTCAGATTCGGACGATATTCAGACTTACGGGTTGGCTTGCTATCATCCTCTAAGTAGATATGATGTGAGCACAAAGCTGGACTAATCTCACTGAGATCCGAAATATTTCAGCTACGACCTTATGGTTTCTCTCAAGAACCTCTAGCAAGCGAGATTCCCGATCGCCGATCAACTGTGAACTGATGACGATCGGAAACATTTGGGGTGCACCCGCAAGTAAGGCATACTTCAACGTAGAAGACAAAACTTTGAGCTCAAGTAGGGTATGAATTGGCTCTACAATAGCCTCTGCAACTACAATGGTAGAAGGTAGATGATCTGCATTGTATGAACTATCCACCATGGCTACTGTAGGCTCAACAAGTAATGTCTCAGAAAAATCAACAATGAATAATCTATGCTAAGAAAGCGATGGCTCATCAAGATGCTCAAAGATCTCAGAAAACTCATCAACAAAAATATTAGATATCTCAGCAAGAGGTATGTTATTAGTAATTTCAGAATAAAGTAACTAAGGTATATCAAAATGTACCTCCAAAAGTAACTCAGACCAATCCTCAGAAAATAGCTCAGACGGTCCATCAATTGACAACTTAGAATAATCAACAGGGGAGCTAATGTCGACTGTGCTTTCCAGAGGTTCCTTATGGGAAAGGAACTCCTGGGTGTCCATGAAATCTGTGAAAAGATCCGTATCTCAAATCTCAGTAAGAAAATCACAGTCCTTAGAATATGTTGTAAAGAGCTCTCTCTCATCTAATGCTGCGGGTGGCGGTGATGGATTCAGATCTGGGATCGTCTCTATCTTAACCTTATCATTGAGGGAGTGAAAGGTTATCTCTCCAGTACCATAATCAAATATCAATTTGGCCATTCAAAGGAATGACCGACCAAGTATGATCGGACTATGGAGTAACGGTACAAAAGTATCCATATCCATGATAAAAAATCAACCAGGAATCTCATTACTTGCACCGTTACGATAATGTCCTCAAGAATTCCCCTTGGCCTCTTGATCGATCTATCAACAAACTGAAGGATCATTCTGGTGGATCTAAGAGGCAAACTCAGTAAAAGCAAGGATGACATGAGATTAATGAAGGACCTGCTATCAAGTAGAGTACGATTAAACTCTTGATCAAAAATTTAACAACAGATGTGAGGTGCTCCCTTATCTTTCTTTTTGGGCAAGAGGTTACTGATGGCATGAACTATGGCCATGTTCAATATGTGCTTTTATGTTTTCTTTCATTTGTTCTACTTTAGTTGATGCTTTTGAGTACAAGCGTCTTTCATTCCCTTTTTAATTGCAGGCATGTATTCCATGGCCTTAAGGAATGGCATCTATAAAAAGTTGTTCTGAAGTATCTCTACCACTCGAGGATCATATAATGTTGTTTTTAATTTTTGAATTTTTCTAGTTTTATTCAAAGCGGAAGAAAATGGAACAAAAACATAAGAAATATCAAACTGATTGTTTGTCTTATTCAAATCAGAATCATCATGTACATGTGGATGATCAAAATCAGCTTGTACAATGTCATCCAATACAAGAGTAGAAGAAGAAAAAGGCAAAACTAAACGGGATGTTCAGTCTGCCGGTGCTGAAGAGGACTCCACGACGGGTGTGTTCTCCTTTGTGGCTGACTCGCCAATGCATCTTCCTTTATTATCTTTTTGGCTTTTTGTTGGATAATGATGGTGGTGGTGGTGGTGAAGAAGTAGAAGGTTATGGTGATCCTCCACGCTCTGGCTCTGCAATACTTGAACACTGCTCAACTGGTGAAGAAGATGATGTATTCGGTGTATCTTGATCAATGGTTCAATCTCCCAATCCCAACTGCTATGTGGGCAGCTGCAATCTACTACCGCTCCTGAGATGAATGGCGTCAGACAAACAAGTAAAATCAAGGGCCATACCTGTCTTGAGGGTGGATTGATCATGGGCTACATGCTCCTTGCATATGAAGTTGTTAAGATTGGCTTCGACCTGGGATGGTATCAATGTCTTCATGGTGGTCAGGTCGTTAAGTCTCTGAGTCAAATCATTCATGTTCTTCTTCAGGAGTGCAAGCTGGCCTAGTGTTGGGTTCACCAAAGGTGCCTCTAGATGCTCAACTACTGGCTATCGCTGATAGTACCCTAGAGGTTGCTGATTCACAAAATATGCAGACTATGATTGATATGTGTAAGGAAGATGAGGGTACAAAAACTGTGCAGACTGTGGCTGATAATAAGGTTGATAAGGGTACGCAGGCTGCATCTGTTGTTGTCCATGTCTCCAATTTTGGAAATGTAGTGGAGACGAAAAATGAGACTATACCTGCTAGTGCTGGGGCTGTGGTCT
This sequence comes from Ottelia alismoides, assembly GCA_037367405.1. Lineage (NCBI taxonomy): Eukaryota > Viridiplantae > Streptophyta > Magnoliopsida > Alismatales > Hydrocharitaceae > Ottelia > Ottelia alismoides. Next base: position 498,284 of record JAZKJV010000532.1, on the reverse strand, counting down.
CCCTCCCTGAAAGTGGTGAGGGGCCTCTGACTCGGCTGCAAACTCAACTGACCTTTCCCTGATGGACGGGTTGGTTGCGCTCTCGGTCAAACTAAATGCTGTTCACCTCCTATATGAGAAGTGGAGGTGGAGACTGCTGCTCAGAAATGGAAAAAGGCTCCTGGTGATATGGTACAATGCATGCTAAAGGTGACTGTTGTGAGACCTGATCCAAGGTCTGCACATAGTAAACGTGTTGAACTGTGGATGGTGCTACGATACCCTATTATGCTGAAGTCGTGGAGGAAGTCTGCTCAGGAGTAGAAGTATCGACTGTGACACTTGCACTCTAACATGAATGAATGTATTGAGAAGAAGCTCCAGATGCTTAGTAATCTCGTCCATCTTATCCAACTGCTTTGTCCTCTTCTCGATCACATGTAACTTTTTAGGCTCTTTGGAATGTTTCTTTGTTATATCTACTTTGGATAGGTTATTTCCTATGATGGTCAAATATGCATTGTCCACCCTATCCACATCATGAGACATCGTCATGTTGTCAGCCTTGTGGGGTACTGAAGGAGAAGGTACAGGATGCTTCTGAAAAGCACGTGAAGAAGAAAGAGCTACAGAGCTATTTGTCATCTCCTTAAAAATCTGATAGAGGACATCCTCATCCTTATAAAATGGGACCCCCACAAGCGACATCTACCAATTTCTAGTTTTCAAAGCTCAAACCCCAAAGAAATTCTACACAAGGCTAGTCTTTAGTATATCCTGATGGGGGCACTTCTCTGTCAAATATCTAAAATGTTCCCATGCCTCATGAATCGGCTCATGAGACATCTGGGAGAAGTTAGCTATCAATGACTGCATTTAATTAAGTCATAGTAGAGGATAAAACTTGCTCAGGAAGGCATACCTCAATTCCTCCCAAGACATGACAACTTTCTCTAAATGATTAACCCAATGCAATGCCTTATCCATCAGACTAAACAGAAAAGATATCATCTTCACTACCTCTAATAGAATGTTAGGGTAGTGTATAATGCTACAAATGCAGTCAAACTACTGGAGGTGTATGTAAGGTTCCTCAAGTATGTTTCCATGGAATATGGAGAGTAAAGGAAGAATCGTGTGAAGGATATGGGGAGATCTTTAAGTGCATCATGGAAGCGTGAGGATTACATTGTATAAGATTGGGAGCGACTAGTCGCACTAGTTTCTCGATGCAACGGAATTTAAAATTTTTTACATGCAATGAAACCACATGATCCGGGAACACTTCTCGGATCATTTCATCTAAACCACAAAGAAGTATTAAAATTACCTCTTGAAGCGTGGTTGTGATCAAGTCTCTAAATGAAGAGACCTCCTATCTCAAGTCCGATATGATGGAGGAGACGCTTGCAAGTGCGTTGATGAAACACATGCTCCTCGCAATCCATGTTGATGATCCAAGCGGCGAATCTCCTAATCTCGACACACGAGATCCGACGTCTTCTTCACGAGTGAGGCGCACCGAAGGAGTCAGAGATCCACGAGCAAATGATCCGGCATCATAATGGCAACGTTGTGGTGATGGAGACTCTCTCTAGGGCTTCCATGGTGAACGGCCATACGAGAGAGAGAGGGGGGGTGTAGAGTGAAAGAGAGAGAGAGAGAGAGAGCCTTATGTTTCATTGTGTAAAGAAGAGTAAAGGGGGTGCCTCTCCTTTTATAATATTTTGAGATCCATGGATCTCAATCCATGGACAAAACAAATCCAATGACTCTCATTGATTTGTGCTTCTTTTAATGGCCATGATCTTGCTGGTAAAAAACAACAATAATAATTTTATTAAATCAAATATATATTGAATATAATTTGATTTATATTAAATCAATCTTCATTGGAGAAATAAGAAGGAGGCAAGCCTCCTTTCATAAGGAGGATGGACGACCACCACATTCCTTATAGGAATTGTGGCTGTCCACTCTTCCTATTTGGAAGGTGGATCTCTCTTCCTTATTACATGAGATTACATTATCTCATGATTCTTTCAAATATTTGCAACAACTTTTGTTGCATTTTATTTCACAAATAAATCCAACTTATTTTGTGAACATTACAATCATGCCATTGGAATTTTGTGAATCACATCCACAATCCAAAATAAAATGTGAATTGCATTTTCAATTTAATGTTCAATGTGAATCCAATTCACATTAACATTTAATTAACAAATGTAAATAACAAATAGCTCTCTCTTATATATCATAAATCACATTTATAGTATATATATAATTAATATGGATAGAGCTATTCACATTATTCATATCCATGATAATTAAATCACATTTAATCATCTTGGATCTCTATTCTCATGTGCCCAAATAATATGAATCACATTCACATTATTCAAATCTTTTATAATCAAATCACATTTAATTATCTAAGATAAATCTCTTTTAATATGAATTAAATTCATATTATTCATAACAATTAAATCACATTTAATTATCCAAGTTAACTCTCCTTATAATATGAATCAAATTCATATTATTCATGACAATTAAATCACATTTAATTATCTATTTTCTCAATGCTCGGATACATAAATCAACAATGAAATTATCCTGAACTCCTTCTAGGATAATGCATTTTCTTCGCAGATACTTGGAGATAAGGACATGGCAATTGCATTGTTCCATGCATAGCGACTTGGATATTGAGATCACATCTCGAAATCTAGATCTTGCGGACCTCCCATAGATGCATGATTAAATCAAGACCGCAAATCTAATCTTCTCATTGCATCTGAATCACATTCAGATCAATGTCCAACATTTGGACCAGGATCAGATTACTTCTCTGTTGATAGGAGTCACTAAAATCCAGATCTGTTTCATCACTCCCTAGGAATGGAAGTGTCATGATTATACAATCGTTTATGATCACATCACCCTCAGGTATCCTAATACCTGTACATCCTGCATACTGGAAGACCCAGAATAAACCTGAAGTATAAGATCAATTTTACACTATCTACTTCAGGGTTTTATCATTAAATTTCTCATTTGACTATTGGGAGTTGGTATCGATCATATACTTTCTAAAAGCATATATCATACCCAGGTGTTGATCATATACTTTCCAAAAGCATTTATCAAACCTACAAATTCAGTCAAGCTTCCAAAGCGAGACAACCATGCACGAATTTTGATTCCCAATATCTCATGAGTGAGCTCCTGTCTTCCGGTCCAAGAAATGAAATTATATGATCCCTTTGAGAGATCGTATTACTCATATGCCTTTGTATGCACACCAACGCGCCGGTGTATAGACCTTGATTAGGTCATCAACCTATTGGTCTGCCAAATATACATACTCGGACATATAATAATACATATGTCTCCGGTCAGAGGATGCATGCCTATATCGTGACAGCAAACGACATAGGACTTTGGTTATATCGATCTCGTTAAGTCATCTCTTTGACCTAACTTATCTAACACCTCCGAATCTCTATTCCTATGCAGAGGACCCGCATCAAGAGGTCGGTTAGATATCATCCTTCAGAGAAAGGATTGCCATCTCCTTCTCAAGCTGGAGATCATCTCTTAATAATCATTTGATGGTACTTGATGAGTCCTCAATCCAACTCTTTAGATATTCATCCAAGCATCAGCCTCTGTGATTCAATAATTAAATCAACAATTGTATGATCATTAAGATGTCCATGGTACATAACCCTAATTGTAGTAAGGGACCTATTATGTAAATTATTTATTCTTCATTTCAGATCAGGGAATGATATTAGCAATAACATTTATATCATAATGGCTCACCGTGGGCTCGCATGTCCAACAATCTCCCACTAGCCCAAAGAGCCATTAATGTGCTAATTATTTAAACACGCATTCATGTGACAATCATATGCTATTTAGGAAAATAGATAGGTAAGTTAATCAGTCACTCTGTTCTCAAGAGACTATGTCAAGTCCTTATACAACACTTGCATATCCCCTAGTAATTGTGCCCGCATTCAATGGGAATGTTGCATCTTATGCAACCAATACTCAATCATGTCGGTCATAGTGTCCTTGATACTACACCTCAATAATTATTATAACCAGTATGTAATTTATATTATCCTTGTCAGAATACCCTTATTCCTGGAGATCTCTATATCCTAAGATATTCGTAGTTAAGACCTTTTAGATTTCCATCTATAAAGTCTTAATTTCTTGAAGATAAGACTTAGAGATCACTATCTCTAAAGTCTTGTCATATTTGAAGATATTGTTATTACTGTAATCAAGTGTTTATCTCCATAGTAGGATTAGTAACAATTTACTACTCCCACTGCATGGCAGACATCTGGCTTTTGTACACACCTAGCATACACTCGGCTTCTCGTAACTGATGCACAATGGCAACCGGTTTTTGCATTCACTTCCTTACTCTTTGAGGTGCTATCCCTTTAGATAGTTCAGTACCATATCTTAAGGGAAAGAAGCCTTTCTTGGAATTTTCCAGAAAATGGAATATGTCCAAGGTGTACCACTAATGCGATGGTACCAATACCCTCTTTCTTTGCTTCTGAACAACTTCAGAACTAAGATCTAAGAGGTATTCTTGAGATAATATATCAAGGTATGGAACAACCAGATTATAAAACACTTATTATTATCCATATATCATTCCAAATGATTATGATATTATCTACATTTAGCATTATGAACACAATGACGCTCCCACTAAGCTTCACATGGTTCATCAAGATTCTATCTAAAATTATAACATTTATAATTTCTTCAAATCTGATGTTCCAACTACAAGAAGCTTATTTGAGTCCATAGATAGAGTTTCTTTAGCTTGCACATCTTGATTTCCTCAACCATGAAGCCCTGGGGCTACTTCATGTGAATATCCTTAGAGAGGTATTCATAGAGGAATGTCATGTTGACACATATTGAAGATGTCATAGTCAAGTTGTTAGCTAAAGTTAGCAATAATTTGATGGGTTTAAGCATGGTCACTAGAAAGCAAGTTTCATTGCAAGCGATGTCTTCTTTTTGTGTGTATCTTGAGGATACGAATCGTGCTTTGAAGGTCCCTACCTTCTCATAAGGGTCCCTCTTTCTCTTGAAGATCCATTTACACCTTAATGGGTCTTACCCATATACGTGGATCCTCGAGGGTCCATATACAACATTTGTATATGAAGTCTACTTTAGACTTTATTGCTAACATCGATCTTTCCATGTCATGATCTTCAGAAGCTTCATCATATGAAGTTAGAACATGTCAGATTTAACTGACACATGGAATCCATCCTCAAACTCATTTGAAGCGGTATTAGTGTTTCATCTTTAATTATCCTTTTAGTTTCCAATTTCAGGAGCCCCATTATCTTCTCAAGATTAAATGAGTTCCTTCACTTCATTTTCATCTTGATTCTCAAGAGTCTCATCCTCTAAGAATTACATTATCAGAGATGAGATCTTTTAAGAATCTCAAGGTCATAAAGTAGGTATCCAATACCATCCTTTATTTTCCTAATGAAGTAGCACTCTCTAGTGCTAGATTCCAGCTTATATGCATGGAACCTTATTAAGGATATATTGTAGTCTCTACTACATATATACCTTGGAAACTAAGAGGTAATTATGCTAAGATTCATCATTGATAAAATCATGCCACACATGATAAAAAATTGTATCTCCCTACAACTCTATTGAGTTTAGTTACATTAGGAGGATTGAGATAGGAATGATATTCACATCTCCATAAGGCATTCCCTGAATTCATCTAATAGGTACAAGCTACTAGGTTAGATCAAACTCATTTCATCTTCCTTCTAACTTTGGTTCAAAATCAAAATTGTGAAATCTTTGAACATTTCAAAGCTTTCTAAGGTGATGGAAAGAAATATCATATCACAAATAATCATCAAGGGATATCACATATCCATAATGTTTATTATGATATAGATGATCTACATACATAAATATGTATGAGATCTTGAATACCACGACATCTTACACCATTCCCAAAGAAGGGTGCTTTGGACATTTTCTACTTTGAATAAAATATTCATAAGTATGTTAGATATGAAATTTTAGACAATATAAAGATCCATCTCTTACTAGTCCATTGATCTCATCAATAGACAAATATACATGGCTTGATGCCAGATCATTGTCAAATGATCTTCATTCTCCTATTGATCTTTTAAGGTTTAATTTCAGTATTAGAAATGTTGATGAGCCTTCATTAATTTTCTAATTTAGTAGAGTCCACTAGATTTTAGATTACTATCTGAAATATCTCCATCATAACTCTTTATGACAGGTCTATTACAGAATTCATGTTTATTTCCAACATTTAGAAATAAACAATGAGTGTATTCTAATATCTAGGTCATAGAGACATTCTCTAAGACTAAGGGCTCTCCCACTGAAAATAACAAGTCCATTTATCCAATAGAGATTGTTGCAACAATTGCATCAATATCCATGTGGACGACTATTAAACCTTAAAATCAAATTTTAGAGTCTTCTAATACGTATGCAACCAATTATGAGTGTTATTAGAAGAATGAGATACAATTATTAGACTTTGATCTTATCAAATAAGAAAGTCCATTTCAGTGATTATATGTAGATGTAGATTATTCCGATGCACCATCTGGATCCTTCTCTAAGGATCTTAGATAGAAAAGATAGTCACACTATCAGTACATCAACTTATTGCAGTAGTGGCATTCATCCAACTATTTGGATGTCATATGGAAGTCACAGAAGTACAATCAACTATTTGACTTTCCTTTTTACTTGGGTCCAACCCATGCTTCCACTGCGCTCCCTTTATCTATAAACAACCATTGCTTAAGACGAAGGATCTCTTATGTTGAATTCAAAAGATTTCAATATAAGAGCATTTCAACATTTATACATGCTTCATTCAATTCATACAATATGAATATTCTGAAGCTTCATTAATGACTAGAGTATAGATAGTAGAATGATGACACTCATCATATCTACATACTTCTTGGCTCTTAAAGACTTAGGTTCAGGTATGTACTCAATCATTTTGAATACATCATCCCTTATAGAGCCGCCATTCTGATGATGCAGAGAACCATGCATGTCATTCATGATAAAATGTCAAGAGCGCACATTCATGCCAAAACATCTTCTGAGATTTTATAAGGATTATTCGATAATTACGATCATCATTGACATGTCACTTCCAAAGTATATTCGATGAAATCAAGATTATAGATACATACAAACCCTAGGGTTGTAGACCTATTGTCTATTTAATTGTCATTCCTCATTATTATGAGGAAACTTGCACATTGCAACCACATACATATGTGTCCAACTGCAAGTACAATATCTTGATCATGAATCCAATTCATGAGAATTTACTGGTTATCATTGGGTATAGTATTGAGTGGGTTTAATGAAGGATTATCTGAAATAAGAAATTTGCATAAATATAAATATAAATATATATATATATATAACTTTAATTTAGGAAATTTATATCAAAGTTTTCTTGCCTTTTCAACATCGAAAGTTCATTCCCTTAAATCACTTTCAATGTAAGAGATATACTTACCATTATATCTCAACAAGATCTGGGATCTCCTTCCTTATCTTTGTCACATCCCAATAATCATGTAACTCAGATAAAAAGAAGCGTGAACATATTCTGCCTTACAAGTCCAACTTGCATTCCCAATTTGGTCTTTAATACATGGGCCCACCATCCCTAAGGTGATGTTGACACGTCATTAATTGAACCAGCCGTCAATAGGAATACAACTCGCTATGTGCAATCCAATATCGCTCCAATAATATGAGGACCCAACATTGGGGTCACTATGCATACGTCCTTACTCTTTCGAGAAGCGAAGAGCCCGATCTAGATGCTCTTGCATACAGGAGCTGTCACTTCGGACATGTGTCTGCTACATACAATCCCTGGCAACGGAACCCTTCGCCTTGACGGGAGACCATGGATGTCACTTATGTGATACTCCATCTCATATTCAAATTATAATTAATCATTATGAATCATATTCATTACGATTAATTCTTCCAAGGGAAATAACAACTCTACTCATAATAGAGTGTTTTATGTTTATAATTGGATTCCAATTAATCTAATCATATTAAATTAGTGATCCAATTAATATCCAACAAACATTCTTTATTGTTACTTGAATTATGGTATTGTATCAAATACATATTATTTCAAATTTTAATAATTAGAAAAATACACCGTGATCTTTCCTGCATTATCGAGTCCCTACCCACTGTCATGGCCAGTACTGATGGGAGTGGGACACACTGCACACAGTGCAACCTGCTACCCCAACGCTCCCCGACTAGACACCATATCCACCTCAGGAAAGAATAATGTCAAATTGATCATTGTGTACTTGAGATAATAATCGGTTCTTCAACCGAAGTTATACCATATATAATAATAATCAAAACATTTTTGATTAACATTATAAGGAGATTTGCTAAATAAATCCCCAATCCTATTCAAGCAACTTTGTTTGTTGGAAAGTAGATTGTGTAACCAATTGTGATCTAGATCATATCTAATCAATTATTGGTTAAGGCAATGTCATTTAAGGAAATAATTATCATCAAATATTTCACAAATATTTATCCATAATTATTCTAGAAAATTAAACCATTTAATTTCACTAATTGATTAAATGACTATCACAAGGTTCTTGATTAAGAAAGTAATTTCCAGCAGTGACCCTCACTTACTAAAATTAGCATATCTCAATCAAGTTAAATCCAAATCATGCAAAATAAGTTTCCAAAGTTTGCTAATTTTATTTAAAATACAAATTAAGTGATTTGCATGCATTTATAGGTATTTAAAATCAGTAATTTACTCCTTAATTACGTCATGATTCGCAGTCCCCGAAACAGTGGATACATGTTCACTAATTTGATCATAACTTGAGCAAATGGAATCCAAATCATACAAACTCAAATCCCATGATTTTATTATTTAATGGAAAACATAATAAAATTGATAATTTTGTGTTTAAATAATTTAAACAGAGCCGAAAAATATCACAAAAATAGGGCTGTGAGAATGAAATGTGATAAAACTTTTACAAACCCTAATGAACCCAAGTCACCTTAGGTTTACAGATCGTATCCAAAACCTTCGATCTATGGCTCTGATACCACTTGAAGGAATTGGGGAGATACTTAAACGTATCACGGAAGCGTGAGGATCGCATCGTATGCGATCAGGAGCGACTAGTCTCACTAGTCGCTTGATGCAACGAAATTTAAATTTTTTTACATGCAATGAAACCACATGATCAAGGAACACTTCTCGGATCATTTCATCTAAATCACAAATAAGTATTAGGATTATATCTTTAAGCATGGTTTCGATTGAGTCTCTAAATGAAGAGACCTCTTGTCTCAAGTCTGATCCGACGGAGGAGATGCTTGCGAGCATGTTGATGAAACATGTGCTCCTCGCAATTCATGTTGATGATCCAAGCAGTGAATCTCCTGATCTCAACACACGAGATCAAACATCTTTTTCATTAGCGAGGTGCACCGAAGGAGTCGGAGATCCACGAGCAAATGATCCGGCAACGTAATGGTAATACTGCGGTGACAAAGACTCTCTCTATGGGAATGCCGCAGAAGAGCCGTTTACGTTTTTGCAGCAGTTTGAGATGATCTGCGGAACGGCTTGCTATCCAGGAGTAACGCAGGAAGCCGTGCGCCTCAAAGCCTTCCCTTTTGCCTTAGCCGATAAGGCCCTTTATTGGCTGAGCCATCTGGGAAGAGAAATCTCCACGTGGGACGACCTAAAGTCCACCTTCCTGCGCAAATATTTTCCTCTAGGAAGGATGAACATGATGAGGAGTCAGATCTCCAACTTTACGTAATTGCCGAACGAATCATTCCATGAGGCATGGGATCGATTCAAGGACCTGACGGAGAGATGTCAGCATCATGAGATACCAATGAAGGTGCTAGTGCAAAATTATTTCGGAGGACTCCAGCCGGAAGTTCAGGGGCTCGTGAGTGCCGCATGTGGCGGCAGTTACTTGAACAAGGACGCCGAGTCAGTCTGGGCCATCTTTGAAGGGATGGCCGAGAACTCGAGAGTTGTAGACTCTACTCGGGCATTTCAGAAAGCCCCGCAGCCACCACATCACCGAGAGCATCACAAGGTGGCGAATATATCAGATTCTGAATCCAACACCAACATGGGCTTTATTAGCGAGAAGTTTACGTTGGTGGACGTGATTCACAAGCAGGTCCAAGACCTACAGCCGCTGCGAGAGTTGGAGAAACTCTCATCTCTACCTGAGCAGCTGAGTGATCTTTCGAAGAAGGTCTATGACAACGCTGAGGATCAGAGCCGCACATCCACGCACCTCCAGTGTCCGCCACGTGTCACACCCCCCCACGTGCACCGCACGCGCCTGCGAGGGTATACTGCATTTCCTTCCCTGTACTTTTTATGCTTTATTTACTAGTTTGCTAAATAAAGTTGTAGTTCAGACTTTTTGCATATTAGTCCCTGATGTTTCTAGTATTTGCACTTTAGTCCTCTCTATCTGCAAAATGTGTACTGTCTGGTATAGCAGCGGATGCTCGGGATCATTAATCAGCTACTGAGATGCGGACGTTTTGCCTGCCAAGCATGCAAGGAGCAAATAGGATGTCGACAAATGTTGCGTACTTTCCAGCATAATATAGATAGTGACAAGTAATTTAGAGTTTCCAAAAGAAAGCAAGTATAAAGGCATTGATATTTAAATTTAACAAACCACCTGCATAGAAAATGGTTTTCAAACTGCTCTGTATGTATGCCCCATGATCATCCATAAAGATTGAAAAGATTTTACAAAACATTTTCCAAATAGTTTTCCAACAGAATTTTCAACGATATTTTCCAAGAATTTTTCAAATATTTTGCAAAATATTTTCACTTGATTTAGTAATCAGTATATACAAGGTATTTTATGCAAGTGTGTTCTTCTTACTTAATTAATTGTATTTTAGCCATACTTAATGAAAATACAAAAGTATGAGTTATGTCTAAAGTATATAAAACATATATACGACCACCCCCCATACTTAGCTTGAGCTATGTCCTTTATAGATTGAAGTGAAAAGAAAAGACATAACTCATACTAAGTATAAAAGAGCCTATACTACAACGACTGAAGAAGAAAGAATCAATGAATGAGAAGTCAACTGTCCCCCTATACATTGGATGAAATAATCTTAAGTATAGTAGGTTGTATCTACATGCAAGTAGGGTTGAGGGTGGGAATAAACAAATCGGCGACTCATCTTGTCTCCCCCTTTACCTGGAGTAAAATATCCCTAATGAATTCTTGGCCAATAGGAGCAGAGATCGGGGGTTAGTAAATCTTATCGATACTTGTACTTGAAGAATTCGTGGGTTCCATAAACCTTAAAAAATAAAAAATAAGGATTTGATGTGTAGACAAAACCGAGACCGGTAGGTATAAAATAACCCTTAATTTTTAAGTTCTTAGAAATCCCAAGTCTTTTATTGATTATTGAGCTGATTAGGCGACACCCAGATTTGAAGTGGGGAATAAAGGATTTGCAGTCCCCCGCCTTACCACTTGGCCATGTCGCCAAAACAATACCAAAAGGATATATATATATATATATCCTACCCACTTTACCAATTTCTAATTTTGTAGGGGAGACTGTCGAACCTTTTTTTATTTGATTTATATCTTGAATCTTATTGTACTTATTATAAATTTCAAAAGAGAATAAGTATAGACCAGAATATCAACAAGAGAGGATACTTGTGAGGGATCAAAGAATGAACAACGGGACCCATTCACCCCCCTATACTTAGGATGAACCATATCCTACGTATAGCAGTGATGATTGAGATAGATGACAAAAGAAGCAAAAGAAAATTAAATAGAAGAAAATAACAGAATAAAAATGAGAAAATAAGAAAACTAAAGAAAGAGTTTTATAGGAGAATTATATGAATATTTTGATGTTTCTGGAGTTGTGGAGGATGCATCAATGAAAATCACTTGAACTGAGTCGACAACGGCCAAGAAAGTGTCATGCTCAAGGTACGACTTTAGTAATAGACCATTAACGATGAACGGTTGTGCGTCGGATGACAACTCTGATATCAAAATGCTTTCGTTGTCATGCACTTCTTTCAGTATGAATGGACCTGTCCATTTACTCTTTAATTTGACTGGGAATATCTTCAACTTTGCATCGAATAAACACACTTTCTGCCCAATCTCGAAGGTCTTTCATCTAATGCGCCCACCATTCTAGTGTTTAACCTTCTCCTTGTACATCAAACTGTTATCATACTCGTAGTCTAGGAATTCCAGGAGTTTGTTCATATCCATTTTTCTTTGCTGACCACCTTTCTATGATTCCAAGTTGCAATTGTTGACTGCCCATAGTGATTTATTAATTAGATCGACAGGCATATGTCATGACTTTCCATATACAAGATGATAGGACAACATGCCCAAGGGAGACCTACAGGCGGTCCTGTATGCCCAAAGGGTGGAATCTAAGAGTTGGGACCAGTTCTTTCTATCCAACCTAACAAGATTATGAAAGATTGTCTTGATTTCACTGTTTTACATCTCTTCCATGCCATTGGTATGAGGATGATAAGGAGAATCGACTCGTTGCTCAATGCCATACTCCTTCGTTAATTTCTTGGCATCTCTATTTATGAAGTGACTACCCCCATCTGATATCAGATTATTTGGTATCTCGAACTATGAAATGATGTTCTCTCTCAAAAGTCGACATACTATACAGTAATCAGCGACTCGGGCGGGAATAGCTTCAACCAAGTGACTCACATAGTCAACGATAAGAAGGATGTGCTCAAATATGTGATTGTTGAGAAAGTGTCCCATGAAATCGATGCCCTAAATACCGAATACATATGAAATCTGAATAATTTTTAGGGGCATCGAGTCTTTAGTTGTAAGGGTTTCTCCCATTTTCTGATAGTCAACACAACTTTTGACATATGCTATTGCATCCTTGAATAGTGTGGACCGCCAAAGGACACACTACAATACTTTCATTGTCATTTTGTTTCTAGAGTGGTGTCCAGTAGATTCGAGCAAATGACAGTGCTTGAGAACACTATGATGCTCCCCCTACAACCCGCGCCTTCCCTAAATAAGAGTGGGTCTTCCCATTGGTAGAAATGGAGTGTGTACAAGAACTTGTCCTTCTTGATCTTCATCCAATGTTCTGGGACTACACCCAAGATGAGGTATTTCACAATATCAACATACCAAGGGAGAGCATCCACGGCAAGAATCGACTCATCAAGAAAGGTGTATGTGATAGGTGCATTGCTCAGTGGAGGTTCTCGATGCTTAATTCTAGAGAGGTGATCTCCTATCACATTTCGAACTCTATGTTTATCTTTGATTTTCAAGCTGAACTCCTGGAGGAGAAGGATCCAATTAGGGTTTTGTGATTGATAAAATGTCAGTGTCAGTGTAGAAAAATCGCTCCGAGCAACACCCTAATTAATCAAACAAAAATCAAAAAAATAGGAGAGAGAGAGAGAGAAAGAATGAAGTGAAGAAATGGATTCTCTCTCCTTTTTTATCTTAAACTAATTATTTAGCCAAGTAAGTGATGAATCTCCATTTGATCATCTTTATTCTATCATTTTGGCCTAAAAGCCTTAGCTAATGCATGTAAATAGCATCAATTTGTACAAAATAGCATTCATCATTTATTGCATTTATTATGTAAATAATATGATTTTTCATGTCAAAATTATAGAATAAAGAGAAGAGAAGAAAAAGAATATACTACCAAAGATATTTTATGACCCTAAACCTCGAGTCCATGTCAAGAATTGAGTTGGTTAACAAGGAATAAAGTAGTGGGGGATAAGGGCCAAGAATACATTAAAAATTCCATTCTTTTATTCATTATTTATTCATTTTTGGTACCTACTTTGTTCTTTATTATTTATTCATCAAACAAACAAACTTTGTACATGAAAGTTGTAGATAATAATGTAAGTAAAAGTACAAAATTGAATTTGTACAAAATTAATACACAATGTACATTTTATACATAAAATAAAAAGCCAAAATCCCAACATCACATACCCATATCTTTCAAATAAAAACTCATAACATATTACTTTTCACAAGCTATTTAATGGAGGCGGTTTCATAATTTTTGGAGTTACTGTGTGAAAGATAGGTTTTTGACTCTCATTATACATTATAACTGATTAAAATATTCAGTATATTCATTCTTTATTATTTTGACAGATTCATATTTTTATAATTGTGTAATTATTATTCATATCATATGTACATATTAAAATTAAAATCAAACCAAAAAAGAAGAAAAAAATAAAATGAAACAAGTCTATATCAATATATAGACAAAAATACCAATCTGATACATGTACATGAATAAAAGGGGACTCCATTCTTTCATTCTTTATTCCCTTATAATTTTTTATATTCTTGTGAATATTATTTATATACTATTAAAAATATAAGACCAAAATAAAGCCCAATAAAATATATAAAAAAATAATAATGTAAGCAAAACATATATGAAATACCTATAAGTATACCTATATAATTTACATGCCTATTTATTTAAGCATACAAAATATATCACAAAAATAAAATAAAAATATATTTATACACCTAAAAATAAGTTATAAATATATAAAATAAAAGAATAAAAAAAATAAAATAACATAAACAAAATAAAAATAAAATAGTCAATATATTGGTAAATATACCTATAATTACACCCTTATAATTAACTACAAATAAATACCATTAAAAAATAATAAAAATCATAATAAAATACTAAATTAAATAATAAAAAAAATTATTTTATAATCAAAAAATAATAAAATCAATTACTATTTTTAAATAATTAATTTCTAATAAGACCTTCTATTTTGTCATTTAGCGGTTGACGTGGCCCAATGGCTGCACCCCGTTGGTTGACCTCTGGTCAACTCATCCTCGAAGCGCTTTGACCAGTTAGAGCTATCTTTTCTCGCCTTTTCCTCCATTTTTCATGGCTAATCCATCGCTCAATCGACCTTGCTTCCTTTAGAGAAAACCATCATTGATCATCATACATACTCGCCGGCCAATTTGATTTCTTGTACATACATCCAAAATCTCTCAATCGACCAGTCAATAAGGGTATCCCACCTTTTCTATAAATAATACCTTCGACCTCCATTTTTTGGTCACCGTCTCGAGTCTATGATCTCTCGCCTTGGTTCTAGCTGGTCTTCTCGTGACAGGAGGAGGCTCTGCACAGTCAGGCGAAGCTCCAGGAGCACGGAGGTGCACCCATGGCCACCGTCACTGGCCCCTACTCCTTGGGAAACCACCAGGTATAAGAGCTATCCTTTATCATTTATTTTAATTTCATTTTGTCGTAGGTTTAATTTCCCTTCCTTAGGGTATGATTTAGTTAGACAAATTAGGGTAATCAATGGTTCATGTAGTTCGACAGAAATGAGCTTCGACGAGCTCCTCTGAGTGTGATCGTCTGTTCCCGACTCGCCCAATCACCTTCATCTCATTCCACGATGCTTCCAGTATGCCCCACTCACCTTCATTCAACAAGGATCCCCACGGATCTGGAGATCGATGCCTCCATTCTACCGCTTCACCGGAGGCACCTCCGCCACGCCTCATCGACCATCTCTTCGCCAATAAGGCCCTCGGAACATTTCTTTGTGCTTGTGAACATTTCTTGCATGTCTGAAGGGCCAAAGGACCCCTTTAGGGTCGATTCTGCACCAGAACAAAGTACCTAGGGCTACGTAGCTTGTCTGGCCTCACTGGAGAGCTACGGCGATGCCTGGTTCTTGTGAGTGGCACTGCTAGACATGACCCACCATCGGGAACCTTGAGAGCATCTCAACCTTGCTGGGGGGGGGGGGTGGAACTCAAGGAATAAAGAGAACAACGAAGAACAAGCTTGTGTTCTTCCTTGTTCTTGGAGGCATGCCCATCACGGTTGGATCGAGGAGGCCTGCCAGTTCTGATCTCAACCGTCCCTCCTCGCCATGTGCCAGTCGTCTAATGAAGCACAAGAATCAATCCAAACCATAGATCGTCGAAGGGGTATCGTTGCATCAGAACACACCACGTGTTTAAGTGGGTGAAGTGCAACCGTTGGTTGATGCGTAATAAAGGAGTAATTTTTACATTATACCCCAAATTTTTGTATATTTAGATTTTAGTCCTGTAAATAAAATATAGTATTTAAAATAAATGGAAATTTTGCAACTAAACCTTTGCATATTTTTGGATATCACATTTTTGTCCTTCCCAAGCAGAGTCACGTGCAGTCCCATGTGACGGGTAATTTGTAAATAGGCCCTGGCGGTTTTTGTAATTGCAAAATAGTCATTAAAAACTAAAAACAATGTTGTATTATGTTGGCATATTTACATGGAAGCCCCTATACTTAATTTTTATTGCAAAAATGCCCCTGTCAGGACACTTAATTTTGTGCATTTTCTCTAATTTTTATAAAAATACCTATTGTACCCCTAAAAATACGCAAAAATAGGATTAAATGCCTCATGCCTCATACTTTACGCTACATGTTTATTTAGCATTTTTGGGCATTTTAATCATTTATTAAAAATCAAAAGGAGCTATTTTATTCCATGTTTAACTTATAAAATACCAAAAAAGTATAAAAATGTCTTTAAAAAATCCAAAAAAAAATTATACAGTATATTTTATCCTATTTTAATTACAAACCAAAAATCACTAAAAATGGAAAAACAAAAATCCTGAAAAATTGAAAAACCCCAAATCTTTCAAAAAATCATTAAAAATATCCAAAATTATGTTTTCTCTTTTATAATTTTTTATAAAGATTTATATAATAAAATTGATTTTGGCAATTTTGAGACCTATTTACTATTTTTAAAATCCAATTCAATTTCGGCCTATTTATTCAATCCCTTATTTGGGATAATTTTTACTTCGAAATCCATAAAAATTACCAAAATTCCAGGAAAATTACAAAAACATTAGAAAAATATGAAAACCCAAAAACATTTTTAATTCTGTAATTTGTTTATATTTATTAGTGTTTATAAATATATTACTCTATATGTATATATAGCCTTATATATCTATATATATCTATTAAAAGAAATAGAAATAGAAAAATATAAAAAATTAAAAGGAAATATAAAAAAATTAAAAATCAAATACAAAAATATAAAACACAAAAATAAATAAAATAAAAATATATAAAATCCAAAAGCCCACAAAAAGATATATGTATATGCGTAATAAATCACATGGTTGTAAATAAATAACCATAGGCTAATTGTTTTGCTCTCGGTGGTTCCTCTACATGCTTACTCACTATGCTTTTTAGTGTAGATATAATAAATTTTAACCTCACATTTTTGTTATCTATGGCTTTGTATATATTGTGAGTTAATTGCTGATCAATTAGGTTTCGTTCAAGGTTGCTTCGACAATTGTTGGTCCACCTTGTGAATTGACAAGGCCTCTGCAAAAACCCTCGTTATTAGATGGTGCTGTTGTCGGGGAGAAATGAGCATAACCTTGTTTTGTCATTCATATTTCTGTATAGTTATTAATTTTTGATTCATTGATTCATTATTGTAAATATTCATTGAATTATTGATTTATTTTCATTCATTAATTCTTTGTCTATCGCTCAGTTTAGTTAATCTAATTAATTATGCTAATGCCATATCTTTGTGACTTTGAAGCGAGGGCCTGCCACATGAGGATAGCTTTTTCGGAGGCTGATACAGCCAAGATTGGTGGAGACTGGTCTTCTTTTTGTGACCATTTGTAGAGGGTATCAAGGAAGTAAGGAGAAGGATTTAGCTTAGAAATTAGATTAAATTTCATTTATGTAATTATTGGTGCGAGAGAGACAATTTTGGCATGTAATAATTAACTTGGACTCTGCTCTCCACAACGAGGTCCATTGCCTGAGTGTTTGTTCTCCTAGGGGCCTCATCGCAGTTTTCTGAGTTTTCTCTCATCTTCTTTTATTTTGTTTTCCATTGTCTTGAGTTTTCTGCCTTATTTTATTTTGTTTTGTGTGCACGGAGCCCCCAGATATAGGTTGCTTGACTCGGTAATTTGGTCCACACCTTAATAAGAATGCTTGTTCCTATAGACCTTTATGTTTGGATCTAGTCAAATAAATAAATGTTAGAAATTTAGACTTGAGACCGTGTGCCAAGAGAGGTCGTATACAACGCTTACAGGACCCGTTGTTGCGGGCACCGATCAGTATCAGAGACCGGACCTTGGTCTCATTTCTTAATAAGTAACAATCGGTTCTTCATGATTAATAACAGCTATTGTTTAGGGTGATTTTGTCGATTGCACACCGCCATGTAGAATAGGTTTAAAAATTCTATTTTGCATACCACATGGAGAAAGAGCTGAGAAGCACTGTAAGTCCTCTAACTCAGCATGCATCATTAGATTCAATGATGAGATTTCCATCATTGAATCGACTTGCATGGTTTTTTCGCTATCCCCCTCTGATTTTGAGCACCTAGGACTTAAATGAAAATCTACAAAAACATTAGGCGTCCATATGAAAACAGATCCAAAAAAAAGTGAAAATCCAAAAAAAATTAAAATAAGGGCACTGCTAAATAAACTTTGACCTTAATTCATAATGGACTTTCATTGTCTTGGGTTCATAAAGCCCTCATTATTTTTAGGTACTTTCGCAGGGGACCAAAACCCCTCCCATGAGCGCGGCACGCCCCACTAAGTATTATGACGTCATGAACAGATAAGGAGGAGGAGGGGGACGAGGACCCCGTGAGAACCCTGACGAGGAAGAGCCAGAACATGGGAGGTCGAAACGAAACTGAAGGAGACATATAACCTTGGAGACATCCAAATGACCGAGTGGATCCACATACCACTGGTGCATGCTCACTTTGAGCTGAAGCCTCTGTTACTTGCTCTTCTTCCTTCTTTCCACGGGAACACCAACGAAGAGCCATGCATTCATCTCTAGCAGTTTTCACGCATCTGCCATACTAACCACTACCCCAATGTTTTGTTGGATGTGATGAAGATGATGGTGCTCTGCTTCTGTTTACAAGACAAGGCCCTATATTGGTTCAACAATCTAGGAAAGGTCGTGACGACGTGGGAGGAGCTGAAGTCTGCCTTCTTGCACAAATTCTATCCTCTCGGTTGGCTCAACAAGATGCGAGCCAAAATTAGCAACTTCTCCCAGGGGGCACATGAGAGCATTCATGAAGCATGGGAGAGATTCATAGATCTGCAGGAGAAATGACCCATCATGAAATTCCAAGGACCAGCTTGGTCCAACACTTCTTCAGAGGCCTGAATGTGGAAAGCCAACGGCTTGTTGATGCAGCCTATGGATGGTCCCATTTCAACAAGGATGAAGACATAGTTTGGCAGATTTTTGAGGAAATGGCCGAAGGAGAGGCCACCCTCTCTTCATCCAAGGCTCATTTGAAGCAACCACACATCCTCCAGAAGCAAGTCCATATGGCAGCATCTCGTGAGGCAGAGAGAGATGAGAGCTCCAACCTTAGCATCATCGGGGGCCATCTCTCAAAGGTTGATAGTATTAAGAAGCGATCACAGGACCTTGAGAAACTCGCTGTGATTGAAAAGAGGACGTAGAATATCGACAAGCTGGATTAGATCACCAAGCAGTTGGAGCTGCTGGTGGGAACCATCAGTTCAGTTCAGTCGACGACACCATCCACATAAGCTCCAAGTGAGAAGAAAGATGAGCCATCACTGCCACAACCACCTCAGCCAAGCCAACAACCACCGACAGTCCAGCACGTGTACTACGTGCAGGCACCCGATTAGGGCCCGCTGCAGCCGCAGATGGTTCTCTACCAGCCGGACTTCCTTCCATCATCAGATCCAGCCTTCCCAACACCACTCATGATTCAAGAGGTCAATGGTGTTTGGAGTAATGACGCACAGCTGGCCCGTCCTACCGAACACCCCCAGGATCATCAACAAGTCAACCGGCAATACCACCAACCACAGACTAGTTGTTTTGGGCAGTCCTCACAACCCCCGCCCCAGTATCACCAGCCTCCATAGTACGACAACCAATGGAGGAAAAGCAATAGTAACAGCAGTAGAAATACTGCCAACCATAGCCATACCATCAGTATGTGGCTACCCCACCTCCACAGTATGAGCAATATCCTCCTCCCTCTTACCATCAATTTCAGGTACCTCCACCACCTCAGCACCACCAGTAGTCACCGCCTCAACCCCCAAACAAGCATCAATAACGTTGTCTGCACGCTAAAGCTTTTGAGGCGAATCATGTGAACCAAACCCTTGATTGCTTGACCCATCTTGTCAAAGGCCTAGCAGACAAGACAAGGAAGTTAGACGACCTGACTGCCACTAAAACCACCATTCCGGCTCAGGTCGAAGCCAACCCAACAGTTTCAAGAAAAGAGAGCAGGTAAAATGTGATGTCCCATCTATGTCTATAGAGTCAGATGATTATGCTATTGCTTTATCTAATGTTATCACTCTCAGGAGCAGTAGGGTTTTGCCTTCACCTGCCATCAACAAGGGGAAAAATAAAGCTTCAGGTGAATCATCATCTTCTGCATCAATCGTGCCTGCTTCAGGGGCGGGTGAGGAAGAAGAAGAAGGAGGAGCCATTCCAACTGCCGTCCACCACCACCTCCATCACCAAAAAGAACAAAAAAACCAGCAAACGGAAAAAGACCAAAAAGATGATCATTGCCAAAGTGAAGTCGTGCCAGCCATGGAGGAGCTGTCGGCCGCATCCAATCCTACACTAGCTGATGGAGCGGAGGTGCCACTTTTTGCCTGTCAACCTGCACCAGCAGCTCAGCTTCAAGATTGTGCTCCTTTTTGTAACCCAGATGTAGAATATATTGTGGACAGGGATTCTGTTGTAAATAAAAACTGTGTTTCTAATTTCAGTCATGTAGATATTCCTTTTCCTGATGCAATAGGAAAATCCAAAAAATGCAAAAAGAAAAAGTGCATTATATGATCCTGGAGTTATGGACATTCTTAATAACTTCACTGTTGAGATTCCATTGATGAAAGCCATGGAGTATATGCCAGCTGCAAAGAAAGGTTTGAAAGAGGCATGTACAAGCAAGCATCGTCCAACATGAAATAACAGACGTCGACAAGTTGAGAAGCATGTTCTCACCATGGCCACAGTTGCAGCCATCAGCAACCTCCCATAAAAGAAGCAGGACAAAAGAGCACCTCTAATCAGCTGTGAAATTTTCGATCAGGTCTTCGAGCGAACTCTGCTTGACAGCGGTTCATCCATCAACCTTCTTCCCTCATCATTACTGCAATAATTTGGGCTAGGTCTTGTCAAGAAAACACGTATGATCCTTCAGTTCGCGGATGGATCCATTAAGCAAACTTGAGGTCTTTTGGAAGATGTTGTGATGAAGGTGCGAGACATGCAGTTTCCAGTTCATTTTGTAGTCCTTGATATAGAATCACCCGCACCCTTACTCCAGACTCCTATCATCCTAGGTCAGTCGTTCCTGCGCACTTCAGAAGCCGAGGTTGATTATGGGTTTGGCAAGATCGCCTTCTGCATGAGCAACAACTACATTACCATAAACATTATCAATGAGCCCAAAGTCATAACTAATGTGGGACATGCAGCTACAGATTGCAACTTCATTTCCAGAAATCAGAGATACACCACTCTCCTTGAACGATCCATGGATACAAGAAATCCTCTCTCTAGAGGAGGACCTGGAAAGCATAGTCGACACAAACTCCAAGGACATTTGCGAGACAGAGTCAAACTTGCTGATGCATCTCTTTTACTCCAGTGATTCACTCCAGCCCGAACACCCATCATAGATCCGTTCGGCACATTATCAGATTCTCAACAGAGCACTAAGGCTGGCAACTCTACAAAAGTTCAAACAATGCATCCCACCACCAGCACTGTCTCAGAAGTAACTGATAAGTTGACTAGATCAGAACCGGAACTCAAGCCACTTCCTGCAGGCCTGAAGTATGCTTTCCTTGCGGGTGCGGACAATATGTATCCAGTCATCATCAGCAGCAGGCTGATCCTAGAACAAGAATCTCGACTTCTTGAGGTTCTAGAGAAAAACTGCAAGGCACTTGGTTGTCATGTCAAAGATCTCTATGGGATAAATACTGCACTGTGTTCACACCACATTTACTTGGAAGAAAATGCCAAACCGTCCTGTGAATTTCAAAGAAGATTGAATCCGAATCTGAGGGAGGTAGTCATGAAGAAAATAACAAAATGGTGTGACACATGCTTTATTTACCCAATCTCTGACTCAAAATGGGTAATCCCACTACACGTTGTTCTGAAAAAGTCAGGGCTTACCATAATTACAAATGACAGATGAGAGGAGATATCTACTCGGGTCCCGACATCCTGCCGTGTATGTGTTGACTACCACCGTCTTAATGCAGCAACAAAGAAGGACCACTTTCCCTTGCCTTTCATTGATCAAGTATTGGAAAGACTGACCGACAAGGAGTTCTTATGCTTTTTGAATGGGTACTCCGGTTACAACCAAGTGGCAAAATCCCCAGAAGACCAAGAGAAGACGACCTTCACTTGCTCATTCGACACCTATGCTTTCAAGAGAATGCCCTTTGGATTGTGCAATGCACCTGCGACATTCCAGAAATGCATGCTTGCAGTTTTTACCGAGATGGTAGGCAATTTTCTCGAGGTGTTTATGGACGACTTATCTGTCTATGGTGATAGCTTTGATTCTTGTCTTAAGCATGTGGACGGAGTACGTTAGAAGTGCCGGCAAGTCAATCTTGTATTGTCTTGGGAAAAGAGCCACTTCATGATTACAGAAGGGATTGTGTTGGTTCACATCATTTCCAAACGTGGCATGGAAGTTGACCCAGCAAAGGTGGATGTGATTGCCAATTTTGAGCCACCTCAGATGGTAAAGAATGTGAGGTCGGAGCTAATAATTCAAGCTCCAGTCCTACGACCACCGAATTGGTCTCTTCCTTTTCAGATCAAGACAGATGCGTCAGATTTTGCAGTTGGGGATGTGTTAGGACAACGGAAAGATAAGATGCCCTATGTCATTCACTATGCCAACAAAACATTAGATGAAGCCCAGAGAAATTATACTATAACAAAGAAAGAATTGCTAGCTGTGGCATTCGTCATTGAGAAGTTCAGATCATATTTGCTTGGATCAAAAGTCACCATCTTCACCAACCACTCTGCTATCCGATACTTACAGCAGAAGAAGGATGCCAAACCCAAAATGATCAGATGGATCCTTCTCCTCCAAGAATTTTATTTGGAAATCAAGGACAAGCGTAGAGTTTAGAATGTGGTAGCAAACCATCTCTCCAGAATTGAGCAGCAAGAGCCTCCTCTGAGAAGTGCACCCATCACAGACAACTTTTCAGATGAATCAATTTTAGCCATGGATTCATACCTTTTGTATGCTGATATTGTGAACTACTCGTATCTGGTGTGGTTCCACAATTTTGGATGAATTTCAAGAAGGACAAGTTCCCGTCCACTATTCATTTTTACCAATGGGAGGACCCACTCCTATTTAGGGAAGGGGAAGATGGCGCATGTGTATTCCTCAGGAGGAGCATCATAGTGTCCTCGAGCATTGTCACTCGCTCGACTCTGGTGGACATCACTCTAGAGACAGAATGACAGCAAAAGTACTCCAGTATGGCCTCTGTTGGCCCACACTATTTAATGATGCATCAACCTTTGTCAAAAGATGCACTAACTATCAAAGATTGAAAGTTATCTCATAGCCAAAGATTCAATGCCCCTAAAGATCATTCAGATAGCAGACATATTCGATGCTTAGGGCATCGATTTCATGGGATCTTTCCCCAACAGTTAGGGATATGAACACATCCTTCTTACTGTTGATTATGTGAGTCACTAGGTTGAAGCTATCCCCGCTCGAACCATAGACATCCGTACTGTTTGTCAGTTTCTAAAAGAAAACATCATCTCACGGTTTGGGTTTCTTAAGATAGTGATATTAGATGAGGGTAGCCACTTCATAAACAGAGAGGTCAAGAATCCCGTGGTGGTTAGAAATGCTCCAGCCTATTGCCTTACGGTTTTTCTCCAGGATCTCTAACAAGCGAGTTTCCTGCTCCTTCGTCAATCGCAAACTGATGATGATCGGATATTTCTTTTCTTGTCCTACAAGGAAGGCATATTTAAGTGTTGTGGGTACGGTTTTGAGCTCCTGTAATGTGTGGTAATCGAGGAAGTCTGGCTGAATCGAATCTGGTTGAGTGCTTGTAGTGGCTGTATCTGGCTCTAAAATTACTGTCACCACGTCATTCGGCTCTGGAGTCAGATCGTCAAAGGTTTCCATGCAATTGGTAAAAGCCACGTCTGACTCGTCACCCTCATTTTCTGATTGTCCTATAGAGGGAAGGACTGACAGGCCCGACTGAGCCTCTAAGTCATCGAAGATGTAGGGGGGTGCAAATTCTGAGTTGTACTCGTTTCTAAGAACCTCGCAAACTGACTCATGCACTAGATCTTCTCCAGAAGGGAGGGACTCATCGGTGCTGGCTGTGTTCTCTCTCCATGGCCCAACTGTGTCTACATGGTCGCAGTCTACTTCGAATGAAGAGTACTCGATGCGGGATTCAGAATCTGGTCTCTGCCATCTGGTCTGCTTCATCTCATGTTCCTCATCTCCACCTGGAGTTTGGAACTTGATTTTCCCGATCTTATAATCAAACAAGGCTCTCGCTGTTCTGAGGAAGGGCCTTCCTAGCATGATCTGGGAATCTCTCCAATTACGAGGGGTCTCCATATCAAGGATGGTAAAGTCCACCATGTATTCTTGACCCTCGAATTTCTTGAAAACGTTCCTCAATTCTCCTTGGGACCTCTTGGTTGACTTGCCAGCAAACTGAAGGAGAGCTCTGGATTTCCTAAGAGGTCCGAGATTAAGCCGCTCATAGAGGGTTGTAGGCATTAGGTTGATGGATGATCCGTTGTCCAAGAGAGTGCGTGCAAACGCAATGTCATCAACATGATTCACTACATAATGTGCACGCACGTCTCTTCGTTTCCTTGGAAACGAGTTCTTTATTGCACAAGTCGTGGCTACTAACAGAACGTGTTTCTCGACACAGCTTTTGATCTTCCTGCTAACCCTAGTAGGTGTGCATCTCACCTTAAGGTATTTTTGAAATGCAGGTGTCATTTCCACATACTTGTCAAAGGGGATTGTGACCTTGATAAGTTTGTTACAAAACTCTACCATCTCAGGGTCATCTTTTTGAATTTTTCAGTTTTCTTCTTTCCATCCTTAAGAGCTCGGGGGAAAGGGATTATTGACTGCAACTCAGATTCTAAAACTGAAAGATTTTCATTCAAAGTGAGAACTGAGTTCTGTACAGGACTCGGAATCTGAAACTGACTTAGACTCTGACTATGAAAAGAAAAATGCTGCTGCGAAACTGGTGATGCATCCTCCGCGACTGTTGGAATGTCCTCCTCAGATGGAGGTGCGGGCTCTTCATCGGTTCTAGTGGACTCCCTACTAGTGTGGTTCCCTTGCTTCTTTGAGGACTCAGAAGTCCTCTTCTTCTGCTGGTGGTGGTGATGGTGGTGATGCTACTCCTCTGCTTCCAAGTTCTCCTCAGTAAGAGACTCGATGGCTTCTTCCTCTGGTGCCCGTGCTCGATCAGGTAAGATCATGATCCTTCTGCTCCTGAGGGACATATGGTTTACATTATCGTACGAAAGGATCTCATGTTGAGATAAAGAATTATCTGAATAGTATACCTGATCTCGTGGTCGGTTCTGGCCTTGATTCAAGCTGTCTGGGTTGGCCTAAACCTGAGTGGGAATTAGGGTCTTTGGCACCATCTGCTGGTCCTAGGTACGGGAAACATGATTCAGATCGGTTCTCATAGACGGATAGTCATTCTAGATCTGTTGGACCCTATCAGTTAGGATTTGGATCGCCAAGGTGAGGGACTCCAATTCGGTGCACTGGGCAGGTTGATGCTGACTTGAAGATGAGGTCCTATACTGGCCCTGCTAGCCATGCTGATACTGCTGCTGCTGATGGGACGATGACAGGCCCTGCTGGCCCGAGTGGAATGTGCGTTGCTGCTGTTGGTGCTGCTGAGGCTGGTACCCTCATTCGGATTTGGACTGAACAAAGCGTGGTGCAGGGACGAAGCCATTTTCGTGGTAAGCTAGGGAATGTTGGTGAGGCTGACCGTTCCCTATCCCTGACTGTCTGCTGATGGGGTCATGGTTGTACCACAGCCTATTGATCTCGAACACCTGCGAAGGCTCCTCGTATCCTATCTCCACTTGTTAGGGTGCATGCTGGTCCTGCTGAGTGTAAGTCTGCTCCTCTACCCAGCTACTTTGAGGCCCCGATGCATGTTCCTATACAAGATGGACTCGGTGTACAGGTACAGGTGGTACAGAAGGGGCAGGTAGTTTTATCTTAGCTACCCTCTCAGTAAGTTCCTCCAGCTTCGGCAATCTCGAGAGAGACTCAAGGTCAGTGATCCTCTTGTGAATCTGCTCGACCAAGGTTAACTTGACAGCTATCATCCCCATGCTGGGAATGAGGTCCTCTGTCATATACGCTACAGTCCTCCTAGTTGTCTCGTTGGATAGGATTGAGGGAGACAACTGATAGGCCCTGGTGGCCTACGACCTGCCTGTTTCTGCCATCAGCTCCAAGATTTTCCATACAGCATTTTCATTCTTGTTCATATAACTTCCTCCACAGCCGGCACTAACTAACCCCTGCATCTCCGGGGTCATGCCACAGAACAAGGTCTGGACTAAGATCGCCTTTGAAATGGCATGGCACAGGCATTTCTGAATGAGGTCATTAAACCTATCCCAGGCTTCATGGAAATGTTTAATGGGTCCCTGGGAGAAACTCACAATCTTCATTCTCATTTGGTTACTCCTACTGAGTGGGTAGAACTTCTTCAGGAAAAGGTCTTTGAACTGCATCTAGGTTGTACATATCACCTCGAGATTTTTCAGCCAATGTGCTGCCTTATCTCCTAAGGTAAATGGGGTGGCCTTCAGCCGAATGTAATCCTGCCCAACCCTAGGGTGACTAAGGTTGTTGCAAACCAGCTCGATGTCACTGAGGAAGGCATATGGTTCTTCATTTGCATTTCCATTAAACTTCGGTAGCATGCTAAGAAAGTGAGGCTTGAGCTCGAACACTTCAGGGGGAACCACTGGTGCCAACCAACTGTGCTTCTCATTTTCTGTTGGGTTATAAGCATCAACCATTGGTCGGTTGATTCCTCCTGATGCAATGATCTGTCCCATCCTTGCCGTGAGATATGCATTCTATTGTTCAACAGTGGCGAGGCGAGTCAAGATTTGCAGTAATGGGTCATCTCTGTGTTCCTCATCATCCGAGTGTTTCTTAGGTGGCATCTTGTCTTCTAGCCCTAGGAAATGGAAATGGTCTTGGTTAGAAGACAAATCAAAGAAGGGATTCTTACCGAGGCGATGGTCTTTCTCGATAAGCGCAGAGGAGAGTAAAGGGTTGGTTTGAGAGTAACCATCCTGGGCGAGA
Organism: Ottelia alismoides; assembly: GCA_037367405.1. Taxonomy (NCBI): domain Eukaryota; kingdom Viridiplantae; phylum Streptophyta; class Magnoliopsida; order Alismatales; family Hydrocharitaceae; genus Ottelia; species Ottelia alismoides. Next base: position 470,569 of record JAZKJV010000532.1, on the reverse strand, counting down.
GGGATCCATAACTCAAGAGGGTAATGAGCTCTGGGTGGTCCAAGTTGCGCTTTTGCCAGTGAAGATGAGTTTCATGGGGGGCTTAGAGAGTGATTGGTGAATAAGGAGTCGATATCCCCCCAGTCACTCATCTTGGATTGGCAAGAAGAATCGGGAGTTCTAAGTGAAGATAGGATTTTACTCCTACCTGAAGCAAGCAATTCAATCCAAACCCTGTGTTTTGACACTCAACAAGGTGAAGGACCCAAAATCGAGTCCAATTAATCTGGTTGATTTTAAGTATGATTTTTCAAGCAAGATAGCAAGGAGTTACGTGGCCAATAGGGGAGTTAGCTCAGAGCTAGATGCATCTTCCCTATTTAACCTGTCGCCTAATATACCGTCGATCCTTCCTTTCTTCGCTCCTATCCCAAGTTGATGGATTCAAAGACCTGCCCCTATCTACCTGCAAGCAGGCGGAGGCTGACAAGGCCGGAACTTCACCCCGGGGGGGTTTCTAGCAACTTGTCGTGAAGTACTGCAATTTCTCCCCTATCTACCTGAGACAGGCAGAGGCTACTTGGTACTAGTCAGTGAACCTAAATAATTCAATTTGTGATATTTGCTAGGATCAGTCGGAACGTGATATGGAAGGCGGGGATTTGGGCTCTGCCTTAAGGTGTTCACACACACACACACTCAAGTACCCTCACTCAACCTGAAAATAAGGTCAGGGATTAATCTCCCACAAGCAGAATTTCTGATTTTATTAATTTATTTTGGTCAATAATGTTAGCAGACCTGATTTTAAGTGAATTTATCACTTATTAAGTCCAATCCACATAGCACGCCTATCATCCAATCCCAATTTCCTTTTACTTATGTTTAAAAAACCAAGAGAGAGAAATCGAGAAAAGCCAATGCACGAAAAATCAACGATGCTTATGCTGAGTGAAGAATACCTACAGTGATCCCGTCGCTTTTATGCAGGATGCAAAACAGAATTGAAAGCTTTTATACTACATGTAAATGTAGACGACAAAATCCGCTCCTAGAGAGGCAGTTCTATTAACGAGATAAGCGCAAGTTGATTTGACTAGATCTGCGGTCTAAGTGCGTCTTTTAAGTGTAATGTGTGGGCATAATGAATTACGAGCACAAGCAAATCCTAGAGTGGCTCAAGGAGCTGCTAGTGCAAGCCTAGTCTAAAAATTCAATCCACACAGCACACGGGGACAAGCTTCCACTATGTTTACACATGCGAGAACCCAAACGGGAACCGCTGAAAATAATGCAAAAATAAGAAAAAGGACAAATTACAATTCCTCACAAATCACTCAAAAACTTCAAAAATACATGTTCCTCGAAGCGTCTTCGACTCCTCGTGTTCCTCACACAAAAAACCAAATTGAGGTCAGATAGAGAACGACACAAAAATTAATGGACAGAAAAATATTCACAAGAAAACCGAGGGTCAGACTACCCGGGGATGGAAAATCAGACACTCAAAAATTAACTACAAATTAACCTAAGCCGTGCCTCATTGGCAACGGTACCATTTTGACAGACCAAAAATCCAGCCCTTTAAAAGCATGGAATTAACACTCAGCAGTCATTGCAGTCAGGCTAGATTCGGGTCGTCAAAAACCATCTAATTTTAATATGTCATGGAAATCAAATGGTTGTATTTATATTTTACTTGGTAAGTAACCAAGGTCGAACTCAGGGATAGGCGCCTCTCTTGTGATATTTGGACTTAAAATTAATTTAACTAAGTGTTGGATAAATGCAGGTCAAAAACACATATGAAGGCGAGACCATAATATGAATCATGAAACATGCAAAAAAAATTTTATTTGATTTTTAATTATCCAAATAGATGCAATGAAATGCAATACAAATATGCTCGAATTTTAATAATGCTTGCGCCACTTTATCAAAGGTTAAATCAGGGTCAAATAATGAAGCTACTTTCATTGATGTGGAAATCAGGCATGTGAATCATTATACTAAAGACACTTAGCCAATAAAATTTCACAATAAAACTCTCAGTGTCTAATCTGAAATATAAGTATGCCATCAAGAAGACAATAAATGAGCTTCAAAACGCCACTGAAATTAACTCAATCGGAGCTAGGATGCTCAAGATATACACAAGTGAAGCTAGGGGCATAAATGCAAGAAAACATGAAAACATAAATAGCAAACATGTCCTTGGGAGGGAGTCAACGCAAATATAAAAAAGTTCAGGACCTTCCCTTTAAATTACCCAAACACATAGGGGTATTTTTGTAATTATTGAAACCCACGAGGGTATACTTGCAAAATACCCTCGATGCACATGGTCGACACGTGGCTGGAAGGACCTAGATGCAATATGAGAAGGTCGCGAGCGTGCCGATGCAAAAAGCCCAAGCCTCACATGCATGAGGCACATGAGTCCAGGCTCGAGTGGGGGCGAGGTTTGGCGTAGGGTCGGACGGTCGTAGCAGGTGGCTCGGGCCACGTGGCGGCTCATGAATGCCTCGGGTGAGGCTCGGTCCCACTGAGCCTCCGCGCTCCGGGAAGACGATGTGGCTGCTCCTAAGCCATTAGATCTCCGCCGGGGGGTGAGATCCAACGGCATCTGCACCTCCTTCTTCCTCGCAGGGTGGCGGCGCAATTAGAGCTCCAGCATGAGGCCTGGAGCTCCTCCGCTCCTCTACGTGCTCGGTGAAGGTCGAGGAAGAATGTTGGATGCCTGGCGATGAAGATCCAAGCTCAGAGAAGATGCAGGGGTTCCTGGAGTTTGCTGATGACGTGTGTTCACCAGAGGCGGAGCTCTAGAACTTGGCTCTGCCAGAGGTCCGACCAATGGAGTTTTTAGACCTGCAAGAGTGGTTAGATGATAGCTGAGGCATGTGTGCATGCGAGCTAAGGTGAACAGAGGGATGAGGAAGGCGAAGAAGTGGAGCCCTTGGTGGGTCCTCCTCCGCCTTCGGCAGAGGAGAATGCTTGGGATGGTGAAGGTTTTGACGGAGGAGAGGGTGATTGGAGGGGCTAGCCAAGGTGTCTGATGATAGGCGGAGCTCGTGGGAGGTTCAGGTGATCATGATGTTGTCGGAGTTAACCAAGAAAAATCTGAGAAAACACAAGGCTAACTAAGAAGTTAAGTTACCTGAGATCGAACAAGAAGCTAGAGTGCGGAGCGGAGCTCGGGTTGAGCACCTGGAGGTGCTCGGGTCATCGCACATGATGGGTAGCTACTCTACCGAGCTAGGGTTTCCCGGAGGAGCCTGGTCATGGACGGCGAATGACAAGGGTCTCACCGGAGTTCTGGGTCATCGTCGCTTGATCCTAGCTCCTCTCTCTGTCACAGGGTGAAGGAGGAGGAATGGGCCTCAGCCCCATGGTTGGTGGACAAAAAACAGTTGGGGCGAAGGCGGCTTATTAATGGTTGGGAGATGGCGAGGTACAGGTGATGGAGTCGTGGGATACGTGGGTAGATGCCGACCGGATGAGAGGAGGGTGGTCATGGATAGGTGTTGCGCGAGGGTAGGGGATGTGGGGCCCGGGCCAACTGGAGGTAGGAGATGATGTCTTGACCGTTGGATCAGGCGATCCAACGGTCAGGAGAAGGGCGGAAGAGGATGGTTAGGACTAGATCGGCGGGGCGAGATCAAGGGCGCAGGGCGCACCACGTGGTGGCGCGGAGATGGAGGTGCAGACGTGCGGTTGAGATTAGATCAGAGGGAAGTGATCGAAGGGTCGTGATGGAGCCACGTGGAGGGCGTGGTTAAAGGGGCTAACATGCGGCTGAGATGATGCCCTAGGATTTGATCGAACTGTAGAGATTAAGGCCGGGATGTATGGTGGAGATGAGGCGAGAAGCGGAAGCATCAAATGGTAAGGGTGCAGCCACGTGGCACAAGGAGGGTGCGATGCTGGCGAACGGCCTGGATTGGGTCCAGGGCTTGATCGAAAGGCTGAGAAGCGTTGCGGCTTTAGATGGCCCAGATCAAGAGAGAGGGAGGACGATCGGACGACGGAGATGGAAGGCATGTGGCGTGCAAAGGAGCGGGTTGTGTGGCACAATCAGAGGGCGCCACGTGGCCTGCTCTGAATGGCTGAGAAAAAATGTGAACTTCTCGATGAGATCTACAATTTCATGTTGACCAAAAATGGAGATGAGGTCAAATATGATACAAAAATACTAGAGTGCAAATATACATATCTATAATATACAAAGTGGCCTAAAAACTCAAGTTTTACATACGAGCTCTGAATTGAATGAAATTGGTCTCATTTTAAAGGTCTCTGAATGTGTATTAATCTGAAGGTGAGTAGACCTAATTCGGAGGTTGTATGAAATAGATATTGGCATTCTAAGATCTAGGGTCTCCAACTGGGTCTGAGATTTTTATTGGGTAATTTATAGGCTAAGAATTTTTAGCAATTTTCCTTATATTATTAACTAATAATATACACAGTATAAGGAAGTTTTTCTTGACTTTAGAGGGGGTAATAAAATACATATAATTAGGTGAATTATTGGTGAGTATTTTACAAGTGAAATAGGCTTCAAATTTTAATGCAAATATGGATGCTAAAATGCATGTATTGTGAATGCATGCATGAATGCTATTTATGCAAGTTAGAGGGAAATATGCTGCTAAATACACGGGAACAAGGCTCTATTTTCAACTTTAGAAGTGATGAATCACATATTCATAACCTGTGTGCTTGGTAGTAAGTAGCTTCTTGTAGATTCACTAAACTTATAATTGAAAAGATAAAAGATTGAACTCTTATGGTCTCCACTTGTGTCCAGTTGGTGAATTGGGGGTTTGTATTGTGTTTGTTTGTTAGTATAAAGATCCTTCCGCACCCATCGCGCCTTTTTTCCATTTTCTTCTGGTGTTAACCTTCATGTTCTCTAATCTTTCATGTTGATATCGAAGATGTCAGATTGGAGCATTTCTCGTTCATACTTTTTAAACTTATTTCACACTTTGATTTGGTTGTATTCTATTTGGGAAGACTCGCTTCCTGAGTATTCCCTTTTCTTCGCTGCACAATTCACCACATCGATCAATCTATTATTCAACATTGACTCTAATTATGAACTATCATTTAAGATTCAATCATTTTTTAGGACTAATCCAGTGCCATATTCATTTTCAGAAACCAAGATAGAGCAATTGATGCCACTGAAAAGCAAAAGTTCCATGTCTAAGTAGAACCAGATCAATAACGCGATGTTAGCCTCCATACTGGTCATTCAGGCACAGTTGACTGACAAGCTGACATCTAAGTTGTATTGACAGGCATGATCTTAGAGCTGAGGAATGACAAACAAGAAAGGAGTGAGGAGAATAGAAACCCTACAGGAGGTGGGAATGGGGGAGGAGAAGATCCTATTAAGCCAGTGGCTAACTTTACCCTAAAGGTTGTCTATAATCCACGGGTTGTACAAACGAACACATGGATTAAGATTCCTGCGATTCATGGGCATTTTGAGATAAAGCTCACTATTTTACCACTCCTCCCAATAGTCCACGGACACATCAATGAATAACCATACACCTCCAATAGTTTTATAAAATTTGTGGCATAATACACTACCTGAATGTTCCATTAGAGCTAGTGTAGATGATAGTCTTTTCGTTCAATCTCTTGGACATGGCATTATATTGGATTTACCACTTGGGAAGGGTTGTCAAAACTTGGGAAGAGTTAAGGTCCACTTTCTTAAGCAAGTATTATCCATTTAGACATCTTAACCAAATGCGATATTTGATTTCCAACTTCTCCTAAATGTTCCATGAGCCTATTCATGAGGTGTGGGAAAGATTTAAGGACTTAACAGAGAAGTGACCCCATTATGTATTACGAAGAAGAGACTTGTACATAACTTCTTTGGGGGTTTGAGCATTGAGAACCGGAAGCTCATAGATGCCGCTTGTAGGGGTCCCACATCAACAAGGACGAGGATGTCCTTTCTCAAATTTTTGTGGAGATGGCTGAGAGCTCTACAGCTCTTTCTTCTTCATGTGCTTTTCAGAAGCATCATGTACCTTCTCCTGCATTACCCACAAGGCTATCAACATCACAAGACGTGGATAGGGTGGACAGTTTAGATCTAATCATTATAGGAAATCACCTATCCAAAGTGGACGTAATTGAGAAATAATGCAAGGAGCTTGACAAGCTTCAAGTGATTGAATACAGGACAAATAACCCAGATAAGCTGGATGAGATTACGAAGCATCTAGAGCTTCTTGTCAGTATGATTAGTGCATGTCAGAGAACGAGTGTTGCATCTGATACCTCTACTTTTGCGCAGACGTCTTCCACACCAACATAACAGAGTACCAGAGGATCGTCTACAGTTCAACATGTTTACTACGTGCAGACATCAGATCAGATCCTGAATTAGTCACATCAGATTATACCATACTAGCATGAACCCCTTTACATTCTTGAGCAGCAGTCTCCACCTCCACCTCTCATTAAGGAGGCAAACGGTATTTGGTTCGACCGAGAGAGCAACCAACCCCGTCCGTCAGGGCAAGGACAATTGGGTTCCGAGTTGAGTCAGAGACCCGCCCACCATTTTCAGGGAGGGAGACCACAGCCCCAGCACCAACAGTTACAACCTCACTTCTCATCTCCACCTCACTTCCAAAACTGGAGACATGGATAGCAGCAGATGCAGTCTGCATATTTTCACCAGTCATACAATCAGCATTAGTCAGCGTCTTATGGACAATTTTCACATTCTCCTCTTCATTCATATCAACCACAGTCATATGGATACCAACAGCCTCCTCACAACCAATCGCATCGACAACCAGTCATTGAGCATCCATAAGAACCTTCGGTGAATCCTGTACTTGATCAACTTGCCCTATTGATGAAGAATATGAATGATCTGACACAGAGGCTCGAGGGCCTGACTACCATGAAGACACTAATTCCAGCATAGGTCAAAGCCAATCCTGACAACTTCATATGCAAGGAGCAGGTAGCCCATGATCCATCCACCCCTGAGATAGGTATGTCCCTTTTATTTTACATGTTTATCTGATGCCATTCATCTCAGGAGCAGTGGGAGATTGTAGTAGCCTTCACAATCGTTGGCATTGGGGGATTGAGCAGCTGAGAGAGATTCACCTTCTGCATAATCTTCTTCACCAACAGAGCAATGATCGAATGTAATAGAGACAAATCCTAGAGTTTCACCATCTTCCTCTACATCATCACCATCATCTCCACCAACCTTATTCAAAAAAATCAAAAAAAGGAACATAGAAAAATGCAGTGAAGGAGAACACACCAGTCATGGATTCTTCTTCTACACTAGTAGACCAAGCAACACGTCTTGTTTTTCTTTTTATTCCTCTTATTCCTGTAGTGGATAATATTGTACATACTAAATCTGATTGTCCATATGTATATGATGACACTATTTTGAATAAGAGAAATGAGTAGCAAGATTTTTCTTCTAATTCTGTGCCATTTCCTTTATTGGACATGCGAGCCCACGGCGAGCCATTATGCAATAAATGTTATTGCTAATATCATTCCCTGATCTGAAATTAAGAATAACTAATTTGTAAAATAGGTCCCATAGTACAATTATGGTTATGTACCATGACCATCTTGATAATCATACAATTGTTGTATATATTATTAAATCATAGAGGGTGATGCTTTGATGAACATTTAAAGAGTTAGATAGAGCACTCATTAAGCACCGACAAATGATTGTTGAGAGATGATCTCCAACCTGAGTAGGAGACGGAAATCCTTTCTCATTTAGGTTGATATCTGACCGACCTCTTGATGCAAGTCATCTGCATGGGAATAGAGATTCGGAGGTGTCAGATAAGTTAAGTCGAAGAGTTGACTTAACGAGATCGTGATAACCAAAGTCCTATGTCGTATACTATCATGATATAGGTACGCATCCTCTAACCGAAGAGAGATGTGTTACTATATGTCTGAGTACTTACATTTGGCAGACCAATAGGATGATGACCTAATCAAGGTCTATACACCAGCGCGCTGGTGTGCATACAAGGGCATATGAGTAATACGATCTCTCGAAGGGATCATACATGTTCATTTGTTGAACTGGAAGACATGAGCTCACTCATGAGATATTGGGAAGAATCAAACTCCGTGCATGGTCGCCTCGCTTTGAAAGCTTGACTGAATTTGTAGGTTTGATATATGCTTTTGGAAAGAATATAATCAACAACTTGGTAAGATATGTGCTTTTGGAAAGTATACGATCGATACTAACTCCCAATAGTCAAATGAGAAACTTAATGATAAAACCCTAAAGTAGACAGTGTAAAAAATGATCTTATACTTCGGGTTTATTCTGGGTCTTCCAGTATGCAGGATGTACAGGTATTAGGAATACCTGAGGGTGATGTGATCATAAAAGATTGTATAACCGTGACGCTTCCATTCCAAGGGAGTGATGAAATGAGTATCGATTTTATGACTCCTCTCAGTAGAGAAGTAATCTGATCTTAGTCCAAATGATGGACATTGATCTGAATGTGATTCAGACGCATTGAGAAGATCGGATACGTGGTCTTGATTTAATCTCGCATCTATGGGAGGTCTGCAAGATCTGGATTTGAGATGTGGTCTTAATATCCAAGTCACTATACGTGGAACAATACAATTGCTCTGTCCTTATCTCCAAGTATCCGCGGAGATAGTGTATTATCTTGAAAGAGTTCAGGATAATTTCATTGTTCATATATGTATCCGGGCATTGAGAAAATGGATAATTAAATGTGATTTAATTATCATGAATAATATTAATTTGATTCATATTATAAGGAGAGTTATCTTAGATAATTAAATGTGATTTAATTATCATGAATAATATGAATTCGATTGATATTATAAAGAGAGTTATCTTAGATAATTAAATGTGATTTGATTATCAAAGATGTGAATAATGTGAATGTGATTCACATTATTCGGGAACATGATAATAGAGATTCAAGATGATTAAATGTGATTTAAATATCATGGATATAAATAATGTAGATAGAACAATCCATATTAATCATATATATATATATATTATAAATGTGATTTATAAAATATAGGAGACATATATTTGTAATTTACATTTGTTATTAAATGTTAATGTGAATTGGATTCACATTGAACATTAAATAGAAAATGTAATTCACATTTTATTTTGGGTTGTGAATTTGATTCACAAATTTCCAATGGCATGATTGCAATGTTCATAAAATAAATTGTATTTTTTGTGAAATAATTTGCAACAAAAGTTGTTGCAAATATTGGAGAGAATCATGAGATAATGTAATCTCATGGAATAAGAAAGGGATATCCACCTTCCATATAGGAAGAGTGGATGGCCACAATTCCTATAAGGAATGTGGTGGCCCTCCACCCTCCTTATGGAAGGAGGCTTGCCTCCATCCTATTTCTCCAATGAAGATTGATTTAATATAAGTCAAAATGTATTCAATATATATTTAATTAAATTAAATTAATTATTGTTGTGTATTTTAATAACAAGTTCATGGCCATTAAAAGAAACGCAAATCAATGTGAGCCATTGGATTTGTGTTGTCCATGGATTGAGATCCATGGATCCCAATATATTATAAAAGGAGAGGCACCCCCTTTTCTCTTCTTTACACAATGAGAACATAAGGCTCTCTCTCTCTCTCTCATTCTCTACACACTCTCTCTTTCATATGGTCGTCCACCATGGATGCCCTAGAGAGAGTCTCCATCGTCGCAGCATCGTCGTCATGTAGCCGGATTATTTGCTCATGGATCTCCATCTCCTTCGGTACGTCTCGCTCGTGAAGAAGAAGTTGGATCTCGTGGTACAATATCAGGAGATTCACTGCTTGGATCATCAACATGGATTGTGAGGAGCACGTGTTTCATCAATATGTTCGCAAATGTCTCCTCCGTCAGATCGGACTTGAGACAGGAGGACTCTTCTTTTAGAGACTCGATCACAACCACAATTCAAGAGGTAATCCTTTTACTTATTTGTGGTTTAGATGAAACGGTCCGAGAAGTGTTCGTGGATCATGTGGTTTCATCGATCTAATTTCCGCTGCCTCGAGAAACTAGTGTGACTAATCGCTCTCGATCGCATACGATGTGATCCTTATGCTTCTGTGATGCGCTTAAGGATCTCTACATATCCTTCAAGTGGTATCAGAGCCAGGTTGGAGGTTTTGGATGCGATCCATAAACCTAAGGCGGCTTGGGTTCGTTAGGGTTTGCGAAAAGTTTCTCGCATTTCATTTTCCCATCTCTGTTTTGTGATTATTTTCGGCCCTGTTTAAATTTTTTAAATACGAAAAAAAAACATGGATTCTGTTCCCCATTAAATAAGGAAACCGTAGGATCTGAGTTTGCGTGATTTCGAATCTGTTTGCTCAAGTTATGATCAATATAGTTAACATGTATCCACTGTTTCGGGTACTGCGAATTATGACGTAATTAAGGAGTTAATTACTGATTTTAAACGCCTAGAAATGCATGTAAATCACTTAGGTTTTATTTTAAATAAAATTAGAAAACTTTGGAAACTTACTTTGCTTAATTTGGATTTAAATTGATTGAGATATGCTAATTTTAGTAAGTGAGGGTCACTGCTGGAAATTACTATCCTAATCTATAACCTTGTGATTGTCATTTAATCAATTAGTGAAAGTAAATGGTTTAATTTCTTGGAATAATTATATATAAATATTTTTGAAATATTTGATGATAATTATTTCTTTAAATGACATTTCCTTAGCCAATAATTGATTATATATGATTCTGGATCACAATGGATTACACAATCTACTTTCCATAAACAAAGTTGCTTGAATAGGATTGGGGATTTGTTTAGCAAATCTTCTTATAATGTTAATCAAAAATGTTTTGATTAATATTATATATGGTATAACTTCGATTGAAAGACCGATTGTCATCTCAAGTACACAATGATCAATTTGGCATTATCCTTTCCCAAGGTGGATATGGTGTCTACTCGGGGAGCGTTGGGGTAGCAGGTTGCCCCATGTGCGGTCTGTCCCACTTCCATCGGTACTAGCCATGACAGCGGGTAGGGACTCAATAATGCAGGAGAGATAACAGTGTATATTTTTCTACTTATTAAATTTCGAAATAATATGTATTTGAGAGAATACCATAATTCAAGTAACAACTAAAAATGTTTGTTGGATATTAATTAGATCACTATTTTAATATGATTAGATTAATTGGAATCCAACTAAAATTAAAACACTCAATTATGAATAGAGTTGTTATTTCCCTTGGAGGACTTAATCGTAATGAATATGATTCCTAATGATTAATTAGAATTTGAATATGATATGGAGGATCACATAAGTGACATCCATGGTCTCCCGTCAAGGCGAAGGATTCCATCGCCAGGGATTGTATGTAGGAGACGCATGTCCGAAGTGACAGCTCCTGTATGCAAGCGCATCTGGATGAGGCTCTTCGCTTCTCTAGTGACCCCAATATCAGGTCCTCATATTATTGGGGAGATATTGGATTGCGCATAGCGAGTTGTATTCCTATTGATGGTTGGTTCAATTAATGACGGGTCAACATCACCTTAGGGGTGGTGGGATCGGGTGTTAAAGATCGAATTAAGAGTGCAAATTGGACTTGCAAGGCGGAATGTGTTCTCGTTTCTTTTTATCCGAGTTGTAGGTTCTCATATTATTGGTATATAACAAAGATAAGGAAGGAGATCCCAGATCTTGCTTGAGATATAATGGTAAGTATATCTCTTACATTGAAAGTGATTAAGCGAATGAACTTTCAATGTAGACAAGGAAAGACAACTTTGATGTAAAATTCCTCCAAGTAAAATCTATATTTCTTTATGAAAATTTTGTATTTCAGATAATACTTCATTAAACCCACTCACTGTTATACTTAATAATAACAAGTAAATTCTCATGAATTGGATTCATGATCAAGATACTGCACTTACGATTGGACACATATTATATGTGGTTGCAATGTGCAAGATTCCTCATAATATCGAGGAATGACAATTAAATAGACAATAGGTCTACAACCCTAGGGTTTGTATGTCTCTATAGTCTTGATCTCATCGAATGTACTTTGGAAGTGACATGTCGATGATGATCGTAATTGTCGAATAATCCTTATAAAATATAAGAAGATGTTTTATCATGCATATGTGCTCTTGGCATTTTATCATGAATGACATGGTTCTCTGCATCATGCAGAATGGTGGCTTTATAAGAGATGATGCACTCAAAATATTTGAGTACTTACCTGAACCGATGTTTTAAGAGTTTAGATGGATGTAAATACGATGAATGTCATCATTCTACTGTCTATACTCTAGTCATTCATGAAGCTTTATATTATTCAAACTGTATGAATTGAATAAAGCATGTATAAATGTTAAAATACTCTTATATTAAAATTTTTTGATTTCAACATAAGAGATCCTTTGTCTTGAGCAATGGTTGTTTATATATGAAAGAAGCGCAGTGAAAGCATGGGTCGGATCCAAATTAGAAGGAAAGTCAAAGAGTTGACTATACTTCTATGGTTTCCAGACATATGGCATCCAAAGAGTTGGATGAATGCCAATACTGCAATTAACCAATGTACTGATAGTGTGACTATCTAGTCTATCTAGGATCCTTAGAGAAGGACTCAGATAGTGCATCGGAATCGTCTACATCTACATTTAATCATTGAAATTGACTTATTTATTTGATAAGATCAAAGTTTAATAATTGTATCTCATTCTTCTACTAACACTTCCAATTGGTTGCATATGTTTTAGAAGACTAGAAAATTTGATTTTAATGTTTAATAGTCATTCACATGGATATTGATGCAATTGTTGCAACAATTTCTATTGGATAGATGGACTTGTTATTTTCAGTGGGAGAGCCTTTAGTCTTAGAGAATGTCTCTATAACCTAGATATTAGAATACATTCATTGTTTATTTCAAAATGTTGGAAATAAACATGAATTCTGTAATGGACCTGTCATAAAGAGTTATGATGGATATGTTTTAGATAGTAATCTAGCATCTAGTTGACTCTGTTAAATTAGAAAATTATTGAGTGGTTCATTAACATTTCTAATACTGAAAATTAAACCTTGTAGAATCAATAGGAGGATGAAGATCATTTGATAATGATCTGGCATCGAGTCTTGGACATAAGTCTATTGATGTGATCAATGGATATGTAAGAAATGGAACTTTAGAGTGTAAGATTTCAAATCTTACATACTTGTGAATATTGTGTTAAAAGTAGAAAATGTCCAAAGCACCCTTCTCTGGGAATGGTGTAAAATGTCGAGGTATTCAAGATCTCATATATATTAATGTATGTGGATCATCTATATCATAATAAACATTATGGATATGTGATATCCATTGATGAATATTTGTGATATGAGATTTTTTCCCTTCACCTTAGAAAGCTTTGAAATGTTCAAAGATTTCACAATTTTGATTTTGAACCAAGTTTGAAGGAAGATGAAATGAATTTGATCCAACCTAGGTAGCTTGTACCTATTTGATGAATTCAGGGAATGCCTTATGGAGATATGAATATCATTCCTATCTTAATACTCGTAATATACCTAAACTCAATAAGAGTTGTAGGGAGATACAAATTTTTTTATCATGTGTGACATGATTTGATCAATGATGAATCTTAGCATAATTAGCTCTTTATTTCAAAGGTATATATGTAGCATAGGCTACAATATATATCCTTAATAAGATTCCATGCATATAAGCTGGAATCTAGCACTAGAGAGTACTACTTCATTATGAAAATAAAGGATGGTATTGGATACCTACTTTATGACCTTGAGATTCTTAAAAGATCTCATCTCTAAGAACGTATTTCTTAAAATATGAGACTCTTGAGACTCTGAGAAAGTAATTCTTAAAAGATGAAACACTAATACCTCTTCAAATCAGTTTGAGGATGGATTCCATGTATCAGTTAAATCTAACATCATCTAACTTTATATGATAAAGCTTCTGAAGATCATGACATGGAAAGATGGATTTTAGCAATAAAGTCTGAAGTAGACTCCATATACAAGTGTTGTATATGGACCCTCGAGGATACACCTATATGGGTAAGACCCAGAAAGGTGTAAATGGATCTTCAAGAGAAAAGGGAACCTAATGAGAAGTTAGAGACCTTCAAGGCACGACTCGTAGCCATGAACTACACATCGAAGGGAAGACATCACTTGCGATGAGACTTGCTCTTCAGTGACCATGCTTAAACCCATAATATTATTGCTAACCATAGCTACACAACTTTACTATGACATCTTCATGATGTGAGTCAAGATTGCATTCCTCTATGAATACCTCTCCGAGAATATTCATATGAAGAAGCACCATGGCTTCATGGTTGAGCAAAGCAAGATGTGCAAGCTAAAGAAACTCCAATTATGGACTCAAAAGCTTCTTGTAGTTGGAACATTAGATTTGATAAAATCATAAATGTTATGGTTTCAGATAGAATCTTGATGAACCATGTGGAGCTTAGTGAGAGTGCCATTGTGTTCATCATGTTAAATGTAGATGATATCCTATTCATTGAGAATGATATAAGGATAATAATGAGAGTTTTGTAATTTGGTTGCTCCATCCCTTGACATGAGATCTCAAAAATACCTCTTAGATCTTAGTTCTGAAGTTGTTCAGAAGCAAAGAAAAGAGATTATTGGGATTGTCACATTAGTAGTACACCTTGGACATGCTTCATTTTCTGGAACATTCCAAGAAGGGCTTCCTTCCCTTAATATATGCTACAAACCTATGTAAAGCGATAACATCTCAAGGAGTTGAGGAAGTGAATGCTAAAACTGCTTGCCCTTGTGCATCAGTTTTGGGAAGCTTAATGTATGCTAGATGTGTATAGAATCCAGATGTATGCCATACAATGGGAGTAGTAAACTGTTACTAATCCTACTATGGAGATAAAACACTTGATTGCAGTAATAACAATATCTTCAAAGAAGACAAGACTTTAGAGATAGTGATCTCTAAGCCTTATCTTCATGAACTTCAGACTTCATAGATGGTGATCTAAAAGGGTCTTAACTGCATACCTTAGGAGATAGAGTTCTATGGGAATAAGGTATTCTGATAAGGATAACAGAAATTACATACTGGTTATAATGACTATTGAGTTGTAGTGTCAAGGACGTTGTAACTGACAATATTGTGTATAAATTGCATGAAATGCAACATTCGCATTAAATGTGAGAACTGTTACTAGGAGATATGCAAGTGCTCTAACAGGATTTGGTGTAGTCTCTTTGGAATAGAGTGACTGATCAACTTACTTGCCATTTTCCTAAATAGCTTATGATTGTCACATGAGTGAGGGTTTAATGATTACCCCATTAATGGCTCTTTGGGCTAGTGGGAGATTGTTGGATATGCTAAACCACAGCAAGCCATTATGCAATAAATGTTATGCTAATATCATTCCCTAATCTGAAATGAAGAATAACTAATTATCGTAATAGGTCCCTTAGTACAATTAGGGTTATGTACCATGGTCATCTTGATAATCATACATCTATTGATTCAATTATTGAATCATAGAGGCCGGTGCTTGGATGAACATCTAAAGAGTTAGATTGAGGACTCATCTAGCACCGTCAAATGATTGTTAAAAGATGATCTCCAAACTGAGTTGCAGATGGCAATCCTTTCTCATTTAGGTTGATGTCTGACTGACCTCCGGATGCAGGTCCTCTGCATGGGATTAGAGATTCAGAGGTGTCAGATAGGTTAAGTCAACGAGTTGACTTAATGAGATCGAGATAAACAAAGTCCTATGTCGTTTACTATCAAGATATAGGTAAGCATCCTCTGACTGGAGACAGATGTGTTACTATATGTCTGAGTATGTACATTTGGCAGGCCAATAGGTTTATGACCTAATCAAGGTCTATACACCGGCACACTGTTGTGCATATAAGGGAATATGAGTAATACGATCTCTCGAAGAGATCATACATGTTCATTTGTTGAACCAGAAGACATGAGCTCACTCATGAGATATTGGGAAGAATCAAATTCTGTGCACGGTCGTCTCGCTTTGGAAGCTTGATTGAATTTGTAGGTCTGATATATGCTTTTAGAAGGTATATAAGCAACACCTGGTTATGATATGTGCTTTTGGTAAGTATATTATCGATATAAACTCCCAATAGTCAAATGAGAAACTTAATTTTAAAACCCTGAAGTAGACAATGTAAAATTGATCTTATACTTCGGGTTTATTCTGGAACTTCCAGTATGCAGGATGTACATGTATTAGGAATACCTGAAGGTGATTTGATCATAAACGATTGTATAACCATGATGATTCCATTCCTAGGGAGTGATGAAACGAGTTTGGATTTTAGTGAGTCCTCTCAGTAGGGAAGTAATCTGATCTTGGTCTAAATGTTGGACATTGATTGGATGTGATTCAGATGCAATGAGAAAATTGGATTCGCTATCTTGATTTAATCAAGCATCTACGGGAGGTCCGCAAGTTCTGGATTTGAGATGTGATCTCAATATCCAAGTCACTATACATGGAACGATACAATCACCCTGTCCTTATGTCCAAGTATCCGCGGAGAAAGCGCATTATCCATAAAAGAATTCAGGATAATTTCATTGTTGATATATGTATCCGAGAATTGAGAAATGGATAATTAAATGCGATTAATGATCATGAATAATATGAATTTTATTCATATTATAAGGAGAGTTATCTTGGATAATTAAATGTGATTTAATTATCATGAATAATATGAATTTGATACATATTATAAAGAGAGATTATCTTAGATAATTAAATATGATTTGATTATCAAACATGTGAATAATGTGAATGTGATTCACATTATTTGGGCACATGAGATTCGATTATCATGGATATAAAAAATGTGGATAGCACTATCCATATTAATCATATATATATTATAAATGTGATTTTTAATATATAAGAGAGAGCTACTTGTAATTTACATTTGTTAATTAAATGTTAATGTGAATTGGATTCACATTGACCATTAAATTGAAAATGTAATTCACATTTTATTTTGGGTTGTGAATATGATTCATAAATTTCCAATGGCATGATTGCAATGTTCACAAAATAAATTGGATTTATTTATGAAATAACTTGCAACAAAAGTTGTTGCAGATATTGGAGAGAATCATGAGATAATGTAATCTCATATAATATGGAAGAGATATCCACCTTCCATATAGGAAGAGTGGACGGCCACAATTCCTATAAGGAATGTGGTGGCGGTCAACCCTCCTTATGGAAGGAGGCTTTCCTCCTTCCTATTTCTCCAATGAAGATTGATGTAATATAAATCAAATTGTATTCAATATATATTTGATTTAATTAAATGAATTATTGTTGTGTTTTTTAACAACAAGTTCATGCGCCATTAAAAGAAACACAAATCAATGTGAGTCATTGGATTTGTGTTGTCCATGGATTGAGATCCATAGATCCCAAAATATTATAAAAGGAGAGGCACCCCCTTTGCTCTTCTTTACACAATGAGAACATAAGTCTCTCTCTCTCATTCTCTACACACCTTCTCTCTCTCATATAACCGTCCACCATGGATGCCCTAGAGAGAGTATCCATTGCCGCAACATCATCGTCATGCTGCCGGATTGTTTGCTCGTGGATCTCTGTCTCCTTTGGTGCTCCTTGTTCGCGAGGAAGACATCGGATCTCATGGGACGAGATCAGGAGATTCACCGCTTGGATCATAAACAATGATTGCGAGGAGCACGTGTTTCATTAACACGCTCGCAAGCGTCTCCTCCGTCAGATCGGACTTGAGACAGGAGGTCTCTTCTTTTAGAGACTCGATCGCAACCACGCTTCAAGAGGTAATCCTAATACTTGTTTGTGGTTTAGATGAAATGGTCCGAGAAGTGTTCTTGGATAATGTGGTTTCATCGCATGAAAAAATTTAATTTCCGCTGCCTCGAGCAACTAGTCCGACTAGTCACTCTCGATCACATACGATGCGATCCTCACGCTTCCAGGATGCTCTTAAGGATCTCTCTATTCCTTCATCCTTTACCCTTTAATAAAAACAGAAAAATCAAAAATTTAAAAACAACACTATCTGATCCTAGAGTGGTAGAGATCCTTCAAAATATTTTTTTAGATATGCCACTTCATAGGGCCATGGAATACATGCATGTAATAAAAAAGGGAATGAAAGAAGCACGAACTCAAAAGCGTCAACCAAAGCAAAATAGACAAAAGAAAACAGAGAAGCACATCATGCCCATTGCTTCAGTACATGCCATTAGCAACCTCCCTTCAAAAAAGAAAGATAAGGGAGCACCTCACATCCGTTTCCACATCTTTTATCAAGAATTTGATCGTACTCTACTCGATAGTGGTTCCTCCATTAATCTCACACCATCCTCACTACTGACCGAGTTTGGGTTGGGGCCTTTTAGATCCACCAGGATGATCCTTCGGTTTGTTGATAGATTGTTCAAGAGGGTGGGAGGCATTTTAGAGGACGTTCCTTGTTAAATTTTTTGTTATGGATATGGATACCTCTTCACCATTAATCCATACCCCGATAATCCTTGGTCAACCGTTCCTTCGAACGGCCGAAGAGACAATTGATTTTCGGAGCTCCTCCGATGTGTTTCCGACTCTCTGCCTTCTGCAGCAAATTGAGACGATTGTTATGCTACTCCATCATAGGTAGCCTTGGTTTATTTTCCATTTTGTTTCTACTAAAATTAGTCATTTGAATTCTTATTTCGCTTAAATCAGAGATCTAGCAGTCACCTCCGATCTTCATGATCAAAGGCTCCTCAATCAATTATTTTTAAATTTGACTTCATACTGACATTCATCTCAACTTTCTCCATCTCCTTCCACTCCTGACCCCCTTCAAATCACCCTTGATCTAGGGTTCAAACTCCTCTCTAACCACCCTCATCGGAGGCCTTCATTCCCTCACCATTTCTCTGTGTTTTATCGCCAATAAGTTCATTGGAGTCCCTCCGAATGTCAACATCACATTGCAGGTCGTTAGAGCACACCTGGGAGCGAGTAACTCAATTTGGAGTTTCACTTGGAGCTTCAGAACCTCATTCAATCTCCGTATCTGTCATCGGTCATCGTGGAGTTACGATTTCTCAATTAGTCAATGTGGGGAACCTCCAGTAGTGTGCCTCCTACTTCAGGAAGCGATTCATGTGGAGATTGCTCGAGCTTTAGCTGATCGAACGTCACAGAGGTCGCCTTCAAAACAGTTCTTACAACGGTCTCCTCCTCTACACGATCAAGAACAAAAGCCCTAATTTAGACTATGTTGAAAAAGCCCCAAATATCAGTCATGGATCCTACTTCCAAATCAAATCTGAGCCATCCACACATGTGTCAACCCCGATTGTTCGATAATCAGCCAGAGCCATCGTAGTCGTTAGCTTCACCACGTAGATTAATGGTTACATTGCATCCAAACCCCTTCTTTGTTTCCATTTTGTAAATAAGTCCCAGTAGGACAGGTGTCTGTTTGTAGTGGATTGAGCTTTTGCATTTATTTCCCTAGCATTTATTTTATTTGTAGTTCTGTCCTATTTGAACAGAGAGTGTTCCTTACACATGATGTTTTGTGAGAAGTGTAATAAAGAGCCTCCATGTTATAAGTTATTAATTGGCCCCTGGAATTAAGTTATTTGCAAAAAGGTCCAATCAAGTGCGACTCACGTGCCTCAACATGTGTATTTCTAGATAATTTGCATTTTTGACCCTCGAATTTTTAACTATGTTATTATTTAGTACATAAATTAGTTTTCTTTACATCCGTAACCTTGTGGATCTGCATATTATTTTGCATGTTAAAATCAAAGTAAAAATAGTAAAACCTCTCTAAAAATTCCACAAATATCAAGTTATGTTTTTGTTAATTAGTTTTTATATCATTAATTTTATTTTGCATTTTCATCATTTTTAATATTTTTAAAAATTTGAAAACTGTATAAAAAGTTTGTGACTACATTCAAAAATCAATGAAAAATATAAAAATGTATTGAAAAATTCAAAAAACAATCATGGCAGTTTACTCCTATTTATTTTAATTAGAATACAAATTTTGCATTTGATTCCTCATAAAAAATCATCGAACATTCAAACCATTTAAAAATTCATATACAATCATATAAAATTCCAAAAATATAAATTACTTTCTAGAAAACATAAAAAATTGTTTTCATGTTCAGGCATTTATCATCCATTTTTAGTCTCATTTTCTATTTTTAATAATCCAAAAACATCATCATTATTTTTCTGTTATTCATTTTCTTCATTTTGATTTATTTGAATCTTTAAATAATTCAAAAAATTCTATAAAAATTATAAAAACATTAAAAATGCAAGAAATCCCAAATTAATTTAATTTTAATTTTCTGTTTATTCCTGTTATATTCTAAAATTTCAAAAAGTTGCCTTGTTTTTCTTATTTTATCTTTATTTCTTTTATTTTATAAAAGCATTAAAAAATATTTGCATAATTAAAAATCATAAAAATATAATATCAGAAAAATAAATTAAAAATATATAAAATTATAATTGCATAAATGATACAAAAAAATACAAAAACCAAGAGTAGTGTGCATAGAAATTCCTCCTTTATTTCATTGATTTTTAATTGATTTAATAACCCTCAAGATTTTTGTAGCCTCCTGAGTTTGATCATGTACGCTATATAGGTGAATAAATAGCACTCACAGTTCATGTGCTTACATTCTTTTTCTTGCTTGTTTGTTGAGTTGTTAATAAAATACAATAATGTTTATTGAGGGATTTTTTGGGTTGCAACGACACTGCACTTTAATCTCATTATTTGAAAACCTCGAAATTTCCCTATTCAACAAAAAGCGTTGTTGTCAGGGAGGTAGAATGAGGGTAGCTAGGTTTTTCCTGTAGCCTGCTATTCTTGGTTGTATATACCTATTTGAGCTCTTTTATTTTTGTCTTCTTATTTTTAGTCACATATTTCTTGTTTATATTCATTGACTAAATCTCAGTTATCTTGTTGATATTCATTGTCTATATTCTATGGTTTATTTTCTCACATTTTTTTACTCATATTATTATAATTGTGTTTCTTACACATTCTTGTGTTTCCCCTTTATTGCGAGGCCCGATGAGCGAGAGAGGCAATCTTAGGGGCACCGGCATGTCCAAGCGAAGTGGAAGCAACTCATTTCATTGATGAGCTGCAAGAGAGGGTGGGAGGAGTGGAAGAATCAGAAGAAGCAGGAATTTTTTGAGCATTTTGCACATATATTTTTTGTTTAGCCTTTTTTTTAACATTATTTTTGTAGTAAGTTATGTTTGGCAGTTGTTTCTTTTTCTGTTTTTTAAAGGCCATTATATACCTTGTTTGTGTAGGGTCTGTTTCAGCAAGTGTTGATGCACGAGGGGGGCTCATCGGTTTTGTTTTCATTGCTTTGTTTGTACTTGTTTTCTCACGATTTTATGTACTTGAGCCATTAGTGAAAAGTTTTATTATCTTGCTTGATCCATGTAATTAATTACATCTGAAGCCCCTAAACAAGAATTTCTATACCTATAGAATAGTGCGTAGCTTGGACTTAGTCAAATTAACTTGTTCTTGCCTGCTAATAGAGTTATTGTTAGGACAGTTCTCATGCATCATTTAGGTTAGTTTATTTCTTGATTATTTTTATGTGTGGATCATCTTTCATGTAGAGTGCTGGCGAAAGGTACACATCTCTTCCTTTGCATACATCATTGATTTCATCGTGCATCGACTTTTCTGATTTCCTTCCCCATTTTCTTTTACATACGATCAAAAGGAATCTGAAAATTCGTTCTATAATACATTGAAAAAAACTCAAAAAATTGATAACTGTATAAAACTAGGATTGTTGAAGAGAACTTGACCCTAAAAGAAACGTAAGGACAAAATCATTGTTTTGGAGAGAGCAACCCCTCATTGTTTGTAGGTACTTAGTTCCAGACAAAGTCGGTGAGGAAGCATCCGTAAGGATAGAGCCCAAATTCCTAGACATATGCCTTAAGTACATGTACATCACTTTTCGGTGTATGGTCGCAATTGTAAGCACTTGCCTCTAACCATAGAAAATCATTTTGGTGTGTTAAGCCTCCTATCTCTCTTTGTATGTGATATTGAATCCAACATCCCGACAAGATTGTACCACTATTTGGGGAGGTTTGAGGACATACATTGGGTGTTAAAGCAACTCACCCTGTTGAAGAGTCGCGTACCACACTTGTTAATTTAATCAAATTAATGGTCAAATTAATGTTGTATCGTTCGTTGCAGTCAGGTAATACGGACTGATCAAAAACCACTTTCAACTAAAGTTCAATTAATTTCGAGCGGCAATTTTTTTTTACTTAGGCAAGCCTAAGGTTGAACTCAGGGAGGCAGTTGTCTCCTTAGGTAGATTTTAAGTGAATTTAAGAGCTCGGATTTTCAGAAGATTGTTTTTGGTCTTTTTAAACAATTTTTATGCAATTAATAAAAGACTCATGCAAACTCGGGCCAGTTTACAAGTTAATTCATAAAAGTGTTTAAATTAATTCCAAAAATTATGAAACTTGGCCAGATAGTGGAATGCAATGAAATTAAGCTAGCCTAATTGTTTTAGATTTTTCTAACACTAGATGAATTTATTGCGAATTAAAATAAATGCAAGGTGATTTTGACTAAATTACTTTTAATAAATACCAAATCACAATATTTTCATATATAAAAATTATCCTAAATAGATCTAAGTGTCAAGAATCCAAGAAAATTAATAAACCTAAATTTCTATGTGAAATGGTTCTATTAAAAATTAATTAAGGATATCACAAAATGATCTATTCAGGCCTCGGGATGCGAGCAAATTATTTGATTTTTGGGCACAATGTAAATTAATTATCTTAAGTCTAATGTGAATTTATGAGAATTTTTGGAGCAACAGAGAATTTACTACAAATTAAAAGGTATAAATAGGCAAAATATGATAAAACTTCACAAATTAATTAATAAGAAAATCCACTGCTATCACAAAAATATGACAAGTGTCATATATGAAATATGACAAATTAAGCTACATAATGCAATTTTCAAACTTAAAAAATGATTTCAAATGAATGCCTAAATATGCGTGCAAAGATAGGGGCCTAACTGCAATTACAGAAAATAAAATTGCTAAAAATTAAACATGCTGACATGGACTAATATGAAATTACCTATAATGAGGGGGCATGTATGCAAAATGCCCACAAAACATGTGTGCCTCACGTGGTGCTCCTGGAAAGACTGGAATGCAATTTCCAAAATCTTCAGGGACCTCGGTGCAAAATACCCTAGCCATACGTGAGGTCCCAGGCTCGGTTGACCTCGAAGGCTCGGGCAGAGGCTCAGGGCTCTGGAGGCTCGAACTTGGCTCGGTGAAGCTTCGGGGGCTCCGAGCCTAAAGGTCGGGGCGGAGGCTAGAAGGCGGCTACGTGGCGCCGGCTGGACCACTGGATCCGGTGAAGATCCAACGATGCTTGGAAGCTGATGTGTGGCGTTGCTGCTACCCGTAGGATCATGATCGATCCAACATTCTCTGGAGCTCGATGAAGATGGATACATGGACGATCACCGGATGTTGGATCAAGATGAATCCAACGACATCTGAAGCGTGGGGCGGGTGGCGAGGTGGCGTGCTCTGGTGCGTAGGATCCTCCAGAGCCTACGGCTACAGAATGAAGGTGACATGGATTACTCTAAACCATCCGATCAAGGAGATCGGATGTCTGTTGGACGTCGTGCTCAAAGGGGTCCGCCGCCTCCTGCGGCGAAGATGGCTACGCTTCGGTGACAAAGCTCTAGCTCCTCCTCCTGCTCTGATCGTCGATGAAGCTCGCCGACAACTGCTAAGGAACTGGGAAGAATCGTGGAGTCTTCAGGTAGCCGCCGGAGGTCTCAGGAGCGGCTGGGATGATCTGGAGAGCGGTGGTGATGAAGATTGAAGAAGCTCCGATGAGGTGTCCGGCCAATCAAAGATGGGGTACCTGTAGTTTTTAGTTGAATAGCTGAAGAGTGCACAGTGATCGTGGGGTGAACGTGAGTGCGAGGAGAGGCTTGAGAAGCGATGAAGGTGGTCCAGTGATGGTGCTCCGCCAAGGTGGCGGAGCTCTCATCAGCGTGAGGTGAAGTGTGTGATATGGGAAGATGGAAGGGTGCTCGAGGGTGCCAACTCCGAGGCGAAGCTCGGAGGATGGTCTGAGGATAGTGAAGTTGCTCGAGGGTGTTGAATAAATTATGAGAAAAAAACAAGAAAAAGACGCTGAAGATTGGGAGGGAGATGGAGGCGTCTATCTGTGGATTGGAGCTCGAAGTCGTGCTCCTGGTCATCGCTCGAAGGATGGTAGATGGTCCTGAGCTTGTGAAGCTCACGGAGGAGGCTGTGGCACGACGGGGACGGTTGTGGATCTCACTGAAGATGAAAATCGGTCGTCTCTCAACGACACTCCGAATTGCTTTCACCAAGATGAAGGTCGGAGCTCGGGGATTCTCTCCATGATGGCGGATGGGGTCAAAGGTTGAAGATGGTGGAGTATTTAAAGGTGGGAGGTGACTGTGTAGGTGACAAAGTGATGGAGTTGATGGAGGTCGTGGGGTAACATAGGTGGAGGTCATGGCGTTCGAGGGGTTCGGCGAGGATGAGGGATGAGTGGGGTATGCAGCGGTGGTGACAGGAGGCAGAGAGGGTGGCCGGAGTGGCTCCCAAAATAGGAAGGGGGCGGAACGCGTGCGAGGTGGGCGACGTGGGGCGCAGGCCAATCGGGAGGATGGAAACAATGTCTTGACTGTTGGATCGAGTGATCCAACGATCAGGAGAAGGGCATAAAAGGAGGGTCAGGATTAGATCGACGGGGCGAGATCAAGGGCGCAAGGCGCACCACGTGGCGCGCGGAGATGGAGGCGTAGACGTGCGGTTGTGATTAGATCAGAGGGAAGTGATCGAAGGGTAGTGAGGGAGCCGTGTGGAGGGCGTGGGCAAAGGCGCTAACGTGCGGCTGAGATGATGCCCTGAGATTTGATCAAACGATAGAGATTAAGGCCGGGATGGATGGTGGAGATGAGGCGAGAAGAGGAAGCATCGAAGGGTAAGGGTGCAACCGCATGGCGCAACGAGGACGCGTCGCTGGCGAACGGCCTGGATTGGATCCAGGGCTTGATCAAAAGGTTGAGAAGCGTTGCGGCTTTGGATGGACCATATCAAGAGAGAGGGCGGGCAATCGGATGGTGGAGATGGAAGGCACGTGGCGCGCAAAGGAGCGGGCCGCATGGCGCAATCAGAGGGCGCCACGTGGCCTGATCTGAATGGTTGAGAAAAAAATGTATACTTAGAGAGAGAAAGAGGCCAAATTTGGAAAAAATCAAAACATGAAAGTTGTAGATCACGGTGAGATCTACAAGTTTCATGTTGAGTAAAAATGGCGATGAGGTCAAATATGATACAAAAATACAAGTGTACAAATATACATATATATAGTATACAAAGGGGCCCAAAAACCCATGTTTTACATACGAGCTCCGAATTGAATGAAATTGGTCTCATTTTAAAGGTCTCTGAATGTGTATTAATATAAAAGTGAGTAGACCTAATTCAGAGGTTTTATGAAGTAGATATTGGCATTCTATGATCTGGGGTCTCCAACTGGGTATGAGATTTTTATTGGGTAATTTACATGCTATGAATTTTTGGCAATTTTCCTTATATTATTAACTAATAATATACACAATATAAGGAATATTTTCTTGACTTTAGAGGGGGTAATAAAATCAGATAATTAGGTGAATTATTGGTGAGTATTTTACAAATGAAATAGGCTTCAAATTTTAATCCAAATATGGAAGCTAAAATGAATGTATTGTGAATGCATGCATGAATGCTATTTATGCAAGATAGAGGGAAATATGCTGCTAAATACTCGGGAACAAGACTCTATTTTCAACTTTAGAAGTGATGAATCACAGATTCATCAACCCCCTATACTTAAACCTTGCTCATCCCCGAGCAACTAAATGAAATGCAAGAGTGGAATGATTTTGGGCTCCATACCAAGGTCATAAACAAAAGTTGAAAATGGGGCTTGACTAGACCTTTGAATTAATTGTGTGGCGGAACCTTATTGGGACCTGAGTTTAAGACCTAACATACTTCAAGTTCCACAAGCCTTCTATTCAAGACTCCTTAATAGACAGGTCATAACAAATCCGTAAACGCAAAATTCTGATGAATATAATTCTTACTTGTACAGTGTAAGTGAGATATAGCTCTCCACAACAGAAATGGCTCAGAACCAGCCTCCTCTCATAAGGTAACTCTAATTACCCGGTCCAGTAACTCTTTCCTCGAGGAGCGGGGTATTCCCTTCTAAGTTCAAGTGTGACCAGCTCAAGAGGAGGGGGTAGAGAAAAGAATGGATGGTAGCCAGTGTAGCTACCTATCCCGGGATGCCTGACTAGTGTAGCCAAGTCATACAGCTTCATTTCTTTGCTAATATACATACTCCGACAGGTATTTTATTTTCACTTAGTCCTGTCTGATTTTTTTGGAGTTTTTGCTATTTTTTTTCGAACTATATACAAGGTGTAGCATGTACATCAGGAGTTTTTCCTCTTGAGCAAGTAGACTATCCCTCTTTTGAAGCATTATTACAACCCACAGCATCCTTTCCTTAGATGTCAACACCACCAGACTAGGTTGAGATGCACTTCCCTCCCTAGTGGAGGATGGATGTTTCCACCCGTATGCTACTCCAAGCTAAAGCATTCTACCTCCTCACCACCTCATCAATGAAGAGCTATGTACGTGGTGCTTGTCCAAGTTAGGTCACTGTCTATAAGAATGATGCATTTGCATGAGATATTCTACTTAGACTGATCAAGATGACATGTGAACATAGACTTGCGAACTCAAAGAATTAAGTCACTTGACTTGAGAAATATTAACTCCAGTTCCTATAAGGTTCCTCTGAAATTGTGTGGATTAAGGTCAAATCAAGTCCATCCTCAATATCTACTCAAAACTTGGTTCTGAACCCATTAGCTTTTCACCTTGCATATGCAAGATATGTTGATGAGATGTAAATGACATGCAATGTAGAAGAATGAAAATGCAAGACTCTTTTTCTTTCTTTTCTTTTCAGATGCAGAGATGATATGCAAGAGTAAAATAAGAAGCCTTCAATTTTTCTATTTTTTTGACAAGAATTTGGTACACCTCAAGGGTTTTATGCGTATTATACAGATTATACAAGTGTATTTTACAAAAAAATTTCTCTAATTTTACCCATCCCGTAATTATTACGTAATATATACAAAATAAGTGAAAGTACGAGCTATGAGTAAAGTATATATGTAATATATACACGCCCCCTGTACTTAGCATGTGCTATGTCCTCAAAGCATGAAAAGCAAGGAAAAAGACATAGCTCGTGCTAAGCGTAAGAGAGCTAAAGGAGCGAAAATGTATAGAAGTCGTCCTGCCCCCCTATGCTTAGGCTCTGGCAGCCATAATGTAGATGAAGGTCAAAAATGGGGCGGACGAGGTCAAGAGGAGAAGTGGATGAATATATACAAGGTGGGTATTGGTCCTCCCTATACTTAGGCCCAGGTCAGCCTAAATATAGGACTAGAGTGAGTGTGAGGACCGATGTGATCATGAGGATGTACCGTGAACAGACTCAGTTGACTCATCCCCCCTATACTCAGGATCTGGTCATCCTAAGTATAGTCATGGATGGAGATAGATGAAGTTGAGGTGAGTTATTAGAGTCGCGGGATGGGGGGCAGAATGTACAGGAATGATGGATATGTACAAGGATCGCAAACTGAATCTTTCCAGATGCTGCTGATGGCTAGAGCTCACTGTTATAAGGACTCATGCGCGGCTCGATGTGTATCTGCTAAATCTATCTCGTGCATGAATACAATCTCCTCAACAGGAGTTATATTTCACTTACACAGTACAAGTAAGAATCATAGTCATCAGAAATATGCGTTTGAGGATTTGTTCTGACCTGACTATTGAGGAGTCTTGAATAGAAGACTTGTGGAACTTGAAGTCTGTTAGGTCTTAAGTTCAGGTCCCAATAAGGTTCCGCCACACAATTAATCCAAAGGTCGAGTCAAGCCTCATTTTCAACTTTTGTTCATGACCTTGGTATGGAACCCAAAATCATTTCACTCTTGCATTTCATTTAGTTGCTCGGGGACGAGCGAGGTTTAAGTATAGGGGGTTGATGAATCTGTGATTCATCACTCTAAAAGTTGAAAATAGAGTCTTGTTTCCGAGTAAATAGATGCATATTTCCCTTTATAATGCATAAATAGCATTCATACATGCATTCATAATACATGCATTTTAGCATTCACATTTTACATTAAATAAGAAGCCAAGATCACTTGTAAATTATTCACCTATTAAAATAACACCTCCCTTATATTATGTACACATGTAGTTAATAATATAAGGAAGATAGCCAGAAATCTCCTGTGTAAAATATCCAATAAAGCCCAGAATCCCTGATCCATAAAAAGCATGCAAACTCCCTCAAACAACCTCCAAAATAGGTCTACTCACTTTCAGATTAATACACATTAAAAGACCTTTAAAATGAGACTAATTTCATCCAATTTGGAGCTCGTATGAAGAAGTTGGGTTTTTGGGCCTCTATGTATACCATGTATGTGTATATTTGTATCCCTATATTTTTGTATCATATTTGACCTCATCTCCGTCTTTGGTCAACATGAAACTTGTAGATCTCATCAAGATCTACAACTTTCATGTTTTGAGTTTTTTCCAAATTCAGCCTCCTCTCTCTACATTCATTTCTATTCTCATCCAATCATAGCTGGCCACGTGGCGCCCTCTGGTTGCGCCACGCGGCCCGCTCCCCTTGCCTTAGCCGCCCCTGCTCTCAACCGTTGGATTTCTCTTTGAATCCAACGGTCCTGCTCACTCCATGTGCACCTTAAATCTCCATCGTCAGATCATTTCCCCCTTCTCATCTGATCCGCCCATTAGCGCCTTCTCCTATAGCGCGCCACGTGGCACATTATGCGCCATCAGATCTCGCCTTCAGTTCTTTGATATGCACCGTCCACTAGCGCATTAACTCTAACCATCCGATCAAGTCCTTGGGCTCATCTCCACCGTTGTCCAGCGCCGCTCCCCTATCGCACCACGTGGCGCATTCAGCACCCTTAGATCGCGTCGCCTTGACTTGATCTTAGTCGCCTGCTCGCGCCTCGCCTTCGACGCGCCACGTGGTACCATCAAGGCCCTTGATCAATGCGCCCCAGATCAGATCCAAGTCGCTCCATCCCGCCTTCTTCTCTGCCGTTGCATCACAAGATCCAACGGTGAAGGCCTCGTCTTCCACATCCGGCGTCCCTCTCTCCCACGATCTCGAGCTTGTGCGAGGGGCTTGCCCTTTCTATTTTCGGCCGCACTCCAGCTACCCTCGCCGACCGCCAACACCTCCACGATGACCCCCACTCTTCCCTCATCCTCGCCAACTCCCTCTATCTCCACGATGACCACCGGAGACGCTCCACAAACCCCACTAACCTCACCTCGTCACCAGCTCGGCCGTCGACTTCATCCTATAAATACACCATCACCGGCCATCGTCACGCCCATCCGCCACCCCAGAGAAGTTCCTTGAGCTCAGAGCGTTCTTTTGGTGACAGCAATCGAGTGCCTCTTCGAGCGACGACCGGTTTCTTCTCCGGCGAGATCCACGGCGAGCTCCGCCGTGTCGCAACCCCTCCTCCGGGAAGCTGCTTGAGCTCGGGACCTTACCGATCCCTCGAGCGACAACCTGGAACTCCAATCCGAGCTCTAATCCCCAGGTAAACTCCTCCATCTTCTTTGATATTCTTCTGATTTTTCTTTGAGTTTTCTCCGATTTAATTCCACCTCCATCGTGATCTTCTCGCCCCGCATCCTTTCCTTTGAGCTCCGCGACGGAGCTCCGACCTTCGCGCACTAGCCCTTAGCTTCAAACACAGTACTTCACCTTCCATCAGCTCCAACTCCGCCACCTGGGCGGAGCACCATCGCCGGAACACCTACACTCCGACTCAGGCCTCGCCGTCACTCCCCACATCTCCACAAACGCACCACGTGCTTCGTCTTTATCGTTAATACCTGCAGGTACCTATCTCGTTCATTTGCCGGAAGTTCACCGGAGCTCCTATCGAGCTTCATCGAAAGCAAGCTCCGACGCGCCTCCTCCGCTCCTGAGACCTCCTGGAGCTTCGCCGCACCGCCGCGTATCTTCCTGGATATCTCCGAGCCCCCGGAGAGCTTCAACGACGTCAGAAGGATCGGGCGGAGCAGAGCAACCATCGCCGGAGCCCCGTCAACTCCTCCGCAGGTGGCGGAGGATCGTTTAGGACGAAGCTCCAGCTACCGTTCGATCATCTTGATCGAACGGTCCTTAGCCATCCACGTCGCCAGTCAACCGGAGCGTCACAGAGCCGGTGGATCCTTCCAGATCCAAGGGTGTTCAGCGCACCACGTCGCCCACATCTGGAGCAGCACAGGAGCCGTAGGATCAATTGTGATCCAGCGGTCAGCTTCACGCCACGTCGCCACCTTCATCAAAGCCCCTGGCACTGTTGTATCGATCCAGATCCGACGGTCTCTGATCATCCACGCGCCAGCCACCGACAGCCGTTGGATCGACCTTGATCCAACGGTCCCCATCACGCCACGTAGACGGGTCCGAGCCTCTTCCCCGACCTCTAGGCTCGAACCACCCGAAGCTTCTCCGAGCCTCCCTCCAGACCTCCAGAGCGCCCGAGCCACGACCCGAGCCGCCGACGCCACCCACCTAGGCGCCCCACGTGAGCATCACATGCGCCTGGGTAAATTGCAAGGAAGCCCCTAGAACTTTCAGAAATTGCAAATTGGTCCCTGTGAAGCACCCCCACGTGAGGAGAACGTGTAGCTGTGGAGAAATTGCATTCCACCCCCAGCATTCTAGGTAATTGCATTTAAGTCCTGTCAGCATGTTTATTTTTATGTAATTTTTATTTTCTGTATTGCAATTACACCCCTGTCTTTGCACGCATCCCTAGGTGGCATCTTGCATCATTTTTAAATTCCAAAAATTGCATGTTGTAGTGTAACTTGTCCTTTATCTGTTGTGACACTTGTCATATTTTTGTGGTATCAGTAGAATTTTAAATTAATTAATTGGTTTATTTCTGTGATATTTTTCCCAATTGGACCTTTTAATTAATAGTTAATTCTTTGTAAATCCAAAAATTCCCAAAAAATTACAGTAGCTCTAGGATTGTTGACTTAACATTGCATAAAAATTTCATCTCATTTGCACGCATTTCGAGGCCTAAATAAATTAATTGGTGATTTCCTTAGTTTATTTTTTAATAGAGCCATTTCACATTAAAATTAAGGTTTGACAATTTTCCTAGATTCCTCATCATTAGATCTATCTAGGATAATTTTATTTCCCTAAAATTTTGTGATTTGATATTTATTAAAATTAAATTAGTGAAAATCACCCTACATTCATTTTAAATTCACAATAAATTCATTTAGTGTCGAAAAATTCCAAAAAAATTAAGGTAGCTTAATTTCATCATATTTCATAATCTGGCCAATTTTCATAATTTTTGGACTTCATTTGATACCTTAAGTGATTTAACTTTAAATTGGCTTGATTTTTGCATGTGTCTGCATAGAAATTAAAAAAAGACAAAAAAATATTCCTCGAAAATCACACACTTGGACTTTGCTACAAATTCACCTAAGGAGACAGATGCCTCCTTGAGTTCGACCTTGGACTTCACCAAGTAAAAAAATTTGCCACTCGAAATGACTTAATTAAATTAAAAGTGGTTTTTGATATTCCCTCTCGTTATCTGACTGCAACGAACACTTATAATTAATTTGGACATTAATTTGCCTGAATTAACTAGGGTAGCGGGAGGCGATATCACCTATATGAAGTCCTTGAGCTCTCTTTCCCTTCCTAAGAGATTGGCAGATGATCGGAGTGGGTGGAGGAGCGGTCATTTTAAAGACCGTTGATGAGTGGGTTGCAAGATGCGAGGCTGAGTGGAGATCGATGGGAAGGAGCAGGCGTGCGCATGGGCGAGTGGTGATTGCGGGGTCCGCCGCATGCGTGGGAGGGATAGTTGCGGGCGCTGGGCGAGTGGCCGCGTGAGGTGGAGGGTGCAGTTTCTGGCTCTTCCCGCAAGAATCGGGAGGTTGAAGACAACGTCAGAGAGAGATAAAGAGAGAGTAGAAGAGATCTGGGTTGTTGATGAAATAATGCTTGGCATAAGTGGGGGAAGGAGGAGGCGACACGTGGCGGCTCCGGGAGCTGCCACATGTCGCTTCTAGAAAAATCTAAATTTTAATCAAAAGAAGTATCAAAAAGGTCAAATCAAAAAGTGGTCAACACAAAAGTTGCTCATCTCGACGAGGTCTACAACTTTTGTAAAGGGACGAAAATCAAAAGAAGTCATATGTACAAAGTGCATTTTTTGGGGTACTTTATAGATATAAAATACCGTATTTTTATCTTTTGCAATTTTTTTTGTCATTTTTTAAATAAGAGAAAAAATCAAAATAAAAACAGAGAAAATATGGAAGGAATATTTACAAATTAATCTAACTTTTTTTGGATTTTTAATAATTAAGAAAATAAAAAGATAAAATAAAGGGCAAAAAGGTCAATGAGTACAATATACAATAGGGGCCTAAAAACCAAGTTTTGCATACGATCTCCGATTTTAATGAAATTGGTCTTGTTTTGACGGTCTTTGAATGTATATTACTTTAAAAGTGAGTAGACCTAAAACAGACTTTGTAAGAGAGAGATGTGCGCATTTTAAGGTTCTTGATCTCAAACTTGGATTTGGGATTTATTGGATAATTTTACAATTTAGTATTTTTTTGATATTTTTCCTTTTATTAGTGTTAGTAATATATACACTATAGAGTTGGTTTTATTGGATTTGGAATTAGTATAAAACATATACATATAGGGTATTTTAGCTAATATACATGTGAATATTTACAAGTAAATTTAGCTCCTTATTTAATGCAAATATGAATGCTAAAATGCAGATATTATTTATGCATGCATGAATGCTAATTATGCAATATAAGTGGAAATATGCAGCTAATTACTCTTGAACAAAGCTCTATTTTCAACTTTTAGAGTGATGAATCCAATAATTTTAAGAAAAAAGAGCAAGGTGGTAGGACTTTTTCTTCGTCTGCCAGTACTAGGGGAAAGAATAAAGCTTCATCAGGTGAATCGTCGTCTTTTTGCATCAGTTGTGCCAGCTACAAATTCGGGTGAGGAAGAAGAAGAAGAGGATCCATGCTAGTTGTCATCACCACAATATCCATCAGCAAAAAGAATAAAAAATCAGAAAAATCAAAAAGACCAAAAAGATAATTGCAGTCGAAGTAAAGCCATGCCAACCATGGAGGAGTCATCCTCTACAGTCGATCCAGTGCAAGCCAATGGAGCGGAGACTGTGGCTTTTGGACGTCCACCCTATGATAGTTATTGTACACCTACTTGTAGTATGGATGTACAAGATATTCTGGACAAGAATTCTATTGCAAATAAGAACGATGCTTTTGATTTCAGTTCCATAAAAAATCCTTTTCATGATGCAACAGAAAAATCCAAAAATTTTGCAAAAAGAAAAAGTGCATTGTCTGATCCATGTGTTGGGTATATTCTCAAAAATTTGATCGTTGAATTGCCTTTGAAGTAAGCCATGGAATGCATACTCGTTGTGAAGAAATGCTTGAAGGAAATGTGTACAAACAAGCGTCGGTCGAACTGCAACAACATACGCCAGCAAGTTGAGAAGCACGTCCTTACCATGGCTACAGTTGAACCCATCAGCAATCTCCCAGAGAAGAAACTTGACAAAGGAGTACCTTTGATCAAATGCAACATCTTTGACCAAGTCTTTAAGCGAACGCTGCTTAACAATGGCTCTTCCATCAACCTCATGTCGTCATCACTACTTCAAGAATTTGGGTTGGGTCTACTCAAGTAGACACGCGTGATCCTTCAGTTCATTGATTGATCCATCAAGTGACCTGAAGGTCTGATGGAGCACGTTGTCGTAACGGTGCAGGACATGTAGTTTCATGTCGATTTCGTAATCCTTGATATGGTCTCTCCTACAACCTTACTCCTGACCCTAATTATTCTTGATCGGCCATTCATGTACATGCAGAGGCTATGATTAACTATGGGTCGGGAAAGATCACGTTCTGCTCAAACAACGACAGAGTTACCATAGACATGGTCAGTGAACCGAAAGTCATATCTAATGAAAGTCATGAAGCACCGCCTGAAGCAGACTATGACTTTATTGCAGAAATCAGAGATACAGAACTCTCTTTGAATGACATATGGACCCTAGAAATCCTCTCTCCCGAGGAGGACCTGGAAAGCATAGTCGAATAAAGCATTGATATCACTCGAGTGATAGATTCTGAATTGATGATGCATCTATTTGATTCAGAAGATTCATGCCAGCCCGAACATAATGAATTCATTGCAGAAGTGTTCGACACGTTACTAGTTGAACACCAAGTCACTGAGGTGAGCAGCACCTCCAAAGTCATAGCAGATCATCCACGTACCAGCACAGTTTCTGAAGTAACCAAGAAGAACAAGAATCTCAACTTCTTGAGGTTCAAGAGAAAAACTACAAGGCACTTGGTTGGCACGTATCAGATCTTTGCGGGATAAAACCTTCTCTATGCTCACACCATATTTACTTGGAAGAAGATGCCAAGTCATCTCGAGAGTTTCAAAGAAAACTAAACCCAAATTTGTGGGATGCGGTCATGAAAGAAATCAATTGATGTGACACGAGCTTCATTTACCCCATCTTCGATTCAATATGGGAGAGCCCTCTACTTGTATTTCCAAAGAAATTAGGGCTTACCGTGGTTACAAATGAAAGAGGAGAGGAGATTTCTACTTGAGTACCAGCATCTTAGCGTGTATGTGAATTACCGCCGCCTTAATGCCGCAACAAAGAAGGACCACTTTTCCTTCCCATTTATTTATCAAGTACTAGAAAGTTTGACCAGTAAGGAGTTCTTTTGCTTTTTGGATGGCTACTTCAGGTACAACCAAGTGGCAATCGCCCCTGAAGACCAAGAGAAGACTACCTTCACTTTCCCGTTAGGCACCTATGTTTTCAAAAAATGTCCTTTGGTCTGTGCAATGCATCTGACACATTCCAGAGATGCATGCTTGCAGTTTTCACCGATATGGTTGATAGTTTTCTTGAGGTGTTCATGGACGACTTCTCTGTCTAAGGTGACATCTTTGATTCTTGTCTTCAACACCTAGACAGAGTACTTCAGAAATACCAAGAAGTCAATCTTGTACTATCCTGGGAAAAGAGCCACTTCATGGTCACAGAAGGGATTGTGCTAGGTCACGTCGATTAGAAATGTGGCATGGAGGTCGATCTAGCAAAGGTGGATGTGATTGTCAATCTAGATCCATCTCAAACAGTCAAAAATGTGAGTACATACCTGGGGCATGTGGATTTCTATAGGAGATTCATCAGATATTTCAGCCACATCGCTCGACCTCTCACTGAATTGATGTGCAAGCAGACCGAGTTTCATGTTGATCAGCGAGTTCTCCTTTCATTCAATCAATTAAAGGTGATAATAACTCAAGCTTCAATCCTACAACCTCCTAATTGGTCTCTACCCTTTGAGATCATGACGGATGCATCAGATCTTATAGTTGGGCCATGTTAGGATAAATAAAAGGATAAAGCACCCTACGCCATTCACTACACCAGCAAAACGCTAGAAGAAACTCAGAGAAGCTACACTATCATAGAGGAAGAATTGCCGGTTGTGGTATTCACCTATGAGAAGTTCATATCCTATCTGCTTGGATCTAAAGTCACCATCTATATTGACTACTCTGTTATCTGGTACTTACAGCAGAAGAAGCATGCCAAGCCCAGACTAATCAAGTGGATCCTTCTCCTCTAGGAGTTCGATTTGGAAATCAAAGACAAGCCTCGAGTTCACAATGTGGTAGCATATCACCTCTCCAGAATTGAACAACAAGAGCTTCCACTGAGCATTGCATCCATCGCAGACACCTTTCCTAACAAGTCGATTCTGTTCGTGGATTCACTCCCATAGTATGTCGATATTGTGAATTGTCTCGTTTCTAGTGTAGTTCCACAAGATTGGACAAAGATCAACAAGGACAAATTCTTGTCCCAAATACATTTTTACCAATGGGAAGATCTATTACTATTTAGAGAAGGAGAATACTTCACTTGGCACCGATGTATCCCTCGGGAGGAGCTTCAAAGTGTCCTCGAGCATTATCACTCGCCCGAATCTGGTGGGCACCACTCTGGAGATAGAATGTCAGCGAAAGTACTACAGTGTGGCCTCTGGTGGCCGACACTATTTAAGGATGCCGCAGCTTATCTGAAGCACTACACTAACTGTCAGAGATTGGGAGGCGTTCTTGCAGCAAAGGACTCAACGCCTAGAAATTTATTCAAAATTAAGATGTGTTCGATGTGGGGGGTGTTGATTTCGCGAGACCCTTTCCCAGAAATCAAGGATTTGAGCACATCCTTCTTGACGTTGACTACGTGAGTCGCTGGATTGAAGCTATTCCCGCCCCATTTACTGGCAGTCGTACTATGTGTCGATTTTTGAGAGAGAATATCAACTCGTGATTCGAGATGCCGAAGATTATGATATCAGATGAGGGTAGTCACTTCATTGACAGAGAGGTTAGAAAAATAACAAAGGAGTACGAGATCAAGCTCTGAGTCATGTCTCCTTATCATCCCCAGGCCAATAATAGAGAAATCAAGACGATCTTATAGAAGCTTGTAAAGTCGGACAGAAAGAATTGGTCCCAACTCTTAGACTCCATCCTTTGGGCATATAAAACGTTACAAGTCTCCCTTCGGAATGTCACCCTATCGTCTTGTGTATGGAAGTTCATGCCATATGCATGTGGAACTTATCCATAAATCATTATGGCCAGTCAATATCTATAACTTGGACTTACGTAAAGGTGGTCACCAAAGAAAAGAGGATCCGAACAAGCTCTTGGAATTTTGAGAATATACTTATGATAACACCTTGATGTACAAGGAGAATGTTAAACACTAGCATGACTGACACAACAGACGTAAGGCCTTCGAGACTGGATACAAGGTGTGGCTATTTGATGTAAAGTTGAAAATATTCCCGGGAAAATTAAAGAGCAAATGGACAGGGCCATTCAGAGTAAAAGAAGTGTGTGACAACAGAAGCATCGTCATATCGGATCTATCACCTGAAGCACAACCATTCATCATCAATGGCCAGTTACTGAAGCCACACCTTGAGCATGACACTTTCCTGATCGTTGTCGATTGATGAATCGATGATTCATTAACATTCTGTCTGTATTTTGTCTTAAAACCCTTAACAAATATATGTAAATATTCACTATTTTTTATCTTTTAATAAAACCATACTCATGAATATAAATGCACTTTTAAGCATCCAAATCATGTAAAAAAATAACAAAAATAAAGAAAACAAAAATAAGACAAATTGTAGATATGTATACATGTATGATGTGACTTATAAATAAAATAGAGCTGAAAGATATATTTATAACCTAACCCTCGAGACTAAGTATGCATGGATTGGTCGACAAACAAATAAGTAGGGGGATAAGGAAGAAAACAATAATAAAATAATTGATTTCACACTCTATACACTCTTCATTATTTATCTAATAACTATCAAATCTTCAATGATTTTTAATTAATACATATAAATATATTTTTCACCAAATTCTTTCCTAATTATTTCTAAAAAATGTATAGAAAAATATAAAAATAAGTTAAAAATAATATCTTGTATATATGTCAAGAAATCCAACTTGTAAATTGTCAAATTCTAAACTCCAGAACATCATAACTTTCTCATACAAACTCCTATTTCACTTTACTCACCTCTAAAGTTCATAAAATAATATTCTCTCATTAATGGAGGTGATTTCACCAAAATCGGAGTCTGATTGCAAAAAGTCGATTTTGGGACCTAATCACAACTGGGTTTCTGGGCTATTTATTTTATCTAGACCGCATTATTTATTGTTTTAAAATTTTCATAATTTTTAATTATTTTCTAGATCTTGTATTTTAACAGTAATTTATTTCATAATTTTCTGACATTATTTATTATTTTAAATAAATAAAAATTCTAATTTATAGACACAATTGAACTACATAACTTATATCCATATTTATTAATATATTTAAATTAATTTATTAAAATACACATAAATTCCTACATATTCTATTCATTATTCTAATAATTAATAAAATATAAAAATAGTATACTATTTATTAATTTATTAAATTAAAAATCAGTTATTTATCAAGTAGTATTTTTACCTATTTATTGATATAATATTTATATTTCATAAATTATTTATTATTTATAAAAACTAATATACCACAATTTAGATAAATTAATTATCTATATTTTTGTATTTATACTTATTTAAAATTATGTCATTTACTATTTATTTCCTATTTATTAAGGTATTTATTGCATCTGACCAACAAGGTGCTGACACGTGTCATCACCTGGTGCCTTCTTCTTCAAGAACAGAAGTTGTTCGTTATGTTCTAATGCCTCGTCTTCATCAATTTCTTCTGTGTCCATCCTAACCTCTTTACTCCATCTAAACCCTACATCCTAATCTCCTAACTACCTAGATACACACCCACCATTGATCACTACCTAACCCTCCACCGATTCTCCTATAAAACCCATGAACTTCATCATCTTCAACTAACTTTCCTACTTCCAGTTCTAGTGGCCATCGAGCTCCAACTTCCTAGCTTCTCTCCTCCTTAACCCGGCCATGACAGGGCCTTACGATCGCCCCGCGTGGAAGAGGAGACGACGGAGAATCATTCCAAGGCGTTTAACCGCCTTGAATCGCTGCCACACGCAACGTACAGCTCTGGGAAGGCCGCCCCGTCGAGCTACGACAGTGGGGTTCTACACCCTGCAACCATAGGTATTTCCTTCATTCTTTCTCTTTTAATTTATTCCAAATTCGTGCCATATTAGTCCAAGAAATCACGTCATTAGTTAGAGTTAAGCACCATCTTAGAGTTACCTTCCAAAGTGTGCTTCAATTCCAATTCGATTTCAACCACATCGCACCTTTTTTTGCTTGACATAACATTATTTTGGAATTATTTGATCTCCAATAATCCTTCTTTCTTGGTTTATTCCATCACGAATAGAGCGACAATTATCTCTTTGTAGATCCATCATGGCTACTGGAGCAATCAATCGATATGGACAGTCCTTATCTTCATTGTCAATTGAATAACTGTACAAGACTAGGAGATGGGGTTTGGGACCCTAAAACCTTCGACCAAATATTCGTCTTCTCCGAACACATCTCACCGTAGGAGAGCTCGGAGGGGATAGGTGATCCCCTCCTAGCCCTACAAAAGCTCACCACCGCGCTTCCATCGTCGGAGACTGCCCAGAGAGGAGAAATCCGCCACCGGCCGCTCCAGAAATGGGGAAGAATGTTAAGAACAGAAGACAAGCAGGTTGCTGACACGTGTCCAAAGTGAACGGCTATAATCATGCTTCATCTTCTAATCTAGGCCGCTCATTACGAATTGGTAGAGAAATTTCAAAGAAGCCCTCGATCGTTTCAGAATACATTTCTACCTCCAGAAGTTTGCCTTTGCAAATTTGTCCCCATGCAGGGACCTATTTGCAAATTCCAGAGTTTTTCTTGCAAATAGGTCCCTGGCCATGGACCTATTTGAGAGACAGCCTGTATCTTTTTATTTGTATTTTCTTACATTAATTTTTTAGCATTTTTGGACTATTTTGCGAACCTTGGCCATTATTCTATCATCCTGGTATTTTTCTATATTGTGATTCCAATCGATTTTTGAGTATTTTAGTCAAGACTTTATTCTTCGATCTTTGATCCGTCTTGACTTGATTTGAGTGCTTTTTGAACATGTTGCTCGAACAACTTTTATCTACTATATAGTGCCACATATCTAGTCTATTTTTCACCTAGTATATTGTAGATAAATTTGTCTTGGAAAAATCACTTAGAAAATTAAATAAAAATTGGAAAAAAATAAAATAAAATAAAAATTTCAAAATCAAAAATCAATTAAAAAGATTTTCCCAACCTCTCGTTCTTTTGTTGAGAAGACATAAAAATCACAAAATTCATCTTTTTCTCAAAAACCATGATATAGATATTCTGCCTCCTCGAGTTCGACCTAGGGAAACTTATCTGGATAAATAATTAGTTTATAGATAAAATGAGAGAGAGTTGACTCTCTACTTCATCTTCTCTATTTCTCTCTCCTATGTTATCTGGTTTTTTTATAAATCGAAATCTGATTTTCGTGGTTCTTCTACACCGATACGTTTCTTAATTAATCGTGGGTCGGATTTCAGTATCAAAATGGCACCATTGCCGGGGAGGTGTTAGCTTTATTAAGGTCTTTGACTATATTTTGTGATTTTTCTTCCTCGATTGTTTATGATTTTTCTCTGATTTTCTTCTATTTTTTCTCGATTTATCTCACGGTTTTTATGGCTTTTACGATTTTCATCGATTTTATAATTTTTGTGTGTTCTTAAATTTTTACGGTTTTTTGCAGAATTCGCTAACAAGTTTTGCAGGGCTTTTAGGATCAGTCGGCTTCTTCGGAAGCTGAGTCAGTTGAGAGTGAAGAGACCGACTCTTTCTCTACGAGTCGGTTGTAGAGGGTAGAGCGAGTTGGCATATTTTTTATTTTTTTATATTTTATAAAAAAAATAAGGAATTTGCTCATTTTTCTATTTTTGTAGAAGGGCCCCGTAAGGGCATACCGACTTGTACCTTCCTCCCTCCCTTTCTCGGGGTCTGTTTCACCAAGTGTCGTGCACTTGGGAGAGAAGGGCACCCACCGTGATTTTTATCGTATCGCGGTTTATCATCAGCTTTCCGTTACTTTTCGAGGCTAGGTGCTTGTTTAGGTTTTTTCGATTTTTCTTCTCTGCTTGCACCTTCGTAGCTAGTTTTAGGACTCGCAACCTAGGTGCATGCTTATTTAAAAAAATCATTAGACGATTCTCTAAAAATACCAAAAAAAAGAGATAACAAAAAATTAAAATCGGGACTGCTAATATTATTTGATCTAAAATCAAACGTAAAAGATCGTTTGTTTTGGGAGAGCAATCCCCAACGCATGGATGGCAGGTACTCTCCAGATTTGTGAGTTAGGGACGACACTTAAGGTAGATCCAGAGTCTGAATTTCTTTCAAAACACTACTTAGTTCATACACTTAATAACCTAATCTTTAATGGGGACTCTCGGGTAGCCGGAAACATTCCGATTTCCTTAGCAGAGTGGGAGGTTTAGAGGACACTGCAATAGCACGGTCCTCAAGTAACACGGGTAGCTGGAACGGTCCGTACTTACTCCCATACTGGCTGAGGATAGGCAATTTCTTGTAAGAACTCAGGACAGTATTTCTGGGAAATTTCGGTTACCTATCAGCTTACATTAATCTGTGAAAAGACCTATTTGCCAAATAACCCTAAAACCGAAAAGATAAACGACCGAACTTTACGGTTATCACTGGGTTGTGTTGATGAAATTGGGGTTGCATTGTGTTTGTATGCAAGGTGTGCATTATACCACATCTTATACACCTTCACATTTGCATTTTTGACTTGACATCATGCTCTCTCTCGATATCTTTTTAACATCGAAAATGATGTCCTGACAGATTTTGCGCTCAGAATCCGTGAGCTTTCGACAATCCACTGTCTATCATACGTCTTCACAGACTCAGGATGACCATCTTCCCGAGTTGATCCCATCTAGTCACGTAGAGAGTCAGACCCAAACTCCCTCACTTCCCAGCCCTTCTATTGAGGCATACCCTCACCTCAGATTTTTGTCTATTTCTCCTACCCATTTTCACTGAGTTATTGTGAGACTTTTTCCATTCCAGAGGATTCGAAGACAAAGTCTAGAGGGAAGGGACCAGTTGAGGACAAACCAGCTGAGGACCGACCAACTGGGGAGCGACACGTCAAGGATAGACCTGATCGAGCCTCAAATATTACTACGAGGGTTCTAGACACACTGCAGCAGATGAGCCTATAGGTCAAAGATCAGTATAGAGTCCAAGATGAGCTGAGAGTTGAGATAGCTGCACTGAGAGCAGGATCCAGGAATCCACCATCGACTGCCGTGGTTCCCGCGACATTACGAGATGAGTATGCTCTAGGAGCGAGGATGCTACATCATTGGATTTGGTCACCACCAAATCAAGGGTGATACGAGCTAAGACCGTCCTTTATTTCTTTGCTTCCAAAGTACTACGGGAATGCTACAGAGGAGCCGTTTACCTTTTTACAGTAGTTTGAAATGATTTGTGGTACGAGTAGCTATCCATGAGTTATGCGGGAGGTTGTTCGCCTCAAGGCCTTCCCCTTTGCCTTAGCAGATAAGGCATCCTACTGGCTGAGTCATTTGGGGAGGGAGATCTCTACATGGGATGATCTGAAGTCCACATTCCTGTATAAATATTTTCCTCTAGGATGGACAAACATGATGAGGAGTCAGATCTCCAATTTTACACAATTACCGCATGAATCGTTCCATGAGGCATGGGATAGATTCAAGGACCTTACTGAGAGATGCCCGCATCATGAGATACCATTAAAGGTGCTTGTACAAAATTACTTTGGAGGACTCCAGCGGATGTACAGGGCCTAGTGAGCACCGCATGTGGCGGCAATTATCTGAATAGGGATGCCAAGTCTATTTGGTTCATCTTTGAGGGGATGGTAGAGAACACACGAGTTATTGATTCTACTCAGACATTCCAGAAGGCCCCACAACCACCACACCACCAAGAGCATCAGAAGGTGGTGATTGTAAGTCTGAATCAGAGTCCAACATGGGATTTATTAGTGATAATCTGACATTAGTTGACGTGATTTAGAGACAAGTTCAAGATTTGCAACCGCTGGAGAGTTGGAAAAACTCTCATCACTTCCCTAGCAATTGAGCGATCTGATGAAGAAGGTGACGGATTTGCAGCTTCAGTACCAGCAGTCTCATCCTTCTTCGACTTCTCAACCTGTTTGAAGATCTTTACCCGCTCCTCCCACCCGTCAAATTCACTTTGTTCAGAGCGAGTCGATTCAACCTACTGAGCCTCCGCACATTGATTGGCATGAGGATCCGTCCAATGCCAAGTCGAGGAAGATCACCATACCTGGAGATGTTGATGTTTATTCTCATGCCACTATTGAGATCAACGGGATATGGTGCACTCTGATTCAATCTTCACTTCACTTTACTCCTCAGAGCGTACACCAGCAGCATATGCAGTACAATCATCCGCAGCATGGACGTCCAGCACATTTCCAGCACCGCCAGTAT
Source organism: Ottelia alismoides (assembly GCA_037367405.1). Taxonomy (NCBI): domain Eukaryota; kingdom Viridiplantae; phylum Streptophyta; class Magnoliopsida; order Alismatales; family Hydrocharitaceae; genus Ottelia; species Ottelia alismoides. The sequence goes on along the minus strand of JAZKJV010000532.1, from coordinate 426,877 downwards.
TACACACCACAACAGTCTCACCAACACGTATATCAGAGACCACATTCATTTCAGCACCCCGCTTCACATTCACAGCCACATCATTACCAACAACAGCAGCAGTCTTCGTACACACCACAGAGATCTCCTCAGTCGTACGCACTATAGCACACTCCTAGGCAGGAGAGAATAGAAGTCACCACACCGAGTCTGAGATATCTTCACATGCCCCGACACTGAATCAGATCATGGACATGTTGAGCACACTCCAAACCGCACACAAGACTGAGATGGAATGGGTTAATCATTGCTTGGATGAGTAAACCGCGACCAAGACCACTCTCCCAACCTAGCCTCAGATGAACCCGAACAATAAGAGGAGGCACCCAGATCAGGTAGACACCACTTTAGGAACGATCTCTTTTCCTGAACTTTTATCTAACTTCATTCGTCTCAGGAGCGGTAGATCACCACGAGCACTTGATCGAGAGGAGGAGAGGGCACATGATGAGGAGCGAGAGTCGATTCATAATACACATCTTGATGCTGAGGAGGAGAATCACCATGATGATGAGGATCAGCGTGATGTCCATCTTGATGACCAAAGAGAGGGGAGCGATGCCGAGACAATTGACATGGACATAGACGAATCAGAGGACGATACCATGCCAGACCATGCAGATGAAGGATATGGTGAGATCCTTAAGTACATCACGGAAGCGTGAGGATTGCATCATATGCGATCAGGAGCGACTAGTCACACTAGTTGCTCAAGGCAACAGAATTTAAAATTTTCAAGCGATGAAACCACATGATCCAAGAGCACATCTCAGATCGTTTCATCTAAACGACAAACAAGTATTAGGGTTACCTCTCAAAGCATGGTTGCGATCGAGTCTCTAAACGAAGAGACCTCCTGCCTCAAGTCCAATCGGATGGAGGAGACGCTTGCGAGCATGTTGATGAAATGCATACTCCCCGCAATCCATGTTGATGATCTAAGCGACGAATCTCATGATCTCGTCACACGAGATCCGACGTCTTCTTCACGAGCGAGGCGCATCGAAGGAGACGGAGATCCATGAGCAAATAATCTGGTAGCATAACTGCGACGCTGCAGCAATGGTGATTCTCTCTAAGGCTCCATGGTGGACGGCCACAATGAGAGAGAGGGAGAGGACATGTAGGGAATGAGAGAGAGAGAGAGAAATAGTTGGTGTCTCCAACTTGTGTGTGTAAAATAAAAGGCTAGGGCTACCCATCTATTTATAATATTTTGGGATCCATGGATCTCAATCCATGGACAACACAAATCCATCTCTCTCTCATTGTGTTTCTTTTAATGGCCACGATTTTGTTGTAAATTTACAACAATTAACTTAATTAAATCAAATATATATTGAATATAATTTGATTTATATTAAATCAATCAAGCATAGAGATTTTGGAAGGAAGATTGCCTACTTCCATAAAGAGGGAGGACATCCACACTTTCTTAATGGGAATTGGTGGCAATCTCCATGTAATCCCATGAGATTACATTATTCCATGGAAATCTCCAATATTTACAACAACACTTGTTGTAAATTATTTTACAAAAATAATTCATAACTATTTTGTGAATATTGCAATCTTGCCATTTGAAAATTGTGAATCACATTCAGAACCCAAAATAAAATGTAAATTACATTTTCAATAAATTGTCCAATGTGAATCCAATTCACATCAACATCTAAATTGTAAATGTTATTTACAAATAGCTCTCTCTTATGTATTATAAATCACATTTATAATATATATGATTAATATGGATAGTGCTATCCACATTATTCATATCCATGATAATTAAATCACATTTAACTATCTTGGATCTCTATTCTCATGTGCACAAATAAAATGAATCATATTCACATTATTCACATCTTTGATAATTAAATCACATTTAATTATCTTAGATAACTCTGCTTATAATATGAATCAAATTCATATTATTCATAATAATTAAATCACATTTAATTATCAATTCTCTCAATGCTCGGATACATATATCAACAATGAAATTATCCTTGAACTCTTTCAAGGATAATGCGCTTTGTCCACAGATACATGGAGATAAGGACATGGCAATTGTATTGCTCCGCATATAGTGACTTGGATATTGAGATCACATCTCAAATCCAGATCTTGCATATCTCCCATAGATGCTTGATTAAATCAATGCTGCAAATCTAATCTTCTCATTGCATCTGAATCACATTCAGATCAATGTCCAACATTTGGACCAAGATCAGATTACTTCTCTACTAAGAGAAGTCACTAAAATCCAGACCCGTTTCATCACTCCCTAGGAATGAAGCGTCATGGTTATACAATCGTTTATGATCACATCACACTCAGGTATTCTAAATACATGTACATCATGCATACTGGAAGAGTAAAAATAAACCCGAAGTATTAGATCAATTTTACACTGTCATCAAGTTTCTTATTTGACTATTGGGAGTTGGTATCGATCATATCCTTTCCAAAAGCATATATCATACCCAGATAATGATCATATACTTTCCAAAAGCATATATCATACATACAGATTCAGTCAAGCTTCCAAAGAGAGACGACCGTGCACGGAATTTTATCTTCCCAATATCTCATGAGTGAGCTCGTGTCTTCTGGTTCAGTAAATGAACCTGTATGATCCCTTTGAGAGATCGTATTACTCATATGACCTTTATATGCACACCAGTGTACCGGTGTATAGACCTTGATTAGGTCATAAACCTATTGGTCTGCCAAATGTACATACTCAGACATATAGTAACACTTGTCTCTGGTCAGAGGATGCGTGCCTATATCGTGACAGCATACGGCATCGGACTTCGGTTATTTCGATCTCATTAAGTCAACTCTTTGGCCTAACTTATACAGCACCTCTGAATCTCAATTCCTATGCAGAGGACCTGCATCAAGAGGTCGGTTAGATATCAACCTTTAAAGAAAGGATTTCCATCTCCTTCTCAGGCTGGAGATCATCTCTTAATAATCATTTGACGATGCTTGAAGAGTCCACAATCTAACTCTTTAGATATTCATCATAGCACCAGCCTCTATGATTTAATAATTGAATCAATAGCTGTATGATCATCAAGATTGCCATGGTACATAATCCTAATTGTACTAAGGGACCTATTATGAAAATTAGTTATTCTTCATTTCAGATCAGGGAATGATATTGGCAATAACATTTATTGCTTAATGGCTCGTTGTGGGTTCGCATGTCCAACAGCATACACCCTCGAAGCAGATGTTTATTCTCCCATTCTAGAGAGTTTTGTACATACTTCTGAAACTCTCGATGTACATGTTGATCCCGATTTGAATAAAAAGAATTTTGTTGTTCCTGAGATTGTTCCTTTTCCCGATGCTTTGTATGGAAAAGGAAATAAAAAGACCAAAAAGAATGTTGTCACTCTAGAAACTGGTCGGCTATTGAAAGATCATATTTTCCTGAAGATTCCACTTCACGACGCCTTGGATCATTTTTCTCCGCTCAAGCAACAGTTGAGGAACAAATACACAACACGCAGGAAAAAGAGATCACAAGTTGAGAAACATGTATTGACCAAGGCAACTTCATGTGCTATTCAAAATAAGGTACCTAAGAAGAAGAGAGATTTGGAGCTCACTATGACACATGCCAGATTGTAGATGTTGCATTCCATCGTACTCTCTTAGATAATGGTTCCTCGATTAATATACTTCCATCTTCTTTGCTTGATAAGCTCAAGCTAGGTCCTCTTTACAAATCACGAGAGATACTTCAGTTTGTTGATCGATTTGTGAAGAGACCTAGAGGCGTGTTGAGGAACATTATTGTGACCGTTCAGGGCTTGCAGTTACCAATGGACTTTATTGTCTTAGATATGATTTGCCCTACGTAGATACATCTTGCTCCAATCATTCTCGAGAGACCCTTCTTGCAAACAACGACATCACTCTTTTATTATGATGCTGGGAGAGTATCATTCCGCACAGATAGTGGAGAGATGCATATTGAGATGGCGAGAGGACGTAGCAGTCCTAGATCAGTATTATCATTTACTTCAGAGGACACCTATCTTGCAGAGGATTGTCAGCACATTGATGAGACACGGTCTCTTGATCTTGAGAGCATTTATCTTGATACCCACGATATTCTACACGAGGATGGGGTAGAATACATGGTACCTAGTTCTTCAGATGACTGTTCACGTACAGATATAGAATTCACATCAGATCCAGATGAACAGTCAGTTGCAGTAGACGTCTTAGTGTCGCAGATTGAGAGTACGCATATTCCATCATGAGAGTCGGTTGATTATATTTTACAGATCATACAGTCTATTCAGCGTAGAGAGTCGGATGGTGTGATGGTTACACATATAGACACCTTCTGTAGTCCAACTCCAGAGATGCGTATTTCAATAGAGAGATCTATGCCACACAAAGAGTTTACTTATAAAGGCAGCTCTACTTGTTCAACCAGGGATCGATATGCACATGCATAACAGATGATTCAATATGACCCATGTTGAGATGATCTACTTTACATGATGCATGACTACTCTTTCACTTCATTTCATCATGTACATGTACACATACCTGTGAGCCTTTCGATTTTTCTAAAGTAGACCACCTGTATATTCGTCGTAGTCCACAATCGTCCCCATTTTTTGCTCGTCTTATATGATTAGGATACAAGATCCTAAGAATAGGGGGACTGATTGCCCGTCGATTTTCGCATTTCGATTTTGTTCTTTTTAGTTTTCTTTTGTTTTCCTTTCTTTTACACTAATCATTGGTCCCTAACTTTTGGCCACATCATTTTATGTACTTCGGATGCCTTATCCTAAGTATAGGGGGACCGAGTGATTTCGTTGATTTTCTTCCTCCTTTTGTTCCTTCGTTTGTATATTTCTTTTCCTCAATCACCTCATTTTTGTCTTCCACTATACTTACGATGACCTGATCATAAGTATAGGGGGGTCGACCGACTTCTATTCTTTTATTCTTTTTCATCCGCTTTTACTTAGCACGAGTTATGTCCTCCTTTTTCTCTTTTGACGCTATGAGAACATATCACAAGCCAAATATAGGGGGTACGTATATATTATATATATACTTGCATCCATAACTCGTACTTTTATGTATTTTCTATATCTATTAAATCCATAAAAAGTGGGTAAGGGTTAATTTAAAATCCATCTATTTATTTATTACTTATAAGATCCTTGTAAATAAATAAAATATACCTAAAATCCTTAATTTAAAATATGTGTTTAAAATATTATAATACTTATTTAAAATTCTATCTATTAAAATATGTGTAAAAATCATTTAATCCTTGTAAAATTCTTTGTATATAAAATTTGTAAAATACATTAGTTATTTAATCCAAATAAAATATGGGTAATTTATCTGGTAAAATTCTTGTACAAAGACTTGTTTATAAAAATTGAAAAAATCCATAAAAAATGCAAAGTCTAAAATCCATAAAAATTACAAAATCCTTAAAATCCATAGAAATGAGTAAAATTCAGACAATATGCTTCCCAAAAACATGGTTGCATTTGTATTAGCATTTTTCAGAATAAGTTTGTTTTTTAAAACTAAAGATTGGGAATAGTCTAAAGGATGGAGCTTGATTATGGCCTTTAAGTTTCATTGTAAGGAGCCTAGTTAGGAACTGGAATTTAGACTCTTCAGGTCATTGACTTAAATCTTTAGATTCCATGAGACCATGTTTGGGAAGTCAACTTAAACATGCCTAAGTAGAACACTTGGCGTCATCCGTTCAACTCTTCATCAGTGAACCAATTTTGGACACATGCACTTTGCACTTAGCTCGACTTGCATGGGGTTGTGAAGGGCATTCCATTTTAGTGGTGCATTTTCATCCTTGTCTAGAGGCACTCACATCTAAAGACGGGAGAGATTGGAGTTGAAATAATGCTTCGGATGAGGGAAGGATCTGCTAGCACAATTTTTCCAAGACCTCAAAAAATGGATGGAATGAAAAGATGCTATATCCGTCGAAGCACAAAAAGATTGATGCAGTGCAAGTAACATTACAAAGCCAATTCAAAGAAGAAGCCACCAAATACAAATATGACCACAATGGTCCAAGCTTCCACCAAAAAACCTGCATATCTTAGTGGAGACTTAGCTACATTGGTTGGGCTTCACATGGAGATGCATCTACACTGGTCGCACTCCAGTTCTTTTCTCATTCTTCTACTTTCTTTGTATATTTGATTGTGGACACATCACTGCCTGACCTTAGAAGGGAATGCACCCTTCCTCGAGGAAAGAGTAGCTGGATGAGGAACCAATTGGAATATAATTGGGATGGGCGACGCTTCTTTAAAGCGGGAAGAGATAAAACAATTCACACATAGTATAGATTGAATTCAAGGTTGATAGAGTTAGTGATATGAATAAGTGGATCTGAGTTGGCTGTTGAGGTGAACCTAAATAAGGATTTGTGGAACTTGAGGACTGTTGAGACAAAAATCCTAATATTAGTTAAGGCTCCGACAAAATGCTTATTTCAGGCCTAATCAAGCTCTATCCTTTGTCTGTTCTCATGAATTGGTTTAGGAAAACCAATTCATTCTAACTTTCTTTCTTTTTCCCTTTTTTTTCAAATAAGTGTTTGCTAAGGGACTAGCAAAGTTTAAGTATAGGGGGTTGATGAATCCATGATTCATTAACCTTCTGTCTGCATTTTGTCTTAAAACCATTAACAAATACATGTAAATATTCATACATTTCTATCTTTTAATAAGATCATACTCATGAATAAAACTGTACTTTTAAGCATCCAAATTATGTAAATAAATAAAAGAATAAAAATAAAGAAAACAAAAAGAAGGCAAATTGTAGATATGTATATATGTACAATGTAAGTTATAAAATAAATATAGCTGAAACATATATTTATAACCTAACCTCCGAGACCAAGACAACATGGATTGGTCGACAAACAAATAAGTAGGGGGAGATAAGAAAGAAAACAATAAAAATATATTTAATTTCACACACTATACACTCTTCATTGTTTATCCAATAATTATCAAATCTTCATTGATTTTTAATTAATTCATATGGACATATTTTTCACCAAATTCTTTTCCTAATCATTTCTAAAAAATGTATAGAAAAATATAAAAATAAGTTAAAAATAATATCTTGTATATATGCCAAGAAACCCAACTTGTAAATTGTCAAATTCTCAACTTCCGAACATCATAGCGTTCTCATACGAACTCCAATTTAACTCTACTCACCTTTAAAGTTCATAAAATAATATTCTCTAATAAATGGAGGTGATTTCACTAAAATCGGAGTCCGTTTGTAAAAAGTTGGTTTTAGGAACTAATCACAATTGGATTTCTAGGTTATTTATTTTATCTAGAACATGTTATTTATTGTTTTAATGATTTTATAATTTTAATTATTTTCTTGATCTTGTATTTTAATCATAATTTATTTCATAATTTTTTGACATTATTTATTATTTTAAATAAATAAAAATAACTAATTTATAGACACAATTGAACTACATAACTTATATCCATATGTATTAATATGTTTAAATTAATTTATTAAAATCCACAAAATTCATACATATTTTATTTGTTATTCTAATAGTTAATAAAATGTAAAAATGGTATACTATTTATTAATTTATTAAATTAAAAATCAACTACCTATTTATCAAGTAGTATTTATACCTATTTATTAATATAATATTTATATTTCATATATTATTTATTATTTATAAAAACTATATATACCATAATTTAGATAAATTAATTACCTACATTTTTTGTTTTTATACTTATTTAAAATTATATCATTTACTATTTATTTCCTATTTATTAAGGTACTTATTCCATCTGGCCAACCAAGTGCTGACACGTGTCAACACCTGGTGCCTTCTCCTTCAAGAATAGAAGTTGTTCGTTCTGTTCTAACACCCCGTCTTCACCAATTTCTTCCACTTCCATCCTAACCTCTTCGCTCCATCTAAACCCTACTTTCTAATCTCCTAACTACCTAGATACATACCTACCATCAATCACTACCTAATTCTCCTCTGATTCTCCTATAAAACCCGTGAACTTCACCATCTTCAACTAACTTTCCTACTTCCAGTTCTAGTGGCCGTCGAGCTCCAACTTCCTAGCATCGCTCTGTCTCAACCCGACCATGACAGGGATGATCACCCCGCGTGGAAGAGGAGACGACGAAGGATCGTTCCAAGGCATTCAACCGCCTTGAATCACCGTCGTACGCGACGTACAACTCCAGGAAGGCCGGCCCGTCGAGCAATGACAGTGTGGTTCTACACCCTACAAACACATGTATTTCCTTCATTCTTTCTATTTTAATTTCTTCGAAATTCGTACCATATTATTCCAAGAAATCAAGTCATTAGTTAGAGTTAAGTACCGTCTTTGAGTAACCTTCCGAAGTGCATTTCAATTCCAATTCGATTTCAACCACATCGCGCATTTTTTTTTGCTTGGCATAACACTGTTCTAGAATTATTTGATCTGCAAAAATCCTTCTTTCTTGGTCGATTACATCACGAATCGAGCAACAATTATCTCTTTGCATGCCATCATGGCTACTAGAACAATCAGTAGATCTGGAGGGTCCTTATCTTCATCATCAATTGAATAACCGTGCATGACCAGGAGATAAAGTTTGGGACCTTAGAACCTTCGAACAAGCCGTCATCTTCTTCGAACACCTCTCGTTGCAGGAGAGCTCGGAGGGGATAGGTGATCCCCTCCTGGCCCTGCAGGAGCTCGCCACCACGCTTCCATCGTTGGCGACTGCCCAGAGAGGAGAAATATCCCGCCAACTGCTCTCAAAATGGGGAAGAACAACAAGAACAGAAGACAAGCAGGTTGCTGACACGTGTCCAAAGTAAACGGCTACGATCATGCTTCATCTTCTAATCTAGGTCTCTCGTTACGAATCAGTAGAGAAATTTCAAAGAAGCCCTCGGTCATTTTCAGAATACATTTCTACCTCCAGAAGTTTGCCATTTTGCAAATACATCCTCGCACAGGGACCTATTTGCAAATTCCAGAGTTTTCTTGCAAATAGGTCCCTGGACAAGGACCTACTTGAGAGACAGACTCTATCTTTTTACTTGTATTTTCTTACAATTATTTTTGAACATTTTTGGACTATTTTGTGGACGTTGGACATTATTCTATCATCGTGGTATTTTTTCTATATTGTGATTTGAATCGATTTTTAAGGATTTTAATCAAGACTTTGTTCTTCGATCTTCGATCCGTCTTGACTTGATTCGAGTGCTTTTCAAGCCCGTTGCTCGAACGACTTTTATCTATTATAATGTACACATATCTACTCTATTTTTCACCTAATATCGTAGATAAATTTGTCTTAGAAAATATCACTTTGAAAATTAAATAAAAATAGAAAATATAAAAATAAAACAAAAATTACAAAATCAAAAATCAATTATAAAATTTTCCCGACCTTTCGTTCTTTTTTCGAGAAGACATAAAAATGACGAAATTCATCTTTTTTTTTCAAAAACCGTGATATAGATATTCTTCCTCCTCGAGTTCGACCCAGGGAAACTTACCTGGATAAATAATTAGTTTAAAGATAAAACATGAGAGAGTCGACTCTTTACTTCATCTTCTCTCTCTCTCCTATTTTATCTGATTTTTGTTTGATCAATTGAAATCTGATTTTCACGATTCTTCTACACCGATACGTTTCTTAATTAACTGCAGGTCGGATTTCGGTTATCAGATGCAGTTCAAATAATCATTGATGAAGCCTCCACAACCAACATATCAACATAAGATTCAGGTAATGTCCCTCCAAAACTCTTCCTTTAGTTTTCTTCTTTTCTTTTTTTCAGTTGTATTTTCTATTTTCTGATTTGTTTTCCTTGTTCATTGCTTCTATACTTAGGATATGTTTCATGCTAAGTATAGGGGGATGAGTGACTTCATATGTAATTCTTTATCCCATCACATGTGTCCTCTCTTGTTGATATTCATGTTCATACTTAAGGATATTTTACCTTACATATAAGGGGAGATAGGATGAATCGTCGATTGTTCATTTCCACCCTCTACGCTCCCAGAATGTATATAGAATATGCTATACTTGTGACTAAGTGATCCTAAGTATAGGGGGGGTGGTCGACTTCTCATTGATTCATTCTTTATTTTTTAGTCGTTGTAGTATAGGCTCTCTTATATTTGGTATGAGTTATGACTTTTCTTTTCTCCTCGATCTATGAGGACATACCTCAAGCTAAGTATAGGGGGTCGTATATATATTGTATATACTTTAGCCACAACTCGTACTTTCGTATTTTCAATAAGTATGGCTAAAATACAATTAATTAAGTGTAAAGAACATACTTGTACACAATTATTTAAAATTCCTTGCATACATATTCAGATTAATAATTCAGGTAAAAAAAATTACAAAATGTTTGAAAAATGGTTTGGAAAATTATTTGAAAAATCTTTTGAAAATTGTTTGAAAATTATTTTGTAAAAGATCTTCTACCTTTGTAAAAATGTTTTGTTTGTAAAAATTTATTTTCTTTGTGTGAAACAAAATGTTTTGAAAATCTAGTTGTGAATTTTTGGAAAAATTTTTGCAAAACTATTTTGAAAAATCTGTATAAATATTATTTGAAAAATCTTTGCAAACTGACTTTCAAATTTTGTAAAATGTTTGTAAAAAATATTTGTTAAATTAGTTTGCAAAATATGGATTTCAAAATTTTTGCAAAAATATTTTCAAATTATTTTGAGAACTATGTAAATAATGCAAGCAAGTAAATAACCTTTACGAACTTTGTATATACAAACTTATAAATTCTTAAAAACCCAACTCTTGTAAATATAAGAAGCACTCTCATGTAAATACCTGTACCTAATTCTTTGCCATAACTTTTTGTTTTGAAAAATCCCTAAAATTTTGCAAAATTAAAAATCCCCAAAATATTTGAAAAATCTTTTCAAAAAATGCATAAAAATATGCAAAACCTTTTCAAAAATCCATAAAAAGTTTAAAATTAGACAATTGCACTACAAAAATATTTTCTACATTGTTCATAACATTTGCAATTTTTAGATTGAGTTTGATAATTGAACATGTCTAAGTAAAATCCGAAGATTGAAGTTTGGTTGGATCTTAAATTTACTTAATCACAAGAACCTTATTGGATCTGGAATTGAGAAACTTCAGGTCTACTAGACTTAATTCTTTGGGATCATGAGACTTAGCTTAATGTCATCTTGACTACCTAAGTAGAATATCTAGGAGCACACACACAACTCTTGTTGATAATGACCTAGCTTGTACACTCGCACCTTGCACTTTGCTCACCTCAGTTGAGTGGTAGATTGGATTTGCCGACATGAGACACAAGCCAATGGAAACATCGGAAGTCACACATTTGAGGCAGTTGTACCCCAACTCCGATCCAATGGTGACGAGGTCTAAAGACAGAAGTTATGGGTTGCAATAAAGCTTCAAAAGAGGGATAGTCTATTGTCTCAAGAGGAAAAAGTATGTATGTAAATGCTATTGTATATAGTATTCAAAAAATGAAAAAAAAATCAAAAAAAAAACTCCAAAAAAGTGGACATGCTTGATTGAAAATAAAATGCCTGCTGGAGTTTATATAGTTGTATAGGCAATAAGCAAGCTTAAGCTTCAAAGTCGGATTTGTGAGCCTGTAACCGGATGACTTGGCTACAGTGGTCAAGAATCCTAGGATAGATAGCTACACTAGCAACCATCCATTCTTCTCTCTACCTCCTCTTCTTGAGCTGGTTATACTTGAATTTAAAAGAGAATACCCCACTTCTCGAGGAAAGAGTTGTTGGACTGGATAATTAGGATCACCATGTTGGAGAAGACTGACTTTTACTGCTCAGTCGAGGAGAGCTACATATCACACACATTGTCCAAGATAGATTCATATCATAAGAGTTTGAGTATGAGTTGACTTATTCTGACCTGGTTATTGAGGTGACTTGAGCAAAGTTTTGTGACTCTCGAAGGTTGTGGTGTTTCAAATTTGTTTCTTATGAACGTCAAATTTGCCTCTTTAATAATCTTGAATTGTCGTAGTATAGGAGGCAAATTCGGTTCAGCAGAAACCACAATCGTTTGAATGTTGTGGAGTACTTATACTTGGCAAGTCTACCAAGGTTGAATGCAAGGACACAACTACCTAATTCATTTATCGAATTTTGATTCATGAAGCTCATGCGTGAATTAATTCTCAATTTTTGGTCTGCAAGATGCACCATGCTAATTACAATGCAATGCCATGATGTATGCCTTTTTAGTTGGTTTTTATGCAATTATAGGAGGATGCAAGAAAATAATGCAAGAGAATTTATATGCAGACTAAAGATTACAAATATACCATAAAAATTATGAGCAACAGAATAGAATTGGAAATCAGTGTCATTTTAATCACGATATTAAAAATAGCCATCAAATCAAAGCAAGAACAAGGATAGTAGGGTCCTCATTTATCACAAAAATCACTTCATTTAAAATAGTGGTAAATGAGAAAATTAAATATGCTATGATGTAGAGGACAAAACAAGGATCAAAACGACACTAAAATCATGCAATTTGGACCTACGATGTTCAAGTTATGAAGACAACAATGCATGGGCATAATTGTAATAAAAATGCAAGAAATAAAAAGGATAAATATTGCAATTAGGTCCATGGAGGGACCTAAATGCAAATACCCAAAACCACATGGGCCCCTTTGAAATTTTTCATATACGGGGGCATTTTTGCAATTTCTGGAAAGTTGGGGGTCTCCCTGTAAAATACCCATCCTGGGGACCATTCTGCAATTCTCAATACTTCCAGGTCTTTAGCGTAATTTACCTAGGCCCTCACGTGCGTCGCACGTGAGGAGCCTAGGCTTAGGAGGCACCTCTGGTTCGGGACACGTGGCGTGAAGTCGTGGCTCGAGTTGTGGCTCGGTGGACCCGAGGCATCTGGTTCGAACTGAGGCTGGGATATCCACGTGTCATCATCATAACCGTCCAATCCAGATGATCGGACGGCACCTATACTTTGTCTTCCACTACAGGCCGCCGGAAAAGGCTGGGCTCCGGCGACCTGTCCCTTGCTCCTCCGTGATGTATATTCATATCTGAGGGCTGGAGAAGGCAACTGATAAGCTGGCGAAGATCTGGAAGGTGCGGTGAGGCTCCGAAGCTAGTCGGAGATGGAGGTTGATGGAGCCTCGCCGGAGTGGAAGGACGTGAAGGAGTGCCTCTACAAACTCCGGCCATTGAAGCTTTGATTTCCTGCAATTGCTAGATAGCCGAAGTGTACAGTGGACAGTGCACAATCGGTGAGTGAGTGAGTGAGGGTTGTGACGCGACGGGAGATGGTGGCCCGAAGTCTTCTTCTCTGGTGAAGTGGAGCAGAAGGTGGGATGGAGCAGATGGGGTTCTGGAGAAGGGAGGAGTGGTCGACGAAGATGACTGATGGATGGCGAAAGTGCAGGGGTGGTTGGGAGAAGGTGAAGCTGATCGTGGGAGGCAGGAAAATTGCGAGAAAACACAAGAAAAAGAAGGGGAAGAAATACCTCGTTGGAGAGGGGAACCTGGTGGAGGAGGGGCTTAGGCTGAGCGCCTTAGAGGCGCTCCGGTCGTCGCACGACTCGCTCAGCCTGTTGTGAGGTTCTTCAACGACGCACAACGGTAGCCGCTATGTGGTTGGAGACCACAGATCACACCGGAGGGTGGCGACCATCGTCGCCTCGACAAATCTGCCCTCCACTGTCACCGGAGAGCGGAGGAAGCTAGGAGGCACCATCGTGAAGTGGGGGATGGCGTTGATCGGAGCGGAGGGAGGTGTTATATAGGTGGAGGAGATCGACGGTTATGTGGTTGGGAGGGGATTTTCAATGGCTATGGGTTTAATGGAGGAGTGATGGAGGGTGGTCTTTGGGGGTTATGAGAGGAAGAAGGAAGAAGGGGTTACGAGGGAGAGGCGTTAGGAAATTGAAAGGTGGTCGGAGGTGATGGCTAAAAATGGAAGGGCGAGGCGGGTTGGGGAGGTGCAACGGCTGGAGGGAAGGGGGGTTAAGGAGGTAGGAGATGACCGGTGAGCCGTTGGATCTTGCGATCCAACGGCTAGGATGCGAGCGCGGGTGGTCGACTGCGATCAGATCCAGTGATCATGATCTAATGGCTGAAGGTGAGGCACGAAGGAGCAGGTGAGATCCGGGGATGGGGAAGATCCAACGGTGGGGAACATGAAGCGACATGGCGTGTGGAGGATCGTAGGATAAGGGGTGATCGGACGGCTGAGGTGAAGAGGCGATGTGGCAGTAGGAGGGGCGTTGGATGTTTGTATGATCGGACGGTTGATTTTAAGGCGCAAGGGAGCGGCGAGGATTATATATGGGAGTTGGATCTGACGGTTGGTGATGAGGTGGTAATGGAGGGCTGAGATGGAGGCGGGGGCGAGTGGATCCGATGGACCAGATGGGCGTCGGGTGGCGTGAGAAGAGGCGGGCCATGTGGCGGCTCCAAAGAGCGCCACGTGGCCCAATCAGAAAATTCAAAACTATAAATAAAAAAATACAAAAGAAATAGTTAGATGTAAGATTAGGAAAAAGTCAAAACATGAAAGTTGCTCATCTCGACGAGATCTACACCTTTCATGTTGGACAAAAAACCAAAAGAGATCATTTGTACAAAAAGCATTTTTGGGGGTATTTTTAAGGGGATAAAAACACCGACTTTTATCTTTTGATTTGTTTTTGTATTTTTAAGTCTTTTTTAAAGGTCAGTGATTTATGGACAATTTATCTATCTAATTTTTAGGGGTTTTTTATGATAAAATAAATACAAGAAAAATAAGGGAAATTAAATACAAATAATTAAGGGTTAATCAATACACAATATAATACAGGATAAAAATAAAGAATTAATGATGATTTTTATTGGATTAGTTAGGAAAGGGGTTTTAATAAGAGACTTTTAGCATGATGAATACGCGATTCATCATACCCCTATACTTAAACCATGCTCGTCCTCGAGCATCTAAAGAATGAAGGAGTCAGATTAATTCCTAACAGTGCAAGTGAAGATTTCAAGGCTCAATCTTTCGAAGACCCTTAATTTAAGAGATCCTAAAATTATGGGTTTATCCAAGCCTTAGTCAGAAGGAATCCAACTTCTCCAATTATCAGACTCTCTTTTTGTACATATAATATAAGGATATGAACTTAAGTGTACCGCATTTCATGAGAGTCGGGTCGGGGCATCACTCAAAGTTCCAGTCCCAAAGACTCTCCTCTAGACCTCATCCTCAATACTAGGGAATAAGTCTATTCTTGCTTCAGTCAACAGTCTCATTAGTTTGTCAGACTTGAACGTGTAGATGGACACCATATGATGGAGGGTATGGGATTGTGTCCATTTTTCTCTCCCTCACATTGGAACAAGGGGCCTCTCGAGTGCCTTTTTACTCAACACATGTAAATTTTAATATTGTTGATCAATGTGTCCGTCAAGAGAGTTGGAGTCGTCTGCACTTGTTTTTCTGGGAGTCCACCGGGGTGTGTTTTTTTTGAGTATCTAAGATACCTTCGACACCCAGACTTGTATCGCTTACGATGCAGAGCCCTTTTTTTGGTGTCAGCCCGACTCCTTGGTCCTAATTAGCGCTTGGTCCAAGTGGACACTTTGAAAATGTTTGGGAGCGCTTACCATTGGTGGAAGCTCATTTGTAATTTGACTTTGGTATTTAGAGCTTGTTCTTTGACATTTCTTTTCTTTTGTTGGCTAGCTCCACTGCTTTTACTAAAAGTTGGCGCACACTGATCAACCATTTCCATTAAGTTTCATCACACCCTGGCACATAGGTAAATATCAAAGAGGTAGCATATGAATCTTGTTCACATACTGGCTAGGGTTTTGCTGACACTCAGGTTTTCTGAAGCCTTCATTAACTTTATCCCATCCTCGAATATCATTAGATCGGATCTAAACTCAAATCTCTAGTCCTAGTTCCTCAAGTGATATCTCAACTCATCTCATCAATCATGCAATTGTGGAAGTGATTGTGCTGATCATATTTTCTTGAAGGTAGAGATGAAGAGTGCAATATAGCGCTCAAATCTTTCAAATTAGGGGAGTGTGGATAATTAAGTTTAAAACCCTAATGACTAAGGCATGTTAACTCGGACTCTCAAGATCACAGAAATCAAGTGTCCTCAAAATCCTTAAGCCTTGAGTGAGTGTGAATGTGTCAGGAATACACCAACTCCTTGGTTAGTGATTTTTATGTGATTTTTGACTTTTGCATATTTTTATGGGTTTTAATTTTCAAAAGATATTTTTTTATTTTTTTTTAATTCTTCGGAGAGACAATGACTGGCCCAGGCTCAAATGAATAAAAGTATCCACTCTCAGCCAGTATGGGTGTAAGTACGGGCCGATAAACGGACCCGTGATCCTTAAGGACGAAGCCATATGCGGTGTCCTCTAAACCACCCACTCTGCTAAGGGAGACTGAGGTTCCCTCACTGAAAGTGTCTGCTGAGCCTAGTAGTCAGAGTCTAATTCCAAGAAGGGTTTTTCATTTTTCATTTTTTTGAAAAGGAATATTTACAAAAATAAATCCCTCGATTTTAATAAACATTTTTTACAAGGTTTTTACAAAACTCAGTTCATAGGTTTACCAAAACCCAGCCCGAAAATAAAATTTAAAAAGTTTTAAAAACACAAGCTAAGGCTAAAGTAAATATACAGTAATATACAGTATACCCCACTATACTTAAATTTTGCTATGTCCTCATCGCACAAGTGCCATGAAGACAAGGTTCGATCAAATATAGTGTGATATAGCGGAACTGAGGAGGAGGATCCCTCTATACTCAGGTCAAAATTGACCTAAGTACAAGAAGACAACACGAGGGAGGGATGAGCAGGCAGGTCCCCCCTATACTTAGGCTACAAATAGCCTAAGTAAGGTCTGAATTAGGGGGGTGTTTGTACTATGATACAAGGGTGAGGGGAGGGGGTTCGTTCAATATACAGAGAGAGCGAGAGATTGTGAAAATTACAGAGGGAAGGGAGATGCGGTGGGGTGAGTGTGTATGTGCAAGTGTGTGTGTGGGGGGGGGGGGGGTAGATCATCAAGTGATCTACCTCTTTTTTTTACAACATGCAAGAACTGGAAATAAATATGCAAATGCAAGTTTTTTTTATTTTTTTACAGTATGCAATGTAGGATGACTGATTAAAATCCCAAAATTTCTTCACAGATTCTTTTGCAGCCTCTTCAGCGGAAGCTCCCGACTTCACGCCTCCATGAAGATCAAGCGTCCTCGATGATCATTGGGCCCTGTCACAAAAGAGAAAAGTTAGAACATACATAGAAATTAAATCAGCAGATATGATGCAAGAAAATGATGCATGAAATGAGGACCTAAAAAATTGAAATTATTCAACAAAGAAAATCAAAATTCAATAATTAAGTTAAGCTGTGTCCCCGGCAACGGCGCCATTTGATGAACGTCAAATTCACCTCTTTAATAATCTTGAATTGTCATAGTATAGGAGGCAAATTCGGTTCAGCAAAAACCACAATCGTTTGAATGTTGTGGAGTATTTATACTTGGCAAGTCTACCAAGGTCGAACGCAAGGACACAACTACCTAATTCATTTATCGAATTTTGATTCATGAAGCTCATGCGTGAATTAATTCTCAATTTTTGGTCTACAAGATGCACTATGCTAATTGCAATGCAATGCCATGATGTATGCATTTTTTAGTTGGTTTTTATGCAATTATAGGAGGATGCATGAAAACAATGTAAGAGAATTTATATGCAAACTAAATATTACAAATATACCATAAAAATTATGAGCAACAGAATAGAATTGGAAATCAGTGTCATTTTAATCACGATATTAAAAACAACCGTCAAATCAAAAGCAAGAACAAGGATAGCAGGGTCCTCATTTATCACAAAAATCACTTCATTTAAAACAGTGGCAAATGAGAAAATTAAATATGCTATGATGTACAAGGATCAAAACGACACCAAAATCATGCAATTGAGACCTACGATGCTCTAGTTATGAAGACAACAATGTAGGGGCATAGTTGTATTAAAAATGCAAGAAATAAAAAGGATAAATATTGCATTTAGGTCTATGGAGGGACCTAAATGCAAATACCAAAAACGGCCTAAGGCCCTTTGAAAATTTTCCATGCGTGGGGGCATTTTTGCAATTTCTAGAAAGTTGGGGGGTCTCCCTGTAAAATACCCAGGCACACCCGTGAGGCACGTGCCTGATAACTGAGTAGTTCTACAAGGGTCACCATGAATGATATAAATATGTTGTCGCTGAGGCGACCACTCATAGAAGACCCATGTTAATCTGCAATTAACCCACAATAAAAGAATGAATGAATTAAGACCAAAAATGTGAATTAATATTTATTACTCTACCATAAAATGTATAGTGAACAAGCATGTAGAGGTCGAACCACAGAGATCAATACAAAATGCAATAGCCTATGATGTGTATGTACCACAGAGTCATCCATGTGCGAAGCCTATTTTTGTGGGTTTTTATCTTTTATATTCTTTTTTTTATTTTTATTTTAATAATATAATTAGATAATATATATACTTTATAGAATATAAATATATAAATATATATATATATGCACCCATAGAGGGGGAGTATATATCATATAATACCTACATTAGATAACTCTATATATAAATAATAATTAATATTTATTTTTTTATTTTAATTTTAGAATTTTATATATTCATAGTTATGTATATATATAGATGGATAGATATATTTATTTATTATTATATTTTTTAATTTTCTTTTTCAATAGGGAGTAGATATATATATATAAAGGGGTGCTATAATATTTATAAAAATATACAAAAATAGTCAAAAATCCAGAGATAAAGTCTTTTTGATATTTTCATAATTTTTTACTGTTTTGGTGATTTTTGGGTATTTTTCAAATTGTTTTTGGTATTTTTAAACGCTGAAATAAAGGAAAACAGTGAAATAGGTACTGGCTGTAAGTAAAATAGGAATTAAAAATAGCAAACAGCCACAAAATTTTTCACACTATTTTTCAAATACAGATAATAAAACTTAGAAGAAATAGGAACCAAATTTATATTTTTCTGATTTTTCTTTGATTTTATATATTTTTTGAAGTTTTTGTGTATTTTTGAATTTTTAAGGTTTTCCTTTTGAGATTTTTAGGGATTTTTGGACTGACACTAAAATAGGTCAAAATACACGCTAGGGATTTGTTTTGGAATTTTTCGAGGTCTTTTAATATTTTTTTGGTATTTTATAAGCTAGACAGTAAATAAAAGGCATGTTTTTGATTTTTAATAAATGCAAAAATACAACAAAATTAAAATCCAAAAATATGGCGTGCAAGGGTACACTAACACTAGCTTATATCCATTTTTGCAAAATGTTTCAAGTTAATACAGGGCACAAAATAAATGGACAAAGCATACAACAATATATGGCCTGGCAGGGGCATTTTTGCAATTAAAATATTTATCAGGGGCATCCATGCAAAAATTACAACAGAAATAAACATTTAATTTTATTTTCGGGGCCATTTTACAATTAATAAAACCCGGCGGGGTTTAAGTGCAAAAATCACGCGCCTCACGTGGGTGTTGCACGTGAGGCGCGGAGGGACTAATATGAAAATACATAAACTCCAGGGGGCGTAATGCAAATTATACAATTTATTTACAACGTAACTTTTTATTTTTAGCACTAAACTATAAACATAAAAAGACGGGGGGTGATGTTTGAAATTTACCCCCTAAGGCGCTTCATCCGACGGCGTTGGGCGCGCCACTTATCCACGTGTCGAGCCCTCGAAGCCCGATACCCCTTCGACGATCTGCGGCCGAGATCACATCTGAAGTTTGATCGCACGGCCAAGGCATCTGCTACACGGACGGCCCTGATTAGATCTGGGACCGTCTCCTTCATCCGACGGTGACTGCTGCTCACGAAGAACAGGGAAGAACAGTTGGCTTCCCTGACTTCGATCGTTGATTCCTCCGCCTCCAGACGCTCCAGGTTGCTGACGATGGGTTCCAGACGTCCGTCGAGGTGGCGCGCACCGTCCGAGGTACTCCAGAAGGTCTAGGACCCCCTAGATCGGTTGAACGAGCTCGGAGAAGAAAGGGGGGTCCTGGAACCTCGCAGGGGGTCGATTTGAGTCCCAGGGAACTCCGTTCAGCTTCAGACCTGCGCCAAAAGAAAGAGGGGCTCGAGGGGACCTTCCTCGACTAGGGGTTTAGGTTAAAGAGATGAGGAACGACTGGGGGTGGCGAGGTCCGGCGAAGCAGCGGAGAGGGACCTCGATTAGCAAAGCTGGAGGAGCTCTGGATGATCTGATGCGTGGGCTCGGTGTAGAACGCGTAGGTAAATGAAATGAGGTGAAGCGGGGGTCGGATTGTGAGTGTATCAGAGTAGAGAGATTCGCCGGAGATGAACTCCGACGAACTTCGATCTGGGTCTAATCGAGCACCTAAGGTCCTACTGATTATTCTAAAGACTAGATAAAGACTAAAAACTACAACTAAGCTACAAAACGAGTTAAAACAGCTCTTATACCTGGTGGTCGACCAGGGAGCAGGACCTCCAGTGAGCGGCGGCCGTGGGCACTTCCTTCGACTCCTCCGACCGTCTGAAGCTTCCAGGAGAACCCCCCTGTCACGAGGATCCTCAAGAGACTAGAGAAGAGGGTGGAAAATGACCGAAGGGAGACCAAAATGGGGAAGGAGATCGAAGGATTTATTTATAGACATGGGTATGGACCCTTATTGACCGGGACGCCACGAAGGATCGGCCGGTTAAATGATTGATATGGGTTGGTGGCGAGGTTGTACAATGATCAGGGATCATTTGGTCATAAGACGTCGATGGCCAACGATGGACGAGTTGAGCGGGAAAAAAGGGAGAAGACGGGCGGAAAAGACCAGTCGCGTCACTTCAGCCGCCTGGGGGTCGAGTTGACCAGGCAGTCAACAAAATGCTGAACGTTGATTGGGCCATGTCAGCCCAGATTTGACTTATTATTTTATCCTAATAAATGAATTTATTTAATTTTACTTATAATAAAAAAATGTTTGTTAATTAATGTATTATTTATTTATGATTTTTATTTATTTTTTTGATGTGTTTTATTATGAATTTATTTTAATGATGTATTTATAAGTGTATTTACATGTATTTATTTTTATTTTGTGTATTTTTCTTTTATTATTTTATTCTATTATTTTATAAATTTATAACTTATTTTTATGAGTATAAATATATTTTTATTTAATTTTTATGAGTTTATTTACATTTTTAAATAAATAGGGGTAGGTATATGTAGGTATAATTATAGGTCTTTTACCTATATATTGTACATACTTTATTTATTTAATGTATTTTCTTGATTTTTATTTTGGATTTACATTTTTAATGAGTTATATGTAATTCTTACATTATTATAAATATATAAAAGAAGAAAATTAATTAAAGAATGTTTCCCCTTTTATGTATGTACATACTTGACATAGGTCTTTTGCCTATTAACTTGTATAGGCTTATTTTATTTTATTAATTCTTTTTAGTTTTATTCTAATTTGAGTATGTACATGTATTATAGACATTATTTACAAAATTATAAAAATATAATTTGACAAGAATAAAAGACAAGGAATATATTGAATATTTTAATCAGGCAGGCTGCACAATGGGGCCAAAAACCTAACTTTTGCAGATGGACTCCAGAAATTATGAAACCAATTTTATTAAATAGTTCTTGGAAAGCTATATACAATTAAAGGTGAGTTTGGGTGATTTGGAGTTTTTATTTGCAAGATATGGGTCTGTGAAGTTGAGGTTTTGGCTTTTTATTCTGTGTATAAAATGTACACTGAGTATTATTTTTACACAAACTCAATTTTGTATTTTTATTTACATTATTATCTACAACTTTCATGAATAAAGTTTCTTTATTTGATGAATAAATAATTATGTACAAAATAGGTGTCAAAAAATGCATAAATAAATGCATGAATAAATGAGGTGTTTTATTGTACACTGGCCCTTATCTCCCCCCTACTTTATTCCTTGTCGACCAATTCCATGCTGGCCTTGGTCTCAGGGTTAGGGTCATAAAATATTTGCAATATTTTACTCCTTTTTGTTTTCTTCTCTTTATTCTATAATTTTGGCATTAAACACCTTATTTAATGTGTAATTAATACAATGAATCATGAATGCTATTATGTACAATTTGATGCTATTTACATGCATTTGCTGGGGTTTTTGAGGCCAAAATGATAGAATAAAGGTGATGAAATGGAGATTCATCAGTGCCTGGGGACCATTATGCATTTCTCAAAACTTCCGGGGTCTTTAGTGTAATTTAATCAGGCCCTCACGTGTGTTGCACGTGAGGAGCCTAGGCTCAGGAGGCGCCTCTAGTTCGGGACACGTGGCGCGAAGTCGTGGCTCGGGTTGCGGCTCGGTGGACCCGAGGCATCTGGTTCGAACTGAGGCTGGGATATCTACGTGTCATCAGCATAGCCATCCGATCCAAATGATCGGACGGCACATGTACTTCGTCTTCAACTATAGGCCGCCGGAGAAGGCTGGGCTCCGACGACCTGTCACTTGCTCCTCCGTGATGTATATTCATATCTGAGGGCTGGAGAAGGCGACTAATAAGCTGGCGAAGATCCGGGAGGCGCGGTGAGGCTCCGAAGCTAGTCGGAGATGGAGGTTGATGGAGCCTCGCCGGAGTGGAAGGATGTGAAGGAGCGCCGATGCAAACTCTGGCCATTGAAGCTTTGATTTCCTGCAATTATTAAATAGCCAAAGCATACAGTGGACAGTGCGTGATCGGTGAGTGAGTGAGGGCTGTGGCGCGACGAGAGATTGGTGGGCTGAAGTCTTCTTCTCCGGCGAAGTGGAGCAGAAGGTGGGACGGAGCGGATGGGGTTCTGGAGAAGGGAGGAGTGGTCGGCGAAGATGACTGATGGATGGCAAAAGTGCAGGGGTGGTTGGGTGAAGGTGAAGCTGATCGTGGGAGGCAGGAAAATACGAGAAAACACAAGAAAAAGAAGGGGAAGAAATACCTCGTCGGAGAGGGGAACCCGTTGGAGGAGGGGCTTAGGTTGAGCGCCTTGGAGGCGCTCCAGTCGTCGCATGACTTGCTCAGCCTGTTCCGAGGTGCTCGGCGGCGCACAACGGCAGCCCGCTACATGGCTGGAGACCACGGATCACACTGGAGGGTGGCGACCATCGTCGCCTCGACAAACCCGCCCTCCGCTGTCACCGGAGGGTGGAGGAAGCTAGGAGGCACCCTCGTGAAGTGGTGGATGGCGTTGATCGGAGCAGAGGGAGGTGTTATATAGGTGGAGGAGATCGATGGTTATATGGTTGGGAGGTGGTTTTCAATGGCCGAGGGTTTAATGGAGGAGTGATGGAGGGTGCACCTAGGGCTTACGCGAGGAAGAAGGGGTTACGTGGGAGAGGCGTTAGGAGATTGAAGGGTGGTCGGAGGTGATGTCTAAAAATGGAAGGGGGAGGCGGGTTGGCGAGGTGAAACGACTGGAGGGAAGGGGGGTTACGGAGGTAGGAGATCGCCGGCGAGCCGTTGGATCTTGCGATCCAACGACTAGGATGCGAGTTCGGGTGGTCGACTGCGATCAGATCCTGGATCATGATCTAACGGCTGGAGGTGAGGCACGAAGGAGCGGGTGAGATCCGGGGATTGGGAAGATGCAACGGTGGGGAACATAAAGCGACGTGGCATGTGGAGGATCGTAGGATAAGGGGCGATCGGACGGTTGAGGTGAAGAGGCGAGGTGGAAGTAGGAGGGGCGGTTGGATGTTTGTATGATCGGACGGTTGATTTAAGGCGCAAGGGAGCGACGAGGATTAGATATGGGAGTTGGATCTGACGGCTGGTGATGAGGCGGTAATGGAGGGTTGAGATGGAGGCGGGGGCGAGTGGATCAGACGGCCCAGATGGGCGTCGGGTGGCGTGAGAAGAGGCAGGCCACGTGGCGGCTCCAGAGAGCGCCACGTGGCCCTATCAGAAAATTCAGAACTATATATACAAAGAAAAATACAAAAGAAATAGTTAGAAGCAAAATTAGGAAAAAGTCAAATGTGAAAGATGCTCGTCTCGACGAGATCTACAACTTTCATGTTAGACAAAAAATCAAAAGAAGCCATTTGTACAAAAAACATTTTTGGGGGTATTTTTAAGGGGATAAAAACACCGA
The DNA here is from genome assembly GCA_037367405.1 of Ottelia alismoides. Taxonomy (NCBI): domain Eukaryota; kingdom Viridiplantae; phylum Streptophyta; class Magnoliopsida; order Alismatales; family Hydrocharitaceae; genus Ottelia; species Ottelia alismoides. The sequence continues at coordinate 402,467 of JAZKJV010000532.1, read as the reverse complement.
GTTTTGTCTTTTGATTTGTTTTTGTATTTTTTAAGTCTTTTTAAAGGTCAGTGATTTGTGGGACAATTTATATATCTAATTTTTAGGGGTTTTTGATGATAAAATACAAGAAAAATAAGGGAAATTAAATACAAATAAATTAAGGGTTAATTAATACACAATATAATACATGATAAAAAAAGAAGTAATGGTGATTTTATTGGATTAGTTAAGACAAGGGTTTTAATAAGAGACTTTTAGCATGATAAATACGAGATTCATCAGTTTCCCAATAAGGTTCTAACCGCACCTAAAATCTGAAGGTCCAACTTTAGCTCCAAACTTTGATTTTATAAAGACAGGTTTAAGAACTAAAATCAATCCAATTTCTTTCCTTTTCTTTTCTTCATTTTTTTTATTTTTTTGTACTTATTGCATAAGTGTTTGCTAGGGACTAGTAAAGACAAGTATAAGGGGGTGATTAATATCCATTTCATCACCTTTGGTTCTTTCATAATGGCCTTTAAACACTAGCTAAATGCATGTAAATGCATTATTTTGCATAGTTAACATTCATTACTTTATTATATAAAAATTGTATAAAATACATTATTTAAAGCCAAAATAAAAGAATAAAGAAAAGAAAAGAAAAAGAAATAAAATATCAGAGGGATTTTATGATCCTAAACCCCGAGACCTAGGCATCTTTATGACTGGGTTGACAAGGAATAAAGTAGATGGAGAAAAGGGTCAATATACAATAAAACCCTAATTATTTATTCTTCAATGTTCCATTTTTGGGACCTATTTTATTCTTTATTATTTATAACTCAAATAAAGAAATTTTGTACGTTAAAGTTGTAGATAAAAATATAGAGAAAAATATAAAATTGATTTCGTACAAAAATAATGTAAATTCTACATTTTATACCCTGAATAAAAAGCCAAAACTCAAACTTCTCATACCCATGTATTCTCCATATGAACTCAAAAATGCATCAAAATCGCTTTAATAATATATATAACTTTTAATAAGTTATTTAATGAAGGCGATTTCATTTAATTTGGAGTTAATATGCAAAAGTTAGCTTTGGACACCTATTGTGCGATATACCAAAATAAATTATTCAATTTTATTTATTCTTTATAATTTTTATATTTTATATTTTTTATAACTTTTTAAAAAATATTTATAATATATGTACATATCTAGAAGATAAATAAAACCATAAGAAAATGCAAAAATAAAATAGTCTATATAAATACATAGATGAATATACAATACTTATACCTATATAATAAGTATACATATTTATTTAAGTATACATATGATATCAGAAAAATAAAATAAATATATATTTAAGTATATTTAAATATGTTATAAAGATATAAATTATGAAAATAAAATAATAAAATAAAAATACAAAATATAAATAAAATATAAATAATATAGGTAAATATACCTATAAACAAAACCCTAAAAAGTAACCTATAATAAATAAACCCATAAAAATAAATAAAAATCATAATTAAATACTAAAAAAATACTTAACATTTTTTATTTTACGACATAAAATTAATAAATTCATTTAATATCTATTCTTTATTTTACAAAGGCATTTTTCCCTTGCATTTTCTGGTTGGTCCACGTGGACCAACTAGAGCTTGGCTTTTGTTGACCTCGGTTAATTGTCCCTTTGGCACCTCTGAATAGGTCAGAATCTCGAGCGGCCTAACTTCCTCAATTTTCCTCAGTCGCACTGATCACCAAAACACCTCGAGTCCTTCTTTGATTTTCTTCCCATCACAACCGTCCTTCTCGCGCCATCATGAGATCCTCTTGATCTCCATCGAGCCATGGAATAAGGCTAATCAAAGTCGGCCGGAACCCATGTTTATAAACAAGTCCTCCTACATCCAAGCTCGGTTTTGATCCTTCTTTGAGCTCGAAATCCTTCAGCCCTTCGTGTGAGTGTTCCTGGTGGCAGCAAGCGCATCCCCAAGGTGTTCGTTAGGCCGACAGAGGAAGAAAGGATCTCCAAGGCAACTCTCCGGCCGCCTCTACTCCCTGGTGTCACAACCAGGTCTGAGCTACTCACTTTCTGATTCCTACGAATGTTTTCTTATTACCATTTCATTTCTGCATTTTATTTCATATTTTGATCAATAGTATAGCTTAGATTCTAGTAGTTCATTCCAGACCACTAGGTCTCTAGCCGTTTCACTGTGAAATCGACCTGTCCCTGACTCCCTTTTCATTCCCATCTCGCTTCCCTTCACTTCCTTCATCCATTCGACCCGTTCAGATCATCTGATCTCTCGCTCATATCAGCCCACCGATTCCTCATCCCTCATCCTCTTTGGAGCACCTTCATCTTCACCCATCTCACCCAACCTCACTAATAATGGCCCAGACCTGATCGAACCTGTGTCACAAAGGTTCCTATCCACTTTATAGGTCTGGAGGACCCTATTTGAGGGGTTTTGAAGTCACTAATGAAGCTCCGGACGCATCAAGCTCCCAGGGCTCCATCATTGAGCCCCAGACCCATTCAAGGATGTCTTCTGTTGTGGAACACCTCCAGGAATCGTTTGAGTATATTTGCGACATCTGAGGATCTAAGAGGATAAATCGAGGAATTGAAGCTCGGAGACGTGGACATTTTTCCCTATTCTTCAAGCGAAGCAGTACCCGTCGCATAGAGGAGGAGCTCCGATTATAATCGTGGTCATCTAATCATCGTCCGCTTCATATGTCCAATGGAAGCCCAGATTTGATTATGATCGTAGATCGGCGAAGCATCATTGCGCAAGGAGCGCCTGCAGTATAAGAGAATCAACTCCATGCGCATAATAGCACACATTTGGGGGTAATTTGCATATTTCCCTCACATTTTTATTTATTTCTATTAGTTCTGTAAACATAATTTGTATTATAAATAAATGTGTAAATATTGCAGTCAAACCTCTGAGTTTTCATCGAATTACATTTGGGTCCAATCCACGGCACCTCATGTGTGGTCCCACGTGAGGTGGCGATTTTGCAGCATTGATTTTGTAATTTCATTTTAGTACCAAATGTTCTAATATTAGTGTAAATGTTTTGGATAAATTGTATTGTAGGCCCTGCCTTTAATTTTAATTGCAATTATTCCCTTTCCATCACATGTATTTTTGTGTTTATTTTCTATTTATTAAAAATATAATCCGCGCTCCAAAATATTATCAAAAAATATGGTTAAGTGCTTGTGCTGTAATTTATTTTTGCATTTTGTACATTTTAACTATTTATTAAAAATAAAAAGAGCATGTTTTGTCATTTTTTGAATTAAAAATTACCAAAAAATATAAAAACTTTTTGAAAAAAATCCAAAAAATATATTTTGTTTATTTCATTATATTGTATCTTCAGATCAAAAATCCCTAAAAATAGAAAAAGAAAAGGACAAAAAATTAAAAAGCTCCAAAATCCTGTAAAAAAAGAGGAAAAATAAACAAAAATCCCAAAAATATTTATTTTTGTTTCTGATTTTCATTATATTATTATCTATATATAAAAATTGGTTTGAAGCTTTTTTACTCATTTTTCTATTAGTATCTTCAAAATAATTCGGTCTATTTATTTAATCCCTATTTTGGGATATTTTTTACTTTAAAAATATATAAAAAATTACAAAAATTCCCTAAAATAACAAAAAGTAGACATATAAAACCCCAAAATATTTAATTTTGTTATTTTGATTATCTTTAATAGCATTTAAAAATATATTACCCTATATTGTATATATAACCTTATATATCCTTATAAAAAAGAAACAGAATATGAAAAATCAGAAAATATAAAAAGTATAAAATATAGAATTAAAAATAATTAAAAATTATACATAAATTGAAATAAAAAATAAAAAAACCCACTTAAAAAGACTTAAAGACAAGTATGTACATAGTTCACCTTGATTAGAAATAATCATATGCTACCTAGCTTGCTCTCTGTTGTTCGACCTCTACATACTTATGTGGTATACATCTTTGTTTGTAGAGTATAATAAATTATGTCTCACACTTTTGGCTATTCATTGCTTATTTGTACATTGTGGGTACTTGTTGATTAAACATGTGGTCTTGTGAGAGGTCGCCTAAAACGATAATCCATCTTCGCTTATTTAGGGAGGATCATTTTTTTCAGACACTTGCGGGACCCTTGCTCATCTAATGGTGTCCGTTGCTGGGGAGCAACATTGTATAGCCTAATTTGTGCATATCTTTCTTTTATTTGTATTTTTATTTGTATTTTATTTGTTGCACATATGCTTATCTCTTCTTTCTTTTACTTATGCATATCTATAGATTTTATTTATTTACATAGATTATTTGATTAATTGTGCTGATACACCTTTTTTGTTGTGTTTACTGCGAGGGCCCGCTACACGAGGACGTCTTTTTAGGAGGACGATGCAGCCAAGCAAGGTGGAGACTGGTCTTTTTAACATGACTAGTTGGAGAGGCAACAAGCATAGCAAGGAGACTAATTAGCGTAGATTTTTAGCTTAGAAATTTTATTTTATTTTGGTGAGAGAGTGATTTATTTATCCATTATTATTTGTAATATTTTTTGGACTTGGAAACTACTCTACTCAACGAGGTTCAGTGCCTAAATAATTGTTCAACTGGGGGCCTCGTCGTGGTTTCTTGAATTTTCATTGCTTTGTTTTCTTTGTTTCCTGATGTTTTGAGTTTTTCGCCTTTCTTTTATTTGTTTTGTGTGCATGGAGACCCTAAACCTTAGGATTACTTGAATCAGTAATTAGGTCCAAACCCTAACAAGGATTTTGTGCCTATAGTCTCTTACGATTGGATCTAGTCAAATTAATAATTATTAACTATTTGACTTGAACCCATTCACCGGGAGAGCCATCATACAGTGCAGACAGGACCCGTAGTAGCGGGCATTGAGATGTCTTGGAGACCGGACTCTCGGGTTCATTTCTGAATAGTTAGCATGTGGTTCTTCACGACTATTAGCAGCTACTATTTGGGGCGATTTTGTCGATATCACATCGCCATGTAGATATTTTTAGAAATTTTGTTTTGCATACCACATGGAGAGATCTGGGGAGCACTGTAAGTCCCCTCACTCTACATGCATCATTAGATTCTATGGTGAGTCCATCATTGAATCAACTTGCATGCTTTTCCTCTATCTCCCTTTGATTTTGAGCACCTAAGACTTAAATAAGAATTTACAAAATTGTTAGGCGCTTGTATGCAACGTATCCAAAAAAGTGAAAACAAGGGGACTACAAAATAAACTTTAACTTAATTAAAATATGTAATGGATATCACTGATTTGGGTTCATAAAGTCATCACTATTTTCATGTATCTTAGGAGGGGACCAAAACCTTTCCCATGAGCGAAGCACGACTCGCTAAGGAGTAGATCCTATAACCCACTCTATAACTGCCTTGTGTATCATTTGGATTTCTGAAGTATTGGTGCTTCTATCATACATGACCGAGTAGGACCTTGTCATCCATGGTGTTCCCTCTTTGTGTGGAACATCGACTTCATCCGAAGTACTATGCTTAGTCATGCCCTCACGGTGTGTCTGTCTCATCGGTTTGCATCCGAGTAGGTCCTTGCACGCTCACAATATTCTGTTGCGAGCGAGGTCCGAAGTAGTGGTTTTCACCTATCGGCTTCCTTCCTCTTATTCTTTGGCTGAGTAGGGATCCAGGAAGGGTTACAAGGACCTCAAAAAGTGCAGACTACAAGTTACAAAGGAGGAGGACAAGTACGAGGATACTTTTCCAGTGGAACTCTCGCTCCTATAGGGTTAGCGTCTAAGGACTTGTTAAATAATTAGAGCTCCTATATACAACAAATATATATTTTTAAATTAATTATTTTTTACAAATAATTACATAATTTATTATTTTTAGAACAATTTATATGTCTTAAAGATATTTTTATTTTATTTTTATGAATTAATTTATATGTTAAATAAATAAGGCCTATATACAACATAGGTACATGACACCTATAGTAGAAGTATATTTATTTTATTTTTGGGTATTTTTAATTTTGTTATTTTTATTTGTATTTTATATAAATAATATAAAATATATATAAATTAGTAAAAATACAATATGTGCAAAATACAAAGAAATAAATAGAAGAATAAAAATACTATGTATAACATAGACAAATAGTAAAATAGCATTCCAAAAAGACAACTTTCACTTCTTAAATCTGATTTTTATGGAACCACTTTCATTTTAATGCTTGTTTAATTCTGAACACAATGAAAGTGAGATTTATTTTTAGTTTTTGTGGAGTAGATATTGATATGAAAAGATTTGCTTTGTGGCTTTTTCAGAGTGTTGTTTCTCTTATTCTATATAGGATTTATTTTTGCAATTATTTTTAATATTTACAACTTCTTTTTATGTACAAGTTCTAAGAAGAAGATATTTTTATTTGAGTTTATTTTGGTGGTAAATAAAAACAGTAGAATATATATAAAAATGTACAATGATGAATATGCATGTGAAGCGTAATTTTCTGGATTTTTATTAAGACAATATCTCCCCCTACTTTATTACTTGTCGATTAGGTCAATTCTTGTCCTTCACTCAGGTTAGGATCAACTTATATTTATTACATATATAGTCTTCTTATTCTACTCCTTTTTCTTTCTTTATTTATTTTAGGTTAAAATAATGATAAATATACAATATATACAGATGATCTGGATTTTATTAAAAGGTGATAATTAATAATATTTACAGATGTTTTGTAAGGAATTTTAAGCTAAAATAAATGAATAAAGATGATGAATTGATGATTCATTAATTAGCCCATATACTAAAATGAGTTGAGCTGGGTAAAGTCAATCCCGACCCGACTCGGCATGATGCCCAACCATATTTATAGGGAAAACTACTTGCCTCATTTATCTGTGACATTTTTCTTTTAGAGAGGAAGATAACCGAGTGAAATGCTTTGTCTTTTCTGACATTTGTAGAAGGTGACGGGATACCGACATGAAGTATTTATCTTTACATGGCTGCCACATCTTGTATCGAATAAGATTTGGATAGGTTTTGAATACATTTTTAGTTGGATTTTTATCACTTGTGCCCCTCTGAGATATTGCAATATCAATTATGCTCCACCTTTTTTGGAATATTAGTTGTGCCCCCGACTTCTTCCATAATGATCACTTGTGCCCCTCGGGTTAGTTGTCATCCATCCCAAACACAGATGGATGTTAACTTTGGGGATACAATGGGGAATAAACTAAAACAAAAAGGTTAAAAGGTCAATCCACCAACTCCTTCCCATCCAACAACCCCAACCCCTTATTCTCCTCCTCTGCCCCTTGCTCCTCCTCCTCCTCCATCCTCCTCCACTCCCCAGTCACCTCTGCCCCCTGCTCCTCCTCTTCCTCCTACTCCATGGTCTCCTCTCCCCCTCCCCAGTCACCTCCACCCTGTCCTCCTTCTCCTCGCTCTCCCCTGCATCCCATCCTTAACAAATCAACAAGAACCTGAAACCCATCTCCGTACGATGTAGGCGTCACCAACACTTAACCATGATGATGTATGTGCACACATTTGGCAGGAGACCGGTCCTGCAAGCGAAAGCATTGCATTGTAGAGATCAAAGGCGGTGTGGTGGTGATCCAACGCGATGATCACGTTGAGCACGAGATTGAAGACATATGTGGGGGGAAAGATTGGAACTTTTGGCGGCAGGGAAAAGCAGGGGGGATTTGGAGCGGAAAGGGGAGGATGGAGGAGAGGAGATTGGCCCGTTGGTTGAGGGAGAGGAAAATGGTGCCCTTGAGGGACCATTCAGAGGGGAGAGGGGTTGTTGGAGTCGGCCAAAGCGAGGAGCTGCCGTCCCTTGATGCGAATGAGGTGGAGGAGGGTGTAGTGGAGAATCCAGATGGTGGAGCGGAAAGGGGAGGACGGGGGAGGGGAGCTTGGCCTACTTGTCGAGGGAGAGAAAGATGGCGCCATTGTGGGACCAGTAGGGGGTGCTGGAGTTGGCCACGATGAGAGCTGCTAACCCTTGATGGGGGCGATGCAACATAGGGTGGAGGAGGGTGCATCAGAGACGGCGAACCGGTTGGTGGAGAGGAAAGGTGAGGACGGGGGAGGGGAGCTTGGCCTACTGGTCAAGGGAGAGGAAGGTGGTACACGGCAGGAGCTTGGCCTGTCTTCGGTAAGGGAATATCCTTTGTATGCAGTCCACCACAGTAAGGAGCTACCAACCCTTAATGATGGCGAGGCGACAGTTTTTCAATCTCGACACAGAGGATGGAGGAGGTGGGGGAGGGAGGGTGTTCTTCCAGATATGCCGCTCTTAACTACACTATGGTTTGCTTAAACTATGGTTAAGTTCAACTTATTGACGGTCAAAGTAACGGAGGGGCACCTGTGATAAAACGATAAGAAATCGAGGATGCTACTGATATTCTCAAAAAAGAAAGGAGTATAACTGATATTGTAATATCTCAGAGGAGCACAACTGATAAAAACCCTATTTAGTTTTATCCTAACTCTTTCTTTAAGCTTAAAAAAATTATATCGAGTGAGATAAATGGAGAAGACCTTAGCCACTGCCAGGCGACCTTTTTTTATAAATAATTTACCAAAAAGGAGGGATAAGGAAAAAAGCTATCCAACCCCAAGGGCATCGTTCTCACTCTCCTCCCATTCGTCTCAGCCGTGCATTCCCCAGGCCCAGCAGGGTCTCCAGGTCCTCCATGGCGACAATGGCGTGTTCCGCCCAACTCCGTCTCTTGCCCCAAATTGTCTCATCGTCGCAGTACATAAGCAGGTGGCTATCTCTTTTGCAGTACATATCCCCATGTTTGTGTTGTGAGTGTCCTTGCTCACCAGGAATCCGGAGAGGTCACCTCCTTTTTCGCAACCGTGGCGACAAGGTGAGCTGTTCGCGCTCGACTCATTTCTGCAGTGGTTGGGTTGGACCGAAAACGACCATTTAGATTTGATCTTTCTTGGTTCGTTTGTTCCTGGGGGGACTCGTCCGTCTCGACGTTACTGCTATAAATTTTGTTCAGAAATGCGTTTGTCACAGTGATATCGCACACATTGCTGATTTGTTCTGTTTGTAGTGCGAATTGGAAACCCTTGTTCCTTCCTTGCAAGTAAGTAATCACGTAAAACCATACAATTGTAATGCACGTCCTTTCGGTGATCTTAATACCAGCTTGATGTCTTTCTATTTGGATTGTTCATTAACCAGCTTGATAACCACTTTGACAATGGGCAACATGCATGGTTAAGTTCCCAGGATGCTCTGCGTTAGTAAGAAATTGTTGAAAGCATTGTAGGGCGAGGGAAATGACATGCACATATTCGTGGAAGGAATAATGAGTTCAGGGCTATGCTTTTTCCCCTTATTTTCACCCATAGATTCAGGTCAAGCTCAATTCACAAAACTGGTCCATTCTTGCGAGAAACATAATTTAATACATTTGAATCTGTCCTTTGGTGCATCCTTCTCTGACAATCTTAAGCTCTTTCTTAAATCACCCGGTTCAAGTTTCTCTTTAAGGACAATCTTCAACTCTTTTGATTTTAGACATTTTCTAATATGTCCTGTGAAATATAAGGCATTGTAATCCACGTTCTTTGGAGAAAAAGGATCTGTTTGATAAAGAATGTTCAATGAATTTAAGCTAGTTCTTGAAACTGGGAGAACAACAACATAAGCTTCAGATGATCAGAACTATATGACAAATGTATCTTTTTGCACTGTTCAACAAAAAATAATCAGAAGAAGTGACTATAAGATCACATTAAAAAGGAGTCAAGACATGTTTGAAGTTTCACATTCAGTTGGTCGTAGATAATTATACAACAACGACAACAAAACCTTTTCCCACAATTAAGTAGGGTCGGCTACATCGTAGTAATTATGAATTGAGAAAATACCTAGACATAATTCGGTAAATATTTGACGAATACATTGTAACACCTTTCTTTATCAATAAATTGGGACACTCGGACCCCAGATCTTAGCCGGGGATTGCTATTAGAAAAATAATTTGACCAATGTTTGAAATTTAATCGTGCGATAGGCAATTAAAACAACAACAACAAAGCCTTTTCCCACATTAAGTAGGGTCAGCTACATGGATTCTTTGCCTCCATTCATATAAATCCATGTTTAAAAGATTCGAACGATTTCGAGACAAATCCCTAAATAGGGTTCTTAAAAGAACACTTTTTAGGAATTTATCCGAAAGGTTTTGAGACAAATTCCTAAATAGTGTTCTTAAAGAACACGATTTAGGAATTTATCTTTCCTGCGCTGGCCGTCGGCTATCTAACGTGCAACCCTCCTCAATTTACCTGGGCTTGGGACTGGCCATGGCTGAGTTTGCGATGGGCAATTACTTTCAGAAAAAATACAAAGTGCAACATATGTTAATGAATGCGTTGAATTAACATTAATTCATGAAATTATGAAAAAATGACTCAAATTTGCAAATAATTCAACAATTATATTGAAGCACCTCTTATTTAGTATGTGATTTTTCAATTTATTTTGCCAAATTCAAGCAAGAGCTCTGGAAATTTAAAATTATCTAACTAACTATGTGAAAGTTAAAAGTCTTATGTAAACTTTTCTATATGTAAGATGGACCACGATAAACACTAGGGTGTTACCTAGGAGAGGGGTTGGAGATATCTTTAGTTGCAAGAAACACCATTTTTATCATATGATCGGTGAGTTGATTCATCTCAGTGTAATGCTTTACAATCTCTTTAACCTTTGTGTTTTGGTTAGGTGCTTTGCATATACATATGAGATCTTCAAGATTCTCATATCTCATAGTGATAACCGCTTTTTAAATGTTGATATCAAATGTATTTTTAAAGAGTTTTGGCATTTGTCTCAAAGTTGCGAATCCTCACCTTCTATAACTAATGACCTGGCCGAAGTGTCAAATGCATAGATAAAGATTCTATGTAGAGATATTTCTATATTCTCTATGTACTTCTTTATTTTAGTTCTTTTATCAATCTTATGTAATTTACCCATAGGCCTCTCCTCTATATAAGAGAGCCTAGGGTTAATAGGAAAACACATCTTTTCTATTTCTCCCAAAATGGTATCAGAGCCACGGTCCTAGACCGGAGCTCCATACCCTAACTGTAAAACCCCACCCAGCATCCCTCGCTTCCAGCCGTCGCCTTCCAGCTGTCGTCGCCAGCCACCGCCGAGTCAGGCAGCCGTCACCGCCGAGTCGGACAGTTGTCGCCGTCACCGGCCCCCGCCGCAACACAGCCTCTGCTGCCGCCGTCATTGAGTAGTGGCTAGCTGTCACCGTCGCTGCACCTCCTTGGCCATCAGCCTTCGTAGCCATCGGCTGCCCTCCTTTCTCTCTGTCATTGTCCTTCGGTTGGGCTAATGGATTTAAGTGCATAAGTCTACATATGCATTCAAATCCATGCATGTCTGTGTAGACATTCATTCGTTGGTCTACATAACCCTAATAATCCTCATCCGACAATATATTAGAAAACAAAGTCGATGTACCCGCCATAGGCGCTTTCAGAGGTCCAACGCCCATTGTCAAGATGGACGGGACAAACTATGAGCTCTGAGCTACGTAGTTCATGAGCCTTATGAAGTCTAATGGTAAGAAACATATTCTTATCGAGGAGGGGCCGATGGAGAAAACTGGGGTCAACGTCTTGTGGGAGGCAGATGATGCATACGCCAAAGTTGGCTTTTCGATACATTGACGATAGAGATCTCCAATGATGTGTTACATCAGCCCACAGCTAAGGCGATGTGGGACATCCTAGCAGCAACCTATTCTCAGACGAGGAACGAAACCAAGATCCTCCAACTCCAGCATGATATATTTACTATCAAGAAGAACGAATAGGCTCTTCACTCATCGTATACATTCTTGCGTGGGATATTTAGGGAGCTCCACAACTTCATGCATCTCACGGCTAACCCCAAAGCAGCAGAAGACATAGGAATGCTACCATGGTTGGTGTATTCCTAGCAGTCCTCGACCCTGAATATGATGCTCCTCACTCCCAAATTCTGGCGGATGCTACTATTCTTCCTATGGGGGTTCTGTCCACTGCTACTAGCCAGACTTCTTCGGCAATGGCAGCCTCCCGAGGTAAAAGAGGTTCTTCTTTTTTTCGTGGATGCGGACCTCGTGGTAGAGGAGGTCGCATTCATCAGCCCTGCACGTACTGTCATCGTTCAGGTCATACAGAGGATACATACTACTCCAAGCATGATTTTTCAGCATCAGCCTGCGTAGCGGAACAGGTCGAGCCTTCAGCTGCTTCTACTTCAAATAAGAGGTTTGATGACCTCGTGGCCAGACTGCAATATATCATGCCTGCTGCTTCTTTACTATCTCCAGCAGTCTACTCAGATGCAGCAGCCTATGCCTCTGTCGGTACTTCTGCTACAGCTAGTACCTCAGGTAGTATCTATGCATTTACATCCTGTCATGGATCTGGAATTACTGAGCGGATTATGGACTCTGGGGCGACACATCATTTATGCGGGGAAAGAGAACAACTTACATCATATAGACATGTTCCACTAGGGAGAACTGTTGTGATAGCCGATGGGACTCATTCCCTGATCACCAGAGATGGAGAGGTTAGTTTGACGCCTTCGATGCGTCTGCAGAATGTGTTACATGTCTCTAGTCATTCATGAAACTTCATAATATTCATATTGTATGAATTTAATGAAGCATGTATAAATGTTGAAATACTCTTATATTGAAATTTTGTTTTGAATTCAGAGAATCCTTTGTCTTAAGCAATGGTTGTTTAGAGATGAAAGGAGCGCAGTGGAAACATGGGTCTAACCCAAGTTAGAAGGAAAGTCAAAGAGTTGACTGTGCTTCTATGGTTTCCACACACATATGACATCCAAAGGGTGAGATAAACGCCAATACTGTAATAAACCGATGTATTGATAGTGTGACTATCTAATCTATCCAGGATCCGTAGAGAAGAACCCAGATAGTGCATCGGAATAATCTATATCTACATTTAATCATCGAAATTGACTTTCTTATTGGATAAGATTAAAAGTCAAATCACTGTATCTCATTCTTCTAATAACACTTGCAATTGGTTGCATATATTTTAGAAGACTAGAAATTTTGATCTTCGGATGGGAGCATCCGCACGGAGTGGGAGATCGAGGTTCGGGAGCTAGTTCGGTGGGAGGTTCGGAGGTTGGAGAGGGGAAGGCGCGAGATCTTGATGTTCGAGGGCATCTGGGGGCGCGATGTCCTGAAGAGCAGGGTGACAGGGATGACGCTGGCTGGGTGGTCGTTTCTCATCAGAAGGCAGGGAGGCATTGCTTTAGTTGCGGGGGGCGGGGACACCTTGCATCCTCGTGCGCTCCCCCCTCCCCCCTCGCGTTGCTTTGCCTGTGGTGGGATGGGCCATCGGCGTAGCCGTTGTCGGGAGTCGGGGAGTGAGGCCCGACATGGGTCGGAGAAGATGTCTCTGAAGGGTTCTTCGATGGGAGAGGGGGGCGGCGCCTCGAGGGAACCTCTTGCGAAGGATGTCGGTGCTGTGCCTGGCTCGATCTCTGCTTTGGGTGGTTGGGTTCAGAATTTACTGGTTGGGGTTGCTAGGGAGGGTACGAGCGAAGGCCTGGTTAATGATGCAGCGTAGGACCCAAGTATAGGGCCGAATTATTAATCAATTTTAGTGGTTAATTTTATTTACGTTTTTTTTAAGTTGTCGTAATTTTAATTTAAATAAAGAGATCGCGTGTGATCTCAATTAATCTTAATTTAAATTTCAAATTAGGTAGTTAGTCGGTTAATTAATTAGAGTTAATTTAGGATAATCAGTTATTTTCCTATTTTTGTAATCTCATCCCTCCTATATAAAGGGATGAGGGTCCATTGTGTTCGACAGTTCAGTTTTATAATTATTTGAGAATTATTCTCTATCTTCTCTCTCTTCTCTCTTCCCGTCGCGGTCTATGCGCTACTTCTCCTTCAACCTCGCGCAACAGGCGTGTTTCTTCTTCTCAACCCCTCTCTTTTCTCCACCGAAATCCCACTGCCCAAATATTTCAATTTCTATCATCGGCGCCGAATCTCTTTCTGCATCATTTGGTATCAGAGCATGGAAACCGAATCGTTTTCACGATTCGTCGATCCCGTCGCGTATTGGAGGATGCAATTCGATCTAAGTCATCTCACCCACGACTCGTCGTCTCGCAAGCGTTCAAGGAAGTTCAAGAAACGCATTGAATCAAGCATCAAGGTGCAAGCATGGTTAGACACGCAAATCAAGGAAGAATCGATCATGAACGGCAAAAATCAGAACACTATACCTGCTGTTCAATCCGATTCCGACATAGAAAATGAAGGTATGTTCAGTCCCAATGAAGGTTTATTTGATACAATATTAACACAGGACGAAAAGGAAGACTTGGGGCCCATTTTTGATGAAGATCCTTCGGGAGTAGAAGATGAACTTGTCGACTCCAGTGAGGTTGTTGTTGCTGTCCAGAAACAACAAAATGAAGAAAAAGGGCCGAAAGACTCGCTGTCCAGGAGATTTCAGGTCAACCGCCATCACCAACGGCGTCCCCGATGGCAGCCCCAACGCCCCCAGCGGTTCCCCAGGCCGTCCAGACCCTCGCCGCACCGCCAGCGGCCCCTCCCGCAACCCCAACGACCCCAACCCAACCCCCAGCCTCGCCGGCGCCTTCCCCCACCCTCGCAAAGCCTGCGGCCCAGAACCCAACACCCCAGGCCCTTCCGCCCCTCCCTGCGCAAGTCAGCCCGCAACCCCCCTGCGCGCCACCGACCTCCCCTCCCCCGCCACCCTCCCACACCCCAGGCCCCAAACCTCCCCCCGCGCGCCAAGCCGCAATCCCACCCACTGTACCCTACCACGACACCCACCTCGCCTTCACCAAACCCAGCCCCGCACCATCGGACACCCTCCTCACAGCCCCGACGGCTCCAGCCCTACCCCCAACCACGCCTGCTCCCGCTTTCCCCACCCTCGCAATCCCTGCAAAGGCCCCTACCCCAACCCAGCACCTCGCTCGCCGCCGCCCACACCCTCTCCCGGTCACGCGACCCCCTGGCGGCATGCCCCACCCCTGCTTCAGGAAGTCTCGCCTGGGCATTCCCCGCGGCAGGTCCAGCCATGCGGTTTTCCCCCATTCTGCGCGAGAAAGATGCGCCCGTGTGGACCCCCACCGTCGACGCCTCCTTCAATCTCGGGCCCGCCGCCTCTTGCTGTGGAAGAGAGGAACCCTAGCACGGGAGCTCCATACGGGAGAAACCAAATTTCCGAGATTTGGGGTTGAGAGATTGAGTGGGAAAAATTACGCGAAACCCCCTCCAGGCAAAGGTTTTTACTCAAAGGGAAGGTTCAAGGGCTCCTCTCACAAAATAGTTTGTAATAAAGGGGTACGAAAATTGCAGAGATGTCCTCCAATTGGGAAAGACTACAAACGTAACGTTGAAAATGATCTAATTGGAGGAAATTTAAGATACAATTCAAGGATGAATTCTCCAACGACGCACCTACATCAAGCAATTCGTCGGGAGACGAATTTTTAAAGCGGAGGAGAGTTGATGCAGCGTAGGACCCAAGTATAGGGTCGAATTATTAATCAATTTTAGTGGTTATTTTATTTACGTTTTTTTAAGTTGTCGCAATTTTAATTTAAATAAAGAGATCGCGTGTGATCTCAATTAGTCTTAATTTGAATTTCAAATTAGGTAGTTAGTCGGTTAATTAGTTAGAGTTAATTTAGGATAATCAGTTATTTTCCTATTTTTGTAATCTCATCCCTCCTATATAAAGGGATGAGGGTCCATTGTGTTCGACTGATGCAGAAAGAGATTCGACGCCGATGATAGAAATTGAAATATTTGGGCGTGGGGATTCGGTGGAGAAAAGAGAGGGGTTGAGAAGAAGAAACACGCCTGTTGCGCGAGGTTGAAGGAGAAGTAGCGCGTAGACTGCGAGGGGAAGAGAGAAGAGAGAGGAGATAGAGAATAATTCTCAAATAATTATAAAACTGAACTGTCGAACACAATGGACCCTCATCCCTTTATATAAGAGGGATGAGATTACAAAAATAGGAAAATAACTGATTATCCTAAATTAACTCTAACTAATTAACCGACTAACTACCTAATTTGAAATTCAAATTAAGATTAATTGAGATCACACGCGATCTCTTTATTTAAATTAAAATTGCGACAACTTAAAAATAAACGTAAATAAAATTAACCACTAAAATTGATTAATAATTCGGCACTATACTTGAGATTTTATCTCTACCTCCCTCTCTCGTCTCTCTCTTCTCCCACGCGATCTACGCGCTTCTCTTCTCCAAACCCCCTCGTTTCCGACGAGCTTCTCTTCTCAACCCCTCCAATTTCTTCTTCCACTGAAAATCCACCAACAAAATTATTTTCCGCCATCACGCGCGAAACTATTCTGCATCAATTAGTATCAGAGCATGGAAGTTGAATCGTTCTCACAATTCGACGGTCCTGTCGCATATTGGAGAATGAAGCTCGATCAAGCAACCCTATCACGAGGATCACATGCGCGTTCGCGCCAACAAAAATACAAGAAGCGCCTCCGAAAAAGCATCAAGGTTCAACAATGGATCGATTCATGGTACGATGTTGATATTTTTATGGTACAAGTTGACGACAAACAAAATATTGTCGTCGATCATGATCTGTGCGCTGCTCAGATCATTTTGGATGGAAGAAACGACAACAACGACGATGTGCTCGCTTTCCGGACCGTGTCATGCGAAAACAACAACGTCAAGGATGATTTGTTCGCTATCCTGGCCGTTTCAGAGGGGGAAAACGCCGACCTGCTCGCTGTCCAGGCCGTTTCAGAAGAAAAAAACACCGATCTGCTTGCTGTCCAGGTATTTTCAGACCTGCAAACACCACCGAATTCGACCCACGACCCCCCCGCTGCCCTCTCACGGACCCCCGCTGCATCCCCAACCTCTACGGCGCCCCCCTAGCCTCGCTGCAACCCTCTCCCACCACCGAAACATCCCCATTCCCTTCTCCCGCACAACCAACCCTCCTACCTCCTTCCTCCAGCGGCTCCACCAACCCCTCCACGGCCCATGTCCACATTCAACCCCCGCAGCCCATGTTTCCCCTGCTGACACCCCAACACCGCCGCCGCCACCGCCCTTTCCCGCTGTCCCCGAAACCCCAGCCCCGGCAAATCACCCCCGCCCCACTGTCACCTTCCCCGATTCCCCTCCACCTCTTGCCATCGCCATCGCTACTGCCCAAGCCCCATCCCACGCGCCTTCTCCCACCGCCCCTGCACCCCCTGCACCCCCACCGGCCGCAAACCTCACAACCCCAGTACTCCCTCTCGCCTCAGCCCTTGCACCCCATCGACCCACCCCCCAAACCCCAGCACCCCCCTAGGCCTGCTGCACCCTTCTCCCGCCTTCCCTGCACCCCCTGCGGCGCACCCCGTGCTCCCATCATGCGGCCACCACGAGCTTAGGAAGAACCGAACCCTAACAAAAATTGAGGGCACTTACTCAATCGGGTCCCTTAACAATAGCAGTAAAGGGATATTTTGGAAATATTTCAAGGGGACCCCTCTTCCAATGCTATTTTACCCAACATGCCAGGTGGAAAAGTTAACTTATGAGTTTTTAAGTCAAGGGTTAGAACATTTGCAGCCATACCCCTCAATGGAGAAAAATTATAAACGTAACATGGAAAAGGAGCGAAATGGGGAGATTCGACCAACAAGCCATGTGGAAACTCTCCATCAACGGTCCGAAGATCAAGCAATTCGTCGGGAGACAAAATTTTCAAGCGGAGGAGAATTGATGCAGCGTGGATCGGAAATATAGGGCTGCATTTATTTAATGTGGCCCAATAATTAGGGTCTCATTTTTATTTAATTGTGCTGTCGCATTTTTTTATTTTTAATAAAGGGATCGCGTGTGATCTCAATTGTTTAGTTAGAAATTTGAATTTCAAATTTAGTAGTCGGTTAGAGTCAAATTAAGATAAGTCATTTTGAATTTGAATTGAATTTCTATTTTTGTAACTTCATCCCTCCTATATAAAGGGATGATAGGCTATTGTGGTAAGAGAGTTCAGTTGATATGAAAAATTGAGAGTTTATCTCTATCTCCCTCTCTCGTCTCTCTCTTCTCCCACGCGATCTACGCGCTTCTCTTCTCCAAACCCCCTCGTTTCCGACGAGCTTCTCTTCTCAACCCCTCCAATTTCTTCTTCCACCGAAAATCCACCAACAAAATTATTTTCCGCCATCACGCGCGAAACTATTCTGCATCAGTTAAGGTGTTGGCGGAGAAGGAGCTTGCTTGCAGCCTTGGAGCTGGGTTTGATGGCGACGTTGTTAGTTTGGGGCCGAGGTGGGTTTGTGCTCGGGGCCTTTCGGATCGGCAGTGGGCGGTGATGCTCGCCACCAGGGAGGGCGGCGCGGTGTCATGGAGGTTGCCCAGGTTTGCGGATGGGGCAGAGGTGTGCTCTGTTGCCCGTGTTGCGCAAATTCAGGGGCTCCATTCCTTTCGCGCTCTATCAAAGCTCTGGCACCGGCTCTTGTCCACTTGGGGACTATTTTGGAGATCATCGACGACGGTTCTTCCCCAAGTTTTGACCTGGGAGTGGTGCTTGCTCAGATGGAGTGCCCGATTGGTGTACCCTCTGAATCGGAGGCGATTTTGGCTGTGGGGCGCTTCTCCTTCGGGCTTCGGGTCCTACTGCTTGACGCGCCTCCACCGCCACTCCGGTCGGGTCTCGAGGATGGCGGTTCGTCTTCCACTTGGGGAGAGGAACGACCGTCTTGGGAAGCCAAACGGGGCGACACTGGGATGGGAGCAGTTTTTTCGGAGCGGCCATCTCTTCGGACGTGGCAGAACCATTATCTCGGGAATTGGTTGCTGGCGATTCCACTACCCGTGGAATTTTTGTGGCAGTTGTGGATGAGCCGTTGGTGGGCATTCTTACATCGGGGCCCGCGGAGGTGGGGCCTTGGTGTCGGGTCGGGCGTGCGGATCTGATCCTGAGGTCGGGTGGGCGCGTGGATCCGAACCGCCCTTGGATCCGTGTGGCGGGCGGTCAGTATTCGGCTGCATTCGGTTCCTGCTCGGGCCAGTGTCTGGATCCGGATCGGCTTTGGAGAAGTGGCAGATTCTTCGGTTCCTTTGATGTTCAGAGCTTTAAGGGTGCTGGGGGGAACCTTGACACGAGCTCCTTCCAGGCTCCTGAGGAAGGGGAGCGTCTCCTGGTTGTTCAGAATGGCGCTCGCTCGCTATTTGGTGGGGTCCGCTCTGTGTTGGAGGGGCCTCATGCCTCGGTTTGGGATCATACGGATGGCGAAGGGTCGAGCAAAAGTGGCTGCTACGACGCGGCGAGTGACGTCGATTGGGGGGGGGGCAGATGGCGAGAAGCGTGCGTGCAGAGGCGGAACCAGGAATTTTATCAAGGAGGGGTCAACTAAACAAAATAAAGGATATAGAGAGATAAAGTGAGTAAAGCTAATTTTTTAAACAAAATATGCAAGCATGGGATTCAAACCCTGGTTTGTTAGTTGGAGAAAACAACACTTTGCCAGTGAGACATTGAGAATTTAGTAATACTACTTGACATTATCCGCTCTATATTTAACATTTAAGCAGGGGCCATATCAAAATTTAATAACATTATATAAGAGAAATGTAATAATTAAGGAGGGGCCATGGCCCCCCTAAACTATATGCTAGTTCCGCCCCTGCGTGCGTGGAGCAGATTGGCGTTGAAGTTGTGGAGTCAGAAAAGAAATCCGGTAAACGATATAGAAGAAGGCTCCGCTCTCGTGCGGCTAAGGCGGAAACCCGTGCCATTTCGGAGGAGAAGGTTTCCATTGCGGGGCTGGCGGGGGTGATTTCGATTGGGGATTCTCATAGTGGTTCTAAATGAAGATTCTCTCATGGAATGTAAGGGGTCTAGATGACCTAGAGAAGAGGCGGGTCTTGGGGTCAAGATTTGTTGAATGGGGCTGCGACATTGTCTTTTTGCAGGAAACTAAGTTGGAGAATTTGTCGTGTTCGGATTGAAAGTCCTTTGGGGCGGGGTCGCTGTCGGATTATTGTGCTGTTGAGGCAGTTGGTGCCGCTGGGGGGATGGTTGTTGCTTGGAAGGGAGCATCCTTCGCCCTGAAAGCCGAGCTGAAAGGGACGCATGTTCTCATTGTTCTGCTGGAGTGCTGCTGGTCGGGTAGCGTACTCACGCTGTCTTGTGTTTATGGGCCATGTCAAGCGGCAACGCGAAACCAATTATGGGATGATCTCAAAGCGGCTAGGGAGGCATTCCAGGAGGTTCCTTGGTTGGTGGGTGGAGATTTTAATGTTACACTGTTCTCCTCGGACAGGCCGAGACTGGGGGGGGGGGCAGGACCAGGGGTCGGAGGAATTCCTAGAGATGGTGGATTCGATGAAGCTGGAAGTTATGGATATGTCCGGTTTGAAGTTTACGTGGAGGAATGCGGGATCAAGGTCTTGCCTGGATCGGTTCTTGGCTTCTGCGGATTTGTTGGATGCCTTCCCGTTGGCTTTTGTCAATGGCAGGCACAGAACCCGATCGGATCACACCCCCATCCTGTGGGACTCTAGTGAGCCCCCTATCGCATGGGGCTTCTTTCGTTTCGAGAAAGCTTGGTTATTGGAGGACTGCTTCCGGGAGTTGGTCGCGTCGCATTGGTCTACTACGCAGGTGGACGGATCTGCGGCTTCGAGGATTGTGCAGAAATTGACGTCTTTGAGTGGTCAGCTATGCGAGTATAAAAAGACTTCGAGGGAGACCCGCCGCGCGGTCAGGGAGGCGGCGGAGTAGGTGGTCGGCGACCTGGACAATTTGGAGGACACTGGGCCTCTGACAGGGGATGAGTTAAGTCAGAGAGCTGATGTACAGAGGAAGATACACGAGGAAGATAATAAGAGAGCCACTGAGTGGAAACAGAGATCCAGGCAGAAGTGGATTGCGGAGGGTGATGCCAACACGGATTTCTTCCATCGTGTGGCTAGTGCTAGGTGTCGCGGAAACGCTATCAGGTCGATGGTGTTTGATGGCGTTAGAATCGATGGCAACAGAGAGGTGGGAAGAGCTGTTGTGGACTACTATCGCGAGCTGTCTTCCAGAGGTGCGAGCATGCAATGGAAGTGGACTGGGCTTGGAGCGGCTCGGGTTTCTGATTCCCATGCTTCCAACCTTACCCGGGATGTGTTCATGGAAGAGCTGGAGGCAACGGTTCGGGACCTTAATGGAGAGGAGACGTCGGGTCTAGACGGGTTCCCTGTCTCCTTCTATCGGGAATTCTGGGGTTTGGTGGGGAAGGAGGTTCTTGAGGTTGTGAGGGAGTGCTGTCTTTGCAATGCGGGGTTTGAACATGTGAATAAGGCGCTGCGCTGGTTTTCTCTGGGCAAAGGTTTTATAAAGAAAATGTGTACATTCAGGTGTCGTGGGTGCTGGATTCGTGGCTCTGACCGGGGCCTCCTTTTGTTCTATCTGTAATCTCTCGATACCTTTTAAATAAAAATCTGGGGTGAACACCTTTGAGTGTCTCCCCCTTTTATTGGCTTCAAAAAAGAAGAAGAAATTTTGATCTTAAGGTTTAATAGTCATCCACATGGATATTGATGCAATTGTTGCAACAATCTCTATTGGAGAAATGGACTCCATATTTTCAGTGGGAGAGCCTTAGTCTTAGAGAATGTCTCTATGACCCATATATTAGAATACACTCATTATTTATTTCTAAATGTTGGGAATAAACATGAATTCTGGAATAGACCTATCATAAAGAGTTATGATGGATATATTTCAGATAGTAATCTAATATCTGGAGGACTCTACTAAATTAGAAAATTAATGAGTGGTTCAATAAAATTTCTAATACTGAAAATTGAACCTTAAAAGATCAATAGGAGGATGAAGATCATTTGGCAATGATCTAGCATCAAGCCTTGGACATATGTCTGTTGATGAGATCAATAGACAAGTAAGAGATGAAATTTTAGAATGTCTGAAATTTCAAATCTTACATACTTGTGAATATTATATTCAAAGTAAAAAAATGTCCAATGCACCATTCTCTTGAAATGGTGTTAGATGCCAAGGTTCAGGATCTCAAACATATTGATGTATGCGGATCATCTATATCATTTGTATCATAAGAAAGGATCACATTAATGATATGTGATATCATTCAATGATTATTTGTGATATGAGATTTCTTCTCTTCACTTAAGAAAGCTTTGAAATGTTCAAAGATTTCATAATTTTGGTTTGAAACCAAGTTTGAAGGAAGATGAAATGGATTTGATCTAATCTAGGTAGCTTGTACCTATTAGATGAATTCAAGGAATACCTTATAGAGATATGAATATCATTCCTATCTCACTCCTAAAACACCTAAACTCAATAGAGTTGTTGAGAGATACAATTAGATCATGTGTGACATGATTTGATCAATGATAAATATTAGCATAATTACCTCTTAGTTTCCAAGGTATATATGTAGTAGAGACTATACTATATATCCTTAATAAGGTTCCATGCAAGTAAGATGGAATCTAGCACAAGAGAGTGCCACTTCATTAGGAAAATAAAGGATGGTATTGGATACCTACTTTATGACCTTGAGATTCTTAAAAGAACTCATCTCTAAGAATGTGATTCTTAGAGGATGACTCTCTTGAGAATCAAGATGAAAATGAAGTAAAGGAACCCATTTAATCTTGAGAAGATAATGATGCTCCTAAAATTGGAAACTAAAAAGACAATTAAAGATGAAACACTAATACCTCTTCAAATGTGTTTGAGGATGGATTCCATGTGCCAGAGAAATCTGACAATGATCGAACTTCATGTGATGAAGCTTCTGAAGATCATGTCATGGAAAGATGGATGTTAGCAATTAAGTCTAAAGTAGACTTTGTATACAAGTGTTGTATATCGACCCTCAAGGATCTACCTATATGGGTAAGACCCGTTAAGGTATAAATGGATCTTAAAGAGAAATAGGGAACCAAATGAGAAGGTAGAGACCTTCAATGCACGGCTCGTAGCCATGAGCTACACATCAAAGAGAAGACATTGCTTACGATAAGACTTGCTCTTCAGTGACCATGCTTAAACCCATCAGAATATTGCTAACTATAGCTACACAGGTTGATTATGACATCTTCAAGATGTGAGTCAAGATTGCATTCATCTATGAATACCTCTCCGAGGATATTCATATGAAGTAGCCTCAAGGCTTCATAGTTGAGGAAAGCAAGTTGTGCAAGCTGAATAACTCCATATGTGGACTCGAATAAGCTTCTTGTAGTTGGAACATCAGATTTGATGAAATCATAAATGTTATGATTTCAGATAGAATCTTGATGAATCATGTGAAGCTCAGTGGGAGTGCCATTGTGTTCATCATGCCAAATGTAGATAATGTCCTAATCATTTGGAATGATATAAGGATAATAATAAGTGTTTTTATAGACTGACTATTCCATTCCTTGAGATATAATCTCAAGGAAACCTCTTAAGATCTTAGTTCTGAAGATATTCAGAAGCAAAGAGAAGAGGGTATTGGGACCGTTACATTAGGGGTACACATTGGACATGTTCCATTTTCTGGAAAATTCCAAGAAATACTTCTTTCCCTTAAGATATGGTACTGACCTATCTAAAGGGATAACACCTTAAGGAGTTGAGGAAGTGAATGCTAGAACTGCTTGCCCTTATGCATCAGTTATGAGAAGCCAGATGTATGCCGGATGTGTACAAAAGCCAGACGTCTGCTATGCAGTGGGAGTAGTAAACTATTACTAATCCTAATATGAAAATAAAATACTTGATTGCAGTAATAACAATATCTCCAAAGATGACAAGACTTATAGATAGTGATCTCAAAGTCTTATCTTCAAGAACTTAAGACTTTATAGATGGAGATCTAAAAGGTATTAACTACGGATACCTTAGGAGATAGAGATCTCCGGGCATAAGGGTATTCGGATAAGGATAATAGAAATTACATACTAGTTGTTATAATTATCGAGCTGTAGTGTCAAGGAGACTATAACTAACAAAATTGAGTATCGGTTGTATAAGATGCAACATTCGCATTGGATGCGAGCACTGTTACTGGGGATATGCAAGTGCCATAAAAGGACTTGGCGTAGTCTCTTGGGAACAGAGTGACTGATCAGCTTACCTAGTTATTTTTCTAAAAAGCCTATGATTGTCACATGAGTGCGGGTTTAAATGATTAGCCCATCAATGGCTCTTTGGGCTAGTGGGAGATTGTTGGACATGCGAGCCCACATCGAGCCATTATGCAATAAATATTATTGCAAGTATCATTCCCTGATCTGAAATGAAGAATAACTAATTTGCATAACATGTCCCTTGGTACAATTAGGGTTATGATCCATGGGCATCTTAATGATCATACAACTATTGATTCAATTATTGAGTCATAGAGATTGGTGCTTGGATGAATATCTAAAGAGTTAGATTGAGGACTCATCATGCACCGTTAAATGATTGTTAAGATATGATCTCCAGCCTGAGTAGGAGATGTCAATCCTTTCTCATTTGGCTGATATCTGACCGACCTCATGACGCATGCCCTCTACATGGGAATAGCGATTCAGAGGTGTTAGATTAGTTAGGTCAAAGAGTTGACTTAACGAGATCGAGATAACCAAAGTCCTATGTCGTATGCTGTCACGATATAGGCACGCACCCTCTGACCGGAGACAGATGTATTACTATATGTCTGAGTATGTACATTTGGCGGACCAATAGGTTGATGACCTAACCAAGGTTTATACACCGGCCCGCTGGTGTGCATGCAAGGGCATATGAGTAATACGATCTCTCAAAGGGATCATACATGTTTTATTACTGAACCGGAAGACATGAGCACACTCATGAGATATTGGGAAGAATCAAATTCCACTCGTGGTCGTCTCGCTTTGGAAGCTTGACCGAGTGGATAATAAATTCATGAGATAATAAATTCATGTTCCACTCATGAGATATTGAGACACATCATTTATGCGGGGACAGAGAACAACTTACAACATATAGACATGTTCCACTAGGGAGAACTGTTGTGATAGCCGACGAGACTCATTCCCCGATCACCGGACATAAAGAGGTTAGTTTGATGCCTTCGATGCGTCTGCATAATGTGTTACATGCTCCTGATTTCTCTATGAATTTATTATCATTTGCATTGTCGGGCTATCTTTGACCCATCGTCTCTTCTTTTTAGGGACATTCTTACGGGCAGAGTGATTGGATGTTGACGTGAGCAGGGTGGTCTTTATCGCCTGGTCCGAACTTCCTTTGCAGGCGTATCTTCTCATTCAATAGGACCTGCCTCTCCCTTCACTTGGCATCTACGTTTTGGTCACCTTCCTCTCCAGAAGATGTGTCATATTTTGCAGATTTCACCAGGTTCCTCCTCCCAGTGCGAGACGTGTCTGTTGGGAAAGCATCACCGGTCTGCTTTTCCTAGTCGTCAGAGTCAGAGCAGTACATGTTGACATTTGGGGTCCGAGTTGTGTTCCTGATCATCAAGGACACATGTTTTTATCTTGTTGCTGTTGATGACTTTTCTTTTTTGTCATGGGTCTTTTTATTGAAGTATAAATCTGAAGCAGGGGATGTGATCAAAACCTTTATCAATGAAGTGCCGAATGTTTTCTCTTCTTCTGTGAAATTTGTGAGAACTGATAATGCTTTGGAATTCTGTACGTGCTCTATCACATTTCTTTTCATCCCGTGGTATTATTCATCAAACAATCTGTGCTTACACTTCTCAGCTGAATGGTGTTGCAGAGAGAAAGAATCGCCATTTACTTGACGTCACTCTGACTCTTCTCATTCAGAGTCGTGCTCCACATTCGTTTTGGGGTGATGCAGTTTTTACGACATGTTATCTGGTGAATCACATGCCCTCATCTGTCTTGGGTGAGAAAATTCATTTCTCCATAGCTTTCCCTGAGAAGGAGTTGTTCTCACTTACTCTTCGTGTTTTTGACTCTGTTGTATTCGTCCACCAGTTGGCTCCTGGTCTTGACAAGCTCTCTCCTAAGGCTGTCAAATGTGTGTTTGTTGGGTACTCCATGACCCAGAAGGGATACTAGTGCTATGACCAATTGCGCAGGAAATATTATATCAGTGTTGATGTCACATTTCTTGAGTATGTGATGAATTTCTCCCCTACAGGTGATATGTTGGCTTCATCAGACTTTGATGATGGGGTTTACATGCCACCTCCTCCTACGAGTCCGTCATCTCCTCTACCTGTGCCTACTGTTCCACCACCACCACCACCACCTCCACCCCCTCCTCCTTCTACCTAGTCGCATGTACCCATTGTTCGACCATTACCAAAATTCTATACCCGTCGGCCTGCATCTGCTCATGGTCATCACCCATCATCCACCATGCCCCAAGTTTGTTCTGATAACATGATTTCTAACGACGGATCTGGAGATATATCTATGCAGGGATCTTTGCAGGAGACTAGCCCACAGATGGAGGAGGTTCCCAATAACCTGGATATACCCATTGCAGTTCGGAAGCAAAAGCGTACTTGTGCTTTATATCCCCTTGCTCCCAGTTCTCCTTTCGTCGTCTGACTGGGGAATTTCAGAGATTTGCAGTTGCTCTATCTGCCGTGGATATTCCATGGAATTATCAGGAGGCCTTGAAGGATAGTCGCTGGCGTTTAGTTATGGAGGAAGAGATGGCTGCTTTGCAATCACGTGGTACATGGAGTTTGGTGTCTGCTCCTCCCGAGGCATCTGTTGTCAGTTGCAAATGTGTGTTTACTGTTAAACATCATGCGGATGGGAGCCTTGGTCTTTGCAAGGCAAGATTGGCATGAGGATTTATTTAGACCTACGACGTAGATTATATGGACACGTTCTCTCCAGTTGCTCGCCACTCAACTCTATGTGTCCTTTCAGTTGCAGTGGTACGCGATTGGCCTTTGTTTCAGCTATACGTTAAAAATGCATTTTTTTATGGAGATCTACAGGAGGAAGTATACATGCAACAACTTTCGGGGTTTGCTGCTGAGGATGAGTGTCAGCAGGTTGTAGACTCCATAAGGCAATATATGGCCTTAAGCAAAGTCCAAGGGCACGGTTTCAGAAACTCTAGGATCTGATTGAAAGGCAGGGGTTCAAGAGGCTAAATGCAAACCATTCACTGTTTGTGCAGAAGACACCTAGAGGCACTGTTGTTATCATGGTTTATATTGATGATATACTTGTTACAGGAGATGATGTGCATGGGATAAAATGACAAAAGAATTTCTGGGCCGTCAGTTTGTTACTAAAGATCTGGGTACCCTAAGGTATTTCTTAGGGTTAGAATTTGTTAGGAATGCGCAAGGGTCTTGTGATGACCCCAAGGAAGTATGTTACAAACATGCTTGTTGAGACGAGCATGTTTGGATATCGACCCTCTACTATTATTGATCCTAGCATGAAGTTATACGATGATGATACATATGAGGTTGACAGGAGGAGATATAAAGAGATGATGAGGAAGCTCATATATGTTACTATTACTAGACCTGGTATCTCTTTTGCAGTGAGTCGGGTGAGCCAGTTCATGGAGCAACCCCGACAGGTACATATGGATGCTATATACATGATATTGAGATATCTAAAATCTTCTCTAAGAGCATGATTACTATTAAGGGAAGGAGAAACTCTTTCTGTTTCTGCATATGCTGATTCAGACTATGTAGGATGTCTTAAGGATAGGAAGTCTACTTCGGGATTTGCAGTGTTTGTTGCCTGTTCTCTTGTTTCTTGGAAAAGCAAGAAACAAACAGTTGTGGCTAGGTCAAGTATCGAAATTGAGTATAGTGCTATGAGACAAGCAAGTACAGAAATGATGTGGGTTCAAGCTATGCTAGCAGATTTGCATGTAGATGTACCTCTACCCATGCAGTTACAGTGTGATAATCAAGCTACCTTATTCGTCGCAAACAACCATACATTCTATGAAAGAACGAAGCATATTGAGGTAGACTGCCATTATACTAGAGATATGATTCAAGGGGGCTTGATTTCTACCTCCCATGAGAGCAAACAACATATATCTTTACCAAGGCATTGCTCAGAGGATCATTTCAAAAGTGTTCATCCTAGCTGAGCATGATTGACATCTATGCTCCATCTTGAGGGGGAGTGTAGAGATATTTCTATATTCTCTGTGTACTTCTTTATTTTATTTCTTTGTATCCATCTTATGTAATTTACCCATAGGCCTCTCCTCTATATAAGAGAGCCTAGGGTTAACAGGAATAAACATCTTTTCTATTTCTCCCAATATTCTCCAAAGGCTT
Organism: Ottelia alismoides; assembly: GCA_037367405.1. Lineage (NCBI taxonomy): Eukaryota > Viridiplantae > Streptophyta > Magnoliopsida > Alismatales > Hydrocharitaceae > Ottelia > Ottelia alismoides. The sequence continues at coordinate 374,012 of JAZKJV010000532.1, read as the reverse complement.
GTTCATCTAGAAAGAAAGAACCGGTCTCAGATGTTGAGTGTATATCTCCGGGCTTATAAAACAACCTGTAAGACTTCTTCAGGAATGCCTTTGAATCCGCTTTACTACGCGAAGACTTCCCATTTGTCTGTCGAATTAGAGTACAAATCTTTATGGCTAATCCGGGAATGCAATCTCAAACTAAATGATTTTGACAAAAAGACTCGTTTCTGATGAGATGGTCGAGATAATAATCCAGACGTATGAGAGTAATCGAAATTACAAAGATAAAGCTAAAAGGTAGTATGACTCTCATATCAATCACACACCATTTGGGCTCAATCAAAATGTATGGCTATTGGACGCAAGACTTAAGATCTTCCTGGGCAAACTGAGAAGCAAGTGGAAGGGACGTATCTACTGAGGAAAGTGGATGACAATGGATTCATTGATATATCTAAACCGTCGTTTGATGCTACTTTCATGCTTAATGCACATCATCCATTGATCTATTGGGAATAGGGGTGTCATGAAGGGTGTGATTGATATCTTCATCTTATCAATCAATTGTAGGGCCTATATAGCGATGCACAGTATTTCTCGATTATCTAGTGGATTTTACGTAATTATATGGTTAGTTGATGATAATACATTTATAAGAGGTTGGATCGAGTACACATTGAGGTGATAGATGTGTAACAGGGTTCAGAAATTCGATAGCTGGGATGGAGCGGGTAGAGCTGTTCACCCATAATCGCTTTGTTTCTGGAGAAGGACAATTGCTTGGACATATGGTTTATAGTTAGATACATTCTTGTAATTGTAACATGGTTAAGAAATTTAATAGCTTGGATGGAGCATGTAGAAGTGTTCACCCTTAATCGCTTTGTTTTTGGCAGTGTTGTAAAAGTCGTCCGACCGGTCGAACTAGTAGGTTCGACTAGTCCAGTTGGTGGGGTGGCCGCCCGAGTATTGAGTAATTTCGAGTAGGTTGGCCAGTCGATCGATTTTTGCTTGGTGATATCATATTTTTTATTTTTTTATTTTTTTAAAATTCTAATATGCTTAATGTTTTATTAAAATTCAATTACTTATTTCCTTTCATTGCGATAGTATGAAAAATGTACAAATCCATGTAAATATATAAGAACATACTTATAAAAATGATTTATATATTTAAAATAATTAAAAAAATTCAAAGATGATTAAAACCCGACTAGTTCCGATAAGTCGTCTAACTGTCGATTAATCCTAGGTCAGTCACTCAGCTGACCGAATACCGACTACTTATTTTTGTAACCTTGGTTTCTGGTATACAATTGTCTGGATATCTGGTTTATAGTTGGTTACATTCTTATATATGACTGGATTGGTTGAGGCCTTCCTCTTTTTAGAATAACAACTAGAGGTGATTCTTTGATCACGTGCCTCTCTTTTTGAAATGATGTAAGGGACAAAGATTTAAAATCAACTTTGAGATTGAGAAGTTTGATTTTGAAATCAACTTTGAGATTGAGAAATTTAATTTTGCAACCATATTTCAGGATTGTGAAGGGATCGTAAGAATGCCACTTTGGTTACAAAACTTTGAAATATTTGGTTACATTGTTTTAGGGTTGTGAAGGGATCGTAAGAATGACACTTTGGTTATAGAAGGGATCTGTAACCAAAGTTGATATTTCTGTAACCAAAAGTACCATTTTGGTGGTGTCTCCATCTTGGTGCTAAATGGTAATGATATGGTGCTAACAATTGATAATAGTTAACTTCGCATGTTTATCTGTTGAAGAAAATGGAATGGTCATGTACGGACCTAAAGTAAACCTCTCAAATCAGATTACATGTCTTTGCTCGAGGTCATAGAACGCCTTATTAAGTTTGCAAACATGCTCCTCTGTGATGGCATAACCTGGTAGTCGAGACATGTAGACCTCCTCCTTATGTTCTTCTTCGAGGAAGTTGTTCTTCACATCAAGGTTTTTAATGGATAACTAGTATCTGGATATCAGGAGATTGGGGCGATTTTTTTTGTGACATTGTGAGAACACGAGCATTATTGCATCGTGTTGAATTACTTTTTTTTATCGAGCTTGCCCTTAGTCTGCCTTGATCTCCTAAAAGATTGCAATGCATTATGCACAATTATAGCAATCAAGTCCGTCAATTTTGCTAAGATGGTGAAAATGTGTCCGCACATCAACTCTCTCGACACGTCGTGCAGTTCATGGTGGCATCTGTTTATAGTCTCCTCTTTAGTCAGAGGAGTATGCCTATTGAATCTCACAATCTTTACGGATTTCTATTGGTATTCCTTGGAGGTTTTCTTGCCCTAAATCGATATATGGAACTCCTTGCGATTGACCTTGCACAAGTATGGTTGGTGTAGCTTAGACCTGGCCAAACTGCGGATCGAGCCAAATGGGAAATGATCCAAACCTACCTTACTAGGCCAGGGATGGACCGCCATATAGGCCATCTTCACGACCCATGCTTGGAGGCCTATTTTTGGACTCTTTTGCTGCATACAACACTATCCTACTGGCCAATGATATTGCTACTGTTGCTGTAGGTCCCACTGTTCATGATATATATGTTGTTGAGAAGAACAAAGTACATTTGTTGATGAAGAGGAAAGTTGGGAAGAGATATCGTTGAAACAATTGTATGTCTTTGTCTTTATTTTATATTTTTCTATTTCTCCAGTCTTCTTTATGTAATTTCTCCCTAGAGCTTTTCTCCTATATAAGAGAGCTAGGGTTACGAGGAATATGATTTTCCCTTTCACGTCTTTCCACATGGTATCAGAGCGACGGTCCTAGACCGGAGCATGTTCCCTAAAGTCCCACTCCACTAAAAGCCTTCTGTGCCTCCGCGCCTCCACGCCACGACGCTACCCTGCGCCATAGCCTGCACGCCTGCGTGCTTGCCCTACGCGCTTCACGCGCTCGTGCGCTTGCACCAACACACCTGTTAATCTGCGCGTGCCTCTCGGGCCCGCTGATCTGCGCGCACCGTCGCCATTTAATAACAACCGCTTAGGGCTGTTCTCAGTTGCCTTGGAATTTACACTCTTGGGTTTCTAGGGTGTAGCATGACTATCTAAAACACCCTAGTGTTGAACTGCCAAACTCAGGGTTTTTATTCAGTGAATTATTCATAAGTGAAATTGTGGTCGTCACAACCCAAAGAAGCGTAAAAAAATTTAATTCTCAAGCAAAAATAAATAAAGAAGAAAATGTAACAAGAGAATTTGTTATTTAATTTACTTATATAGCTAACAGGATCGAACTCAGGGAGGCTACAAACAATCCTGAGGGTTATTTTATGCAATGAAAAATCGAATGAAAAGAATAAAGGGATCTCTATGCACACTATGCTTGGATTTTGTGTTTTTTAATTTTGATTTTTTTATTAATTTAATTTTATATTTTTTATTTGGTTATTGATTTTTATTTTTTATTTTTATTTTGCAAAAGTAATTTTTTATTTTAAAACAATGAGATAATTAAAGAAAATTTAGAGCAACCACTCAACCTCTCTTTTTGTATTTTTCAAATATATAAAAAATGATCAGAAAATTAAACTAAAATAGTTTTTGGGTTTTTGATAAATTTTTATTGATTTGTAATTTTTCTAGATTTTCCTACAATTTTTAAAGCATTTAAATAAATAAAAAACATGGAAATAAAATAAACAGAAAACAAAATATATGTTTTTGGATTTTTAAAATATCAAATAAAGTCAAAAATAAATAAAATATATACAGAATGAAAAGGAATTTTTCACGTTTTCCAGAGAGTGGTTTTATAATTTTTTTAGATTTTTAGTTGAATTTCTATGGATTTTTATTGTTTTTAAGAGTTCTGTGATTTTTATGGTTTTTATGAAGAATAAAAATTAAAAAATTGGACATAGATTAAAATGAATCAAAATAAACAACATGATTTTTTTTAGAATTTTTGAAAAGTTTTTTATAAAGCTTATCGATTTTTTAGCACATACAACACATTTTTATGCTATTTTTGAATTTTTATAAATAACAAAAATAATGAAAATGCGAAATGTGATTTATGGATGCAAGATGTATGTAGGAGCCTATATGATTTTTTGCAAAATTTTTTAAGGGTTTTTGATATTTTTTATTTGATTTTAAGGATGCTAGACAAATGTAGATGAACATAGGTCTAAGTGCGACTATTCAATGTTTTAGCACTGAAAAGTAACAAATAAATAAATGTGTTATGGAAAATGCAAATTTCTGAGAAATCATGCGCACGAACACACACGCCTCGCTGAATAGGACCAATATGCAATTACAATAATCCCAGGGACCAATCAATAACAGATAAGATATGGACTTTTATTGCAAATTTCAGAAGATGTCACGTGCACGACACATGTTTAGTTCAGACATGACTAAGTTGCAAATAAAGTAAATTCGAAGGAAATAAATGCACATGTTCGATAAATACAATGCAGACACGTGTCCTTATAGGACTTATCTAAAATTGAAATAAAAGATGAGGGCTGAGGTGCAAAATTACCCTTAAATTACGTGGCAGAAAGAATGGCTCTGATGCGCGGAGGCTTTGATCTAACGGCTGTGGATTAAGCGTGCTTGGACGCCCTCCGATCACACTGGATGATCTGATCAATGGCCGAACTTTGGGGCAAAATCAACGATTCGGACCTGATTTGGCATTGAGTTCTTGATCTGACGGACCTGAAGGTACCTGGAGTAACTGGAATGAAGGAGAACTCCAACGAGTTTCGATGGGGGAGAACTCAATCTTGGCTTGCCCAAATCCTCTGCTGAAAAGTGCCACGGCTCCCTGGGATCTCCCTCTATCGATCGGTTAAAGCAATGGAGTACGAAAATCTTCGATTGTGGATTTGGGGGGTTGAAAATGGTTCAGCTGTAGGTCAACCCCCAAGTCTCGCTCCAGTACTGCTACCACACTCCTTTGACCTGCAAATGATGGTTCATGCTCGGAGGAAACTTCGGCCAAAAATTAGGGCAAAGGCGCAGGCAATAGTGAATGGACGGGGGTCTCCGACGAAGGTTGGTCAGAATGGAGACCGGACCTAGGATCTGGAAGGATCCAAGGGTGATCAGATGGTGGTAGAACTAGAGAATGTTTGGGCGAATGTTTTGGCGTGGTCGGAAAATGATTTGGATGGTCAGAACTCCTCCGATCGTGTAGATCGGAGGTTGAAGAAGGCGTTCTGATCCAGGTGATTGAAATGAAACTAAAGTGCAAAAGAAAGAAAAAAAATCAAAGACAAACAAACTAGATTACCTACGGAGGAGATAGAAGGGGTGGAGTCGCCTCGATCTGCGGATGAAGCCGGAGAGGCGAAACATGCGGATGAGAACTCCGTCGACGTGGTTGAATCACGAATCTAAGCACCAAACTCACTCTCCAGATCGGAGATTCTGCTCCTCTGTCATAAGAGCTCAATCCCTGTCACTCGATTGCAGGTGATTTTAGGTTAAAATCGGATTAAAAACTCCCCGGAGGTGGATGTTCTGGATTTATAGAGGTTGCTTTGACAGATTTTGAATTAAAAAATGGGAGCAAATCATGGAGTGATAGGTGGAGATGAGGTGCTGGCGATTGAGATGAATGATCGGGCGAGAAAAATGGAGAAGGAAGTGGGAGCAGTTAATGATCGAAGCTCGTGGGGGAAATTGGGTGAAGTAACGGCAGAAGCGAGATTAGCGGGCATGTGGTGGAGGCTGGGGAGTTGACCCGGGTCAACAGACCCGAGTTTGGCCAATCAGAGGGCACATAGGATACGACCAAAATAGGGATAACGACAAAATAAGGAGAAAAAGTTAAATAAATCAATAAAAATGTACTGAGCCTTCTCCCACTATAAGTAGGGTCGGCTACATGGATTCTTGCTCAAATCCATGTTCAAAGATTCGACTATTTTTTACGCTGGCCGTCGATTACCTAACGCAACCCCTGCAAGAGTGGGATTTGAACCCTGGTCTTTTGTGCGGTAGATACACTGTACTACCACTAGACCATTAAGTAAATCAATAAAAAAATCAAAAATAAATTTTAATAAGTAATGTAAATAAAAATATTAATAATAAATTAAAGTTAATTTTAACGATTTTTAATTAATTAAATAATGCATATACAAGGGCTAAAAAACACATGGTGTTATTGGTAGGTATGTATATCTATATATACAAGGTTCTGATTTTTAATTAATTATTTATACAAATATATACATAATATAATATTTTATTTATTTACAATACTTTACAAGGATTTTAATGATATTTTTATTTTATTTCTAAAAATTAATTTATTAGGTTAATTAAATAGGTATATGTACAATATATACATGGTGATATATATATACAATATACACATGATTTTACTTTTGTTGATTTTTGATTTTGTGATTTTTATTTGTATTTTATATGAGTTAAATACAATATCCACAATTAGTTAAAAATACAATATTTGCAATTATGTACAAGAAACTGAATAATTACATAATATACATAGTAAACATAGGTATAATATACAATAGTACCCCAATTGAACACATTTCACACATTAACTCTGATTTTTATGAAATCACCTCCTTTTAAAGATAATTTAATTCGGAGTACAATGAAATTGAGTTTGATGAATTTGGAGTTTAGGTGGAGAAGATATTGATCTTGAAAGTTTGTACTTTGTGGCTTTTGAAGAGTGATGTAATTTACACAATATATACGTATTTTAATTACAATTATTTTTATTATTTATAAGAGGATTTTATTCACAAATTTCAAGAAGAAATAATGGTTATTTACAAAGAATTTGGTAATGAATAAAATTATTGGAAGAGTTTGTAAAATAAACAATATTGTACAAGTGATGAATATATACATGTGACAAATTAATTTTCTGGTAAATATGCCTTATCTCCCCCTGCTTTATTCCTTGTCGATCAAGTCAAGTCTTGACCTTCTTTCAGGGTCTGATTCAACATGTATCTATTGCATATATACAATCCCTTATTTTCTTTATTTTTCATTTATTTATTTCTTTATTAATTTTAAGTTAAAAGTATGATAAATATACAATATTTACATAAGAGTTAGAGTTACTAAAAGAATGAAATTAATGATATTTACTTTTGTTTTATAAGAGATTTTAAGCTAAAATAAATGAATAAAGATGATGAAATGCAGATTCATAACCTAGTCACCCAAAAGAGTCACCAAGGAATGAAAGTGGTTGTGGTATGAGTCTACACCTACAATCATCTTCCTATATGTCTGTCTAGACATTATTCTTACAGTTTGCAACCCCAGTCTTAGAGATTGTTGTCATCATGTCTGATAACAAAGTAGAGATTCCATCCCTGGATGGCTTCAAAGGTCCATCACCCATTGTAAAAATGGATGGAACGAATTATGAACTGTGGGCCATGCAATTCATAAGTCTAATGCAATGCAATGACAAGAAGCATATCCCCACACATGAGCCCATTGACAAGGCTGGGGTTAATGCCTTATGGGAGGCAGATGGTGCGTATGCACGTGTATGGCTTTCTGGAACGGTTTCCATGGAGATAGCCAATGACATATTGAGTCAGCACACAACAAAGGCTATGTGGGACATTCTCGCCGCTGCATATTCTCCAGTGAAGAACGAGTCTAAGATTTTGCAACTTCATCACAACATCTTCACGTCGAAGCAAAATTATCGTCCTCTCCATACCCTTTACACTTCTCTAAGGGGTATGTTTGAGAGGTTACATGGTTACAATGTTCAGGACGGCGTTATGTGGTATTCAGTCGGAGGGGTCACTGCATAGAGAGTATGCAGTATGCGGGAGAGTATGCGGTTTTATGCGGTTTGGTATTTTTTATTATTAAAAATATAAATAAATATTATTATTATGGTAATATTCTCAGTCGAGAGAGTATGCGGTTTTATGCGGGGAGTATGCGGTTTATGCGGGTGGGGTTATTTAATTTTAGATTAAATAAAAAAGTTCTATCAGAAAAGCGGCCGAGTATACGGCCACATAGGGGGTATACTTGGCCGAGTATGCAGGTCAACACGCATACATGGCCGTTTCATCATACTCGGAGCGGCAAGGCTACCGAGTACGAGTATGCGGCCGAGTATGCGGCTTACTCGGCCGTTTTTCTGAACACTGCATGGTTACATTCCCTTGACTGCTACACCAGAGCAGCTCAAGGCATATCGGGATTCAGTGATGATAGGAGTTTTCCTAACGGCTCTCGACCCAGAGTATGATGCATCTAGAGCACATATTCTTACTGATGCCACAATACCTCCAATGGAGGAGGCATATCACAGGTTGAGTAAGCTCTCCATATCTTCTTGTGGTACTCAGCTGTCTCAGACATCCTCAGCCATGGCAGCATCTCGCGGTTGAGGAGGCCTTGCACAATTCCATGGTAGAGGCGGTCGTGGTAAGGGAGGGGGTAGTCATCCCCCTCATCAGCCTTGTACTTATTGTCACAGAACATGACATTCTGAGGAAACATGCTATTCCAAGCATGGGTTCCCAGCTTCAGCACGGGTCGCAGAACAGGTTTAGCATGCTGGCAGTTCCTCACCTGCATCTGATCAGAGATTTGACGAACTAGTGGCAAGACTCAGGGATATTATGCCTACTCTTGGGTCAACCAGCTCTCCTTCTGGATCCTCAGAGGTAGTTGCTTCTGCATCAACATCTACATCAGGTACACCATATGCCTTTATTAGTTGTTACAGGGCAGACTTGTCAGAATGGATCATGGTTTCAGGTGTATCCCATCATCTCGGTGGTGACAGAGGTCAATTTACTGCTTTCAGTCCAACCAAGCCCAGACGATCTGTTGCGATAGCAGATGGACATGCTCCCCCATTACTAGTCAGTCGGGGTGCAATCAACTCCTGTAATGAGACTTCAGAATGTTCTTTATGCTTCTAACATGAAGTTACTATCTATTAGTCAAATCACCAAGGATATACACTATCGTGCCATTTTTGATCCATTTGCTCTTGTGTTTCAGGAAAATCTAACGGGTAGGGTGATTGGTTCTGACCGTGAGCAAGGAGGTCTCTACAGACTGGTGCGGTCTCCTTATGCTGGTACCTTTTCTCTTCACATCGGATCCACGTCTCCCTATATGTGGCATCTTCGTTTTGGTTACCTTCCTCTGCAAAAGCTGTGTCATGTTCTTTCACAGATTTCTCTTTGCTCTACCTTTCAGTGCGAGGTCTTCCAGCTTGGGAAGCATCATCGGTCTACTTTCCAGAGTCGTCAGGGTTGGAGCAGTCATAGTCTGTTTGAGTTAATTCATTTTGATATTTGTGGTCCCAGTCGTATCCCAGCTCATTAGAGGTATCGATTTTATCTTGTTGCTGTTGATGAGTTTTCAAGGTTGTCGTGGGTCTTTCTTCTTAAAAATAAGTCTGATGCCGGTCTTGTTATTCAATCCTTTATTAATGAAATAAGGAACATTTTTCTGCAAATATCAAGTTTATACATTCTGACAATGCCTTGGAATTTTGTAGTACTTATCTTGCCCAATTTCTTGCATCCCATGGTATTATACATCAAACATCTTGTGCGTATACTTCCCAACAGAATGAGGTGACTGAACGAAAACACCGTAATCTTCTGGATGTTACCAGGACTCTTTTGGTTCAGAGCCGTGCTCCTCATTCGTACTGGGGGATGCGGTTCTAACTGCTTGTTACCTGGTAAATCGTATGCCCTCTTCGGTTTTGGGGGAAAAGATCTTGTTCTTGATTGCGTAATCCGAGACGGATCTTTTCTCGCTCACGCCTCGTGCATTTGGTTTTATGGCTTTTGTTCATCAGATATCACCTGGTCTTGACAAACTCTCTCCTAGAACTATCAAATGTGTGTTTGTTGGGTACTCCAAGACCCAAAAGGGATAGTGCTGCTTTGACCCTGTTCGACGAAGGTACTACGTTAGTGCATGCCACCTTTTTTGAGTTTATTATGTACTTCTCTCCTACAAGTGACAAGCTCATTTCTTCAGAGGATGGGGAAGAGGTCTATATGCCTCTACCTCCGATCTCCACTATACCATCACCACCACCACCACCACCTCCGCCTCCTCCTCCAACAAGGTTCGAAATCTCGATTTCGATTTCGTTTCGGTCCCCTCCAAAACCGAAATTTCGGTGAAATATCGGGAAATTTCGACCGTTTCGGTGGAAATGTCGAAAATGACTCAAAAAAGCCATTTTTCGATGATTTTTTTTGGAAATTAAGATCTTCCGAGTTATTACAACAATAAATAGCTTACAAATACACACTTATATCACACATATTGCTTATATATGCCCCTTAGATCGCACATATCGGTCATATCAGTCAAATCGATGTTAATGTTGATTCTTGACTGATAGGTAGTGGAAATTAATATCATCCAATCCAAGATCTTAAAACAACATCTTACAAATGCACACTTATATCACATACATCTCTCATCCATGCGCCTTATATCACACCATATCGGTCATATCAGACATATTGTTGAGCAGTCTGATAGATACTGTAAATGGAAATCAAAATAACTAAGTTAACAACACTTAGAATACATCTTTTGTTCATAAAAATAGAAAAGAATTTTTTATTTAAAAATGTAGATAATGATTAATTAAACAATGTTTTGTTCATAGAAATAACCGTTACAGACAAAGTTCGAATGAATTATAGAATTAATTACATACTTACAATAAAGATGCATCTATTTACGAAGATAAATGACAAACAAATGAAAGGAACAAGCTATATCAAATACAGTGTTGTAGAAATCGGCCGACTAACCCGTCTAGTCGGTCCGATTAGTCGACTCGGTGGGGTAGCCGAGTCGACTAACCAAAGTCGGTATATAATCGGACCAGCCCGATTACTCTGCCGATTAATCGGTTTACTCGGCCGATTACGCGGCCGCTTTTTGCATAGACCTTTTTTATCTGAACCCCCGAAAATCGAATACCCGAATACCCAATTAAATCGATAGAGGACCTTACTGTTGAACAGTAAGCTCCCATGCTCTGAAAACCTAAACTCGAGCCCCCGAAAACCCAAACCCTTGACGCACCCTCCATCTCCGCCTCCGCCAAACCGCGCCATCGAACCACATCTCCACCGACGATGGTCAAAGGACCTTACGCCTCAACATCACCGACCTCAAGGCTCCTCCCAGCTGCAGCCAAAGCTCTACTTGGAGATTCTCCAACGCTCGATCCTCGCCGCCCATGTTAGTTTTTTTGTTTTTTTTGTTTTTTTTTTGAACTTTTAGATATGATTGGGACATTGTTAATTAGTATTTGATTTTATATATGATTAGGGCATTCAGATTTTCGATTGATAGGTTTAATAACAATGTGGTTGTTCATTATATGCATATGTTATATTCAAACTTGATTCCTGGAACAATGTGGATTCCATTTAAATGATCAGGTATAATAAATGACAAAAATAGGCTATGCATATGACAATGCATAAATGATCAGGTATGATTAGGCATAAATTTATGGAGCAATGCATATGTTTTAACAATGTGGAGGATATCATTTCTGGAGGATATGATTTCTGGAGCAAATGATTTCTGAAGCATTAGATTTTCAGTTGATAAGTTATGCATTGCATATGATTTCTGGAGCATATGATTTCTAAATGTTATTAACTGCTATGCGAAAATAGAGTAGAGAGTCAGAAGGGTAAGAGCCAAAGGCCAAAACACTACACACAAATCTTGTATATATAACAAAAAAAACTTAAGCCATGATTTTTGTTGTATATCATGACTGTAGGTTGTAGTAATATTGCTATTTTTATATTGAATATTGCATAATTACAATTCTCTTACTCACCATTTTTTATTTTTTATTTTTTTGAATATTCCCATTTTTTATTTTTAAACATTTTCTCATGCTTTGTACCAAGCATTTTGTTCTTAACTTGCTTCATTTTTTCTTCTCTTTTTATATTTTCTAAGCTCTTAAAAATATTAAAATGGCTAAATATATGAATATAAATGAGAGTATATGTTATAAAAATTGATTTATATATTTAAAATAATTAAAAAATTCAAAACCGACTAATTCCCGACTAAATCCGATTACTCTCCCGACTGCCGATTAATCCTTAGTCAGTGACCCTGCCGACCGAGTACCGACTGCCGACTTCTGCAACCTTGATCAAATATATAGAAGCTATAGAGTTTTTTCATCTCCATTGCTTAAATCCAAAGGGGAAGAAGCTCCCCAAGTTGAATAATCGATGTATGTACCATCTTGTCTCAACATACCATGTATCCATGAATTTCAACCGAAATGGGTCGATATGTCGAAATATCACCGAAATTTCGGTCGAAATCCAGGAAATTTTGTACTGAGATCCATGAATTTCAATCGAAATGGGTCGAAATGGATCGAAATGTCGAAATATCATCGAAATTTCGGTCGAAATCCGGGAAATCGATATATATATATATATATATAGGAGTTTCGATACCCATGACCTCTCGAAACCGAAATTTCGGCGAAATTTCGCTGAGATTTCGCGAAATTTCATTCCATGTCCTCCACCACCACCTCCTTCCACACCTACTTTTGTTCCCCATGTTTACCAGCTTCAACCTCGTGCTCATGTGCCTCCTCCATCATCCAGCACACCCAAGGTATGTTCTGAGCATTTGAGTTCTTCTAACGGCAATAGTGATTTGCATGTACAACTTGAGATGCAGAATGTCCAGGATGCTACATCTTCTGCGAGTATTGAAGATATGGATGTGCCTATTGCTCTACGGAAGCAGAAGCGTGCTTGCACTATACATCCTCTTGCTTCCCATGTTTCATTGGACCGTTTTTCTGAGGATTTTCAGAGGTTTGTTGTGGCACTGTCAACCGTAGAGATACCACGTTCCTATCATGAGGTGTTGAGGAGTAGTCAGTGGCGTATGGAGATGGAGGAGATGGCAGCTTTACAGTCTCGAGGTATGTGGAGTGTTGTACATGCTCCTCCAGATGCGTCTGTTGTAGGCAGAAAATGGGTGTTTACTGTGAAACACCAAGCTGATGGTACAATAGACATATATAAGGCCAGATTGGTTGCTCGTGGGTTCACGCAAACTTATGGGGTGGACTATCAGGATACTTTTTCTCCAGTTGCATGTCACTTCACGTTGCGGATTCTTATTGCAGTTGCCATGGTATGTGACTGGCCGCTTTTCCAGTTAGATGTCAAGAATGCATTCTTGTATGGAGATCTGCAGGAGCAAGTTTACATGCAGCAGCCACCATGGTTTGCTGTTGAGGGATAGTCCAGTATGGTGTGCCAACTTCACAAGGTCATATATGGCCTTAAGCAGAGTCCGAGGGCTTGGTTTCAGAAGCTCCCAGGACCCAGAGTTGATTGAACAGAATGGCTTTGTCAGATCTACTGCAGACCATTCTCTTTTTGTTAAGAGAACTCAGAGAGGTACTGTTGTTGTTCTGGTTTATGTTGTTGATATCATTGTTACTGGCATCGATGAACATGGTATTCAGGCAGCTAACGATTTCCTTGGAGGATAGTTTGTGACCAAAGACCTTGGCATGCTACGTTACTTCCTTGGCTTGGAGTTTGCATGCAATCAACATGGTATGGTTATGATGTAAAGGAAGTATGTTACTGATCTTCTGGCGGAGACATGCATGACAGGATGCAGACCTGTCACTGCACCAATGGATCCCAATGCTAGACTCTATGATGATGACTCGGAGGAGGTGGATAAGAGACGATACATAGAGCTTGTAGGGAAGTTGCTATATGTTACTGTTAGAAAATAAATATGCGGAAGCGAACATGGAAAAAGATAAAGAAATATAAAGAAGACGGGATTTTTACGTGGAACCCTACTCCGTGAGGAGCGGGATGAAACCACGGGAGAAGCCCTCAAAGGGGCGGATATTCTATTGAACTTTCTCATCTGTTACAGGAGGCCTGGGGCTCCTTATATAGCTTCCACAGGGCCTCCAAGTCCCACCGCTAGGCGGTATGGGACTAAAACTCAGTGGTGAGGTAAATGGATCTTGGAGGGATCCATTTACCCACCTATTACATAAGTGACGCATGCTCCAAATACTCTAACACTCCCCCTCAAGCTGGAGCATGCAATGCTCAGCTTGGACAAACAGAAAGAAACTCAACTCACAATACATGACACTACAGACAATATCAACCCAACGCGCACAACTGCTGCAGTCGAGGACGTTGCTTCTCATGGCGTGCATGTGAGGAGGACGAACGGGGCTGGAGTGTTTATCTGGCTCAGAGAATGGTACTCTACTGTGGAGTCCCTATGATACTACATGAAAACCCTTGCCGTCAATGGCATAGGGAATGGTCCTCTGCTTTGGAGTCCTTATGGCTCACATGAAAGCTCTGGCCGACCAACAAGAATGACAAATGATTGGCATGCGTCATCGTCGAGTCTGAATCTGAAATTTGTAGAGTCTGAACATCTAACCGGTCTGGAAAATCTGATATCTGAATCTTAGAACAAGACCTGTGACTCTACATATATACTCCCCCTTTCTCCCATACTGGTCGGAATGACATTGTTGACCACGTTGGGAGAAGATAAGATAATACATACATATGAGGAAAACAAACCATGAACTTGCGGCTTTTTATCATCATTTTTTTTAATAAGCCGTCCATATATATATATTTGAAATATATATATTTTTTATGCCGTTTCCATTTTTTTTGGTATTTTTTCAAAGCTCACATTTTTTTTAAATGCGTACGGCTTTTTTTCTATTGTACGTGCCTTTTTCGATTTTCTTTTTAAATACTTACATACTGTCTATACAAACTGTTCCAACAGAACCCTCCCCTTAATATATTTTTTTAAACTAACGCCCAACATGGGCCGAAATATCTGCAGCCACCCCCCGCTATTTCTAGGGTTCCCACGAAGGGACCCTTTCTCAAAATACCCCATCGGGTTCCTGCACTTGCCGCTGCCTGAAGGAGAAGATCGCCCGATGGTGCTTCGGATGGCGGTGCTGCCTTGGGCGCTGGAGATGGGAGAAGGAAAGGAGGACGCGCCTGCCACCTGGAGCTGAAAGGGGAGCGCGCCTGTGGGTTGCGCCATGGTTGCTCCTCCGCCTGGGTCGCGCGCGTGCGCTGGAGAGGGCTCGGAGGAGGCTTCCTGTAGATGAGCACGCGTGGAGGGGCCGCTACTTGGGTGCGCATGCTGCGCGTAGGCAGCAGGAGCGCCGTGTGGGCGAACTGGGAACTGCGGTGCCTGGGGGTTGCGTGAATCGCGTGTGCGATGCAGGAGAACGAAGGGCTGGAGGATCCGCCTCGGAGGAATTCGTGCAAAGCACACATGATGCGTTGAGTCGGAGGCGCGTGAGGGGTGCGCCACCGCTGAGGAGGGTACTGGATCTGGGTGGATGCTTCGATTCGCAGCGGGGGCTTCTTTACTGGATGATGCGGAAGCAGTCTTTTCGCCTGGATGATGCCTGCGGCCTGGAGATGATCTGTGCGCATGGGTCTCGCGCACGGGGAAGGTCTGAGGTGCGCCTGGGATGTTGCGGCATCGCCGCCTGAGTGCTGTGGAGCCCGATCTGGACTGCGAGATGTATTGTGCATCGCCTGGACGAGCATCGCGTGTATGATTAGGGTTTCAGGAAAGAAACCCTAGAACCAAATCTCCGATGAACTTCTCAAAAAATAATATTCAATATCAAAATCGGATCTCGAATAAAGAACGAACATAAAAAATCCCGATAACCGAACCCGCTCTGATACCATGTTAGAAAATAAATATGCGGAAGCGAACATGGAAAAAGATAAAGAAATATAAAGAAGACGGGATTTTTACGTGGAACCCTACTCCGTGAGGAGCGGGATGAAACCACGGGAGAAGCCCTCAAAGGGGCGGATATTCTATTGAACTTTCTCATCTGTTACAGGAGGCCTGGGGCTCCTTATATAGCTTCCACATGGCCTCCAAGTCCCACCACTAGGCGGTATGGGACTAAACTCAGTGGTGAGGTAAATGGATCTTGGAGGGATCCATTTACCCACCTATTACATAAGTGACGCATGCTCCAAATACTCTCACAGTTACTATTACCAGTCCTAACATATGATTTGTTGTAAGCAGAGTCAACCAGTTTATGGAGCAACCTAGATAGGTTCATATGGATGCGGTTTGCATGATCTTGAGATTTCTGAAATCTTCTCCAGGTGCAGGCTTCTTTTCAGAAGAGATACGTCTCTTTCAGTTTTTGGATGTGCATATGCGGATTATGCTGTGTGTCCCAAGGACAGGAAGTCTACTTCAGGCTTCACTGTGTTCGTTGGTAGCTCGCTAGTTTCGTGGAAGAGTAAGAAACAAATAGTTGTTACTCAATCCAGCGCTGAATCAGATATAGGGCTATGGCCCAAGAGAGCACAGAAATGATGTGGGTCAAGTCCATCCTGACTGACCTAGCTATTGAGGTGCCTCTTCCAATGCACCTCAAATGTGATAATCAAGCAGTTATGTTCATAGCTAATAATCCAGCATTCCATGAGAGAACAAAGCACATCGAAGTAGATTGTCATTATACCCGTGATTTGATTCAAAAGGGACTTATTTCCACCTCTCACGTTGCTTCGGGTGATCAAATTGCAGACATGTTTACCAAGGCTCTTGCGAGGGGTCCTTTTCATCGTTGCTGTTCCAAGCTGAGCATGATAGATATATATGCTCTAGCTTGAGGGGGAGTGTTGAGATGATTATATGTCTTTGTTTTTATTTTATATTTTTCTATTTCTCCAATCTTCTTTATGTAATTTCTCCCTAGTGCTTTTCTCCTATATAAGAGAGCTCTAGGGCTACGAGGAATATGATTTTCCTTTCACATCTTTCCACAAATACATTGACGTAGGTCTTGACCGGGGGTTCTGGCACCTTCGATCCACAGTTTTCTCTACTTCTAGTGTCATGAATGCGGTAACCAATGTCGTGAATGCAAGCTTCACAGGATGTGGCGGCCTCGGGTGATCCCCACTGCAAGGGCAAAGGGGACCACGATGTGGCATCCGACCATTTCAGATGCCACATTGAGGACCCTTTGAAAGTCGCACTCCATAGAGGAGATTCATCCACATTAATAGGAGACTATTGTGCATCGATAGATTAACACATTCATGTTTTGATTGCGTGTGTAGTTTGTGGTGATCTGATGAAGATGACTTGGAAATGCCTTAAATGTTTTTTTTTGTGGACAATTTTGCTGGAGGTGTTATCCCTTTGGAGTCACGATTGCCTCTATATATGTGGTCTTTCTGCATCTTAGGCAAGGATTCTTTTGGTGGCCGATGAGGGGACATCATGGATTGTTTGGAGATGCCCTCGCGTTAGAGGCAGAGCATTGGCATACGGTCCCTACAGGATTTTTCAGGTCATTTGCCTCAATGGCTGGATTCCTTTCAGGATGAGTTGGTGGAATCTACGAGGTTGATTGAAATTGCCTTGGATGGGATCCAACCAGTAGAAAACAATGACATGATGATTGTGGTTGAGGGGTGCTCTGCTAGTCAGATGTTTGAGGCTGCTCACATGGTGGGCAGAATGACCATTCATCTTCATTTGGTCGAATACTTGCCACCACCTTCTGCTCTAAGACCTCCTCCTTATTTGGTTTCCCTGTGCATGAAAGCATGAAGGAGGATCCTTTTAGCACGATGGATGTGTCAGATTTGATCGAGAATACACATATTGTGGTGATAGGTCCTTTGTTGGATTGGACTTCCCTGATCTCATGTCACCTGTAAACCTTAGCTCTAACTCTGATATGTGATGTAGTTTAGGATCTTCTCAGTTTAGTCCTACAGCTATTCCATTGAACACAACTTCCCGTGGTTCGAAAGGAGATAGTGGTTTTCCCCTTGGGGAGCTCTCAACCTTTAGGACTTGGGGCTTACTGCTGCTTGCTCTTTCCTTTTGAAAGGTCGACCTTTAGGAGGTGTTTGTTCGACGCAACCATTGTCGATCCCTGGGTCCTTGGTCGCATATGAGGAGTCCTTCCCTAGTGGAGGTGGGGGGTGATTGAAGGGAGGTAGTTAGGCCTAGTGCATCATGAAAGCGTGAAGATCGAATCATATCCGATAAAAAAACAGACTTGTCGTACAAAATGCGATAACAACGGAATTTTAAATTTTTTTGATGGAACAACATGGATTGGGAACTATTCCCAATCCGTTCAATCAAGATTACACAAGTTTAGAACTTAACTCTGAAGCATGACGGTGATCTATGAGTCTCTAAGTGAAGAGACCTCAAGTCTAATCTAATGGAGACAATACTTGCAGGCCTAGGGATGGCTCGCATGCTTCCCACAATCCAACAAAATGATCTGAATCGTATAGCTCCTGATTTCATTAGACGAAATTCTCTTTCTTCTTCAATAACACGAGGCACTGAAGAAGAACCTCCATATGAGATCGATTGAATCGATCTAGCAACACAATGGGGGGCGACCACATGGAGAGAGAAGAGAAAGAGGTAGACGTGTATGGAGAGAGAGAGATTAATGTTTCAACACTTGAAAACAACTTATTGAAGCAAGGCTGTCTCTGCCTCTCCTTTTATATCTGTTTGGACGGTCAGGATTGCAGTCCTATTTATAGAATTAATTATTATTTTATTATATTATTATTATTAATATGGTTGCAATACCAACAACTATATCCTTATTTATTTATTAAATCTTAAATTCAATTATATTATCAAATTATTTTAAATTATATGTAATAATTGCAAGTAAGCCATTGACAAATATGAATCACATTCATAGGTCCAAAACTAAATGTAAACCATATTTACATTTATTGTATAGTGTGAATCTAATTTACATTAATATTAAAATTGTGAATCCTATTCATAATTAAGTCTCAATAGGAAAATACAGATCTTATCCGCGCTATCCATGATTATTAGGATAACGCTAGTCACGTTAATCGTATCCAGTATAATTAGATCCAATTTAATTATCTGGGAATTCTCTCTTCACATATCAAAAATAATGTGAATCATATCCACATTATTCTCCAGATAACACTACCCAGGATAATTAAGTTCAATTTAATCATCCTAAATTTCTTCTCTTTTCTTAATATTCAGATCTATCTCAGATGGACCAATCCTTCAACTCTTTCAAGGACAGTGCGCCTTTTTCACGGATACTTAGAGATAAGGGCATGTCGATTGTATATGCCATGTATAGTGATTGGATAATGAGATCTAATCTCATATCTAAATCTGGAAGACCTCTCAGATATGTCTGATCATATCAGATAATATACCCAATCTTGTCATCGTCTATGAGTCTTATTCAGATCAATATCCAACATTTGGACTAAGATTGGATGATTAACCTACTGAGTGGAGTCACTAAATCTAAACCTCTTTCAATATTCCCTCGGAATGGAAGTGTCATGGTATACAATCGATTAAGATCACATCACCCTCGAGTATTCCTAATACTCGTATATCCTATATACTAGAAGGCTGTATATCATACCTGAAGTTCGGATCCAATTTTAGGTTGTCTCCTTCGTGGTTTTATCATTAAGTTTCTCATTTGACCATTGGGAGTTGGTACTGATCATATGTTTTCCGAAAGCATATATCATACTTTCAAATTATGTCATGTTTTGAAAATAAGACGATCAACGTTGAAATCTGATTTATCTCGAAAATCTCGTGAGTGAGTTCATGTATCTCGATTTAGTAGTGAATCTATATGATCCCTATGAGAGATCGTATTACTCATATGCTCTTATATGCACATGTGTATAGACATTGATTAGGTTATCAACCAACAACCTAATAATCTGTCAAATGTATGTACTCAGACATATAGTAATACATCTGTCTCCGCTCAGAGGATGCATGCCTGTATCGTGACAACATACGATATAGGTCTTGGTTATCTCGATCTCGATAAGCCAATTTTTTGACCTAACTTATCCGACACCTCTAAATTTCTATTCCTATGCACTTGCATCGAGAGGTCGGTCGAATGTCAGTCTTTGGAGTAAGGATTGCCATCTCCTTCTCAGGTTGGATATCCTTTCTTGATAGTCACTTGACGATGCGGTTGAGTCCCCAATCTAACCCTTTAGATATCCAACGCTACATCAACCTCTATAATCCAATATTTGGATTCACAAATGTATGATATCAATATGGTCATGGTACATAACCTTAATTATACGATGGGACCTATTATGCAAACTATATTATTCTTTTCAGATTGAGGAGTGATTTGCAATAACTTTTATTGCATAATGGCTCGCTATGGGCACTCATGTCCAACAATGATGACAAGCTTGTGGTGGTACAACTAATTAAGGGTTGTGAAGTAAGATGTGTCCTTGAGAGGTCTATGGACCTTGAGAAGAAGTTTGAAAGGCGATGCATCGTTGCAAGTTGCGTGAAAGTCATGTGGGGGGGCTTCCCCCACTGTTGCTAGATAAAGATTGTTTCGTGGAATGTCCGATGCCTTGGCCAAGCGGACAAGAGGAGAGGGGTAAGACTACTTTTGGAGATGAAGCTGGGGGTCTGGGACTAATTCATCTGTCGTAAGGTAACCGGATCCTGTTTTACCGAGCACAGAGCGATGCCATTTATAGGTGCCTTGGGGGGCATTCTTATGGGCTGAGATGGTGATCTAATGGAGTTTATGGATTCAGCATCCGATACCTGAGTCGTATGACTCGTATCTGTGTTGATGTATAGGATCTCAGATGATTTCCAGTTTTTGATTTCTGCAGTCTATGTACCTATTGGTGCCCGGGTGTCTGATATATGGAATGAGCTCCGTTTGATGCGAACTCGGTTTACAAATTCAACGTGGATTAATGGGGGCAACTTCAATGTCACAATGCTTGTGGTTGACTGTCCACATGACATGGATGGAATGGACCTTGTTCCCTTTCTTTTATTGATTTTGTTGGTGAATTGCAATGGGGGTCATAGATGCTACGATCCTGAGAATACCTAGAGGAGCACCTCGTCTAGATCCCATCTGGATCGTTTTCTTGGTTCAGTTGGCCTTATCAAGAGTTTCCCCTTTTTGTTGGTCTTGTTAGGGTCACACTCAGATCATACGCCAATCTGCTAGGACTTGGGTGATGGACAATGCCCGAGCAACATTTTTTTTGATTTAAGCGTTCCTGGATGCAGGCGGGCTTTCAAAAGACGGTCAAGAGATGCTTGCAGGCGATAGAGGTCATATGACCGACTTCAAGAAAATGGCAACTAAGCTCAGAGCATTGAGCACTATTGTTATTCAGTTTAGGAGGGAATCTTTGCAATGCCCCTAAGACCTCGATACTAAGCAACCACTCTCATGTACATCAGTTTCTCATTCAAAATATAACAATGCAAGTAGGAGATTAAACAAAGCAAGGAGAAGTAAACGATGCATTCTTTTCTTTCGAATATTTTTTCTTCCATTAATATACCCACTTAAATGGTTTGGTTGTAGTGTAGCATGTCTACCACCCAAAAGACCAAGGTTCAAATCCCCCCTTGTGGGGGTTGCTCTAGGTAGTCGACACCCACCATAAAAAAATAGTCGAATCTTTCAATATGGATTTGAGGAAGAATCCATATAACCGACCCTACTTATAGTGGGGGAAGGCTTCACCATAACATTCCACAAAATATACAAGAATAACCTACCAAAACACACACCCTGTCTGGTGCAGAAACCATAACAAAGCTCCACATGTACCCGACCGCTACTACTGTGGCGACTCCTAAACACCTGTTGGACCACATAAGAAGGGTACATTATGAAACAATTACTTAGTATGACTATAAAATAAACCACCAGTGTAAAAAAGGTAGCATGGTGAACATGTACTCAACATTATATGCTCACACTCTTGCACATGTGACCTCTACAAGGCAACTAAAGTCATCGGGAGTGACTCCGACGGATGAGGCTAAATAACAACTCATGCGAAAACCACCGCGAACCTTCCAAGTCCACTACCAATAAGTAAAGATCCACGATGGTATAGGATACGAGTCAGGGCTCAAGATCATCACTTATAAGATCAACCTGTTAATTCCAAGTAGTTGAAAGAACCTATGACTATTCCAAGTAGTTGAAAGAACCTATGCTGCTTCTGTTTTTCTAAATGTTAGAATTTGTATCTTCTATTTATTTGAGCCATGCAATCCTTAGGGACTTTTATGTAATTTTCTCCTTTTGCTTTCTAGGGTTTTATGCTATATAAGAAACTCTAGACCCAGGGAATAACATAGGGATTCATTCTCTTCTCCAAATAATATCAGAGCAACAATCCTAGACCTATATTCTGACCTAACTCCCACCGCTACCACCATCCACGCTCGTGCGGGTCTTTCCCTTCCCCTAGGGCCCCACGGCGGGCACCTCCCAACTCCAACGTCGCCCTCTAAGGCCATGGAACCCCTCCATTTCCACCTACACTATCGTGAACCACCTCGACCCCGTTACCGCTACTGCCACCGATTGGAAAACACTCCAACATCGTTGCCACTACTTGAAAACCCCTCCAACACCTTCACCATCCCTGGAAACCCCTTCAGCACTGCCCTACCTCGCCTGAAAACCCCTCCGACACTGCCATCGCTTGTAAACCCATCCGAGTTTTCGCCAACACCACCCTACCTTGCCTCCTATGCCACCTTGCACCGCTTGGAACCTCTCCATCGTCTCTTGATCAATCGTGCGCTACCATGCACTGCTTGGAACCCCTCCAGCACCTCCATGAGACATCACAACTCCATCTGGGTTATCGCTAGGGCCCCTGAGGACCCCCTGACCTGTTCTACATCGCAACTTCAGCTCTCCCGCACACCCGTGCGTGAGTTCTAGGGCACTTCCTAGCTGACGTATGAGGGACTGGACAAAGCTGCTTTCTTGATCTTTCTACTTGACTACGTTGGCATCTCTTCTTATCGAGACCATTCTCTTGTACACTATGTCATCTGTGATGGTACAAGGCATTTTATCAAACATAAAGGCATATAGAAGTTCGTGCTGTGGTCTTGTTCTTTCAAGGTGTTCATCGGTAGCACATGGAAAATCTATATTCTGACAAAAGATCCTCTAGAGGAGACAAATAAGGACTATGACACATGGCTAGGGGACAACTACCAGGTCATCACTTAGATGGCCAACAGTGTTGAGACGCACATTGCGGCGGATCTACTCTACAAGGACACAACCAAGGAGATGTGTGATGATCTTTAACATACTTACTCCCCGATTACGATCAAGTCCAAGCTCGCCGACTTATACATGCGGATCTGGTCCACTTCTTAGGACGATTTTAGTTTAGTCGAGTACTACAGGCATCTCACCAACCTGTACAAGGAGTTTGCAATTTTTGAGCATGCTTGCTGTATTAAACAAGTGCATGATCAATCTGACTGACTGGTGTATCGCTTTCTCATTGGACTTCATCCTAGATACCTAGTTGTGAAGGAGCAATTACTGATGTCTGATACTCTGCCATCGATCAAGATCGTATTTGGTAGGCTTTAAGAACCGAAGACATTTGCTGCACGATCTTGTACTTTATCCCTTGCAGAGAACTCTGTCTATTATGCATCATCTGGGCGAGGAGGATGATAGAGCCTTCGAGGGGGCTGAGGCTGCGACTTTGGCCGCGATGGTGGACGTGACACTAGTACTCCCCAGTATCCATAGTGCATCCATTTTGGTCACCGGAATCATCCGTTCGAGCGATGTTGGCAAAAGTTTGGTTATCCTCATTTAGCCAATAGTGCCTATGAGGATGCCTATGATGCAACAAAGGCATCTTCTGATCTTGATTCCAATGGACAGACGGTCTAACATAATGTTGCTGATTACTCCCATCTGATGCATATTCTATAGAACCTTGGGCTCGCCGCTTCCATAAGTGAGTATACTACGACTAGTCTGGCTACTACTTCAGGTACAATAGCTAACTCTGCCACTACTTCTGGTCCTGCTTGGATCATTGACTCTAGAGCCTCTACATATCAGGAGAAGGTAGTCTACTAACCTTCTCCAAACCCTCTTCATCTGTGAAGTCGGTTCGAATGGTCAATGGTGTGCATTTGCTTGTTACTACCATCGAAACTATGAATTTCTCCTCCAAGCTTCGACTGTATGGAGTTAACTGTACCCCTGATTTTCCTCTCAGCTTATTGTCTATTCATAAGATTTATACTAAGCTTAATTGCCATGTGATATTTGATGAATTCTATTGATGTTTTCAGGAAATTTGGATGAGACAGATTTTTGGTGGGGGACATGAGAAGAATGACCTCTATTATCTGGACGTACCCTCTGATTCTACTTTCACTGGTGCTGTGTCTACCTCCGACGATCCGTTCCTATGGCATTTGCGCCTTGGGCATCGTTCTGCCAAGACCCTCTCAATGGTGTTCCCTGAACTATCTACTTTGAAGCCTTTTCAGTGCAAGGTGTGTGAGTTCGGGAAATATCATCGAGGTTCCTTTCCTGTTCGTGCATAGTCGCGTCGTACCACTTTTTTTGATTTAGTCCATTGTGATGTTTGGGGGCTCTATCTAGTCCACATATTGAGTGATCACATATGTTTTGTGTTTTTTGTGGATGATTATAATAGATCCTCTTGAGTTTATCTAATAAAGAAACGTTCGAAGATTAATGAGATTGCCAAGAATTCCTTTCAGTATGTCAAAACATCTTTCTCTGATTATGTTCAAGTTATTCGAACTGATAATGCTCTTGAGTTCATCCAACATGAATTAACATTATTTTTTCGTTTCTCAGAGAACTGTACATCAGATACACTCTTCGTATACCTCTCATCAAAATGGGGTAGCGGAAAGGAAAATTAGACATCTTCTTGATATTGCCTGGTCTCTACTCACTCATATGAAGGTTCCATAGTGCAATTAGGGGATGGCATCCTTACTGTTGTCCATCTCATAAACAAGGTCCCGTCTTCTGTCCTAAAGGGGGAACTTTTTTCTCTCTATTGTATCCCAACGAGTCTCCTTACGTGTTACCCTTGAGGATTTTGGGGTGCATTGCATTTGTTCATAACTTTCATGCTACTGACAAATTGTCACCCAAGGCTATCAAGTGCATTTTTCTTGGCTACTCTCGTACGTTATAGGTGCTACGATCCTGTTGAGCATCGGTATCATATTTCGGCGGATGCCACTTTATTTGAGCAGACTAGCTTCTTTACACAGTCTGTCAGTGACATCCCTTTGGATCTACCATCTTCACCGATAGTTTATAAACATAAGCATCGCTATACCTGCTTCTGTGCCCTTGCCTGTTATTTTTTTTGGAGGATGATATGCCTTCTTCAAATGCTCCCACTACTGCTGCCCCAGACTTGCCTCTGGAGCTTCCTATACTTCTTCGAAAATCGAAGAGGCAATGCACTTTTCACCCTCTGTCAGGTTTTACTTTTACTGATGGTTTATCTAATTGTAACAAGAGGTTTGCAGATGGCTCCGATGGCACTTCTATTCCCAGAGATCATAGTACACTATAAAATCATGGTTGACGACAAATCATGGATGAGAAGATGGACACCCTTACCTCCCGAGGCATATGGAATCTTGTACCACGCCTCTGAGAGTTCGTCCTGTGGCATGTAGATGGGTTTTCACGACCAAATAGTCGCTTGATGGGTCCATTGACAGGTTCAATGTTAGACTAATTGCAAAAGGCTTCACACAGACTTATGGGGCTGGTTACTTTGAGACTTTCTCTCTATCTTTCGGCTTGATGTGAAGAACGCCTTTCTCTATGGTGACCTCGAAGAGGAGGTTTATATGATGCAACCGCTAGGTTACGTAGTCGAAGGGAGTATATATGCCAACTACGTAAGGCCATCTATGGCCTGAAGTAGAGCCCTCAATCATGGTTTGATAGACTTACACTGAGATCAACACTCTTGGTTTCAGAGGACGACATATGACTATTCTGTCTTCGTCAGACGACGGTCTACTGGCATCGTTATACTTGCAATCTATGTTGATGATTGGCTGTCACTGGAGATGAAGCGGGCATTTTAAGACCAAGACCATCCTCTAGGTCTTTGTCACGAAGGATCTTGGATAACTCTGCTACTTCCTTGGCATTGAGGTGATACACACTGTAGAGGGACTACATCTCTCACAATAAGAGTATTGCTTAGATATTCTTTCTGAAGTCGGTCTACTTGGATGCAAGCCATCTGGCATCCCTGTAGAACTAAAGAAGCATTCTACATCTACCGATCCTGAGTTTGAGGATACCATACGATATAGAAGACTATAGGCACACTACTCTACCTCACCGTTGCAAGGCCAAATATATTGTATATTGTGAGCAGAGCCAACCAAGACATGGAGAGACCCCTTGACACTCATTGACATGATGCTCTTTTGATCCTTTGATATTTGAAGGAATCTCATGGTTTATGACTTTTCTATGGGGTCAATGGTCATTCTGATGTCTTTGCCTATGCAGATGCAGATTATGTCATTTCGCTTTATGACCGTCGATCTACTATGAGTTATGCCATATTCCTTGGTGGCAACATTGTTACTTGGCGGAGCAAGAAGCAGACAATGGTCTCTAGGTCAAGTGCAGAGGCGGAATACAACCACTTGTGAGATTACCTGGCTTATCTCGTTTCTACAGGAGCGTGGACTTCTTGCTCTTACTCTCGTACCTTTATTTTATGACGGCAAGTCTGCTACATACATTGCTACAAATCTTGTATTCCATGAGCAGATCAAGTATATTGAGGTTGACTGTCACTTCATTCGAGATGCTGTACGAGGAAGAAGGATCACTACTCCATACATCTCCACTGAGCTTCAGCTTGTTGACATATTCATGAAGGCGTTACCGAAGAAACACCTCTCATGGTTTATTTCCAAGTTGGACATGATCGATAGATACGCTCCAATTTGAGGGGGAATGTTAATTATTGTATCTTCTATTAAGTTGAGCCATGTAATCCTTCGAGGACTATTATGTAATTCTCTTTTTTGCTCTTTAGGGTTTGACACTATATATGAAACCCTAGATCCATGGAATAACACAACGATTCGTTCTCTTCTCCACGCTTGGATATATGAAATCAGTACAAATCTCTTGTTTCGTTAATCACATCCTGGAACTCCCCTCATAAGCTAACACAAGGAGACAAATTAGCATGATCAACAATAATTGGACTCTTGTACTAACTATATCTATGAACGCAATGACCACACAACTTGGCAACAACGTTATCGAGCAGATTTCAGAATGTTACCTCGGGAACCAAGTACTATGTAACAATCATATCGGCTTCTAATGGGGGATCCAAGGGTACATACCCATCCCTTGTGGTCACCGACTCCAACTACCGACGCACCATGGGAAACCCATCTGTGTGCAAGGCAAAGACCTTTTGGGAAAAAGCCGTCCAGGGACTGCGGACACCACTCAAAGCACAAGCATAGATTCATATCTTGATACTTTTTATGTACGTACTACAACGCTCTCTCTCATGAGGTTCACCATGTGGTACAATTTTACTTATTTACATGTTGGACCCATTTCCCATTATATTTATTGTACAATTATTTATTGCATCTCACAAACCCTATGCATGTTTATCATTTTTGGAATCCAAAAATCCCAGGCCTCATCGATCAACTTGATCGATCAATTAAATACCCTGATCGATCAAAGTTGATCGATGCTCTTATTTAGACGATTGATCAACCTATTTGTCATGATCGATCAACCAAATACCTTGATCTATCAGCCTAATCAACCATGTATATTATATTATCTATCATGGTTGGAACTGTGATATATGTGCCAAATTTTTATTTTAGATTTCAAAAACAATCACACGCTGCGTTCTTCTCACCCTCATCACACACAACAACAACAACAACAAAGCCTTTTCCCACAATTAAGTAGGTTCGACTACATGGATTCTTCGCCTCCATTCAGATCTATCTTGGGTCAATCTCGGACTTATATCCAAAAAACTAAGATCCCTTCGTATAGTCTCTTTCCAACACTTCTTAGGCCGTCCTCGCCCTCTCTTAGCCGGCTCAACATCCCAACACTCGCATCTCCTAACCGGTGCATCAGTTGACCTTCTTTGCAAATGACCAAACCATCTTAAGCGGTTTTCTCGCATCTTATCCTCGATTGGAGCTACACCAACTTTCTTTCTGATTGCATCATTCCGAATCCGATCTTTACGTGTATGTCCACACATCCATCTTAGCATTTTCATTTCTGCTACAACCATTCTCTGCACATGTCTATGGTTCCCAGGCCAACATTCAGAACCATAAAGCATAGCAGGTCTCACAGCTGCTTTGTAAAACTTTCCTTTAATTTTTAAAGGAATTTTCTTATCACAGAGAACAACGGAGGCTCCTCTCCACTTTAGCTAGCCTGCATTTATTCTATTAGTAACATCTCTATCAATTTCTCCATCATGTTGCAAAATAGATCCCATATATCTAAAAGAATCTCTCTTCTGAATGTTATCGTCACCAATCTTCACCTCGATTCCTTCACCATTGCTTCCATCAAAGGTGCATTCCTTATATTCCATCTTAGCCCTACTTATACGAAAACCTTTAGTCTCCAATGCATGTCTCCAAACCTCAAGCTTCTCATTTACTCAATCTCTAGTCTCGTCAATCAACACAATATCATCAGCAAATAATATACACCAAGGTAACTCATCCTGAATGTGACTTGTCAACTCGTCCATAATCAAAGTAAAAAGAAATGGACTCAAAGCTGAACCTTGATGTAAACCAATGTTGATATCAAAATAGTCAGTCTTCCCGGTCGGGGTCCTTACACAAGATAAAGCCCTATCATACATATCCTTTATGAGATTAATATATAGGACAGGTACTTGTCTCTTCTCCAAAACTCTCTACAGTATCTCTCGTGGAACGGAATCATAAGCCTTCTCCAAATCAATAAAGATCATATGGAGATTCTTCCTTTTAGCTCTATAAATCTCCATTGTTCTCCTCAGCAAATGGATGGCTTCAATAGTTGATCGACCTGGCATGAATCCGAATTGGTTTTCTTTTACTTGGGAAACTTGCCTCAACCTTCTTTCGATCACACGTTCCCAAATTTTCATAGTGGGACTCATCAGCTTCATACCTCTGTAATTTGAACAATTTTGAATGTCTCCTTTGTTCTTATAAAGAGGCACCACGATACTCCTCCAATCTTCAGGCATTTTCTTGCTTCGCCAAATAACATTGAATAGATTCGTAAGCCAAGTCAAACCATGCTCACCTAAAACTTTCCATACTTCTACAGGGATGCCATCCGGTCCAACACCTTTCCCAGGTCTCATAACCTTCAAAGCCTCCTCTACTTCTTTTCTTTGGATTCGTCTATAGCATGCACGATTCAAGTAACTTTCACTACTAGCTAGATCACCCAAAGTAATCTCTCTATTTCCTTCTCCAATGAAATGTTATGGAAGTACTGCTCCCATCTAGTCTCTATATCCTTCTGAGTAACAAGCATGTGACCTTCCTCGTCCTTTGATGCAGCGTGGAGTCAACATATAGGGCCAATTATTTATCTAATTTTATTGGTTAATTTTATTTACATTTATTTAAGTTGTCGTGTCTTTAATTAAATAAATGAGATCGCCTGTGATCTCCAACAATTAGTCATAGATTTGATTTTTAAATTTGGTCGGGTAATTAGTTAGAGTCTAATTAGGATAATTAATTGTCAATTTAAATTAGTTTGCTATTTTTGTAATCTCATCCCTCCTATATAAAGGGATGAGGGTCCAATGTTTTTAGGGAGTTCAGTTTGATAATTAATTGAGAATTATTCTCTACCTCCTCTCTCTTCGCTCTTCCCCTACGCGGTCTTCGCGCTTCTTCTCCCTCAACCCCTCGTTCCCGACGAGTTTCTTCTTCTCAACCCCTCTATTTTCTTCTACCAAATAATTTCCACCGTTCAAATTTGTTTCCCGCGCCGCGCCAAAGTTTTTCTGCATCAATTGGTATCAGAGCATGGCCTCCAGATCATCTTCACGACCTGACGATCCATCCAGACATTCCCACGGAAAATCCAACGGATCCCGCTCCGATGACCGTACATGGCGGGCCAAGGTTCGACAGGCATTATCAAATATGAGCCAAATCTGTGCCGATATGCAAGTTGTAGCATCCCAGATGCGAGATACAATGAATGTTGAGATAGCATGCCGACTTGAGGAAAACGCCGCCAAAGCGAAGTCTCCCAGCACCGAAACCGAAGTTGAAGACGAACATCCCGTTGGGAACAAAGATCCGGCCGCTGTCCAAGCCGTTTTAAAAGGAAAAAACGATGAAACGACTGCTGTACAAGTATTTTCAGATTCGCAAAAACCCCCGGAGTTGGTCTACGCCCCATCCGCAGTCTTCCCGCCAACCCCCGCTGCAGCCCCGGCCCCCCCAGCGACCCCCTGGCCATGTCAGCCCCTCCCGCGACCCCCAAACACCCTGCGATACCCCCCTCCCCAGCCCCAGCTACCCCCCCACGCGTTCTCCCTCTCGCCCATCCACCCCCGCGACCTCGCCTCACCCTCGCCATCTCTCACGCATCACCACCCCTCCCTCTCCCTCGACCCATCTATCCCCAGGCACCCCCTCCCTACCACGCCACTGCCGCCAACCCCGTTCCCCTTCCCATCCCGCGAAACCACCTCCCCACCGTGCCGCACCAGCCCTGCCCTCGATGCATCCCTCCTGCGTGCCGCCGCTACTCCCTCCCGCTCCCAGTCCCCGCCGTCTGCAGCTTCCCCTCTTCCCCAGCCCTCGCCACCGCCCTCCACACCCGATTCCCTCCCTCGCCTCACCCCTCCTGGGTTCCCCCTCTCCCGCGCGTTGCTCGCGCAACCCAATCCCCCCTCTATTTATTTCTCAAGTTGGCGTGCTATCTCAACATTCACTGTATCTCGCATCTGGGATGCTACAACTTGCATATCGGCACAGATTTGGCTCATATTTGATAATGCCTGTCGAACCTTGGCCCGCCATGTACGGTCATCGGAGTGGGATCCGTTGGATTTTCCGTGGGAACGTCTGGATGGATCGCCAGATCGTGAAGATGATCTGGAGGCCATGCTCTGATACCAATTGATGCAGAAAAACTTTGGCGCGGCGCGGGAAATAAATTTGAACGGTGGAAATTATTTGGTAGAAGAAAATAAAGGGGTTGAGAAGAAGAAACTCGTCGGGAACGAGGGGTTGAGGGGGAAGAAGTGCGAAGACCGCATAGGGGAAGAGCGAAGAGAGAGGAGGTAGAGAATAATTCTCAATTAATTATCAATCTGAACTCCCTAAAAACATTGGACTCTCATCCATTTATATAGGAGGGATGAGATTACAAAAATAGTAAACTAATTTAAATTGACAACTAATTATCCTAATTAGACTGATGCAGCGTGACCCCAAATTAGAGGGCCACATTTATTAAATTAAATAGTAGTCAATTATATTTACGTTTTTAAGTTGTCGTAAATGCCCAATTAAATAATTGAGATCGCCTGTGATCTCAACGTTATTTCGTAGATTTTAATTGCAATTTTGGTCAATTAATTAATTAAGTCTAATTAGAGTAGTTAGAGGTCAATTAGAATTTGTTAGAGTCCAATTAGGCAAGTCGGTTGTCAATTTAATTTAGTTTACTATTTTTGTAAACCCCTCTCTCCTATATAAAGAGAGGGTAGCCCATTGTTTTTATTCAGTCAATTATGAATTAGAAATTGAGATTGTTATCTCTATCCCCTCTCCCTCTCTCTCTCCCCCTCCACGCGATCTCCGCGGTTCTCCTCCTTCAACCTCTCGCATTCCCGACGAGTTCTCTTCTCCAAACCCCTCGTTCCGACGAGTTTTTCTTCCTCTCAACCCCTCCAATTTCTCTTCTCAACCCATCTCGTTCTTCTACCAAAAAAATCCACCATACCAAAAAAATATATTATTTTGTCGACGCCGATTTCAATCCGCATCAATTGGTATCAGAGCATGGATATTGAGTCGTTCCTACGATTCAACGATCCCGTGGCATATTGGCGTCTCAAGCTTGATCTCAACCGCATATCCCATGGGCCGCATGCGCGTTCGCGTCAACGGAAGTACAAAAAGCGTCTTGCGGCATCCTTGAAGGTTCAAGCATGGTTGGACGCTCTACTCGACGACGATTCAACCGCCAACGATCAAAATCAGATCTGTGCAGCCGCTATTCCACCCGATTTCGAAGCAAAAAACGAAGAAAACTCCGCTGTGGAGGAAGTTTCGGTTGCTGTCCAGATTTTTGAAGACGAGAATCTCGCCATCAAAGACGATTCGCCTGCTGTTCAGAACGTTTCGGAAGAGATCGAAGTCAACCTGCTCGATGTACAGGTGATTCCCGACTCAAAAACCCCTCAAAATTCCATCTACAACACACGCACACCCTCCCTGGATCCCTCCAATCCCCTCGCACCTCCAGGTCCCCTCCCACTACCGCAGCGACCCCCAGTTTCCCTCTCTGTGACCCCTGTCACGGCTGCCCCCCCCCCCCCCCCCCAACCCCGTCATCACCACCCCTC
Organism: Ottelia alismoides; assembly: GCA_037367405.1. Taxonomy (NCBI): domain Eukaryota; kingdom Viridiplantae; phylum Streptophyta; class Magnoliopsida; order Alismatales; family Hydrocharitaceae; genus Ottelia; species Ottelia alismoides. The sequence goes on along the minus strand of JAZKJV010000532.1, from coordinate 341,342 downwards.
GAGGCCCTCCCCCGCGCTTCTTCGGTTTCGCCCCTCCCCCTCACGCTATTCCCCGCCCGCACCTCCATCGCCACCTCCGGTTCCTTTCCCCGCCCACACATCCTTCGCCGCCAGCGCCCTGTCGCCCGCGCCTGAGTTCTCCCTCAGCGCCCCACACCCTGCCCTCTCCCTCCCGCTTGCCTTCACCGCCCAGCCCTTCCCCACTGCCGCCCCACGCCCCTGCCCCCAGATCCCCTCCCGCACGGCCACCTACACCGCCGCCAACACCCCCCCCCCCCCCCATCCTCCCTCCCTTTCCCCAGCACCCTGCCAGCACCGGCCGATCCCCCCAGTCACAAGGGTGCGCCGCCAACCATCGGGGAGCCGCTTTCTCCACTCGCGCGGGATGCGCACAACGCCCAAGCATGGCCTAACTAAAGAACCGAGGGTTACGGGATGTCACCTCCGTGGATGGTGGGATTGGAAGGCTAATTGGAAAAATTACAAAAATCAATTCCTCAAGTTCTCTATTTACAGAAAGATCCAGAGCCTTATGAAAAGAGAGAACAATAAAGAGGTGCGAAAATTACGGAGATGCCCCCCAATTGAAAAAAACTACAGACGTAACGCGGAAAGTGATCGCATTGGGGGGAAATTGAAGCCCCAATTCAAGGATGATTTCTCCAACGATCCACCTACATCACGCAATTCGTCAGGAGCCGAATTTTTAAAGCGGTGGAGAGTTGATGCAGCGTGACCCCAAATTAGAGGGCCACATTTATTAAATTAAATAGTAGTCAATTATATTTACGTTTTTAAGTTGTCGTAAATGCCCAATTAAATAATTGAGATCGCCTGTGATCTCAACGTTATTTCGTAGATTTTAATTACAATTTTGGTCAATTAATTAATTAGAGTCTAATTAGAGTAGTTAGAGGTCAATTAGAATTTGTTAGAGTCCAATTAGGCAAGTCGGTTGTCAATTTAATTTAGTTTACTATTTTTGTAAACCCCTCTCTCCTATATAAAGAGAGGGTAGCCCATTGTTTTTATTCAGTCAATTATGAATTAGAAATTGAGATTGTTATCTCTATCCCCTCTCCCTCTCTCTCTCTCTCCCTCCACGCGATCTCCGCGGTTCTCCTCCTTCAACCTCTCGCATTCCCGGCGAGTTCTCTTCTCCAAACCCCTCGTTCCGACGAGTTTTTCTTCCTCTCAACCCCTCCAATTTCTCTTCTCAACCCATCTCGTTCTTCTACCAAAAAAAACCACCATACCAAAAAAATATATTATTTTGTCGACGCCGATTTCAATCCGCATCATAGACTCTAACTAATTACCCGACCAAATTTAAAAATCAAATCTATGACTAATTGTTGGAGATCACAGGCGATCTCATTTATTTAATTAATGACACGACAACTTAAATAAACGTAAATAAAATTAACCAATAAAATTAGATAAATAATTGACCCTATATGTTGACTCCACGCTGCATCATGGTTGTTGTAAGTTTCTTGTAACCCTTATTGTTGGAGAGAAAATGAGTAATCTATTATTCGAAGGAACCCTAAGCTCTCTTATATATATAGAGAGACCCCATGGGTAAAATACATAAGAGTCCAGAAACCAAACAGAAAATAAGAAATGGTACATAACATCATAATACAAGTCTCTACACTCTCCCTCAAGGTGGAGCATAGATGTCTATCATGCTCAGCTTGGAAGAACATCACTGAAAGGGTCCTCTGAGCAGTGGCTTGGTAAATATGTCAGCAGTCTGATCCCCTGAGCTAACGTGAGATGTAGATATCAAGCCTCTCTGGATCATGTCTCTCGTGTAGTGGCAGTCTACTTCGATATGCTTTGTTCTTTCATGAAAGCTGGATTGTTGGTAATAAACAATGCTGCCTGATTGTCACACTGAAGCTGCATGGGTAAAGGTACAGCTATATGTAGATCTTCTAGCACAACTCGAACCCACATCATCTCCGTGCTTGCTTGCGCCATGACCCTATATTCAGATTTAGCGCTGGACCTTGCCACAACAGTTTGTTTCTTGCTTTTCCAAGAAACTAGAGAGCTCCCAACAAAGACGGTGAATCCTGAAGTAGACTTTCGATCGTTAGGGCATCCTGCATAATATGCGTCTGCACATGCTGAAATAGATAAATCTGTGCTCTTTCGAAATAGCAACCTTGAGCCTGGAGAACACTTTAGATATCTCAATATCATATATATGACATCCATATGAACTTGTCTTGGCTGCTCCATAAATTGACTCACCCGGCTTACTGCAAAAGCAATGTTGGGTCGAGTTATGGTGATATAAAGGAGCTTACCCACCATCTCTCTGTATCTTCTGTTGTCTACTTCTGCAGTATCATTGTCATACAACTTCATGCTCGGATCCATAGGAGTACTCGATGGTCTACATCCAACCATGTCTGTTTCAATCAAAAAATCTGTAATGTATTTCCTTTGGGTCATCACCAGACCCTGTGCATTCCTAGCAAATTCCAACCCCAGAAAGTATCTTAGGGTACAAAGATCCTTTGTGACAAACTGACAACTCAGGAATGCTTTTGCCCTCTTTACTCCCTGAACATCATCTCCTGTAACTAGAATATCATCAACATAGACCATGATGACAACCGTACCTTAGAAGTCTTCTGAGTGAACAACGAGTGATCCGCATTTGATCTTTGAACCCATGTCGTTCAATTAGGTGGGAAAGCTTCTGGAACCATGCCCTTGGGCTCTGTTTATGGCCATAAATCGTCTTGTGAAGTCTACACACCATATGCTTCTCCCCCTCAGCAGTGATCCCTGGTGGCTGCTGCATGTAGACTTCCTCCTGCAGATCTCCATACAAGAAGGCATTCTTGACATCAAGTTGAGATATAATCCAGTCACGTACGACAAGAACCGATAAAAGAATGCAAAGAGTAGAGTGACGAGCCACTGGAGAAAATGTATCCATATAGTCCACGCCATAGGTTTGTGTAAAACCTCTCGCAACAAGTCGTGCCTTGTACTGATCAAGTCTGCCATCTGCATGGTATTTAACTGTGAATACCCACTTGCAGCTAACAATGGATGCGTCAGGTGGAGCATTAACCAAGCTCCATGTACCACGAGACTGTAAAGCACACATCTCTTCTTCCATAGCCAGTTGCCAGCAATCGATCTTCATAGCTTCTTGATAGGTTCGTGGTATATCCACTGAAGACAAAGCCGCAACAAACCTCTGAAAGTCGCCTGTAAGGCGATGAAAGGACACCTGAGAAGCAAAAGGATAAGACACGCAAGTCCGTTTCTGCCTCCGAATAGTAATGGGAATATCAAGATCGTCGTCCACTGTACTGGATGGTGTAGCCTCCTCTTGCAATGAAGAATCCTGCACATGTACAGTATCTGACCCATCATTAGTGATGCTATCTGAACATACCTGAGGCGTGATGGATGCCTGACGTTTAGTCTGAGCAGAACCTGACCGATGCGTATAGAATTTAGGTAAAGGTGGAATAGGTGGTTGTGGAGGTGGAGGTGGTGGTGGCGGCGTAGCAACAGGAGCTGGAGTGGACTCAGGTGAACTCAGACTAGGAGGAGGAGGAACATAGACATCATCGTTGGTAGTGGACGAGACCAGCCTGTCACCTGCAGGAGAGAGTACATAACGGACTCAAAAAATGTGACATCAGCACTGACAAAATATTTCTTGTTTATGGGGTCATAATATCGATAACCCTTCTGAGTCCGAGAGTAACCTACAAAGACACACTTGACAGCTCTAGGAGAGAGTTTGTCAAGTCCAGGAGATAGGTGATGAACAAACGCAACAGTACCAAAGACACGAGGAGTAAGTGAGAATAATTCCTTATCAGGGAAAATGTCAGAAAGAGGAATTTTCTCACCAAGGACAGATGATGTCATGCGATTGACCAGGTAGCAGGCTGTAAGGACATCATCCCCCCAGAAAGTAATAGGAGCACAACTCTGGATAATAAGGGTTCGAGTGATGTCAAGAAGGTGACGATGCTTTCTTTATGCCACGCCATTCTGTTGAGATGTGTAAGCACAGGTGGTTTGGTGAATAATACCCTTCGACGAAAGAAACTGAGAGAGAGAACGAGTGCAGAATTCCAATGCATTATCTGTTCGAACATATTTGACAGTAGAAGAGAAAACATTCTGCACTTCATTAATCAAATTTTTAATAACATCCTCTGCTTCAGATTTATTCTTTTAAAAGAAAGACCCAAGATACACGAGAAAAGTCATACACCACAACTAAATAAAACCTGTGCTCCTGATGATCAGGTACACGATTCGGACCCCAAATATCGATGTGAAACAACTCAAACGGGGAGCTACTGCTCTGACTCTGACGACTAGGAAAGCTAGACCGATGATGCTTTCCCAATTGACATGCTTCACAACGAAATGACGAACTAGGAGAGATCTGAGGCAAGAGATATCGCATTTCTGGAGCGGGAGATGGCCAAAGCGAAGATGCCAGGTATACGGAGAGACTGATTCGGTTGAATGAGAAGAGACGCCAGCATAAGAGTTTCGGACCAGACGATAGAGACCATTCTGCTCAGAGCCACAACCAATCACCCTACCCGTTAGTATGTCCTGAAAATAAGAGATGAGGGGTCAAATATAGCACGATAGTGCAAATCCTTCGTAATCTGACTAATAGATAACAAATTCATGGAGAACTCAGGAGCATGTAGAACATTCTGTAGATGCATAGAAGGTGATATGGAAACCTCCCTCTGTCCAACGATGGGGGAATGAGTACCATTTGCTAGCAGCACTGAGCGACCATGTAGGATGTCCCTGTAGGACTCAAGTCTCTATCTGTCACGATAGAGATGATGGGTGGCGCCAGAATCTATAATCCAATCAGAGAGATCATGACAAGATGTAAAGGCAGTGGCACTACCTGAGGTACTGGCAGCGGCAGACGAACTAGCAGAAGCTGTAGTAGCAACATCTGAAGATCTACCTGGAGAATCAGTAGATGATTGAGGCATAATATCACGTAGACGTGCCACAAGCTCTTCGAATCGGTTATCTGTAGTGGATGCTGACTGCGACGTGACATGCTCGGCTACACGCGCTGATGCTGGGAATCCATGCTTAGAGTAGCATGTTTCCTCTGAGTGGCCTGTGCGATGGCAGAATGAACACGGCTAGCGAAACTGATATGCGACTGATATGCGATACCGCCTTCGCCGATGGGGGTGGAGTAGATGTGCTGGAAGAAATTGATATGCGACTGAGCCTCTGGTAAACGTCCTCCGTAGGAGGAATAACATCATCGGCCAATATCTGTGAGCGGGCTGCCTCATACTCAGGATCAAGCGCTGCAAGTAGTACACCCACCATGGTGGCATTCCGAAATGTCTTCTGTTGCTCTGGACTCTGGAGTCGCCGTGAGTGGTATGGTACTATATAGTTTCTCGAACATCCCTCTCAGGGACGTGTACAACGAGTGAAGTGGCCGTCCATTCTGCTTCATCGTGAATATATCATGCTGGAGCTGTATCATCTTGGTCTCGTTCCACATTTGGGAATATGTAACGGCCAGAATATCCCACATTGTCTTGGCAGTGGGTTGATGGAGGACATCATTGGCAATCTCCATCGACAGTGTGCCTGACAGCCAAACCTTGGCATAAGAATCATTAGCCTCCCAAGAGGCATAGATCTTAGTCTTCTCTGCCAGCTCATCCTCGGTAAGTATATGCTTCTTCCTGTTTGACTTCATGAGACTCATGAACTGCATCTCCCAGAGCTCATAGTTTGTCCTGTCCATCTTGACTATTGGCGCAGGACCTTTGAAGACGCCTATGGAGGGCATATCGACTTTGTTTTCTGACATGTCGCCATAGATGAAGAACTAGAGATTGTAGACCAGAAACAGGTGTCTACAAAGACTTGATCGGATTTGAGTGCTTATGTAGACGTTACTCAAATCCATGAAGGTAGAACGACTGACGAAAGAGGTGGCGTCGGCGTGGAAGGAAGGGGAACCCGGCGGTGAGGGTCCCCTACCTTGGGCTTTGATTGGCGGAGGAGAGAGACGGGGCCCGACGGCGAGAGGAGGGGCGGCGGAAGAGAGAGAGTGGCGGAAGAGAGGGTCCGACGGCAGTGGAGAACCCTGAGGTTACAGTTAGACCCTTGGCTCTGATACCATGTTGGAGAGAAAATGAGTAATCTATTATTCCAAGGAACCCTAGGCTCTCTTATATAGAGAGAGACCCCATGGGTAAAATATATAAGAGTCCAGAAACTAAACATAAAATAAGTAACGGTACATAACATCATAACATAAGTCTCTACACTTATATCTTAATAAAAGCTTGGGGCAGACACCTTTGGCATGTTTTCCCCCTTTTTTGACTAAAAAAATTCTTTATTTGGTAGGATGACCACAGATGGTTTTCGTGATGATGATTGTCTATATGGATGACATTATCGCTATATGTACAGTTCAACATAAAAGGGTTATCCATTGTGAAAAGGATTCTTATGGAGCACTCTTTCAACAAAGAATTTGGGGCTTACAAATTCTTTCATGTCATTGAATTTGCTAGGAACACTAGAGGACCTCATAGGAAGTATATTTATTATCTTTTACAAGAAATATGCATGTTTGGAGTTAGATCTACTTTTGTTCCTATGGTTGTGAATGTCCTACATGATCTTACAGAAATGGTGGGTGCTCGAGGGGGCTGATTGGAAGCTTCTTTAAGTTGATGTGGCTACTCCTGATATTTCCCTCGCTGTGTACAACAAGGCTACTCAAATTATAGATAGACCTGAACAGGTGTATGCTGCTATAATAATTTTCAGATACCATACTTGAAATCTTCTAGTGGAAGGGTTTATAATTTACAAGGGGTCAATTGGTTGCCTACTCTAATGCAGAATTGATGCAGCGTGAAATGGAGAAATAGGGCCGCATTTTTATCTACTTTTTGTCCGTTAATTTTATTTACGTTTATTTTGAGTCATCGTAATTTTATTTTAAATAAGAGATCGTGTGTGATCTCTAAAGTAGTTAGTTTCAATTTGAATTTCAAATTAGTCAATAGTCGGTTAGAGTCAATTTAGGATAATTAGTTAAATTTCTATTTTTGTAATCTCATCCCTCCTATATAAAGGGATGATAGACTAGTTATGGAGTCAGTTCAATATTTATAAAATTTGAGATTTTATCTCTATCTCCCTCTCTCGTCTTTCTCTCTCCCACGTGGTCTTCACGTTCTTCCTCCCCAAATCCCTCGTGTTCCCGGCGAGTTTCTTCTCTCAACCCTTCCAATTCTTATACCAAATAAAATTCCACCACAAAAATTTTTTTTTCGCCATCACGCCGAAATCCATCTGCATCAAGAATACACTGGGTGCCCCAGTGATATGAAGACTATGATGAGGATATATACTTTTGGCGGTGGGAGCCTTGATGACTTGGAGGACCAAGAAGCTTATGCTGGTTGCTAGATCTAGTTCATAATCGGAGTATAGAGCCTTGGCACAAACCGTTACTGCATTGACGTAGGGTTACATCTGTCCTCAAGGATTGTCTGGTTAGTATCTCGGTTCCTACAAAGATGAAGTGATTACGAGGATACTTGGTTCATAGCTAATAACCTGATTTCATGAGAGGACAGGTCGTGTTGAAGTCGATTTCCATTATAAGAGGGATATGATCCAGAAAAGGCATATTGCATGTCTTGTTTCTTATATGGAGACCAGGTTTCTGATTACTAGTTCTCTCACAAGACTAGCATTTGATGGTATGTCTCCAAGCTGAGTATGATGGATGCACATGATCCAATTTGAGGTGGAATGATGGGAGAGCCTTTTTTATTATGAACTGTATGGCTTCTATCTCTTATTTCATATGGCAATTGATAGTTCATGTGATTTTCCTTTTGCCTCTTGTATATAAAGATATACCTTGCTCCATACAAGAAATGTGGTGAAGAAGCTAGTCATGGCATATGTGGATATATAAATGTAAAATTTTGATTAGCGCCTAGTTCCGCTCGAATAGGGTGCTCCTTCCTGTTGCGGTAGTTTGGGCAATCTGGTTATCGCATAATGGGGTCCTTTTCCGCTCGGAATGTTTTTATGTGGAAAGTGTAATTCATTTAGAGAAGACTCTAATCAAGTCTAGAGGATTTTGTAACCTGGCTTTCTCTTTATAATTAATCCATTTTGGGGCAGGCACCTCCACGTGTTTCCCCTTTTTTGCATGAAAAAAGTATAAATGATGTATCAACTCTTTTTGGTGAGGATACTGATATTAAAAGATAACAAGTTACTCTTTTTAAATAGATAACAAATCATTTAGATGATGTACAATATACAAATTTTGGAATTTTTTTTGTTGGTAAAACATTTTGATCCAAAACTTGGATGTAGAATGACCACCTTCTCAAAAAAAATTTCTGAACTTTCTCTTGTACTTCAATAAAAAATAATTAAATCCAGCCTATACACTTTTCTTAAAATTTGTTAATGATTCTTATTTTCACTTTTCCCTGAAGTCTGTCTTAAAGTAAAGTTGTTTTCTTTCCAGGATGGATCTCCAAAACTCCGCAGCTTTCTTTGAAATGCAGCTCATTAGTTGATTGGCGGGATCTCAAAGGCGACTCCAGGTACCCATTCCCAACATGTTTATTTGCATAGTTTCTCCAGTCTTCTGTTATGTGATAAATTTGTTTAACATTAGACAAGAGTTGTGGAAGCTTGGTAATGTGCATTTCTATAATAGATGCTGTTAGTCATTTCTATGTTAAACTCAATATTTTATTCAACTTACACCATAGTATTTGACCTCAATTTAATTTGCAATATGCATCTTAATATTGTTATGTTAGCTTAGTGACCGGCTCTTTTGCCAACTTTTACGCTGTTATGATAATACTTATATAATTTCCAAGTAAGCTGACCGAATATGAGAAATTTGTGGGCTTAAGATTTCTTACTGGATAGGTTATCCTTTTTCTATTACTGACAAAGATTTTGATGGATGGATTATACTGATAGTGGGACATATTTTGACTGTCTAGTTTAAGTAGAATATCCAATCTCACCTGGTTTGTGGGGCGTTTGATAGTACACGTAAGAATGGTTTACTGTGAACAAGCTGGCTGTTCCTATTTTGATTTGTTGATTTATTGTGGTTTACCCGTTGCAATCAGCACATATTTTAATTGTCGCTGATTTAATACAACTTGCGTATAGGTATAGTGTTGCTATAGAGGCTAAAAATGGAAATCCTCCTGTTATGCCTGCTGTGATGACTCCAGGAGGACCATTGGATCTATCATCTGTACTATTCAGGAACCGTATAATATTCATAGGACAACCTATTAACTCTCAAGTGGCACAACGAGTTATCTCACAACTGGTAACACTGGCAGCTATTGATGAGGATGCCGATATCCTGGTATGCAATATCTAGTTGGTTTGCTGCTATAAACTTCATTACATGCATAATTGGAAATACTGACAATACTCATATTAGTTTTATAAACTTCATTACATGCATAATTAGAAATACCGGCAATACTCATATTAGTTTTACTCTGGATCCTTGACCTCACGATCCACGATGTGCTAACTTCCATGCTTTTGCAGGTGTATCTAAATTGCCCTGGTGGGAGCACATATTCCGTCCTGGCAATATATGATTGTATGTCTTGGGTAAGTATACACTGTAGTGCTTTATCTACTTATCATACCCTTTATGTTGAAGTTCAGACTGCTAAATTCTTATGTTAGCATGTGTTCTGGGTTATATATCATTATTGTCATGTCCGTAGTCATGGGCACATATATTATACGTGGTTAAAGATGTACTTGTATCTAGAAATCAGCCGTTATCTTCCAAATTTATGGACCTGTTGGCCAAAAAATGAATTGTTACATGAGAGCCACTGAATCCTTAGCACACTACCTATTCAGCTATCACTTATCAGCACCTAAGAAGTTTGTTACACTCCCCTTTGTGCTTGCTCTCTTGGCTCATTGCTTCTCCTCGAGATGCCATTCCTCCCATTGTTGCTATTAGTGACAGTTCTTATAATTATTAGATGCAAATTCTGCAAGACCTGCAATGCAACCGCCTCAGAGGCTGTGATTGTAGTTGCTAATAAAACCGGAAACATCTTATTTAGTCAACACAAAGAACATGATGAAGACGACCTTGTCTTGCCCCTTCTCCCTTACTGTTGACAATGTATTACACCTTCAAAAATGATTATTAATTTTGAAGCCTATTAACATCACAAATGCGAAGAAACACCTATAAAATATATATTTGTCAAACACTGACAGGAATGACGTGATGCTTCAATCACTTGTGGGCCGATCTTGTAGATGTTCTTGGGATGGAGAAGGGTAAGGAGAGGGTGAGCGAGATAAGCAAGGATGAAGACAGGGGCACCTGTTAGGACAGTGTGGAGACATAGTGGGTGGAGGTACGCAATAGAAGGAGATCGGTTTCTGGGGACACGTCTTACACACATGCAATAGTTGCTGAGTAAGAGGGTATGCGGTTGGGAGAAAGTCGATGCTTTCGATGTGGCCGATATAGGTATCTTTCTGCTAACTGTCAGGATATTGATTTTTGGCTCCAGATGTGAAAAGTTGAGCACCAATGGATGACCTACTTGGAGTTGGATGTTTGACCTTGACAGAGGGATGTCAATGCATAGATGTCATAGGGGAGCGGGTATTCGAAGATGGATGCATCACTGATAAACTTGGAGTCTGAGGGCATGTCAAGATAATATAGGCCGTTCTTCTCATGACCCCCACTAAAAATCCGCCTCATCCGGATGTTCTGAAAACAACAACAAAACTCATCAAATATCACTCAGTTTTTAAGCTCAACACAAAGCTTATGCATAGAAGCTAAGACAGAAATCTGGAGCACAGTGGACCCCAGAAAGTTGGAGCTTGGAAGAGAACTCCATTGTTCCGACAGTAGTAACCGATGATTGAGTCCCATTAGCAACTCAAACTAACTTCGCAAAGGTAGATGGTACGGAGGAGGTTAGAAGACTACCTCCGGTTAGATGAGTAGAAGCACCGTAATCAATAATCCAAACCAGAGTAGGAGCGATAACAGAGTTAGCTACTGTACCTGAAGGAGTAGCCATCACGACAATGGTAGTGTCATTGGAGGTAGTAGGCCCTGGAATCTAAAGAATCTACATCAGACAGGAGTAATCTACGTCATTAAGATGGGTTGTCTTGCCATTGGAGGTTGTTGCAGGCGACGCCTCTTCCATATCATAGGAGTCAACATAGGCATTATTGGTGTGTTAAGGAGGCATGCCAATCTTCTGCCAGCATCTTTCTAACGGGTGGTTCCATTGACTATAGTGAGTGCATGGGGCAGTAAATTCTCGCCCACGACTACCGTTAAAGTCACGTCCTCGTCCAGATTCTCATCCACGACCATAGCCTGAGTCACGACCGCATCTTCCTAAAAAACCGTATCAGCCTGCTCTCCCAGATGAGGCGATGTGTGCAAAGTTCTCTGAAGGTAAGGCGGGAGGTCAGGCAGTAGATGTCTTCAATTCCTCAAGTTGGCCAAAGACGACCTTCATCATTAGCAGTATGTCGGATATAAGAAATTGCTCCTTCGTTGCGTGGTACCTAGAATGCAGGCCATCAAGAAAGCAATATGTCTGCCAGACTGCCAGTCAGAACGCCTGTAGTACTCAGTAAGGATGAAATCACCTTGAGATGTCGACCATATTCGCCTATAAATATCTGCAAGAGATGACTTCATCTTCTTCTGGGAGTATGTCTACTTGAGATCGTCCACATTTCTTTGGCCATGTTTTTGTAAAGAAGATTTGAGGTAATATAAGCCTCAACACTGTTGGTCATCCAGTTGATAACCAAGTAGTTGGCTGTCTACCAGTTGTTGTATTCTTTGTCCTTTTCATCTAAAGGATCTTGAGTTAGGATGTAGAGTTTTCTCTGGCAACCAATGACCACCATAAAAGATCGAGTACAAAGCACACAATTTTTTGTGCCCTTAAGTTTAATAGTAGTACCTTGCGCCATAATATTCATGGCCAAGGGCTTTATCTCGGTAGAAGAAGGTGCCATAATGGTCTTAGAAAATAAAGGAGATCTTGTGCTAGATTAGGGATGCATACAAGGGCTGAGAAGTGCCCTAGAACTCACGTTTGAACGCGCAAGAGGTTTGGAAGTTGGCTTCATAGCATATCCGAAGGGTCAAGGGCTTTATTGACACCTAAGATGGTGTCATGGGGACTACGTGCGGTAGAGCAGTTGCCCAGGAGGCCTTTTGGGTTGCACCGACGGCTGGAGGTGCAACTGGAAACGTTGGAGGACTCGGGCGATGCTGCTGGTGCCGTTGGGAAGGCTTCAGCTGGTACCGCGATGCTGGAGGCGCGGTTGGAACTGCTAGCAGCCTCGAGCGACGCTGCTGGATGGAGCCGCTAGAGCCTCGCCGACAGCACTGGAGGCGGTGGCTGGTGTTGCTGGGATTCGATGGGCCTTGCACGGGACCCTTTGATGAGAGAAGGTGATGAATCCACTTTCAGCCACTTTAATTTTGGCTCATTGTAATACGACCAATTATGAGTCAATCAGTACTGAGCGAGAATCTTCACGAGGAGTGGCTCGGTTAAATTTCTCCTCGATAAGTCCAGGGTCAAACTCAGGGACACTAATGATTAGGCTACTCAATTTGAACCTAAAATGTGTGATTAGTTATTCTAATATGGCATCTACGTCAAGGATGCAATGTGGCACAATATGCATGCATGAATTTTTAGGGATTTTAATGCAATTATGTTACATATGCTACAAAATGGGTGCAAATGCAGTTAAAGACATAAACACCTAAACACATAAACAATGACAAATATGCTCCTGATTCAATATTTTAGCAATCTAGAGTAATGTGCCTAAAATGATCCAAAGATTACACAATTTAATCCATCGTTACAATTCATGTATATTTTTTAACTCAAGTAAAGGACCAATTCATCAAACCACAAATTAAACTCCCTAAGCTGAAGTCAAATCAGGCAGTAACATGCAAAGCTATTGAAACGAAGTTCTTTAATATTTTAAATAATTCTAAGGTAAATCAGGGGGTTCAATGTAGCATTAAGTACCCAAGCATGCAATTTTTAACTCAAGTTATCAAGTTTAAAAGTCACAATACTTCTCTGGATTTTTTTTGATGTCAAAATGGGTGAGTCCCCACTATGGGGATCACCGCCTATTAAATTTCATCAAAAAGTTTCAGAATACATTACCGAGAGAGCCAGAAATTATACAAAGCGTTACATTGGGACACTCCGTTCTCACTGTAGAATCTCTGGTTTTTGACGATAAGCTCGTTTCGACCCAACCATATTCCCTAGAGAGCGGCCAAAGGCTTAGAACAATCGTCACTAGAGTTGCTGCCAAACCTCCAGATGGACTCCCAGAACCCATCCATCCCTTCTCGCTGCACCCAAGGGATTGCAAGCTCCAACCAAACCCGTTCAGATGTCACGCACTTGAAAAATAAGTGATCGGATTCTTCGGCCGCCTCGCCGCACCTGTCACACCGAGTGTCGGCAAGACGAAAAATACGCCCCCTCCTTACTTTGTCTAGCAGCCTTCCCTTTCTTAGGCACCAGAGAAAGACCTTGACCCTTTCCGGAATCTTTGCCGCCCAAACAACGCGCATATCCCTCCTTACTTCTCTGGATTTTAATTTGTTTTCAACAAGGCATGTCCGGGAAAAAACATAACATTAAAGAGCAAGAAACGAGCTTTCAAACAAGACCAATTCATAAAATTCGGATTTAAGGTTCACAAGATATTAAGCATCAAGGTCAGGGGCATAATTGAAATAAAAACCACAACAAAATTATCTCAAGTAGGTCCAAAACATGTCAGATATGCAATTATAACAATTGCACGTGCAAAACATGCAAATAAACCACATGCGTGGATAAAATAGGAATAAGAAATAATTGACATGACTTATCTTGCGAAATGTCCAGATCGACATGCTTTGGGCACGTGTGGGACTTATATGTAAATCTCCAAAGGAACTAACCAAATCCTGCAAAATTCCCCTAACAAGAGAGACGAGGCACGTGGGGCTAGGCTCAGCAAGCGGGGCAGGCTCGGGCTACGTGGCATGGTGACTAAGGTGCATGCTCGGACGATCGAAGTAGAGGGATGAAGCGATGCTTCGGAAGTCAATCGTTAGATCAGATCGGGTTGATCTAATCTAACGATATGTAGCATATGGTTCCTTCCTCTCCTCCGCGCGTGACGGAGCGTAGCGGAACTCCGACGATTGGGCTCGTGCTCCGCCATACTCCGGTGCTCGGTCTGGAGATCGAGGCAGTATCCTCAGGATCTGGTGAAGAAGCTGGAGGTGCTAGCAAGGTGCTGCATCTCCTGGCATGACGGGTGGACAACTGCTCGTCGGAGGCGGAGAATCTCGAGTTGGGTCCGACGAAGGTCCGACCAATGAGGTCCCTGAAGCTGGAGGTGCTAGCATGGTGCTGCATCTCCTAGCGTGACAGGTCAACAATTGCTCGTCGGAGGCGGAGAATCTCGAGTTGGGTCCGACGAAGGTCCGATACAAAGAGGTCCCTGCATTGTTAGTAGCATACTCCACACACAGGGAATATATAGAGATGCAGATGAGGGCGAAATGGGAGCTCAGGGATGGTAAAGGATGTGAGCCCTAATGGGTTTACAACCCTTTGCAAGGGTTGTGGCAGATCGAGATGGGGGAGGCTCTGGAGAAGCGTAAGAGGAAGGGAGAAAGTTGCATGAATATAGTCGAAGAACGGTGAAGATGATGGCGTGATTAGCTGACGATGCGGGTGCACCAAAGTGCTGAGATAAATAGGAGAAATAGAGATAAAACAAAGACGAAGCTTACCTGGGAAACGAAGGTGAAGATCGAAGATGGGATTGAGCGTGAGGAGGAGCCTGTGCTGAGGTCTTAGCAACCTTTGTTTTTCGCTCACCAATCCGACTGAGAATGGGAGCTCAAACAACCACCTATGGTGCTATAACTTGGTCGAAATGGCCAAGGATCACTCAAGGTTCTCTCCCTATCTCTATTACAGACTCACAGATGGAGGAGAAAGGTTCAGGAGTACTCTGTATAATGGCGGATAGCGCCAAATCGCTGAGGAGATGGGGTATTTGAAGGAATAGGGGGTGGTTCTAGTGAATAGGCATCAAGGTTTGACCGCTCCCCTATGATCGGTAGTTGGAGATGGGAGTGGGTTAGGCGGCATGCGTGGGAGAGGGAGGTTAGGTCTACGGAGAGGAGTGATCGGTTAGGTGAGAGGTTGATCGGAGTCGTGGGGGAAATGGGGAGAAAAAGGGCTCGGATAAGATCATGCGATGTCATCCAAGGGCTGAGAAGAGGTGTGGGGGCTAACGAAGGGCTGGGTACATGGCAACATGAGATTGGGCCACGTGGCCCAATCAGAAAAATCCCAGGTCCCAAAAAATAATGTAAAATACAAAACAAATATTTACAAGCTTTAAATGAAAAAATGTTCAACATGAAAGTTATAGATCTTTTTGAGCTCTACAACTTTCATGTAAAAACTCAGAATGAAAATAAAGCATATATACACGATATAATTTTTGCAAGCATGTTTAAGTAATTAAAAACTCATTTTAATTTCTTTTGTGATTTTTTGGTATTTTGATTTATAAATAATTACAAAACAAATATGTAAAATGTTAAGCTAATTTTTATGGTATTTTTAATGATAAGAAAAGACAAGAAATAAATACACAAAATAAGGTTATTACGTACACTAATTATGGTTAGTATCAAATGTTAATAGTAGTGAATTAATTAAGAATCTTATTGAATAGTCTAAGTAAGAGGGATAATACTCATATAATAAGATGATAAATCATGGATTTATCAAAAGGGTTCGCACAAGGAGAGAGGGCTGGCGGTGGCGATAGGTTTTGGGTATAGGCTTCTGTCTAGGACCGTTGCTCTGATACCATGTGGAGAATAGAATGAGTTGTTGTTTGTTCCATGGGTTTAGGGCCTCTTATATAGAGAGAAAACCCTAGAGAGCCCAAGAGGAAAATACATAAAAACCTCTAAGGGTTACGAAATATAAAACATAAATATAATAACTCTAACAATATGGTTATGATGTTTGTTGATAGATAGTATGATTCTCCTGTTTGTTTTGAAGGGAATACAAATTTGCTTTAGCTTCAAAGGTAAATATAGTAAGAGTTGAGGCACTAGTTTGTATTATCATCTTTTTTTTGTTTTTTCGAATGTTTTTTTAGAAATGGCTTTTACAAAATGGATATTATTCAATATTTATTCTAAAAGGAACCCTTAAGGAACCAAAATGACCTTTATGGATCTAAACTGAGATGAACCAAACCTGAACACGATTTTCATTTATCGAGCCGAATGAAACCCTAAAGTATGTTAAACAAACCGAACCTGGATTGGCTCACTCAGATTCGGCTCGATTACACGTCTAGTGATGTGGAGATCTTGCTTCGTGATCTTAATTGAGGAGACTGTTATGGGAGTTGAGGCGATGGTGTTTGATGGCCTCCCATCGGCTATAAATTTAGAGTCTGTGGTTAGGGGGATGTCGATGTTTGTAGTGTCGATCTTGTCCCTGTTGCACATTGGATTCGAGGTGCCTTCTAGGGAGAAATCCTTAGAAGGCAAATTGTTGGCGCTTTTAAGGGGTCAGAGATTTCAACACATTCATGCCCCACTAAGGGAACGTTCTTTGGTTATGTGTCAATGGCTAGAGGTGTGGGATATGTCCTCATTTTTTATTAACCTCTGTTGGGTCATGGATCCTCATGTGCAATCTTTTTAACAGTAGACTCTAGAATATGGTGGATTCGGTGGTACAATTCCATCACTACTTGGATCCTCTCCATTAATCAAGTTTCCATACATATTGCTGTCTTGGCTCAACCAAATGTGCTAGGGGTTCGGCTCTGATGCGACCTCCCTGGTAATGTGCTTGTGGTAGTTGTTGGGCGCGACGATGATTCTGTTTTGTTGACCGAAGATGGCTTATTAGAGGTTGGGCAGTCGTGTAATGCGGGGCCTCCTCATGTTGCGATACTGGTTCATCGGGGCTAGGGATTTGAAGTAGGAATGGACTTTAGGAATCAAGAGGTGAGGGAACCCGTCGGGCTGAATTCGGTTGCTAATTTTGGTATTTGTATTGGTATGGGATTCACCAACAAAATCTGGCTAGCTAGTGCAGAGGCGTTCTGAAAAGAGTCCATATTTAGGTTAGGCAACTAGGAGGGTGGTGGTTTTCACATGGAAAAAGCAATTTAGTGGTTATGTGGGGGGATGGGGAGTTGTGGTTGGATGATGTAACCTTAGGTGATGGAATGGAATGTTAGAGGTGGACACTCTACTTCTTCCATAACCATGGTTTATTTGGTCTAAATATGTGTAGGTTGATGGCAATGAGGGTGGTTAGGCTATAATTGGCGATCATAGAAAGGTTATGGCCGACAACACGAGGATTATTCTATTTGTGGGTTTGTCAAGGTCTCCTAAATGAAGGTTACCAATTGAAATGTAAAGGGGCTGGGCCACCCCGAAAAAGGTCACTATGGGCAACTATCTCACAAAGTGGATGGCATATGTGGTGCTATTCTATGAAACTAAATTTGAAAGCTGTGACCTTTCAGTGTGGAGGAGGTTTCATGGGGCTCGACTGCCAGATTATCTAGTAATGCTTTTGCAAGTATTATCTAGGGGCATCCTTGTGGCATTAACTAGGGCCTTTTCGAGTTCGAAGATGAGCTTCTAGGAGCGATGACCTTAACTGTGATTCTTTATAGGTAGACTTATGATGTCGGGTTTGTGGTTACATTAGTTTGTAGACTATCAGATGCTCCGATGAAAGGGGTGCTTTAGTGATGCAGCGTGGACTCGATATATAGGGCCGTCTATTTATTTAAATTGTGGCCGTTAATTTTATTTACGTTTATTTAAAGTCGTCGGGTCTTTAATTAAATAAATGAGATCGCCTGTTATCTCCAACAATTAGTTATAGATTTGATTTTAAAATTTGGTCGGTTAATTAGTTATAGTCTAATTAGGATAATTAGTTGTCAATTTAAATTAGTTTACTATTTTTGTAATCTCATCCCTCTTATATAAAGGGATGAGGGTCCATTGTTTTCGGGAGTTCAGTTGGATAATTAATTGAGAATTATTCTCTATCCCTCTCTCTCTTCTCTCCTCCCGCGATCTCCGCGTTCTTCTCCTTCAACCTCGCGCTACAGGCGTGTTCTTCTCCTCAACCCCTCTATTTTCTCCACCGAAATTCCACCGTCCAAATTATTTTTAATTATCAACGCCGCGCCAAAATCGGATTTGCATCATTTGGTATCAGAGCATGGCCTACAGATCGTCTTCACGATCTGACGATCTGTCCAGACGTCCGCGCCGACATGTGACGAAACAGCATCATTCGTCGGAGCGTAAACGGCGAGCCGAAGAAGACTTCCGGACAATATGGCAAGATTTTGAGGCCCAAGATCAATATTTCCAATCCAGATTTCAAGAGTCCCAGTCCAAGTTTCGAGATCTTATGGCCGATTTCACAACTCTACGCGCTGCCCTATCGAAGCCTCCAGACACCGAACCCAAAGTTGAAGATGAAGATCTATCCGTCAACAACGAGAATCTCGCTGTCCACGACGAACTGCCCGTTGTTCA